>JAMPIT010000879.1:5417500-6617500 GCA_026261815.1 Monarcha castaneiventris obscurior
AAAAATTGGTTAAAACCCCCAAGTGCCACAAGTTTTCTCTGTCAGCTTGACATGAGAGATGGGGAGGGAACTGCACCCACTCACTTTGGGGGGAACTTTACGGGGTGTGTCTTTCCTCCAGTCGGGAACAGAATCTGCAGGATTTCAGCCACTGTCATTATTTATGTTTGGGTGATGCAGCAAAGACATTTTGATGCAACTCCTCGCTCCACTCTAGTTCTGTGCTTGAAATCTTAAAGCACTCTCATGCGTGTGTGGCATTTTTGATGAACTGGTACATGTAAAACTAGATGAAGAAATGTATAGCTAATATCTTGGATTTTAGTTGCTGGATAGGTCAGCTTTGAAGCTGTAGGGACTGAAGTTTATGCTTGATTTGATGCACATGAGTAAGCCAATTGAATTCAAAGTTCAGCATCTGTGCAAGGCTTCAAGACTGGGGACCTGATTTGTAAGGAGGATGATGTTTTTCTGTTGCATTGCTAGGACTTAGAGAAGACTTTGTTTTTGTTGTCTCTCCTTATTTTAGTCTGAAAGAGAAACAGCTGCCAGAGAAATCTTAGGATGTGACCTGTTTCAAGAACCTCTCAAACAATTTATGTTTGTAAGTGAAGTGAGAACTAAAAACCACCTTATCTTCTAGTGTAAATATTTGGAAATGTTGTTAATACATTAGAGTAGTGGGATAATTATTAAATGTTTTGGTATTTAGTGTCACATTATGATGAAAATCACTTGATAACAAATTAAAGCACTTTTATTGTAATTGCTATGGTTCTAGAGGATACACATGGTTATGCAGCATTAATTTTAAAGACTTACATGAATTTTTAAGCTTAGCAGATACAAACCATTGGAGAATAGCCAGTATTCTTGAATGTGCAATATACACTCTAAGGAGTCTTTAACTAAATCTTTTGGACCTTGGTTGGAAGCAATTAACATTTCTTCTAAACTTTCAATAATTCATACTTTTTTTTTTTTTCCCCAGTTACAGCTGCAGATTTGTTTAAAGAAAGCTCAAATGTTCTGTAGGTGCACATGGCGGGGGAACATATGAAAATGATATACATGCTCCAGAAGGTTGTAACATCTGATAGTTAATAATCTACATGAATAACCAAGCAATTACAGATGAACTGACTACTAGGACCACTAGGAATTGCCACTGAACCCAGTGAAAGTCTGGTTCTAGGAAGATCCTCTTTCATGTTATTGTGTCTGTCCATTAAGAGCAACAATTGGTCCTGTGGAGGAAGGGGATCTTCAGGTAGCTGGTGTATATCTGAGGAACTTTATCTTTTTTTTGAGGGGTAGTGGGGTGGGGTGGGGAAGTTGTTTGGTGATTCTCCAGATAAATTGGCTTGCTGCATTTACAGGTTATCCCCTAGGACTTCAGTGGCCTATTTCCCAGGCATGGCTCAAGCCAGTCTCATATGCAATGGCTTTTATTGGCTAGTTAAGTCTCTAATGACTCTAAGACCTCAAACTGGTCAATCTGAATGCTCGTGATGAGGCAGGAATGGACAAGAGAGAGCCTGTATTACTTTAAAATGACACTGGACTCTAGCCCCGCATGGACCCACGGCTCTGTGTTGATAGCCCTGGGCCTGTGGTTCACGTGAAGAACTGATGCATCAACCTCAGCTCACACACGTGGATCTATTGAGCTGTGGCAGTCACCTATCTCCAAGACACTTTTAATCTGAGGCCTAGACCTTTCTCCCTGTTGCCTAAGGAAGAGGAATACAGCATGGCAACTCAGAAACTGGAAAAAGCATGTTAAAGGTCTTGCCTATGTTGGGCCCAGCCCTCAGCACATTTAGATTCGTGCTTGTTCTGTGGTAGGGAACTCTAAAACAACCTGTGCTCCTCAGGGCAGCTGCTTACCCTTCCTGCGGCTACTGGAAGCCTTTAAACACAGTTTGTGGACTCAGTTTACACCCGTAACACAGGGTGACTGGCCATGGCAGAGATGACTGGAGCCACTGCAAGTACTAATCAGGTGGTGCTGGCTCTGGTGCAGCGGCCAGTGGGTGGGGAAGACCTGAAAAGAAATCATGCATTGAATGTTTGTCAGGGACTCTGCACTGGGGTGTCTAAAGCAGGGAAGTGCTCTGGGGGATGTGATGGCCAGACCACGGGGCTCCTGGGGAAGTTGATAGCAGGATACTCAGGTTGTTGAGGATACATCATGAGTAAAAAGTGCATCAAGTCAAAAGATACTCTGGGAATCTGAAGTTTGGGGAGAAAACACAGAAAAGGGGCAAAAAATGGGGAGGAAAATTCTTTGGGAACTGTTGTCTAGGTTTAGCTTTGGTCTTAAACCAAAGTCTCCTGTTTCCTCAGAGAGGTACCCTGAGGCAAGGCCCTAAAATAGACTTGGGCATGTTCCAGGCTCTCTATGGTGTGGTGAATACATATCACACTATTCCCCTTCAGAAAACTTACTGTTAAAACAAAGCCAAAAGTCTATTATATTTCTGTATTCCCTGACAGTCAAAGTTTGTATTTCAGGAACAAACTCTTGGGGTTATAATCGAACAGCAACATCAATCTCCTCTGCTAGATGTGGGTAATTGATTGTACTAAGTAATTCTTTGTGGTTGGTTTTAAGGAAAACATGTGGCCCAGTGTTCAGTGGGTAGAACTGCTTTCTCTTACACTAACTGAACATCTCATGTCTCTTCTCATCTTGGCTGCTTTTTTTAAAGCAAACCCCTAATTTGTGATCTCACACCCAAATTTTGATTATGAATGCTTTGCCTACGAGGTTATCAGAAATCACATTTCAGTAAATAAGTGTTATAAACACTGTAACTTCTGTAGTTTTGTTAGTTCATTGTAGAGATAGAGCCGAAAGATGCTGACAAACGCATCTGCAGATGCTTTGCTGTTGTTTCTGAGTATCTAGTGCTGGTTAACATGGGATGAGCAAAGAGCAGAATCATTGTCCATTTCTGTTCTGATATGTAGCTTAGTTGTGCAGTCATGTACTTAAACTACATTCAGCTTTGTTTTCTTTAAAGAGGCTTTAATAATGTAAGGCACCTTTAGAAAATATATAATTGTGTGCAATTTGCTGCTTAAGAGTACATGGTGCTTCCCATTTGAGCTACTGCTACCTTCTGAAAGCAGGAGCGAGGGACATGTATTCTTTGAATTTGAAAGTGTTTTTCTCCTATGTGCAGAGTGACAGAACGCATAAAGCTGGTGTTTGGGACGTGCGTTTGCAAAGCGAGATCGTGATGAAGCCTATTTTGAAGTGAGTTTATTACAGCTCTTCTGTATATGCTACTACCTCCTGTTGTAGAATAGTCTCTTCAGCTTCCTCAGGAGCTGTTTCTCTGCAAACAGATCCTCTCCTTGCTCTCCTTTGGTTCTGCCAGTGTGAAGTTGGGCTTTTGCTGTTACTTGGTTTCTTCCAAAAAGCTCTTTTATATGATGATCTCATGAAAAAATCAAGGAGGTGCAAAAAGTACTGAATCAATCTGGTTTTACCTTCAAATTCTATTAGTGTTCAATCTTTCCTTTCTTTTAAAGATTAAAACCCTGAGCAGTGCGATGCAGATCATAGAGACAGTTTCACCTCATCTTGTATACAGCCTGCCATGATGGTTCTGAATTTTGCTTGCTCCTGAAATTCCCAACTGTCTGTGGAAAAAAGTACACTCGATGCTCTGAAAGCTGAAAAGACCTCCTGCATCTTCTAGACAGGCTGTATGCCATTCTAAATGTGCTAAATGTCTAAAATGTGCTTCTATCACCTTGACTTTTTTCATGGATGCTGGGTTATTTTCATGCATTGTACAAGACCTGTAATTTAACCCAGGAGGTCAGGCTACTAGAGGAAACACAGCCTGTCTATTAAGTGGTGTATTTTTTGCTGTGGGCTTGTGTTGGGTTCAAGGCAGTGATTTTAATTTTCAGGAAATCAAATGGCCTAGGCATCCTAATCTGTAAGATTTTCCTTTTCTTCCCTTATGCTCTATACCACAGAGAGCCACCATCTGTTCCAGCTCTGAGTCTCATGAAGGAGAAATATACCATGTCCAGGAGATTCCTATGCAGGGATACACAACCTGGGACAACCATTTTAAAGAGACAACATTCTTCAATACTCCAACATAGTACCACTTTAAAGATGCCTGTAGTGCAGATACTCACTGGGAGAAGATGCTGTATTCAAAGAAGCTTATTTGTCAAAGTAGACATTTTGACTTTCAAATGTCATTTTTTCCTTTCTGTAAAATAGGAATGATGATGGGTTTTGATCTTTCAGTACCCTCTAGGTCAGATCTAATCTTAGAAAAAGCTTGAGGACAATGGTGGTGGGTTTTTTTTCCCAGCACGCACCGTTTAGGAGACCACAGAATTAGACTCCAGGGGTGAGGGCAGGGCTTTGAGATGGCTACTTTTCCTGGGGGTTGGCATGCACAAATTTCAAGCTTCTTTGCTCAAGAATTCCAGTTGCAAATCAAACAGCATCTCCTGCCTGGCTTCAGCCTCACATGCTTCTCCAAATGGAGACAATTGCTCTTGTGCTAATGGGTGGCTGCAGCCAATTTGTGTGACTTTCTGATGAGGAGAAACAGCAGTGACTGCTCACTGGGATGTTTTGGGATTTTTTTAATGCTGCTTTCTCCTCGAGTCTAGATTTTCTTAGCTAATTTACCACATCAAGATGCAAAGCTTCTGCCTTGCAATTTTTCAGTTTTTAAGACCACTAAAAACATTCCGGTCAACAAATGTCAAGTTTCCAGTAAAAGCTCGGTACCCTCCTGAAGTGGCAACTCTTATGGTGAAAAACCACAAACCCATTTGGCCTGGCCAGTTGCTTTCATCTCTTTAGTTCAGCTGAGTAAATGGTTCCTATGGTTCACCCCCTCCCCCTGCTTATTTACTAACATGGGAGTAAGAGCCAAGATAGAGAGGTTAAAGAAAAGGAAGAAACCAAGGGTTGTTTTTTAAAAATTATTTATTTTTCCCTTCATTTGAGGACATGACCTTTTCACATAAATGTTTTTTACTTTCCCAAATTCTAGTCCCATTGTGGAATGTATGGAGACAGCAAATAAATGATACTTAAAATTACACAATTACATTTTCAGTAAATATGAGATTATCTTATTAGTGTTGTAATAAAAAGGCTACCCACTCCCAGGAGAAAAGGCAAACCAACACTGGCTCAAATACTGACAAAAAACAATAGTAAAGAGTGTGAGCAATTAATGCTTTTGGTATCTGCTGAGACAGTAAAACCTTCTATTGGCTACATAGAAAGTGTCTAGCTCCTTTTGGGTTTTGACATTGCAAATTCTTGCAGCAATTCAAGTTTCTGCATCAAAGGTGACCAAACAGACTTACCCACCAAATGAGAGAGGAGAGCCACTACAGACTGGATTCAGATCTATGTTAACTCCTTTTGAGGAGCAGGTAATGAGCATGGGGAAAAGGTGTTTCTGGGGATGGCTGGGAGGGAGGAATGGTCAAGGGTGTGGAACAGTTGAGACCTTACACTTTCTCTGGGTGAACAAACTCTTGAAACTGGGATGGAACAGAAAATACTGGAAAATACTTGGTTTCATTCAAGTCTCTTGTGAATGGTGATGGCAGGTGAGCAGTAGGACAAGAAGCAGAGCAGCCACCCTGGGTTTCTGTACCTAGGAGGGAATCTGACTTGTCCTTTCATAGCAAAGCTCATCACTGGAAGTGCTCCTTCCTTAGGCCTTCTGTGGAGTTATGCTACCCCTTAGCTGGGCCTGAGACAAGAAGGGGCTGGTTTTTATTAGGGGTGAAATTTCTGCTGTCCATGGACTTGCAGCTGAAGGTCTGCCTCTAAGGCTTCCGTACAGTAAAATCTGCTCCCTGGACAAACACTGGGAACAGGGACTGGGTGACACTTGGGCTGTCCATTTGGATTGTGTCATGTGTTTTTACCTACAGCAACAAAACTAAACCTAGAGAAAAGGACAGTTCTCATGGATATGTGAACAAGTACGAAAATGCTAGTCTTGTGCATCCTGTTGAATTGGAGGGAATACTAGCTAGTTAAAAAAAGCTCAAAAGTAGAGCATTTATGCACAACATGTACAGTAATGTCAAAGCAGCAAGAATGCAATTTTAATATAAGCTATTGCCAGTATGATGTGAAATTAATTTTTTTTGTTGCTATATTAGGTGCCAAAGAATCCAAGGTCTCAGCCAGAGAACAGCCTGTTTAGTTTATATTTTTTCTTTTGCAAAATTTGAAAGGAAAATGTCCTGTTGGCATTAGAACAGCAAAAGAAAAGAGTAATAAGTGATTTAAGATGCTCTATAGGCTGGTCCTCAGCATTTCTCACTTATGTGGACCAACATGTTTACTCTTAAATTTCTGAATAATTATAATCATATTATAGAGTTACATTCCATATCTTTCAGAAACAATAGTAAGCTATCAAAGGGAACGTGTGTATCTGTACACTGCTGTTAGTGTCAGAGCACTACAGGTTATCATGCTGTGGGTTTACACTATCAGCAGGGCTGAAAGATAGGGACGTAACTGTTAGCACTGTAAAGGCACAGGCTCAAGGCCCAGCAGCTAGGACTGGCAGTCTCCAAAGAGATGAGGTTCTTGGTTAACATGGAACAAAAACTTGTGTTAAATGGAAAATGAAGTAGTAAGAACTTATGGGGCTTTGAATGTGGTGCTATGCAGAGGTAAAGAAGATGAGAGACTGTGAATAAACCATCAACCCTTTTGCATGAAGCGAGAAGTTTGCTCAGCCTCTCCTTTATGTTCTTCCACTGCTCTCTCTTCCCTTGGTTCTGGCTGGAAAGGACAATCAGTGTTTTCTCTTTCCTGAGCCCACTGAAAACAATGCAGTGTGTTAGTAGTTCTGGGATGAGGTAATGGTGGAGGCAGAAGTTTTCTCTGGGCTGAGGTGCTGAAGACTTTGTGCAAGCAAAACCAGATGACACTAAGAGGAGTGAGCCTCTTCAGAGAAGAGTCCTAGCGGACTTGCATGCATCTTAAATGCATGCCTGGTAATGAATGTGCTGCAGAGGAGACTTGAACATCTGGTCACTTCATTCTAGTATTTCTTAATTTATAAGGATATGAAAATTTGAACATGATATTCGAGATAAAGTTACCAACCTGATAACACTGTCGTTCCCCATGAGTGAGCATTGTTCTTGTGAATATGGGATGGAACTATTACTGTATCAGCTGTGCCTGTAGCTCATTAGCAATGTACATTTCTGAGCTGAAAGTCTACTTCACTTATGACTTTAAACTTGGTGTGTGAGTGTCCCAAACTCTCTACTTCAGCCTCTCTCATAAAATTGCAGAAGTGCTACACATCCAGGAAAGACTGTTCTCCAAAAATATTCTGTATGTGCAGTCTGATGAGCAGATGACTTCTTACTTTAAGAGTCAAAACCTATGGCAGATGAACTGTTGCATACCTGGTATGCGAATGTGCTTTTGGGAGTGCTTTATTTCTGGGAGAGAAGAGTTGGAAAAGTGGCAGGCTACCTCTGGGATGGTCAGTACCAATTTGCAGCTCAGATGGGAGAACCTTTCCAAGTCCTGGCAGAACCTAAAACCAAATTTTGCTGATGCCAGAATAAATGCCCGGGTTTAAAGAGTTTTTTCATTTTGTCTTTTTCCACGGGAAGAGAATGATTCTGTTAATGAACATTAGCAGCACAAACTACAAGGGAAACAACATCCATCCAATATCTACTTCTATTTTATTTCTGTCTTTAAAAGCAGACCAAATGTCTGGTACTCCTGCTTTTGTTTAAAACTCTCCTCCGTGTCCATCTGTCAGCTGAGATGTAGCTTATAGCTTCTATAAGGTGAAGTTTTTGTGTGATGCCAGCATCCTAACTGTGGACAAAGATATCTGTCTGTGGGATGCTGGCAGAGACCTAGGGAGATGTCTTATTTTTAGACAGCTGAAGGTGCTTGAGGTACTTGCCCTGTTGCAAACTAGAGGTCTCAAGGTAGCACTGAAATGACTCACTGATCAGTCTCTGTCCCCTCTGTGCTGGTGGCCAATTATGGGGGGTGGCAGCAAGGCCTGAGACAAGATCTTTGGTGTCCTATTCTTCCTTGTTCATTTCTTCCAGAGGATATGATCCCAAGGTGTCTTGTTAGCTGTAAAAGATGTGAGGCCAAAGTGAGACAGATGCTTGCTGTTGAAGGAAGCCCTTTAAGGCAAAGGGTGCATGGCATGTGGCCTTGGCTCAAAATAATCTCTCCTGGTGGCTCTGGGCCAGCTTCCCATTGTGGTCCTGGCCAGCTCTCCAGCACAGCAATCCCCCCTTGGCACTTGGCAGCAGGGCCAAAGGGAGCACACCATGCTGGTACCCCTAGTACTGCAAGGTGAATTCACAAGTGCCTTGAAGGGAGGAAAACTAAAATGCACAAAGGATGAAAAAGTTAACCATATGACTGTGAAAGCAGCAAGCCTGATCTGACTCCTTGAGCTGCTGCTTTCACGTTGTATTTTTTCCTGTGGAGCATGGAGAAGAAGAGCTAAGGTTCATGGTGGTGGTTTGGAGTCCAGATGGGTGCCATCATCCTGGAACACACAGCCAGGTTTTTGGCCCATACTTCTGCCATTTTTATCCCAAATAACACAGTGTTTGGGACTGTGTTGGGGTTTATTTTTTATTTATTTTCCCGCTTCCTTTTCTTTTTCCTGGAGATTAAAGTGTTGTTCATTAATGCTTACCAAGAGTGAATGTTCTTGGTGAAAAGTCTTTTGCTAAGTGTCACATTATATAATCATGCCTTTTCTTTTTCATTCTTCTTTAAGTTACCACTTAGTGCCAATTCTTGCTTGAGTGCTGTGTGGCATGGGGAGGAGCCTTTTGGATCAGTAAATTTGGTCTGAAGAACACTTTCAGGGCAGAAAAGCTTGTTCTTTCTTCATCCTTGCCCCATAACAAAATTACAGCAAACTAGAAAAGAGAATTTTGTTAATCAGAATAGTCAATTGGGGAATCATTAGCTCTGATTTTAAATACTATTTGTAATTTGCTTTAGGGTCCGTAGCCTAATTCTTTCCTTTGAGTTAATTAAAATACGTTTGAATGTGACAGACATTTCCAAATCTTCCCACAATCCAGGAGGAAGGGTAGGTTTTTTGTCATCTTCCATCAAGTATAGAGGCTCTGAGCGCAGAAGAATTTCACTACAATGCTGCAAGGTTGTTTACCTTAGCTCCTTCACAAAAGATAATCCAACAAATTACATTAATTATAAACCAATATGTTCTGTTCAATTCCCACATGAGCCAAACCTGGGTATGAGCATCTGCTCTTATTTTCTGAGCTGGGTTTTGAGGACAAGGCTCACAACAATGCTCAATCCATAATTAACAGAAAAATTAAAGATGCAACATCCCTTGCATCCTGCTTTTTGAAGCAGCATGTTTAAAAATATACATGCACTGTCCTGGCAGTTTTTATTCAACATAAAAAAAAACAATACTCTATTGTTACCCTGGTGTGTTTTTGTTTGTTTAAAATATTTACATTTATGTTAGGCTTAAAATAAACATGTAAATACTTTCCATAAGAAAAAAAAGATTCATAATTCCCTCTTGTGCTACATTTTTTCTTTTCAATTGTTTCTCTCCCTCCCCCCAAAGATGACCTCTTTTCATAAAATGTGGTTTATTCTGCATTAAGCATATTGTTTTCTTTATGAAAAAAGGACTGGTTGGGCTTCTTCTTATTTTATTTTTTTAAGTGGCATATTTTTTCAGTTTCATTTCATAACAGGAAACAAAAGAGAACGTGATTGTTTGACCTGGTTACCAAAGAAATATTTGGCTAATAAAAATCCCATTAGCATGATGCCAAGTTCTGCTAGTTGTTTATGGTGAGCATGCCTGTACAATTATACGCCATTTGCATGTCGAAGGAGTGCAGGAAAGAGCGCTTTTGTGGTTTAGGCACTAGACTGGCACTTGAGATAAGAGATCAGTTCCCAGCTGCGCAGCAGACTGACTTTGAACAGACAGCAAATTTCCGTGGCTTACTTTTGCAGAAGGGATTAATAACATGTCTTTTTTCCCCATCTTCCATCTTGTTTCTGTAGAAACCAAACTCTGGAAGGCTGCTTGCCCTGGGCCTGTTCTGGGCCCCTTCCTTGTCCAAGAGGGCTTGGCTGTGTGGCCTCTACCTCATGCTCTTGCAGGAGCAGGACTAAATTCATAATTCCACAGGATTTATTAATTGGTGCTTGATAAAGCTCATGCAGCACAAATGGAATAAAAGGTAGTATGGCTGCTACCATCCATTTCAGTCTCAGGAAGGAGAAGCTAAATTTGTGATAACGAAGGTTTTTCCTTTGTGTCTGCGCTTCCTTGGGTTTGCCCGTGGCCATGTCTGATAGTGCTCACATCCCACAGCTGCCACTGCTGTGGAGCAGCCCCTTGGCCCGCCCTGGCCGTGCTCTGGCCCGCCCTGGCCATGTCCTGGCCCACCCTGGCCAGAGGTGCCCTCCTTGCTGGGGACCCTGTGTTGTGCCGGAGGAGGGAGCGCTGTCGCTGTCCTGGTGCAGTTGTGCTCCTTGTACAGCCATGCTGGGCAGCAGCCTCTGTAGGCTTGCTCGGTTTCCTGCATTTCATGCAAGCCTTGTTTTAATGATTAAGTAATTGACAAGAAAACAATAGAATTTCATTAACTACAGGGGGAAAAAATAACACGGAAAAGTTTAACATGTTGGGAAACATTTCTTCTGGAAAGAGAAAAAGAGAGAGAGAAGAGGGACCATTTCTTTGAAAGCCAAGACATGTAGTCCCTGGAAGTTCAGTGGTGTTTCTTCTCTTGCCTGAGCTTATTTATTCCCCTGGGACTTGCAGCATGGATTCAGCTGTGAACACGCTGCAGAGAGCAGGATGTGGTGAACCAGAGGCTCTGTGGGCTCCCTGCTTGGCAGCACAGTCAGGGCTGGTGGGGCAGTTCAAGGAAGGACTGTGGGAGCTTTTTTGCAGTGACTGGCTGGGGCAGAGGATTTTTCTTGTTTAGCCTTTCTTGTTGGAAGGGGCCTGAGCCGGGGTGTAATGGTCATAAATGCCAGCTCCTGTTAAACATTCAGATCCTCCGAGTTTTTTTTTTTTCTGGGGTTCTTGGTGTTTGTTTGAAAAAACAGGAAAACTCCCGCCCCTTCTAGTTAAGGGAGTAAGCTCAGTGTGAACATGCAGGAATAAATCCTCCAGGTGTTAAACGTTGGTTAGGCTCGGAGCTGGCTGGTGAGCTCTGGTACTGGACCCAGGTACCATGAGTACCAGGTTACATGGGAGCAGAAGGTGCTGATGCCCACAAGAGAGGGACTGCGCCTGATGAGAGGTGCTCCCAGGCCACCTCCTTCTGCAGGGTCGAGGAAGGGGCTGCAGGGCTGGGCAGAGGCCCTTGTGCCTGTGGAGCCACTTGCGTGTGGCCCATACCACCCACAGAGGTAGGGAGTGCTTAAACTGCTTCTGCCCCATACGGGTAAATAAATGGTGGCCCTGGGGTTGGATCTTCAGATATGCTTTTCTGTAGGCAACATCTGTGTCTTCCTGGGCTGCAAATTGGCAACTACAGTGTCCTTGGTAAGAGAAGCTTACAGACAAAGGCACATCTCAACCTTCCTCCAAATTTAAAAAATAATCATCAGGCAGCTCTTGGTCTTTCTCACGTCTTTGATTGTTTCTCCTCCCACTTCAACTGTTCTCCTTGAATTCTGGGACACACATGCCAAAACCTCTTCCTTTGCTGAGAGCATGAAGTTTTCAGCGGCACAGTTTGCAGTGTGCACTGGAGAAAAAGACTTCTGCCTTCAGTATTGCTCGTGGGGAGAAAGATGTGTGTTCACTGCACAGCTAAGGCATGTGCTGTGCAGCAGCCCTCGCTTGGTAGGACTCCGAAAATTATTTCAAAATGGCACAGTGTGAACACTGCAAGCCCAACGTGTGATATTAAAACATTTAGAACTGGATCAAATCAAACCCAGTTTTTACCACAAACGCGCAGAGGCTGTTCTTCTTGTTTGAAGACTCTTTTCTTGCCAAATTCCATCTTTCCACACTGAGCTGCTTAAAAAAAGCCTTGTGGATGTATATATTTATATAGCTGAATGTTTTTTTGATCACATTTTATACAAAAATATTGCCTTTTGGCAGGGAGTCATCTAGTAGGTGTCAGATTCAAAATGTATCGTAAAGTTACGAGTGACTGCAAATGACATTTACGCTCCGTAAATCTGGTAGAGAAGTGTTAGGGTCGGGAAAAAAAGGGGCTTCAAAGCTGGGAAGTGACAGAATTAATAATTGAATTGAGAGTGAGATAGCAGAGTGCTAATGGGGAAGCATGGACATAACTGGGGAGCAGCATGTGAGTGTAAGTAGTGTTCCTGTGGGACCTGCAGATTCCTGCAGAAGTTACTGGAAAGCCTGCAGCTTGGATAAATAAGTCAGACCGGATTTCCCGAGACACAATGCCCTAGCGTTCCTCAGATGAAAGCTGCAAAAATCACCTGTATTTAAGGAAAAGTATATTACTGCACCTGCTCTGAGTCCATGCCAAGAATCCCTAGCCCAGTTCTGAAGGAAGTTGTCTTTTTGTTAAGTAACCTCTGAAGAAAGAGGTCCCCTAACCTCCCATAGAGGTTCAAGTACCAAGCTACTGTTCTATTTTTTTCCTCCCTAATCATAATCAAAGTGACATTTGCTGTGAATCAAAGCAATTTCTTTCTGTGCTAGTCCTAATATTGTTGGAGAGCAATTGCTCAATGTCTTTTTCATAACCTCCTTTGGAAGAGCCTTATCACATTATCTGTTGTTTCTAAACAAAAGTTTACAGTGAAAGCTGTCACTTGGAGCGAAGGCTCACAAAGCAAAGGCATGTCTGTGTGTTATTTCATTGGTTCTGCATTGCAGAACCTTTTGGAACCCACCACAACCTAAAAGGAAAACCTTATAAAGCATTTTTATATTATTGGATTTTGGAGTTATTTTCAGTTTGGGGGATATTAGGTTTCTACATATTATAGCTGGCTTAAGCTTTCTTGTTTGCTTGAGGTTTTCTCCTCTTAGGATAGTTGTTGGTTTTGTTTTTTTTTTTAATGGAATTTCTCTTTCTTTTCATTCTTTTTATTTTAAAGAAGCGTGCTCATTGCACTTGGATCATTATTTTGGAGTCACTTCACTTACTGAAGGATTAAATGGCATTTCTACATGTGTAAGGAGTTTAACAAAATTTAGTGGCATTTATTGGATGATCTTGTTTTTATTTATTCACAAAGTGTAGCAGGGTATTACTCACTAAGGCTCAAGTCTGATTTTTATCTGAGGTCCTGGCCTGTGCAAGAGACAAAAATAAGGGCAAATCAAACAAGAACATCAGTAACCCCTCTTTAAAATGAACTTGTAAAGTAAATAAGCTGTAAGTGAAGTGGAAGAAAACTGAAAGAGAATGAGAAGACCCAAGTCTTCTCCTGGATTTGTAAGAAGGAAGGAGATGATAGTGTGACTGGGGGTAGAATTAGTCCCATCTGCCAAGTGCCTCTGAGCAGTAGAGATGTCACCTGCCACCCGCTCCCCAGCAAGGCTTTAGGCCAGTCTCTGACCTGATTTTCACCCTGTGCAACGCTGACTGCAGTCTGCCTGCACAGATACGAGTTAGGGAAGAGTTTGACTGGATGGTTTTCTAAATATAAGTCAATAAAGGAGTACTCTTTGTGGTTTCTGGAAGTTCTGAAATGATGTTTGCCTCATGTGATGGTAACTCCCTTGCAGTGCTTGCTAGAGGTGCCAGGCTGAGAGCCCTGGGCGATGTGTCCCTCGCAGCAGCCGTGCAAGCTTTACCAGGCTGTCACAGTAAACACTCCTTCCCTCCAGCCACTGAGTTTGGTCCTCAGGGACTCTGCTGAGAGTCAGGAACTGGGACCAAACTTACTAATCTATATGAAGTAGATGTACAACACTGCAGTTTGGCAATGCAAAACTGGCTGTCCATAAAAGAGAGCTGCTTCTCCTGGTAATTCTCTAAGAGGGCACAGGTACCTCCCCGTGATGGCTGCGCTGCCTTGTAATCTGCAGCTCGTGGAAATCACTGCGGGGCTATTAAACCCAATATATGTCAGACTAGCAGAGCGTTTGTTCTGGGTTATGTCTCTTGGCTTAGGAAGGCTTCAGATATGATACAACCCATACTCCCTTCAGGTACCCACACTGAGTGGCTCAGAAGGTGGAGAAGGGCTTGACTTGTGTGAAGGCGATTGTAAGGTGTAACTTTGGTGTCAAAATTAACTGCTGCAGCTGAGAGACCAACACAGTGGAGAGCTTCCTTTTTGCTACCAGCTTCTCTTGGAGAAGCCAGGCTGCCTTGATTTTTGATGACCACCCAGGGAGGCTGGCTCCTGGTACCAGTGCGGTACCGATGACTTCAGGAAAGTGTTATGAATTTCCCTCCAAGCTCAAAACTGCTCGCCTAAATCCTTGCAGATGAGAGTCTTCTCATCCTCCACAGGGCTGCGTTGCCATTGTTGACACGGATTTCTGGAAACCAGTGACTGTTTCAGTCATACCTTTGTAACTTTTTATCACTGTGAAATAGAATGTGTCCCTTTTATTGCATTTAGAAAAATTAGTCTGTTCTGAGGCAGCTGGCTGCTTTGACGGTGTGCAAGTATGTGTATGACAGCACATGCTTTTACTTTTTAATGAACTATTTCCCCTGGCTTCATCTTACTTCCACAGTCTATTTTTGTTGTTATAATGACACTGGTCAGTGAAGCTCAGAGGAAATCAGTCATCAAGATGCATGGTGCTGAAACAGTATTTCTGCTGTGATGGGGATTGCATTAATGCCTTTGGAGATTTCTTGCTGTTGTCATTGCTGCATCCACACCATAATGCAGAACTACCTAAATTGAACCAAGAGGCAAAATTTGGAGCTATGTAACTAAGTTAACTAAGAAAAATTTCTTGGGACATTAATTTTAACTCATGCTGGAACAGTCAAAGTGACCCCGAGTATGTTCTGTTGGGATGCCTGGCATCTGTTATCTTACTCTAATGCACAGGATTTTCTTCCTCCATTTCCTCACTAGCAAAAGTGGCCCGGAATCTGTGAAACTTTAACATTTTGGAAATACAGAACAACAGCAAAATAACCAGGTTTTGGAAATCAAATTCTTTTAAATGGTCACGTATGATGAGATCAGTGTTCAGATAAAGGGTGCACCCAAACTGACCACCTACAACTGGTCTTGCACAGCTATTTCATAACTTCTCTCTTTTGCCTTCTTTCTCTGGCAGGTGCCCTTTTCCCCACTGTTTTGAATGGCATCTCTCCAAGTGCTCTGGTGTATGTAAACCTGGTCTATGAACTGTAGCTCTGCAATACTCACATCGTATCAAGCAAATTTGGTTTCCTAAACCCTACAGAAACACCCATGGTTATCTTCCAGCAATCTCCCCTGGTTCCTTTATCCCTGTGGCATTTCTAGGATATTCCTCTTACTTCTAAAGCCTTCATTTGTTTAATTTCTTGTCCCTGCTGGGTTCTTCTGCTTCTTTTCAGAATGGCCTGAATACAAGCGCAACCTGTGGGGGAAAACTAAGGACAAGCCCAAAGTGAAATGCTGTAACAATTTTGCTCAGCAGCCTGTGGGTGCTTTGGAGGGCTACCTATTCTACCTCTGCTATTTAGGGGGTTTGTGTATGTTCAGCATTTATACTTCTGTGTGCATTGCCCTATATGTAATAAATCTAATTGTTCTTAAGTTTTCCCTTCAGAGTTTCTACCTCAGCTAGCTAGGGACTTGTAGGAATGCAAGCAAAACCCAGTTTTTCAGCTCTTTAAACTAGTAGTCGTTACTGCTTATTCGCAATTGTGGTTGTTTTTATATTTTTTTTAATTAGTTACACAGTGGATTTATTCAGACAGCACACCATGTACCTGGCATGAATGCCTATCAGGATGGACAACATGAATGCAATTAGTCTTTAATAATGCTCATGAAATAAAACCGAACTGATACTTGAAAATTCTTTTTTTAGCAGAGAGAACTGGTTCTGTCCTTCTTTTTGAAGACGTAACAACAAGAACGTTGTGATATTTGAGACTGCAAGTGGGAAGTTCTAATCATTTTCTTTCTCAATTTTTTAGAAGTTGGTTATTTTTTTTTTACCTGAAACCAAATTTGTCAGCTTTGGATGCCTTGTTAACATAAAATTTAAACAACAACAACTTGTAAATTGTAAAATTTATGAAAATAAAAATGGATTAATATTTTATGATGCATCCATAAAAAGAGACTTAATTGCTCATATCTTATTTATGAACTTTGGGGAACAATTTATCTTGTTTTTACCTTTTAGAACAGCCCCTGAGAGCTGTGGTGCAGAGGCACCTCCTTGAGTAGGAAGGGCTGGCGTTCCTTCTTCCTAGGGGCTCATTTTCTCAGTAGTCGGCCGTGGGCAGGGAAGGAGCCCTCTGGGAGTGCCAGGACCTCCCTTCCCACTGCAGGCCTGCTCTTGCTGTCCTTGGCATGGGCTCAGGCACGGCCAGACTCAGGCCAGAGGGGTCGGGGCCACCTCTCCAGTGCAGTAGTGTCAAAACCGTTCTGCCTCCTGTGTCTCTTTGGCCCTCCTTGCTGAGGTTAGAGATGGAGTCTGAGGGGACACCTTTGTGTTGCAGAGGAAGTAAATTGCAAAGTCTGCTGGAATCCATTTAATCCATTGTTAGTTTGGTTTGTGTCTCAGTGTGTATATAGAGGCACTCTATGTATAGTACATGTAGTATGGATGAATGGGTTGCACTAAAGTCATTTTCTTATGGATTCATAAAAGCCATTTTCCCCCTTCAGCTGCCCTGATATTTTTCTTTCTTTTTCTTCATTTCCCCCCTCCCACAGTCTATTCATGGAGAAGATCTGGGTAGAAATGGTAGATGAAACCTCTTCTTTCCCTTGGGAAAGCAGAGAACAGAACTTGGCAGTGACTATCAACATAATAGAAAATGTTTCCATGTTCCACCAGCAGACAAGTACTTAAAGAGGCTTCTCCTTGGTGAGTGTTGTTGCAGGCAATAATGTGAGGTGTAAAAGTCACTTTGCCAGAGATCAACTTTTTATAAATATATTTAAATTTCTTTATTGAGTTTTAAAGTATAACAACAACTGCTGAATAGGTACAACTGAAAACATGTTAAATAGCCTTCAACTCTTCACATTTGTATTGAACATCATCTCCAGGAGTGACATTTCATGTTACCATGGAAACAAATTTGACATTTCAAAAATACATTTATTCCTGGGTCACTAAGATGGGAGTTCTGAAAGAAAAAAAGGTCAGAAGATTTGCCTGTCTCAGAGATACTCTACAGTTTACTGTATTCCTTTGGAGGAAAGAAATATGTGGTATCGTAAAATAGCGCGCTCCAGCTTGATCCAGTTTGAAAATATTTTGACAAGATGGTGGCAATGTTACAGGTCAATAAAGCGTGTCTCAGTTGCTGAGATTTCGCAAAGTGATTAAAACTGTTTCTTGGATCAAGACCTTTTCTGGATCAATTCTTCTTCCTAAGGACTTTCAGTCATGGCTTTCATAATCCCAGTAGCTGTTCTCTACTTTATAAATTCTCCTTGTAGAAAATATTCGAAAGATTGATATTAAGATTTTATTTCATACTCAGGAAAAAACATTGCTATCTTTAAGAGGAATTTTGCCCAAGTTTTATCCCAGATAATGCATTTCATAGAAAGTAGGAAATTGAAGAATCAGTGCTAAGGTTTGGTACTGAAGAATGTGTGCCTGTATTTAAAATAGAATTGTGTAATTTAGATAATATTTTATTAAGATGGATCAAATGTTGTTTTTGAATGCCTTGGTGTAGTTCTGTAGTAATATGTTGTAGAAGGAGGGTGGTAAAGTGAAAGCACTGATCATATAAAGTGAAATACCATTTTTTCAAGAGATTTACCTTTTACACGCAGTTGTTGAAAGTTAATAATGATTGCAGAGTGAGTTATAGCCTGCAGTGAGATCTTTGTCATTTGCACTAGCAAGTAACTTGTTGGAGCAAGGAAAAAAGTGAGGGTTGAGGGAATGTGATTTTGGAGAGTGCAGCTCACTTAGGGATACTGAGCAGCTGGCACAAGTGTCTGTGAGCAGAGGTGAGCACCCCTGCCCCTGGTGCTGAGCTGGAGCTGGCCAGATACGAGTCAGCTCTGTTCTGTGTGCCCTGGGTGCTCCTGCACCCTGGGACACTTTCTTAGGAGGGCTGGTCAGCTTCCAGTCAGAGCTGGCTTCTATCTGGCCAGGTCACCAGGCATCTGCTTGCCCACTTCTCTATTGACATATACCCACAGGGGATCAATGTACATGCATTTCATTAGGCAAAGAAATACTCCTGGGGCGAGCATGCTCTGCCCTTCTTAGCTCTGTGCTTTTGCCACTTTGTCCCACTAGTATGTTTTCTGAACACCAGGAAAGGGAGAATCATTTGACTCAAAGCCATTTCAGAAGCAGCATTAATTACCAGGCTGAGCTGAATTGTCATTGTGGTGTGTGGGGACTGGGGAGGAGTACCTCCCATTAATATCAATGGACTAGTCCTGTGATGAAACCCTCAAGGACCACACAGAAGACTGACCTACTTAGGTATTAACACTGCTGTTGCTAGACTTGTACCTGCCTTTGAATGCAACAAGGGTTATTAAATTAAAACCATCTAATTTTCTAGTAGAAGAGGAAAACCTGGCTGCGTAAACTCCTGCCCCTGATCCCCAGGGAGGCAGGTATGGGTAAACAAGAGAATTTTTTTAATGGCCTTCTCGTTTCCACCTCGTTTTTATGGTGAATGTAGCCCAGGCTGAGTTCTGCTCCTCTTTGCATCTGGACATGCAGGAAATCAAACTGGACCAGCAGTTTGCCTATGCAAAGCGAAATGTAATTGGAAAATGTGTAACATATATATATATAAAAAAAAAAAATCACAGGAGGTGCAGTGTGTATGTGTTACAGCTAGATTGTAGTCACTGTGCCACTCACGCTGAGCCTGTATTCTGTGTTCATGGTGCAGGGGAATAAGTCTTTGTTCTCTGCTGGTTCCTTTTGAGCACCTCCAGTCCGTTCAGAAAGTAAGGTGTTAAATACTTGCAAATGCCACAGCTGTGCAGGCAAACATGGTGGTTTGCAACTTGCACTCAGTTGTATCTTGCATGACCTTGGACATTAGAGACTGTTTCCTGGGAGGGGACGTCGTCCAGGACACAGGGGTTATCCACCCTCTCCAATGGCTCACTTACAGCTTGGACACTTGGGAGGACTTGGTTTCAACTCACTTCAAACACAGTGTTAATGCTACTGGGGCAGGGAGGCTCAGGAGATTAACGCCTCTGTTTATGATGTTGAGCAAAGCCAAGTCAAACTTTGAATGTGAAGACACTAGTTAATATTTTAAATAAAGCCTAACTAGCTGCAAAGCTAACAGGAATACTTTTGTGGTAGCGGCAGCTTTAAAGTAAGCTGTGACAGTCTGGTACAACTCCTTCAGGTTCTCTGGAGCACTCCCAAGCAAAGTGTGGCTCGTTCAGCATGGCATGCATAGGACTGCAACTCCCAAGTTATTAACAGAATTGTAATCTACATGCAATAAAAACACACGTGATGGGATGCAGTCAGAGCTGGAATCCCCAGCTGGACCCCTGACAGAAAGGCAATTCCTCGTGGTCTGTCCCCTGCCCCTTCAGAGCAAGGAGCTTTGGTGAAGGGTCACGCCGGGTCTCCTCTGTGCCCACGCTGCTGAGACTGCCCATCCCTGCGGGAAGGACATGCTCACGTGAGCCTGCAGAGAGAGGACAGACCTAAACCAGAAGCTTGAGAGGAAGACGGCTTGAGCCTCTGAACGTGTGAAAGTGCATGGCATACTCTGCTCTGCTTTGTAGATGCACAAGCTATAATCTCGTGGGAGTTACCAAATCCCAACTGACCTCTTGGTGTGCTCGCTACTCTATTTCAATATGAAGACATGCTCACTGTGATCTACTATGATTTGCTCTGAATTAATTCCAGTTTGAATTAAAGCTGATCTTTGAGGGGTAGACTGTCAAGAAACACAGTCACATCACTGTTCCCTGCTTAATTCCATGCTGTCTGCTGTTAACTAACTGCATCAATTAGTACTTTGTTTCTATTTCACACTTCCCAAATCTTTTTGGTTATTTTTATAATTATCCTACAAAGCTGTTCAGTTCTTCAACACCTTCAGTCAGGACACCAGATAGCACACAGCAATCCAGTAGCAGTTACAGCTGGTCTGAAACAGTGGGTAACTCAGGGTTCCTACTTCTCCTGATGATGTCCCTGCTTCTGAATAGAGGAGGATGTTCTTTCTTCTGTCTGCATCCCCACTGTGAGAGTTCCTGTGCAGCTGATTGTCCACCAAGATGCTGTAATTCTTAGAGTCAAAAGTAGCCTTCTCCCCATGCCCAGGAAGTACAATTCACTTGTTTGTTGGTATTTGCACCTCATTTACAAAGCAATCCAGGTTAGTCTCTCCCTTATTTACCACTCTTCCACTTGTATCATCAATGTCCTTTATCACTAATGATAGGT
Source organism: Monarcha castaneiventris obscurior (assembly GCA_026261815.1). Taxonomy (NCBI): domain Eukaryota; kingdom Metazoa; phylum Chordata; class Aves; order Passeriformes; family Monarchidae; genus Monarcha; species Monarcha castaneiventris. The sequence continues at coordinate 5,438,113 of JAMPIT010000879.1, forward strand.
TTTCTACCAGGACACTGAAAAGCAGAGTGTAGGGTTGAAAGCTGGGACACTGTTAGGGACACATCTGCTAAGTGTGATCTTCCTTTCCATATATTATTTGTCAGCTCATCATTCTTAAAGCATTAATATGTGCCAAGCCGACTTTTTTTTTGTGTGTTGTGCTGGTATCTTAATCAAAACGGCATGCAGTCCATCGTCTTCGTAGAAATAGATATCTGTTACCTCAGTACTATTACATTTATTGGCAACAGTAATTTTATTTAGAGAAAAGATGTCAAATTAGTTTGAGGAGCTCTGTTTTCCATAAACCTTTGCTGCTCAGTATTAGTTATATTACCTTCCTTTAATTTTTAATTGATTGAATCCTGCATCTGCTCTTCCATAATTCTACCTGGGATGATTCTTTTTCTGTAAGTTAGTATCTGCTTGGACCGTTCCATTTCTCTTCCCAAAGCATTGTCTTGACATTAGTTTTGTTTAATTGACTTGGTTCTGTCCCAATGTCCAAAAAGGTCTTAAAAATCAGCTTTAGTTTTTCAAAGAGCCCTGATCTTTACTTTGAAAATTCATGAGTGAGAATTTTTGAGATTAACTTGGTTTAAAAAATTCAACCTTAGCAGCTGCTTAACTTTTGTCCCCTTTGTATAGAATTTAAATATCTATTTGCCAGTTAAATATTTTCTGTGTTAATTTTGACAGGTCTGCCTACTGTTCCCAGAGAGTGATGTTTAATGAGTTTTTTTGCAATACACCTAGAATTCTCTGTTGTTCTCCTTGTATATTCTCTTGTGTATTCATAATTTTTCTATAATTCCTAGTTTTTTTACTTTTATTTATTGCTTACCACTTTTTTGTACATTTCTATTTTGGTGTGTGCATGTGTTTCATTTATCCTGGTTGCTCTGACTTCCCCTGAGCCAGGTTGAGTTCCTAACCAATATGGCCTTTTTTTTGTTGATTGTGGCTTTTGGGCATCTAGTAATATATTCTTAAGTATTTCCCAGTTATCATTCATGTTTTTCTATTTAAATTCATTTTCTGAACTGATTTGGTCCATAATTGTTTTCAGCTTTGTAAAATTGTCTTCTTAAACTGCCATGCGTATAACTTACTAGTTTGGACTTTATTCTGTTTGCATATATATGCAATCAAGTCACAATCACTTGTATGTAAGCTACCACTAATTTTCAGTTTGGTGATCAGTTCTTCTTTATCTGTCAAAATGAGATCTGGTATAGAATTCCCCCATGCTGGATCTGATTTTTATTGAGTTAGGAAATTGTCAACTGTGATTTTTTGAAATGTCTAGGATATTTCATTACACAAGACCCCCAGCATGTCGCTCAGGTTGGTGTTTTCCATAGTGGTGTGCACGTCTACACACACGTCTGTACATAGGTAAACATAGAATTTGTCTTTCCATAAGATTATGAATTTCTGAAGGAGCTTAGTTTGAATTTTAAAAAGACTCCAACAGCTAGAATTCCATTTCTGCTTTGTTTGTAGGTTATTTTGGGTTTTGTAAGGATTGCAATGTTTTGAACAGCTACTCAAAATCTGAAAAAGCAGAAATCCTCCAACCTGTTCGTGACTTTGTACAAATAGATAACACTGGTGCAATGTCATCGTTTATTATTGGTAAAGTCTTATTTATCTCTTAAAAAAATAAGACCCAAAACTGTTTCTGCAGCCCAGATAGAGCAAGAACCCCTCAGGTGTGCCAGCAGAAGACATCAGTGCCACGTGGCTGCTCTAAGGCATCGCACAGCAAGAGTTGTCACTGTCAGACGGCATCCCATGGGTCAAAGACTCTTTCCTGAAACTGTTTGGCAAACACATCTGTATAATACTCCAGCTTCAGATGAGTCACAAATAGAAGCTGTGCTTGTAAATTGAGTTCCATAGAAAAAAATCCCAGGAAATCTGTTGGTGACCCTTATTACAAACTATCACAGATAAGTGAACTACTTACAGCTAAGAGTACACCCTGGGCTCCTTTCATGTGATGTAATGCAAAGAGACTGTTTATACTCAGGGGCAGGAAGATGAACTGCTGGTAAGGTCTGAGAACTTTTGCTCATCTCTCTGACTGACAGTACTACTAGGTCATTAATTTCTCCTGTGTTCAGAGTGCTCGGATTAACTGTAAAAAAAATTCCTTGTTCTTCTTGGGAACACTTCTAGAATACAGTAGCTTTTAGCTGAAATGTTTAGCACAAATTCTGCCTGTTTTGTAGCTCATGGAAGTTCCCAACAGCTGTTCTTGAAATAACTTTCTGTATCTCACCTTCTCCTGGCTGCCTGCCTCCCACTCTAGTCCTGGAATCCTCAGCTTCCTTGGTAAGCTCCTATTACTCTGCCCGTGGGGATGGGCCACTACCTCCTCCCTGGGCCAGCAATGGCACCTGGAGAAGTTCCCCCCTGTGAGGGATGCCTTTCCCTGCCTTCCCTGGCTAATGAGCACCCTGTGCTGCCAGGAGTCGCTGGAGGGGAATTCTCTGAGCTGCCTGGTGTACAGGGGTGAGAGGCATTCGCGTGCCAAGCCATTTGCCTTAAACACACATTCGGCACCTTCGCTGACCCCTTAATGGCTCACTTAGTGGAGGATGCAGGGCTTATGAATGAGTGTGTTTGACAGTTCCCCTGTGCCTAGCGATTCAGTCATGGTAGGGGCTTGTTTTCCTGCATCAAACAGGAGAAGTACACTAGGGGTTTTGGGAAAAACACTAACAAACAAAAAACCAGCCAAAAAACCCAACAACCCCTCAACGAAAACACCACCACCAACAAAAAATATCCATCCAACCAAACCTAAAGCAAACCAATAAAAACACCAACTATGTAGAAAAACACATGCAGGAGAAATTTGTCAGGGTAGATGGAAACATAGGGGTAGCTCTGTCAGTCCCCCCCAGCATCACACATCAGAAGTAGAATCTACTTCTGTTTCTTTGGCTCCTGGGACTCAGGACTGTTGCCACACTCAGAGCTTCCCAGACAGTGCAAGAAAGGTCAAGATCTGTCAAGTTACCTTTGCAGGCAGGGGACAGCTTTAGCTTCTGCAGTTGAAAGTGTTTCCCCAGCCAGGTGGTCTTTTACTGGGGCAGCGTCAGCAAAGAAAGAGGTAGCAGCAGTGGTGTGACTGAGAGGATGCAAGAAACACCAAAGGTGACATTAGGTGAAGAGACATCAATGGATGACATGTAGTGATTTGGAGACACAGCAGATATAGGTTAGGAAGGTTGGGAGCACCTAAAATGTCACACCATCTCTGAGAGGACCAACCTCAGTATCAACATGCTTGTGTCTTTTTGCAATTTTTTTGTAAAGTCAACTATTTCCCATGAAAATATTTTTTCCCTACAGCAGGAGAGAGGGAAGAGGAGGAATTTCTTTAGGTAAAATGCTGAAATGCTTCACTGCTGTTGTTAGTTTTGGTGAGAGGGAAACCCCTCCTATTCTTTGCTCTTTTGCTTTCTGTCTCCCCTTTTTCAAAGAAAAGGCAGATACTAAAATGCCTCTTTATTAACTTTTTGAATAAAAATCTGACTGTGTCCTGAAGTTTTGAGTGCAATCACATCCCTTTTGACCTCTAGCATGAAACATTTTCTTTGCAGCTGGACTGTAGTGCAGCCACATAATCATTGAGGAACTGACAGGACCTACTTCAGAGTGCACCGAAGTAGGGTCACTGCTCCCTGCACTGACTGGGCAGGAGCTGAAGCCTCCTGCTGCTGGGATGGGTGGGCCAGGCCAGGAGCAGCCCTTGCTGGGGCAAAGACCCTCTGCCTTTCTGCTGTGTGTCTCTTACCCTTAGGAAGGAAGGGCTTTGAACAGATTGATGGGTTGCTCATGCTGGCTGTTGAAAGTGGATTCCCAAGTTCAGCTGGGAAATGGACAACGTGGGATTTGCAGAAAGACCTCTCTCATTCTCTGAAGCGCCAGTGTCTGCTCAGTACAGAGTGTCTCTACTTTCTCTTTCACATCTGTGCTTGCCTCTGATGGCACTGCCTTCCCTGCTGCCCACTGCCCAGAGGCGGAGTGGCCTCATGTGGCATCATGAGCTCACCTTAACTGCAGGGTCACGGCTCTCGGCTCCAAGACAAGCATTTTCCTCCACTGGCAGCTGCTCCTGGACTGCCAGCCCCAGTTGCTTCTCAGGCTTTTGTTTAAAACTTGGACAGTTTTTCACCTTTGTTTTAGCACTGGTGCAGCTCCAGAGAAAGTAACAGTGGTGGAAATAATGGCTTGTTCATTTGTATCACTCCTTCCTATAGCTGTGTGGTATTATCCTTCATTTTTGCCTACAGGCAAGGTAAAATGTTTCAAGGTCAGCTCTGAGGGGAGCCAAAAAGCTTGTGCTGTGCTTGGTGTCTAGAGAAGCTCAGTCTGTGGAGGTGTTTCCCACAGGAGCCTGCTGCTCTCCAGCTGATGTGAGGCAGCCTGATTCAATCTGGAGAAGCCTATGACATGCTGCCCAAGCCCAGGCCAGGGTGGCCAGGTTGAGAGGCTGTGCTCTTTCTGCCCAAAACCCTCCTGGGAAGGGCGTGGCTGTGCCAGGGATTGGATGTAGGCCTCTGTTGTGCGGATGAAGGAAAGGAAAAGAACTCTTTTCCCATCACTTGCTTGAATGCAAGGGAAAGGGAGATGCAGCCCCAACAGGCTGATCCTTCTGCCAAAGCCAGGGGGTTCCTTCCATGGGAGGGAGCTACCTCAGATCCCTGAGTCTAAACAACTGAAGAGTCAGGCAACTCTAAGAAAGTGATCTGGTCAGAGTCCATGCTTGTATATATGACCATACCAGGTGTTTTTTTAGGGAATGGCACTATTTTCCATTAAACAGATGAACCAGAAAAGGGCAATAGGATAACTAAAACCAAAAAGACTTGTGCAATGTTTCTGGGAAAGAACACAGAAATAAAGGAGGCTCAGAGCAACCTTCGGATGGATTGAAGTAAACCTGGGAGCATGGTGCTGTCCTTGTTGGCAAATGCAGGTGACAGGTCAGTCATAGCCCTTCCCATTACTTGCTACAGCTCCAAGTAAAGTGTTGCTGCCTCTTTGGGGCAGATGCATTCACCACTGGGGCACTTGCAAGGATCAGCACAGCAATTAAATGCAACAGCTCATACTGTCTCTGGTCAGAAGGCAGCATCTCCCAGTGGCATTAAACCCTTTTGGAGGGACCTGTACATGTAGAAGAAAAATGGATTTAGTAAGCCACAGGCTGTATTTAAATAAACCTTGCTTAAATTGTTATTTTTAATTGGGAGGAGGAGTGGGACAGAACAAAAACAACCTGACATATGAAAAATTAAAGGATTGGGTAAGCCCTGCTCTGGTAAAGGGGCACAGGGGAAGGAGGAAAGAGGTCCATGGTTTTGAAATCCAGCTTGCAATGCGGTCCTTGATGCAAAATATAAATAGGCTTTGTGTGGGTCCTAATAGGAAATGGGTGTGCTTGCCCACATTTGGCTGCCTGGAAAGAGGTGGCTGTGCTGGGCTCACCCTGCCCTTGCTTAGCCACAGCTGCCTGACTGTAAGCAGCATTTGGATCTGAAGCCATGCCTTGGGCTTCAATGCTGCCCAAACACTTGTACTTTTCCTTTCTGTGTCTCTTCTTTCAGGAGCCTGCAGGCTCCTTTGTTGCTCTTAGGCAGGGGCTTGGTGCTGCAAGCAGCATTGTCCAAACCTGTTTATTCACACAGGAAGGAGAGTTGCATCCCGAGTGGCACTAGCTTCTGCTCTTTTCTGATGGCAGGATTTGCAGTTTAGTGCCATGCATGGGTCATATAGGATCACTTAACAGTATATGCCTGTATTGTTTTCAAGAATATGCTCGTGGTCTCGCTTCCTACACTCATTTGTTTAAGTGATGCCTTAAGAGGCCTCGTAGAGACAGAGACCAGACAGGAGTAAGGGAATAAAGGTCAGTATTTATTTGAAAGGCCTTCAAAGGTACCCCCTGGGGAGCCAGAGGCTATTGCTAAGATGGTCCCCAAGATGGACGACAGGTCACGACTTCTTCACACTTTTATAGGTTTGGTTCATTTGCATATCGGGGTTAATTCTCCAATTAAAGCTTCAGTTAATGATGTCGTTTCCCCAAGCTTGCCTCTCCCTTCAGAGGCTTTTGGTTTTATACTTTTTGGGCCTAGGACAGTCTGGGTGTCCTTGGAGAGCAGGCCTGGAGAGGCTTTGTCATGTCTACCTAGCATGAGAGAGCAGAAGTTAACAGGCTGCAAGAAACAAGAAACAAGTTACACACTAGGCAGTACAGGATTTGAAAAATATAAAAGTTAAAACCTAACGCATCATAAGGTTCAAGTAAGTTTAATTGTCTCTTGGTACCTCTGTGTTCTTCCTGCCTGTAAAGCTAACTTGTGAGCCATTTTCATCTCCGCTGGTGGACATGACAACTTTTCCTTTTATCTATTTTGATGTTTTATGGAAGCTATTATTGTTATTCTGCTTCCTAAACCCAGTTTAAAAATCAAATATTGATTTGGTGATTCAAATATGTTCTCTTTTGTACTTTAGAAATTCTCCTTGCAACAAGTCTCTTCCTCTCACTGTTGCTAGAGATCACAAGGATTTGCAGTCTAGGGTTCACTAATACTGCCTGCCCATTATTCCAGGCAGTCGATCCTAACTGAAGGCAGGGAGGCTGCTTAGGACTGAAAAATGAACAAAAGTGCCTCCAAATATGTGTGGGCTGGGAGAGGTTCCCCATCACTGACTGGGACACTGGGCACAGAGAGGAAGTGCTGTGCGAATGGAAAGGACCTTGGTGTTTCAGGGAGGAAGATTTAGGGATTTTCAGGGAAAGTTTGGTGTGGACCTGGAGAGGGCCAGAACACACAGCTGGGCCATGATAACATGGCTGCCTCTGAACTTCATTTCACACCTCCCCTTTTACAGTAAGATGCTGCCAAAAGAGACATTTTTGGTGGTTGTGCTCCACACCCCAAGGCCTGGCCTTCAGTGGCCCCTGCAGCCAACTCCAGCAAAGGGAGGGTGTCACGGGTCTCCTCTCTCTGTGTCTCCAACAGCAGGTGAGCCAAGTGGACAGGTCCCAGCTGGCTCAGCCTGACACAGCTCAGAAAAGGTTTAAACCAACCTGGCCTGTGCCAAAGGAGCAACAGACCCTGGGCCATGATTATTTTGCCCTCATATCTGAATATAGACATGCAAAACCTCCTTAACAGTGCTGTAGAGTTGCTCTCAATGTTAATAAGCCAAACTCAAGAAATCTTGAGCTCTTCTTTCTGTCCTTCAACTTACTTCTTTTGTTTTCCACTAAGTGTTTCTTTGGTGCTGCTTCAAAACATGTGGGAACCATTTTTTTCCTACTTTCTACCACCTTGTAATTTACACTTTAGCAGCATTGTTCCTACCAATCGTTTTTGGAACGATCTCTTTCTGTTAACTTTCTGTTCTTTTTTGAGAAGAAAACTCATTGGGAGATTTCCTAAGCCCCATTTATTTAAATCACAAATCCTGGTCACTATGGGAGCTGCATCTATTTCTTTGATGAAATGCTAAACTAGGATTGTGGCCAACACCTATAAAAGTGGCATTAGTAGAGTTGTAAGAGTCTAATGGCTGTGAGTTTAAATGCCACGTATGATGCAGTAAATTTTACAATCCACATTTTCAATGTAAAAATGGAAATGAGATACAATAAGCAGCTCCCCCAAGGTAGCAGTATAAAATCTACAGTAAATTCTTATAGCGGCATTGGAGAAAAACCACTGCTAGTCGCTAGCTACTGTACTGGGAGGAGTTTCCTGTTCACCTGACTTCTCTCTCTGCATTTCTAGCCCTTCTTCTTTGTGGATAGTTGTTAAACACTGCTTTGCCAGTTTTACATAAAAATGCACAGTCCAGAAATGTGTCTGCTCTGAAGAGCTGGAGTCAAGTCTTCTTACCAGAAAGAGGAAGGATGCTGTGCAACAGAGCCAAGTAGGAAATCGCCTCTCAGCTTAGGTATCAGCAGTCTGTGATCTCAGCAACGGCCTGCAGCGGTGGCTTTGGGAAGCAGTTGTACCCCAGAGGAGGACAAGATTATGCTTGGCCAAATGCTGTAAAAACAGTACTGGGAGATCCTGTTCTAGATTTGCCGTCATGTGGGTCCCCTCGCACGGGGGAATTTCTGTTTTACCAAACTTGCAAGTAAAACAGGCTAGTGTGGGTTGGTCTTTTCCTCTGCAAAACTGAAAACTGCTTTTTTTCCTGGAGATGGGAATCTTTTACTGGCTATATAATAGATAGTACTGTGCTGATTGTCAGTTCAGAGAAACCTTGTCTGGTAATGACAACCTGACTGGTTTTGCAAAATAGTATGTTAAAATATTCTGCAGGGAAGTTAGTGTGCTCTTTTGGCAGATATAAAGAAAAGTTGTTCCTGCTTGGTTTTTCCTCTGGGAAAGAAGTCATTCTGGGTGGGATATTTTTCCTTTGTATTGGCCCTGCCACTCTCCAGGGCTTCTGGGGAATTGCTTATAGGTGCATAGACCTGAGAAGACATGTGTGAGTTGGCTCCCCACCTGCCAAGAAGTGGGGAACCAAAGGCTGCAGATAGATGCCCGCTTTGCAGCCAGCATAGCCTGTGGTGCAAGGCTGCCCTTTCTGCCATGTCCCCTCAGCCAGCTTTTCCCACCTGCTGCCCTGTCCCACTCAGGGTGTGGTAGCACAAGGCGCCTGCCCAGGCTCTCAGCAGAGATGCCCATGCTCTCCGTGTCCCAGTCTTGCATGGGCATGACAGACAGTGTGACATCTACTCCCAAATATCTAGATGAATGATTATAAAAAAGTGCTATTTTTGAAGGCATAGCAGTCGATTATGCATTTGACAGAAGGTTTTAGGAAATAGGCAATGTGGGATGTACTGGGAGGAAAAAAAAAATCAATCTGTGTATTTGTCTTTTAACTAGTTGGAGACACATTGGCACATATTTTTGGCACATTAATGAATTCTGCCTTATTTAATCTCTGCTACTCTTATAATATGAATTTGTGTTCCATTTGGGTGTTAAAAATCAGAAAGTCAGAGAGTTAAGTTTCTAGAGGAAGTTATAATCACTTCAAGCTCCTGAGCTGGAATGAGGAGGCAGCCACAGTTGCTCTGAAGGAGAGCAAGCAGACAAAAGGCTGGGTAGCGCAGTTTGCAGCACGTCCCTGTGGCTGTGCCTCGGAGAGCGGGAAGGCCCCAGCGCGGCTCCCCACAACCTCCTGGCAAACCCCACGGCTCAGCCCCGTGCTCCAGCCCAAGCTGCCGGCTGTGCCGGAGTGCACAGGCCAGGGAGCGCTGACAGCCTCAGCAACCATGCTGGGGGTTGCCCTTTTTCAGAATAAGCTTTGCCAGTTTATTTGCATCTGACTCCATCCTGCTTTAAAAGTGCGAGTGCTCCACGCTTCTTATCGATGACTTATTTTCAGTAAATGTAATTCCTTTTCTTTCTTTCTTTTTCTTTCTCACTGTACATCCACTTCAACGTTTTTTGTTTTGTTTTTTTTTTTAAATTTGAATGCGTACAGAACTATCGTGTACAAAAGACCTTACAGTTTTAAACCAAAAATGGCTTAAATAAGAAAGCATTGCATCTTGTACAGAGTAAGGATCGATTGGGGTTCCTTTCCCCCCAAGGATGAATATTTAAGAAGACAAAAGGGGAAGATTTAGAGGAAACAGCACTGGTTTGAGCATGAGTAACAGCACTAGAGCTGGCATGATCAGCAGTGCTATGAGCATTCCCAGGGAAGCTGGAGAACAGCTCGGTTGTGCAGTGTTACACTTCCATGGTGTGTTGGGGAGGATGGCTGTGGTCAAAGCTGGCTGCAGTGGGTTAGCTGGATAGCATGGGCTGACAGCACATTTTAGAGTTTAAACTAAAAGTGGCCCACATTTTTTCCATAGTTTCAAAACGTTTCATGAGAGCAGGTAAACTGTTGATATTTGTGAGGTGAAAAAATGTTGATTTTTCTTCCCCCCCCCCCACCATGTTTGACAAAACAATTTTGTTTTGACTGTGTTCAAATAGCAGGCTTTAAGAGAATTGTTTACAAAACTCAAAAAAGTGATTTTGACAAAGCCATTTTCTTTCTGTGTGAAATTGTCACTTGAATAAATGTTTGATATAAAGTTTCTAGAAAAACTAGAGTTAAATGGGGGTGTTTAATTCAGAGTAATTTTGTCTGGTTTCCAGTATTTTTTTGCGATTCCTCACACTGTTTTTTCCTCTCACAACTCCCTTCCTCTACCTGTTCATCCACAATAAGGTTGACTCATAAAAGCACATAGAGTTTAAATTTATTTTACAGGAAATACTGAAAATTTGGTATTTGTTTTGCCACTTTTGAGACAAAATATTTTGAAAACATTATCAACAGCAATGTTAGACACAGAAATTGTTTTTATTTTTATATTTTATTTTCTGACTGACAACAAAGCCAAACTTCAAAATCAGATTGGATTTTTTCATGAAATGTAAATGTTGAGGTCTGGTCTGCCTTAGGGTTTTTGGGTTTTTTCCCCCTATATTTCTGAAAGAAAAGGATTTAGCAATATAGTTATGAATGATTTCATTAGTGCTAAGCTGAAGTGAAAATAATTTTTAACCTATAAGAAAATCCAGATTTTTTTTTCAGGCTTGGAAGGGCGAAGAGGAAGGTGTGAATTTCAGTTTCCAGCTACATACAGTGTCAAATACAGAAATGCAGCTGATCCCCAGGCTGAACAATTTTTCATGAATGAGGAAGAAGGAGGGAAGGACACCAAGTTTACACCACAGAAAGTGGGAACGGGGAAAATTTAAATACTGCCCAGGCAGCTGCTGATGCCCCAGGGAGTGCTCCCCGGGGTGGAGCAGAGCAGCTGGGGGGTTGCAGGCCTGATGTGAGAAGAGCTTGTGCCGTTCTCCCTGTTGGAGTCACCTTGTCCGTGGCAGGGTGGGTCCATTCCTGATCCGACTGTCGGGAGCCCGCGTGCCCCAGTCGCAGCCTCACGCACAAGCACTTAGCGATTCCATTTTATGTGAAGTCCAGCTGTCCTCATTCTTTGAAGTACCTTCTCCAGCATTAACAGATGTTCAGTATCACTTTGCTGCTGTAATCAGGGTGTCCTTGATCTTCATTACAATGCACTGAACCTCTGTGAGTGATTCTGTGTGTGTGCGTGTGTATTTCCTACCTGGCCCTCTGGAAGATCACATGATGGAGGAAGTTCACTGCAGTCCCAGTGTCTGGTTGAACACCACAGTCAAACAAGGCAGAACAGCAAATGGATGCTCAAGTTCATCGCAAATGTACCCTAGGAAAAATTAATTTTATTTGTAGAGCTATTTGGAAAAGCCTGGATGTCTGTACGGGTTTGTTCCATCTGATGTCCTAATTGCTGAGCTTTGCATTTCTTGCTGTTATGTCATTTAAATTCCTCCTTACTTTGTGGTTTCTTTTTAAGGAAGGATTGATATTTCTTGAGGTTGGTGAAGTGGCACAGATCAGCTTGTTTCCAGGACACTGGTTTCAGTCTGGTCTAGGTCACCAGAAACAATCATACCAGTTAATGACTATTCAGTGTATTTAAAATGAGCAAATACTCTCATCCCATTTTGCCATGCAAAATCATTTTATCAGAACTCCCTGGGAGGAAACTCCACTCCGTAAACAATATCCATTGGCAATGGGAGCAGCACCTGCCTACCAGTGCTGTTACCATCTCCACTGGTACCTTACTGGCAGCCTAATCACTTCTGCACCTCAAGTGCCCTGTTCCTCCCACAGCAGTCAGTCTTCCCATTAAATGAGAGATGTCCCTTTTGGCTTTTGTTTGCTTTTACTGAGGTAGGTTGTGCTACTACTAAATAATGATAGATGTCCTGCTGCTGATGGTGATGGGGAGGGTAATGCTTTAGTGCAAACCTGGTAATAAGAAAAGTATGTATTTAATTTACTGCAGTTTATTACCTATTAAATTAATGTCCCATGCATGTGGAGTGTGGTAAGTTTGTCTGAGTTGCTTGGTAGGCAGGTTTTCCTGAGTTCACATCCTGTATCACGTTAGTGTAATGTGGGTAATGGACACACTTTATAACAGCAGTGGAAGCTGCCCCTGTCTTCCTTCCTTATTTCAGGTCTCCACTGCACTCTTTTCTATCAGGTACCTGCTGCAATGGGTTCTTGAGGGTCTATGGTGGCTCCAGGCCCAGCTCTTGACACAGTCTCAGCCCTTTTTTGCATTAATTTGCCTTATCTATGAAGATAGAGGCTCCTTCTAAATGTGCTGCTTTTCTTAGGATGTAAGAATAATTTTGTGAGTTGTACAACTGAATCTGTAAGTTTGCTAAAACCAATCAAAGACATGTTCCTCACTAAATTGCAGTTCATCCTTGTGTTCTGCATGACATTAGTGGGCCAGAGGAAAGACTTCGACTGTCTGCATTGTCAGATGCTGGTGTTGGCTGTAAGGAAGAAAATCTCACGACTGTGGTATATTGATGACTGTTGCCTAATTCCTGCTATGAATTTGTTACAGAAAACAGTGCCCCCCAAACTGCTTAGCTGTTGCCCAAAGGAGCTGTGGTACTGGGACTGCAGCAGCTATTGCTTCACCTCAGCACAGGACTGGCACCAAGACAGAGGTACAGAGGGACATGGCACCTCTATGAAGGGCCTCTTTTGGGAAAGTTCTACCCAAACTCTTGTCCTCAAAATGCTTTGGGGCCTGTGGCGGCCAGGACCTGGAAGGTTTGCAGAGATGCCACTTGCTTCCTTGAGAAGGGGTAGGCCAAAGTATTGTGGGAAGAAGTGTGGTGTAGGTAGCCTGGAAGCTGCTGAACACAGAGATTCTTGTTGGTGTTCTCAACTCTCAAGCAATGCAAGCCTTGCTAGTGTAACAACAGAAAAGAAGGGACAAATCTGCTCTAGAGAAGCCACAACTCTTTGAATGTGTCCTTTGCTCTCTACTAAGAAGGCAAACCGACCCGGGCAAAGAGTATTCAGATACTCAGTGTGCTGTGTACTGGGGTGACTGAGCCTGTGACCCAAGGCACACTGGAAAAATGAGACGTCCCCCACAGCGATGGACAGGGGATGGCTGCCCCATCTGGAAGCCTGGCAAGGCTGATGTTACCTTTTTTAACTCATTTTGGTCTGGAATGAAGCTCTCAGTTCTGAGACAGTTATTAAGAGAAGTCCATCCAGTTGCTAAGGTTTTCAGAAAACTTACTTGGTGATTAGTTGTACATGGGAAGACTCCATGTGAGAGTCCTACAGCTGTGAGGTTACTCTTAGATTTGTGGTTGAGAAGGTATGGTGGTTGTCTTCTTCTGGGGCTTTCCCTCCCCGTGCTTAAAATCTTGCCATCTTTTCGACGTAGAATTCAGAAACATTTTCTGAGACACAGGAGCATGCAAATGAAACAAATAATTTGTTTGCCCTGCTTGCTTCAGGGCAAAATATGAAGGGGACGATGGGATCAAGCAATAAAGTTCCAATGAACACCAAGCTAATAAATCTTTAAAATCAATATTCATTGACTCAGAAATCACAACTACTAATCGTATGGTTGTTGCCTGGCATGAGGTCTGTGCAGCTTTACAGTTCTGAGTTGGAGCAGGGTATGCCCAGAGTTTTCAGAGACCCGGTTTCCTTTCATTTGCCATTTTAACTCTGCAGTTGCTGATTCTGTGTACTCCTACAAGCAGTACCAAATGCTCCTGTGTTCAGTTAGTGCTCAGAGTACTAAAATGATTGCTGGTTTGGGTCCAGGGCATGGTTTTTCACCTGAGTCAGATTTCACTTTTTGTACTCTCTGTAGAGCAGAGCATCTGCTCTAGGCAGATTCATCCAGTATCTGAACAGTGAACTTCTTTAATTCTTTTTCTCTCTTAGGACTTTTTATAGTTAGGCGATTTAGTCATTTTGCTATGTGATTTTAACTTTGTTGCAGGGTAGTTTGTGACCAGCATCAGGTGGAGATGTTGGAGAACCCCTTGAAATAGCTGGATAGAGAATAGGTGACTGTATTTGTCAATCTCCACTCTACTTCCTGGACTGAAGTTTGTGACATCCCTGTAAGGTTTTTATCTGTAAAGTATTGACATGTACTTTCATTCTTCATTTTCAATTTATTTGTCATACATACATATGTGTCTGTGTGTCTTGAAGCATTTAAGGCACTTTACTTGTTGATCAGGCATCAGTGATTTTCTTGTACTAAGGAATTGCCTCCAAAATAAAATGTAGCTTTTAAAGTACTGCCTCTGGGGATTAATTATTCTGTTTTCATGCATGATTTGCACTGAAGTCAGTGGGAATTGCTATCATAGAACAAGGCAAACCAAAACCATGGACCCTGAAGCAGGAAAATGGTTTGTCCTATGCAAAATGTCAGTCAGAAGGGCTGTTCCCACATTATTTCAGAGTGGTCAAAATAAAAATACTAGTTAGATTTGATATGGGCCACAAAAAATTAATAATTGCTCATGTGCAAGCCCAGCTTCTCCTGACAGCTGGGTTTGGTACAGTACCAGTTCTGTGGGTGCACTGAGTTCTTGGGGTGCCAGAGAAGTGGAATAGGGATTTGCTCCTTGTGCCTTACTGCCCTAGACCGTAACATCTGCGACCTGCAGCTGTGAGAGAAACAGAGACCCAGCTTTTAAAACTCTGGAACAGTGACCTCTTTGAGATGCAAGGTTCATCCTGGGTAACACAGCAATATGACCCCCACAGCTGATTTAGAGAGTTGCTATATATTAATGCAGGTATGTGTTAGTGGAAGGTGAATTTCATAATGGGCAGCTTGGCCTGGTAAAAGTAAAGAGCATCCTCTGGAAGGCTGGAGCCTGCTCTGGTGGTACTGTGCCAGGAATGGAATTATTCATTCCTCAAATAAGATTTCACATAAGAATATGCCTTGTGGAGTCAGATCTGTAATAGTGACAAGGAGCTGTGGGGTGTTCTCACGCAGTGGTAAAAAGCCAGTGTTTGGGACTGGAAATGTATTTAGGCTCATCTGAAGGAGACCATTGTGTCAGTTCATGCTACAGCAATCTTTTACACAGTTGTTACTTATTATTATTATTATTTTCCAGATTGAATTAGATGCTGTACAAGCTCAGAACATAAAGATGGGCCCTGCCCAGAGAAACTTAATATGGATGTGACTGCTTAAGCTATTTTTTTTTTATTATTTGAAAATAAATACATAACAGCTGCTGCCATTCCAAGGGAAGGAATGCGCCTATGAAATATCTGGCTTATATAAAAGTTAACAGTTCTTTTAAGTTAGATTCAAGTGATGGAGTGGGTGTGAAGGGGTGGGAAACTACTCAAATTGCCCACAGCCCTGGACTAACTGGGTTTTCCTGCTAATCAGATCAGCAGTGAAACTGTTAACAGTGTTGACATTCACATCGTCACCATTAAGCTGCAGCCTAAACACTCCCTTTTGATTAAAGACAGCATCTTAAATCTCTCCTCACTATTGTTGGAGCATTCCAGCAGCTTGAGCCAGCAGTCTGTCCTTACATCCCTTCTTGGAAGGTTTCCCTCCTAACCAGAGAACTAAGACACTTCACTGTCACTGAAAATAGCTGAGGACTTGCTTTCCTTTGTATGGGGCAGGGCACATCTTGCCAGCTGTAACTGCAATATTTTTTCCCTCTGTTGAGAGGATGTGGCTGCCTATTCTGTGACTTGGCTGCACACAAAGGCAATGACAGACAGGGGTTAGTTGACTTTTCCCCACAGTTCAAACGTGGGTTTAAAATTACAGGTGCAAGTTTTGTGGTTATAAATTACAGTTGCAAAAAGGGGAGGTGGCCCTGGAATAAACTGTGCCATCCGCTTCAGCAGTGGGAAACTGAACATGTATGAGGGATGTTGCTGGAGAAAAGTTAGCATCTTGTAACCACCTGTCCCACTGCAGTGGGATCCTTGGAGATAATTAAAGACAAATATATGTTCAAACAAAAGGCAGGGCTTCTCCCTCTCAACTCCTTCATCTTCATTTAATCAAAATCAGGCAATATGTTTTTGTAGGAGTTTGTTTCCTTTAATAACGTGGAGGGAAGTGAATTTGTCCCACTGTGTGAAGCAAAGCCCAGTTACATTCAGATCCGTGCTCTGGGACACCCATCCAGAGGAGGGTTTGAGTGGAAACATTGGCATAGCCTGACCTGCAGTGGCAGTGCCGAGCCTCATGAACGTAATCACAGAATGTATGGGAAGCTGGAGCACAGCCCTGGGTGGGGTGCAGCCCTGGTAGGATTTACAGGGTGCCACGTGTATTGGAAATGTGGTCATAAATGGGCATAAAAATTATCATCTTCAACTTACTTAATAAAATGAGTCAGAGTAAATAGGGAAATGTAAAAACACATTCTCCACTCGTTTTATGGAATAGGGGTTTGGCTCTAGAGCTATGGTCATTCTTTTTGTGGTAGGGATTTTTTTTTTTCCTTTTTCTCAGCATGTGTGTGTGAGAGTGAGGATACATAAGAAAAAAAAAAAGAAGGGGAAAAAAAAATCAATCCATTTATATCCTTCCTGAACAGCTTAATTGTATTGCCTTGTGTCATACCCAGTCCCTCTCTTCACTGGCTATGTGTGTAAATGTTTTTCCCTTTTGTAGTTAACCTTCCTGCTCAGGCAGTCAGAAGCCTCCTGCCAGGCTGCTCGCTGCAGGGCGACTTCCCAAAGGCAATGGGTGCAGGAGGATGCAGGTCATAGCTACCTGCAAGATCCTGTGGGGACACATGGCTTTGGATACCTGACAATGCTGGAGACTGTTTCCCTCTCCCCTTAATGCTGTGATAAATCTCAGTGTCAGATGTGGCTGGTGAACACATACTGTGTTGGGGTGACCGGAGAGGCTCCCCACAAGGTGCACTGCCCTTTGGGACGGACTGTCCTGGTTTGAATTCCCCGGTTGTCTCTCAGCCTGGTCACTCCCCCAGAGCTCTCCCATTGGTCCTGCCTTTCTCCCGGCCCCGGGAAAAGCCCTAAATTAGCCATGCTCTTCGTATTTGCCTCTACACCCTCAGACAGTGAACGTGAACAAAATCCTCCTGCCGGAATTGCAAGCAAATACCCTACCTGACTCTTTGTCGCTGACTGAATACTGATTTACAGTATTAGTCAGAGGAAAGGAAAATAAGCCTAGTTTAAAAAAGTTTGAGATAAAGTTAGGAAATCTTCATAACAAAGTGCTTGATCCACCCACCTCACAGCATCTTGATCGGTTGTGTGGTAGTGCCTTGGGCCTTATGTTTGCTGATAGTCCCCAGAAGTTGTAAAGGAATGTTTTGTGCATGGCAGTGCTCTGTGTTAGGGAAATGATCAAGTCCTGTCCTCTGCAATGCCATGGGTCAGTGGTGAGGACGTTCCACGGGCCAGGTGCCGGAGCCCTGGTGCTGTGGCTGTGTACAATCCGTGTGCTAATTGTGCCCTCCTTTGCTCTCTGAAGTCCCAATTAACTCCTTTTTGCAAAGGAAAAAAAGGGGAAATACTTTTTTCTCATTTGTTCAAAAAGTAATGTGGTCCCAGTGGTGTCCTGGGGAGGTTTGGCTCTCCATATGCCACTCCTGCCTTCTGTGGCATGACAGATGTAAAAGGTCCTTTCACGTTTACCATGGTGGCATGACAACAATGCGTGTCCCTGATTATCAGCAGCGTGTCACTCCCAAGGTTATGGAGTGCAAATGGTTCTGTAGCCATAAAAAATTAATCTCTATGTTCTCTGTTTTGTCAGTCAGTATATAATTGGCCGCATTCAAATTTCGGTCAGGGCGGTGAAAATTAAGAATAATCCAACTGAGTTTATAATTGCTCAGTCTGGTATAACATTTAGCTAAATACAGTGTCTGCTTCCATCTCTCTGTACTTACATATTTATTTATTTACATATATAAAAATAAACATCTGTATAAATGTGTGTGTATATGCATGTAATGAAAATGCTCCATAGTCCAAAGCACCTTTTTTCAAAGATGGAAAGATACCAAGAGGATCATATGGAGGGGCAGTAACATGGTGGGGGGAGGAGGAGAAAGGAGAAGAGGATTATTATGAGCAGTATGAATGGAAAGGGGAGGTAAATAAGATTTTTGTCTTTCTATGTTCCAGGTTTTTTATATGCCTGCACTATTTTATTTGAAGTATACCGTCATGGTAGAAACAGAAGCAAAGTTCATTTACTCAGAGGAAATGAAATAAACCCACAAAGACTTAAACTAGCACAATGTAAAACATGCTGGCGGCATTGACCTCCTCCTGCTTTACCTTGACAAAAAAAAAAAAAAAAAAAGAAAAGGTAATGTTTCTGGAAGACAGCTAGCGCTGTGACCTGCACTAATTAATCTGCCTATCAGATCTGATTAAGCACTTTCAAATCTGGCAAATTGCCACTTTTCTTGAGACAGAAATGTAAATAAATACGACAGTGGTAAATCACAGCCCTCCAGTGATACCTCAGTCAGCAGCCCCGAGCAAAGAGCAGTGGATACTGAGACTCCAAACACTCGGTGCCTGATAATAAAAATGTTTTTCCTGCTCGGGGATGAAGCAGAGCACATCACCATCTGCTCCGAGCTGTCTGATGTAGGGCAGCTGAAAGGCTATCCCTCCTGGATGCAGCCCCAGTCAAGCAACAGGCGCAGGGCAGGGCAGTGCCCGTGTGCGTCAGCGTGCAGGTTTGAGACAGGATTCACGTGCACAGGTTGGCTGCTGCTGGGAGAGCAACGAGCTGCAAAGCCACCCGAAGGGGCTGTGCTTCCCCTGGGAGGGGACTTGTTTTCCAGAGCTGCTTTTACAGCTGACTGCCAGTTCCTTTGCACCCTTCTGTGAATGAGGGCGAGCCCCTGGGAAGGCACCATGGAGCACTGTCCCCATGCTCATGGAAGCATCCTCCTGCTTCCCTGCTCAGGCCTGGCCTGGCCTGGCCTTGCCTCAACCAGGAGCTGGAGCTGCACCTTAGAAGTGCCTAGGATAACACTAGTGTTGCCTCTTGGTTTATCACCCTCTCCCTGCTCTAAGACCATCTGGTGTGACAGAGACTTCTAAATAACGTGCACTGAAATTGGTGAAATGCTTTGGTTTGATCCTTTGGTCTGAACCATAAAATTGTTTCCATGGATTGTTTGCCTCAGTGTACCATTAAGCATTTAAGAGTTTGAATATCTTTATTGCAGAGGACTGAAGTCATTCCAGGTAAGGGGATGTTATCTTCAGTTACTCACAATGCACTGCAGGTGTCAACTGATCAGTCCCACCTACTCTGCTTGTGTACATACAATAAAAAAATAACAAAATATTGATAAAAGTGGGGTCTGACTGTTCGGGAGCTCTGACCATGCCTATAAAACAACAAAGTCCTAAAAGTTTACAAATACCAGCCTTACTTTGAATCACTTTGTTACAGAGAGTTGATTATAACAACGGGGTTTACAGTATGTAAGAAGGGAGAAGGTTAATGAAAGTGAAGGAGAGAGGGCAGTATGTCAAAGGCCCTTTTTCTGAGTATTTAGATTTCTGAAAGCTTCCAGTAGGAGAGCTGTAAGATGGCTGTAAGTAACACCAAGCCCTGCAGCCCCTGGTCCAGCTGATGCAGTGAGAGCTGTCTGGCTTGTCCGTGAGCAGTGGTTTTCCCTCTTTCACATGGACTTTGAAAGGAAAGGTGAGCTGGAGATTCTGAGGAGCAGTGGTTTCAGCCCCAGAGAAGCTAGTATTGAAATCTAAGCTCTTCTAAGGCATTTAGGTCACAGTTTTCTGAGATTTGAGTGAAACAGTTTGAGGCTGGTTTAAATAAAGATCTCATATCTTCGTGTACCTGAGAAACGGCCTGGTTTTCAGAGGTGCTGAACCCACACTTGACGAATGATTGATTGATTTCTTTACAGAAATCCTTTTCTTTGTGTAACTGCCTCTGAAGTTTAATCCTGGGCTGTAGGTGGTGCGAAAGGCTTCTTTTTAGGAAAAGAAAAGGGTTTTTTTCTCCCTCTGTATTACACAATAGCTCTGAAATTACTTTGAGAGAGAAAAGTGGTTTACAGTTTTAAAAGACTATCCGAGGATGGAGTACTTTTCCCTGCTCTGATATCCACACGGAGCTTTGCTGGTACAGAAGTAGACGATGCCCCACAGCTTGCAGGGGGTGCTCCTTGGGGTCAGCAGGACTCTGCTTTCCCTTGTGTATGGCCAGGCTTGCAGGTCTGTGTATATCTCTTCCCCCAAAAAAGTTTGCCTTCCTGTAGAGAGGAGTCTCATTGCTGGGCAGCTTGCTGCCATCACACAGTCCCCTTTGCAGGTAATCTGTGCTTGCTGCTTCTCACTTTCTGCTCATTTTCTGCATCCCTGTCACAGGAGATCACGCGACCTGCACTTTCTTCCACTGCTCCCTTTAAACCAACAGCTGAAAACTAAAATAGGGCACTGCTGAACTAGGGAGAGCTGAGAAGTTTACAGCAAATGTGGCTGTGTGAGTCTGCTGAGTCTGCTGCAGGAATTTACCTGTGTGTCTAGTTCAAGCCAATGCAGTCCCCAATGCCATCTTAGGGGAGCAAGTGCAGCCAGAGGCCACTGGAAGGAAGGAAGGGCAGTGTGTGCCAGAGCAGAAGTGAGTGGTTAGGTCATGAAAGGGGCCTCCTTCAGAGGTGAAGCCGGATAGGGAAATGGGCTCCTGGGCCTCCTTGTGTGGTCACCATGATCTGTACCCCATGTGACTGGCAGGTGCAGTGTGAACAGAGCGCATGGTCTCAGGCAATGCACGTGCCTGGCAGATACCAAATTCACTTGTGGAAACAAGTTAATTGTGCTGATGTGCTTGGGGATGTACAGATTGGGTCTGGACGAATGCTTGACAGTGAATCTTCTCCTAGACATTGTTCCCTCACCTGCTGGCTCCTGGGTTTTCAGGGAGTCAGCCCTACTTTACCGTTCAGAGCAGAACCAGGTACTGCAAGGGCTTGCAGTATCTGTGCCATGGCAGTGGAAGGGCTGGCAGCCTGGCAGAGTGTGTGGTTCATCTTTGACAATTATAGTAGAGAGCCCTGAGGCTTGAGAACAGCGCAGCATGAGGGATTTTGGAGAAATTACAAGCCCTGTCTTTGGGTCTCCCTGCTCATCCAAGGCAAATACAGCACGTTGCAGCCATTAAACAATACCAGTTCAAGGGCTTGTGTTCCTAGGCTGAACTTGATCCAAAAAAGTAGAAAAGGCCTCTTCTGTTCTTCAAACTACTACTCTGTGTTTTGAGCATGCTCCTGTTCCTCACTGTATTCTGTGTAGGAGATGCCTTGAAGTGCACTGCAGCCTCTGAACCAACGACTTGTGAACCTCCATGCCTGGCAAGTCTTTGGTTTGATGATTGTCTGTTTTCTTGAATCATCACAAAAGGATTCCTTGGCTAGCTACCTCCTCCTCCTCCTCCCATAACTTCACAATGCTCTGAGCAAATAATCTTTTCTTAAATGTAACCAGACAACAATACCTTACACAATAGGGAGATGTTTGTTGATCCATCGATTCGTGGGGAAAGCAGGCCTTGAATACATCATACATTCCCTGTATAAAATATGTGCTATGGAATGCAGTGTGAGACAAAACATATTATAATCCATTAGCCTTGTAAGAATAACTATTAAAAAGATCCACACCAGTCTTAGCCAAACCACATAAAACTGACACCTCATGTTTCATAAATGAATTAAGCATAGTAAAGCAATTGTCCTTGGCTGTAGGTCCATGTTCTTATGTGACAGTGCCTTCCACACAATTATTTCATCATAAAGGTGTTTACTAACATTATTTTTCTTGCAACAGTTTTTAATAACATTCTTTGGGGAACACTTAAGAGTCTAAAGAGTCTTAAATTGCTAGTTTTTTTCAGACACCTACATATTGGCACTTGTGTTTACGAATGCATTTTGCCATTTCTTTTTGTTTGAAATGTGGATTAGTAGATTACATGAGACTCAAAAGAGAATAAGTATATGGTTTTAGCCTCTGGAGCTGATAGTAAATGAAAATCTATTTTCATGAACATCTACAGTGTTTTTGAAGTTGGTTTTTTATGAAAGTTAAAAATGAGTTGGTTCCCTTTCTGTCCACCCTGTTTGTTTTTAAATGATATCAATATGTTTGAGAATTTTCTGTATCTTCTCCCAGTTTAACAAGTACTACTACAATGACAGCTTAAATAGGATTTTTGATTTATGAAAGGAAACACTTATTTTCCCCATGAAACCCACATTTTGGTGAAGTTCATTACCATTTTCTGTAAAAGCTTTTTTTTTCCCCCAAAGACTGTATTTAGTTA
Organism: Monarcha castaneiventris obscurior; assembly: GCA_026261815.1. Lineage (NCBI taxonomy): Eukaryota > Metazoa > Chordata > Aves > Passeriformes > Monarchidae > Monarcha > Monarcha castaneiventris. The sequence goes on from JAMPIT010000879.1 coordinate 5,460,431, forward strand.
AAGAAAAAAAAAATCTATAAATATGAAGAGTTCCACAGATTTCAAGAAGAGGGATAGGAAAGAGCTAAAGGAACAGATAGGAACAGAGACCTCTTAACCTTTTCCTCCCAAACCTTAAGTGTTCCATAAATGCTAACACACCTGGAAAAGGGGAGGACAGGTGCTCTGCCCTTCTGTTATTTTCAGCCTGGTACCTGTAAACTTTTGTGCAGCTACCTCGGTGAGAAATGGTGCTGCTCCTGCTCCTCTCTCCACTGAGGCTGCTGGTCCAGGTTGGCAATCTCCAGCACTGTCACCTCTGTAAGTCATGCCAGCCTGTGTGTAGCATCATTTATTGCACATACTCTTCCCTGAACCCAGCTCTTCCAGAGGGACAGAGAGCACGAGCTTGGCTTCAGTGGGGACAAACTTGAAGCTCTCATTGGCTCTTGAGAATGAATTTACCTTAACATGGATTTTCTATTTCTTTCTTTGCCTTTTCTACTTCTCCTTTTATACCATTCTCACAGAATTCTCATAAATTCATATTTATATTATGGAAAAAATGTTACCAGGAAAAAACTACCCAGACTCAGTGCCAGTGATATCGAAGTCAAAAACATGTTTAAGAATCAGACAAAATATTACAAGTGGGTAAAAATTTTATTTTGTATGGCACAAAAAGCCATGCTAAAGATATTGATCTTTAATTCTATCAATTTCAAAGTTTCAGCTTATGATTTACATGAGTCATTTACGTAACAGTTAAAAAGAGAACAAAAATTATTAAAGTTTTTTTTCTTTCTTTACAAGTGCATATTTTTCTTGGTCTAAAACAACAACCAAAAGCTTTAGGAACTCAAGAAATAAAGAGCAAGAGAAACTCTCCTCTTGTTTGCACCTGCCAAGCCACACAGAAGTCAGCAAGCTGGTATGGGTGTAAACCCAGAGAGAATGTCAATCTTTGCCTTTTCTGCTGTAGAGCTCACATGTGCTGCTCGAGAGGCAGACTGGGGATCTCAAGCCACAAAAGTCTGAATCCAGTTTTCTAGATCTAGGTGCTCTGGCCTGTCAGACTGAGTTTGACAAGAGCCCCAGAAATTTTTGAAGTTCAGAGAATTTTAATGGCTAAATATTAATTTGAGCCTAAAACGATCTTCTGCTTGTGTAAAATTTGGTAGTATCAATGCTTAGATAGCCATTCCTGTTTTGTTGGCCTCTTCTAAAATTTGAGTTTGCTTGCCAGTTTTGGATCTGGTTACCAGATTTTCCTGGTTTGAGAATAGGGAATACAGTATCATACAGTCACCCTAGGACATAGGTAGACTCCAGCTGCCCTCCAAAATACACAATCACTTGTCTCTGGCTTCCCAAAATCAAGTAGTTTGTGTTTCTAACAGGAAAAATGTTCTTGTTCCAATGAGATGTGCATGCAGATGAAAGTCTAAGTTCATGCATGGCTATAGACATGATTTGTACTCTGCTTGGATGGTTCATAGTGCAGGTCTGTGATGGATTTGAAGAATGAAGGGAGCAATACTTACATATTTCAGTCTGAAGCTCAAAACATATTGAGATTTTAAGGCAAAAGCCCTTCTATTTCTTCTTCTGTAAATGTTACCTTTTTCAGAAATCACAGGAGGAAAACAATTGGTAAACTTCACTACCTACAAATTCCCTTCTTTGACTGAAGAAGGTCTCAGGTGTTCAACCAGTCTCCTATGCTGCTTGGCCTTGAAAATGCATAGCAGCTGGAAGTCTTATATAGTGGTTTCTGGAAAACTTTTCAATATGACATTTCAATTCTTCAAAGTCAAGGTAAGAGAGTATGTCTCTTAATGACCAGCTCCTAAGTGATATTAATGCTGGGTGAAAAGAGAAATGGAAGCAGAGAAGTGGCTTTTGTTAAGTGTGTTGGTAGGAAGAGCTGCCATATGCCTGTGTCCATACCCAGGGCTGGTTCCCATGCTGGGGGGACTCTCCTTATCTCAGAAAAATAACTATGTGATAAGTGGGGATGGGAGGTTCTGTTTGGTGGGACGTAAGTGCTGTCTGAGACACTTAATGGACTGGGTTGAACTGCTTGGCATTGTACTGTATTGGTATTGTATTGGTATTGTTCACTGCAGTCTAACTTGGAGTTTTGGCACCACAGTACAGTAGCAGCTTTTACACAGTGAACAAGAGAAAAAGTGTGTCTGAATTTTTCCATGAACAGTCAAAAGCCTTTGTGTTTGAAACTCGCACAGAGATACTAATTCAGAAGAACTTTGGCATTGATTAAACAGGTCACATCTGATGTATTATGCATAAATGAGCCTAAAAAGTGCTAGTCTTCACAAATAAAGTAAATAAAATCAGGTGATATACATTTCTTTCTGAAAACCAGCAGTCACTTGGACTCAACAAAGAGTAATTAATACAATTTTTAAAGATACACTATATAATTCCATGAATATTTAAGGCTAGGATGAAATAATACCCTATATTGGTCTTGAACCACAATGAATAATATGATTATTTTTACTTTGCAAGAGGTCACAACAAATGTTTGAGATTTAAGCTGCCATAGCTACAAATTTAGCAGAAAGTAGGCATTTAATGATAGATTTCATTGCTGTGGTTTAGGTTTTATTTTGAATGTTTGTTTAGTCTTAAAAACACTAATGCTAAAATGTTGTCTCAAATCTTTATTTTCAAATTACTTATTATATCACCATAAATTACAGGGTGCAGTAAAAGCCAGATTTAAAAGGAGGCATGCTTTACTTTCTCATATTGCTAAAAATAGTGCAATGCTTATGAAACACAAATCATCATTAAAAAAGTTCTTTTTATACAACTGAAGTTGCTAGTGCTGAACTAGCGGCTTTCCTCCAAGTGGCACAATGGACTGCTCCAAATTTAGGTCTGTAATGGTAGAGGTTAACTTTAGGAAGTCCGAGTAAAACTGTAATCTATAATTCTACCACAATTACAATGTTTTCTCTCAAATGATAGTGAAGTCCCTGGGGTGAATGCTAGCAAATACCTTGTAAAGATGTTCTTCTGGCTTTTATTGTTTTGATGCTTTTGCAATTTCAGCACATGTTCCTAGATTTGTCAGGAGACCCGGGCTGTGCCCCAGGACTGTTCAGAGGCTGTGGGCTGCAGTCGGCTCTCAGCACTCAGCCAGACGCAAAGGGTGGAGCACGTAGTTGATAGCAAAGAGATGCATATGCCACGTTGACAAGATGATGGGTAAACAAAGCTTAAGGGACACTTGTTAAACTCAACATAGCCAAAAATGAATCCATTGCATGATATTTTTAGAAGGCTTCAGCCTAGGGAAAACATTCACCTGTGTGACCTGAGGAAAAGTCTAAAGAACTGGTTGCTATTTAGCCATCAAAAAAACCATATGTGCGTCTTTTTCAGATGCCCTCATCAGTTCTTTCCTTCCAGGCATATTTTTGGAAGACTCGCACGTCTCCCTCTGTGAATCACAGTACCCTGCTGGCTTGTCAGATTGAGGTGGGACCAACGCGAGTTAACCCTGAACCTAAATCCCATCTAATAGGTGTGACGTGAGGGCTGCCAGCAGCCAGCGCTCCTTTGCCAGGCCACGGAGGGAACTCTGCATTGCTGCTGCTGCTTGTTCCCTCAGCTCATGGTGCAGTCTCAGTGAGGGTGAACCTGAGGGATGTCACCATTGTAACGCTGCCTCTGCCCGGGAGTGAAAAGAGCTGGGTGCCCGCCAGCATTTAAAGGAAAAAGCTCTGGTGTGAGCAGGATGGCTGGAGAAGCAGGGCTATGCAGGTAGCAATCCAGTTGGGAAGCAGTGGGGCAGGGGGGCTGTCAGCCCTCGGGGTTTGGCCCAGACTGTACAAATGTCCAGACTCAGGGGTGTTGCAGCGGGTGTGGTGTTAGGGAAAGGCTCCCCGGGCATCACGAGACAGTGACAGCCTGGCTGGGGAGAGCTGCAGAGGGACCGAGCGTGGGGCCACCCGCTTGTGCTGGGCTGCAGGGCAACAGCTCCAGTGAAATGGGATTTCTGAGCAGGCATTTAATAACGAGCTCGTGCAAGCATAACCCAAATAAATGAAAATGTAGTGGAAAATCTTTCTTAGCTAACTTCACCGAAGCTTTTGGCCTAACGTGCTGCAGGCGTTAGCGCAGCAAGTAGGTGGCCTGTGCTGCTGCCCATACTCTGTCAGGAAGACAAAGAATCTGGGAGAAGCATCAATCTGTTTCTCTTCACAGGGCTGTCTCTTCCCCCCTTTGTCAGTCAAAGGTGTCAATGTCTCTCCCCTCTATCCTCCCCCCTCCCTGAGTTGAGTAGTGTCAGTCATTCCTGTTTTTTTCTTTTTATTAATGATTTTGCAAGGCTATGTCATTACTGTGCTATACATTTTTATACAGATGGCACGACTGTGCATTTTAATGGCAAATCTGTTTCTCACATAACGCCTGAACTGCAAAAAGACTTTGACAGACTGGTTCAAGGAAAACAAACTGGTTTTAAATGTAGCAAAAACTAAAACAATGCCTTTTGGCTCTCCTAATCATCTGAACTCAAAGGATGATTTTATTTGAAAGTCAGAAATCTTAAGGAGTGGACCAAACTTGTGTGTTGAAAGAAAGCCAGAGGAAAAAGATAGAGGTTCATCATTCATGGGCTGCATGCTTTGTTTAGCGAGACACAGAGGATTCATCCCTGATCCTCAACCTAACTGTGTTTGACCAGAACTGAATTTGGCCTGTAACTCTGGAGGCTTCTGGACCCAGCAAGGTTTTGAATTTCAGGAAGAAGTGAGGTATTAAGTTTATAAATGTGGAAAGTAGAATGCAGGGAGGGGCGGGGGGAAACCCAGAAAGTGGAAAATATTTGTATGTTAAATACTACTAAAAACAAAGAGCAGAATACATATTTGTCCATTTTTGGATAAGCCTGTTTCTTCTTTGATCGTCTTCTTTTCATTTTGTGTTATTTTAAGCTTATGTAAGTCCAGACAGTTCTCAGTGGTCCTATCATTGCTGTCCTGTGAAGTAACACATAAGCTTCTGTTTATGTCTCTATCCATGTATCTCCTTTAATATCTTACCTTGCAGTTGCTATTTGGACACAGTTCACAGTAGCCTTGATCTTTTTTTGGCTTCTGCACTGTGCCGTTGATTGTCTCTGTTTGCTCTGCTCCAATGGATTCATTTACATGAACTGGCTGAGCTCAGTGGAAAGGTGTGCTGGTATCCTCCAGCTCCTGCATGTCTGAACTTTCACATCTTTGCTACCCTTATTTCCCAGCCTTGAAGGCCTTGACAATTCATTGCTTTGACACATTCATGGTGAATAAAGCTCAGTGTCTCTATTGGAAAGGATGACCAGGAGAAAGGGGAGGTGGAATTCATTCTTATTAGCACCACAAACTCAAGTATTTTCTGAAGGCCCCGAATAGCAGAAAATTCTCTCATATCATTGGCTGTGTTCTTGTGTATGCTCACTACAGTGAAGTGTTAAGAACAGTAACTTTCAGAAGTCTATGAACATTAGCTTCAACAACATTTGAGGAGCTAGGAAAAATGAGGAAGAGATGGAAAACAGAGACTGACCTAGCTGCTATTACTGACATCTTACACTCTTGAGGCAACCTAAAGGTCCCTCTGTAGGTAAGAGGAATCACTCAGTCCAAATGGTGCTCTGAGATGCAGAGTAAGAAAGACAATACAATGTACAAGTATTCCCCAAATTTTCAATAGAAATCAGGATTTTCTGCTGTTGTTCTTCATCTGCTGGAGAGACACATCAGTGTTCAGATTTGGCTCTCAGGATGTTCTCCTTTTTTGTAGCCTGACTGTAAACATCTGGGTTTTGGTAGGCCAGTGCTTCAATAACACTGCAAAAATGGAGGATGGGGAAAAGCACTTGGAGTATGTGCTCCCTCTTTCTTCTTCCAGAGTTAATGTTGAGCCAGCATCAGACTGAAATCACATGGTTGTTGACCACAGCTGCATTTTATATCCCCTTCTGCAGCATGTGTAGGACTATAAACGTAAATCATTGGAGAGTTGTTTCAAGAACAACAGTGTATATAATTTAAAAAGCATCATTTACAGCATTCTTTCATGACGAAATGTTACATCACTTTTGTTTCATCATAAATAAAAGGGACGTTGGATAAATTCTGGCATGATGAGAAAGCTGCCACACATGAATGTGGCTTGAATTTATCACAAACCATTATTATTTTTATCCACCATGCTATATTTGCGTGGTGTAAGTAGCTTCTTCTCCCCACCCTTAAGCTATGTCAGGTGAAAACCATTGCACTGAGACATCAAAATCCCAATTTTTTTAAATGGTGTTCTGAATTTTTTTCTCCTGAAATATTTTTCCCTCATGAAGATAGACTTTTCCAGTACTGTTGCCTGTCTTTTTGTAATTTGAGTGCTCCAGTTAACTCAGACAAGGTCATAGGTGGATGTAGGCACAGGTAAGCTTCTCAAACCCATCTTTAATGACACTTAGCGATAGCACTGCAAGATCGTAAGAGATTAGCAAGTATCTTGCTTTCTTTTGAAATTTTCACTCCTTATTCCATAGCTCTTATGAATGTACTTGTCCAGATGCTCACCCACGTGAATTTGTGCTTGATGTAAAAAGATGAGCACAGGGTAGCCGTTTGAGCTGTGGCAGAACGCTAGTTAATGGATGCCTTCCTGGCAACAGGGAGACATAACAACTCTTATAGAGTGAGATACAGAGTGCTGACAGGAGTCTGCTGGATAACAGCCACTGATTCTGAAAGGGGCTCAGACAATGTGGTGAGCAAAACTGATCTGTGGTGGGTGCTTTAACAGGACTGTTGGGGACTAAAATAGTTTAGTGCAGGAACTGGAAAATTTGCAAAGGCCCCTGTAAGTATGGATCAAGCTAGTAAGACTCCAATCCATCCCCTACCTCTGCCCAGACGAATTTATTTATTATCTATTCACTGTTTCTCCAGCAGGTAACCATTTACTCAGTGAAATGTCCCTGAGCACATAGGTTGTGGTTATTTGATGATGTTTTCTACAGGTTTTATTGAGACCGTGGCTTGCTGGTTATTTCTCAGTGGAAGCATAAGAACTTTTGCTTACTGGGGGGCTGTCACAACTCATCTGCTGTTGGAGGTGAAGATAAGATTTCACTCCAATGGTGAATTTCTTGTGTCAAATACCTGTGGAAGTGTCCAGGCCAGAGGGAATTATAGTAGGAGTTACTGCAACTCTCTCTTGAGAACAGTCTGTCAGTTTGTCTTAGCACCTGCCCTGGGTGCAGCACCGCTCCTTTCTAGACCAAATCCTGGATTTTCTCTTTGTAGAACTCAGATGTAGGGCACAGGGGTAATAATGAGTTCTCACTCTAGGGTGCAGGCAAGCGTGGTCATTTCAGCTCCCCACAAACACATCAGTCAGATCCTCCTGCTGAAGGGAAACCCCTGGACGAGATCCACATTTTGGCCATGGAATTCATTCCTGGAGCAACACTCATGGGATATCCAACTTCCTATGGCAAGCAGCAGCAAAGCTGTTATTCACAAGATAAGATGTGTTTCCCCTTTTTATTAACAGTGCATTAGGAGAACTAATTAGCAGCACCTTAGAGATTTCCCATCTGGGAATCCAGGCTACAAATATCTTCACTGCTCAGCAAGGAGCTCTGCAGAGTGGGACTGTAGAGGAGATGCTACAGCTGGTTAAACAATGCAGCCTCTATGTGGGTGTCTCTGTAACATTAAGGGAAGCTATAAAGCCACTTCACTGAAAAGTGGTTGCAATTTTTCATCAAAACATTTCTAATTGAAAAAAATGGCTTTGATTTGCTGGAAAGAATTATGTGGCGAGCTTCTGCTTTGGTTTAATTTTTCTCCTTTCCTTCTGTTAGAAAACCAAAATAATTTCACTTTTATCAGCAGAAAAAAAGCAAAGGGGTTGGAAGGATGTGGATAGGAAGAGAATAATGATCTTTGCACTGTCTGAGTTCAGAAATGGATCCCTACATTTCCATTTGTTTAGTAAAGATGCACATAAGAAATTACAAACAAAACTGGGGGATGAGGGGGGATGATTTTGGGGAGTTTCACAGTGACTGACTTCAAACATTTCTTATGAGGCTGAAGGAAAGCAGAGACTTCCTTCAAAGGATGTTTCCTCTGGTTTAGGCACTTTTTGTTTCCATCCAGTGGATCCCAGCCTTCCCCATTGCCTGAAGGTGCAGCCTGGGCAGACTAATTTCAATCTGGGCAGCACAAATACTGCCAAATGTTAATTTTGTTCACTTTATGTGCCTGTGTATGACTGTCAGTAAAACTTGAGGAATTTTTAACCAACTTAATGTCTAGTTGAATTAATAGAAACATGCCTAGAGATCAGTTTTGACCCTGACTGTTAATAAATGTTAAAATGAAAGAAATTAATTAAAAGCTGTGGTGGTCCTGAGGAGGTGACATCTATAAAATGATGACTGGCACTGGGAGGGTGGATATGGACTGCTTGTGCATTGGGCTTTATTTTTGTTTTAAGAGCTGGAGGGCATCATATGTAGATGGTGGACAGTGTTTCCTCCCACACTGTGCAGTACCTCAGTGTGCTCCCTTCCCCTTCTGTGGTGCCATTGGCAGCTGCTTGGTTGCCTGTTTGGATGCTGAGCTGAGAGGCACTTTTGATGTGACTGTGGGTGGTGAGCAGCTTGTCTTCTGCTGCTCTGAGCTTAGGAAGTCAGGGACTTAAGCAATTTCCCCCTTGTTTTTCTCCCCCTTCTTCCTCTTTCCCTATTCACTAGCCCTTAGCGCAGTGGGTGTTGCTCAGGGTGCTCCATGGCTGCCCTGAGAGAGGTGAAGGTCCCCAATGGATAAACCTTCACTGACTTCCTGGGAACCTCTGGTAAATTGCTGTCACCCAGGAAAGGATTGGCGAGGGGAAGAGGTACTGTCAATGGTGTGTGTTCAGCTGCTCAGGCAGTCTGTGCTCAGGGAACACACTTGTGTGGTCAGCACAGCTCCTCACAGCCAACAGAAAGCTCCAGTTTGTTGCTGTCTGGCATTGCTTGCAAGCAGAAACATTGGTGGGAAGCTGAGGGCTGCAGATGACATGAAACCAAAAGCTGATCAGCAGTAGAAATGCCAAATATTTTAGGGAAGATCTTAGCTGGTACTTGAATTTCCAGACTGGCAGTGGCTGTCTTTTAGTGTCTCCAGAGCTTTGTATCTTTGCAGCTAATGAAAAATACACTATCTCCTTGTTTTAGAATAACTAGTAGAGTTGTAGAAACCTTCCTCCATTGTTGTTTGCAGAAGCACAAACTTCTTAGGTCAGGAGAACTGCAGAATCCAGAGAGAATAAATGACATTAACATTTTAGCAGTTGTGTGACCCTCATGCACGCATGTTTGATATTATTTCTAGGAGCTCCCTGATGATAAGCATGATATAAAAAATTTAACCACAAAGAAAAAAAAAATGTTTCAGGAACCGTTATGGTTCTCACTAATCCCAGAAAAGCAAGGAAGTTCAGAATTCAGCTGATTCCATCAGTAGTGCTGGTTGTGCTGGTTTTCATTAGTGAAATCAGAAAGTTGGATGACACGATTTGCCACCAGCTCTGTGTCACTCTGAACCTTTATGCTGGTGGTGGGTTTTAAAATCCTGGAAATGTAGGGCAGGAAGGACTTTGAGAGATCTTCTCGTCTTCTGCAAGAACGTGGAATCAATCGTGGGTACTCCATCTCTGGCATGTGCTTGTCGAGGTTTGCACTGAAAAGTGCAGCCTGCAGTTTTTCCCCCCATCCAGTATTTCTTAATCTGTGGCTAGAAACCCAATCTGAGTCATGTTTAGACTCGAGGTGATTCATTTTTCTTGCTTGTTCTGTTAATTCCTGGGCCTTCAGTCTGGTTTTGAGCATGGTCAATTTTCCACATTAAAACACTGCATCTCTGGTATGCAAGGGAGAGCCAAGTCCCCAGAGAAAAGAGGCAAGAATGCAGTAGCAGCCTGACTGAGCAAAAGTTGGACATGTTGTCACTCACACCAGGCCAGAAATATTGTTTCTAGGCTGCTCTTCAGGCAGAGAATGAAGTTTCATGTGTGACCCATTCATTTAGATGCTGATCCTTGTGCTTTGAAAGAGCTGGCAGGCTCCCTCCTGTTCTTCCCTTCAGCTGGTGCTGACTGTTCCAGCCTGCAGACCTGGGAACTGGGGAGTAGCAGGGATCAGCTCTGCTCTGTGCAAACCCCTCCAAGAAAGGCCAGATGATATCAGGTTTGGCTAACATAGAATGAATTACTTTCCTCTGTCTTCTTTCACCTTCCTCTTGCTACTAAATTAAACTTGAAACAAGCATAGCAAACAGCTATATATTGTTGTGGTACCCCAGACCAAATATGAAAATGTTACACGTTTTACCTTCTTAGTGGAAAAAAGGGAGCAGTTGCTGGGGAGCCAGACAAATACTTCAGCATCGACAGTGTAGTCAGCTGACCACTACATGCAAAAAATGAACCAAAAAATGGACTGCATTGGCCAAAACTGTGCTCATTCCCCTTTCTGAATTAGCTTCCCACAGAAATTCAAGTGGACCAAAAATTATTCATAGATGTTTCCAAGAATAATGAATAAAACCAAATGGTAAGCTGCTTGCAGGCATAGTCAGAAGGAGATCTAATTTTCCAGATTACTCAATGTGAATTATTAATTCTGCTTGACTAATGTTGAGCAGTCTCCTGGTGTTTAAGAGAAAAGACAGTTTGCTTTATCAGTCCATTGCTAATACCATCCTGTACTTTTCATGTCACATTATATTTAACTTATTCTGCCTTCCTGAATCAAACCTAGCACCAAGGGAAGGAGTAGAAATGCTCTGGCTTGGACAGTTCTGAGAGACATGAGCTATTTGATAACTCGACTGTTCCTGAGGGCTCTTCAGTCCACAAATGCATGTGAACACGTCCCTTGTAGGGCAGTGGGATGTGTGAGCTTGCATGAAAAATCCCCAACAAAAAAATCACTTGTAGCTTACAATAAAACCAGCATAACAAAAGATAGCCCCTGCCCCATGTTCCTCAGCTATAATTGTTTGTTGCCTTTTTTCTGTGTCCATCTCTAGCAAACTGTGGCAGAGGCTCAGTGCTCTGCTGCCTGTGGGTTGCTGGGTTTGTGTGGGTAGGGCACAGGTGGCTGCTATAACTGATGGGATCAGAAGGGACTGGGGCTTTCCTTGTCTGGAAGGAAAGCCTGTTGCACTTTCAGGGTCAAATCCTATGTGTTGTATAATTTTGGAGTAATTTCAGTGATTTACCAGGGTTGCTTGGGATTTACTCTGGATTTACACCAGGATGAATTTCGTCTGAATGATAAAATGGAGCTCAGAGCATCTCTGCCAAAACTGAACAAAATGTAAATACTTCAGTCCCTCAAGAATGCTCACCCCAAATGATGATGGAAAAAGCAAAGAAGTTTTGCATTCTGGCAGGTAACTCTCAAGAGCTAGAAAGCTGAAGGAGGTGAGAAAAAAATAACTGCACAGTGAACCAAGCCATTTTGAGTGTTTTAGAAGTGACCCATTTAAATGGTTTTTTAAAAGGGGTTGGAAGACTCAGATCTCTCTTTCCCTGCAAAGCCAGGAGGCAGTGAGATGTGGTGGTGCCTGTGTGCTGTGGGAGCAGGCAGGACAAGCTGTGCTCAGCCAGCTGGAAGGTGAGCTGCAGTGTGGGATGCTCCAGCTGCCAGGTCTCTGGAGCCTCACTTCAGTAACACTTCAGTAAGGGTTTTCCGATCTTCCCTGATCTAGTTTGTGGCAAGGATGAGAAATGCCACAAAAGTGAATATTTTAACAATCAACCCTTATCACAGAGAAACATTCTCCTTTGTATAGAATGACATATTCTAGCTGAAAGCAGCCTTTCCCTGACTTTCCCTCCATTCCTACACACTATGGCATGTAGCTGCATTTCTGTGGCTCGAGCTGATTTCCAGGTAAAGAACTATGCTCAAAGAAAGAGATAAATCCAGGGAGGATGTATTTGTGTCACAACTACAGATGGTGCAACGGGACTGTCCCCGGTCTCCAGGTCAGTACCAACAACTGAGTTATCACAAGATTTTGTTGGTGTTTTTTAAAAAACTAAAATAAAATAAAAGATGCTTTTATCTCAAAAAGCTTTTTATTCATTTTCCTGTGCTCTGTCCTGCTTTTTGTTTTCAGGCTACTTGATGTATAGTTTGCAGTCGCTTAATGACTTGTAACTCCAAAGACATCCTTCATGAATTGCCCTCAAAATTTCTATAACTTATTTTAGATAGGAATCATACATACATGAATGCAGCATCTCTCTTCTGTAAAATACGCAGTCCTGTCCACTGCACTGTATTTTAGTCACCAATTTTGGATATCCTTTATCAAAAGAGCCATTAATGAGACTTTCTGAGTCTCTTTCCTGGGCACATAATACGTACTATGTCTTTAATTAGCACCTTCATTCCTCTCCCCCTTCCCCCTCTCCCAGGAAAAAGCCAAACCTTCTTCACTACCAAAATGGCCTGTCAAAACCTGACAACTGAAGTTCTGCCTTGTCAATATAAAATTGTCTGTACCACTATGCAAGCTGAATATTTGGGGCTGGTGCAAAATAACGCACCAGCTGCATTGTCTGTTTTCCTACTTTATTCCATTTCTGCTTAATTTTTTCAGGGCTACTGAAGGATTTCTGGACTCCCCTGAGTATTTGCTGTAGAAAACAGATCCTGTTTCCTTAGGGGCTATGTGGAGAATTGCTCTAAGAGAGTACTTGTGGATGCATATGGCAATTGACATGTATATCCATTTCTATATGTGCTCTCCTGTGTGGATTAGTATATTCAGAAGCGCTGAGAACTCTTCTGTCAAGGGGTACGTGAATTCAAGCATTGTTTTCCTTTCAGAAGTGGGATTTTACTGGGAATGCTGGCAGGCCCCTCACAACAGAAGGACGGGTGGGTGCAGCTACTGTATGTATCTGTTGTCACATTGGATTTTGTGCAATAAAAATAAAACCCTTGGTCAGAAGTGTCATAAAAGTTTGATTGACTTTCCTCTTTAATTGCTTATCATCTTTGAAGAGACTTCTTGGCATTTAGAAACCAGTGAATCTGTTTCCCATTTCTTCAGGCTTTATAAATACACCCTGTTTATATTAAAATGATAGACAAATATACATAAAGCTGGAAAACATGACCACAAACTCTTCTCCTCTCTCTATGCATTTAAAAAACAAAACCCTAAAGACACTTTTATTGTTGCTAAACTTTTGCCCTTGGCTGGTAGGGCCTTCTTTATGTTTTAACAGATCCAGACATTCTTTTCATGTGGTCCTTGGATGTTCTATATTTTATATCTTTTGTGGCTTTATAAAAAGGGAAGAATGAGCTTGCTGCACAAACATATCTGATGGTAATTTTTTTTGTTGGTTTTTTTGCAAGTCAGAAGTATTGTGACGTTTCCATTTTTGAAAGAATCTTGTTTTTCCCTGCTCTGGGAAGTTGTGTTAGAGGGTTTCAGTAAGCCAATGGAAACTGAATAGATTCTGAAGTATTTTGGAGGTGGATGCTGGGGACAGCCAGGCAAATGCAGACACCTTCCTTTGCTTTTGCTGTCATCTCCCACCATCGGAGATGAGGCGTGTGCTGCCTGCAGCCTGGTGCAGGGAGAGCTGAGAGCTTCCTGGGGCCTTTGGCACTAGGGTAATACCCAGAGACTATTGCCACAAGGGTTTAGCTCCTTTCACGTGGGTTTTTCCCCTGCTGTGGCAAGCTTCTTGCTGTAGGGCAGCATCATCCCCCAGATGCACTTGAAACGTGCAGAAGTTAAATTCTGGACTCTGCTGCAGGGGCACACAGGGAAAGGTGCCCTGTCTGCACTGTACCCCTGGCTCGAGGAGCAGGTAAATGAGGTGTCCTTAGGTTGTTCAAAACTGTGGAGTGTAATCCAAAATAGGAAAGAAAATGGAAATGAGGGACCAGTGACGTGCTCTGGGGGGCACAAGGCTCTGGTGGGGCCTTTCACTGCTGAGGTGGATGGTGGGCAGGGAGAGGGGGTCATGAGGAAAAGGAGAGGTCAGGAACTGGATGAAAGGCCATTGATCTCACTGTACCTCTGGAGTGAGCAGAAGTCCTTGAGGCACAGAGGTGCTTGATCCTTGTGCAGGGAGATGCCCTCAACAGATTTAAAGATGCCCGAATGTGTCAGACCTATAGGGCAGTTTTGCACCAGAAAAGAAAATTTGGTTTAATACCAGTCTTCCATTCAGAATAACAGGGCCCTTAAATGATTCACTGACTAAATACAACACCCAGATACTTCTGGAGTAATAAAACCCAAGTTAAAGACAGATACAGTGCAGCTCAGCCATGAAAATATGTGGTAGTTGTACAACAGCCAAAGGAGAAAAATGTTTATCAGAAAACATTTTCAGATGTTTGCTGTCTTGCTCTCATATAAAGAGTGACTTCAGTGCAGATCTGTGTCTGCACAGGGATGTGGCTGGTGTGAGCTTGGGCACGGGGCTGGAGAGAGCTTGGGCAGAAAAGTAAACTCCTTGATTTTCTTTTTGATGTGCTGCATGCTTGTGTTCCAGATTCCAGGGCCTGAGTAATTAATGAAATGTCTTTTTCATGAAATGCTTTTAAACAATGGCAGAAGGTGCCTCCTTTTACTGAATTTAAAAATTCAAGCTTATTTAAACAGACAGCATAGCCAACCACATGCCCCAGGGGGCTAATTTTGATCTTTGTTCTTTTCAGGACTCCTGTGCATGTTTGCTTGCCTTGTGGTCCAAGCTGCAGCAGTTCTCATGGAGCGCTGGCTTTGCTCTCTGTGCAGCTCCCTTTTCCTGCACAGCTTTATCCATGTGTTTCTCCATGCAGCCATACTGCTCTGGTAGACATGAAGGAAGTTGTTCTCGGTCAGGATTTTGTGCTGTGAGTGACAAGCAGAGACATCTCTGTGACAAGCATCTTAGAACTTTGCAGAAACAGGAAAATATATTTGGAGAACAGGAATGCGTTTACTGTTAGGCTTCAGCAGTGAGATACTCAGGTTTTACTGGCTTGTGGGATCTAAAAGGTATGTTAGGAGAAGTCTTACCTACCACTTGAGGGAGATAAAGGAGAGATACACTAGACCAGGGGTAAATGTCCTCTTTGGGATATTTCTGCCCCAAAATATCCTTAAGTTTTAATGTAGGAAAAGGGTTTTCTGCTATGGGTTGACCCCAAGCCTTCTCTTTTCCAATATGTTTCCTCATTTGCTTACTTGAGCAAAACCACGTTATTCTGCTACCTGAAGTCTGCCTAGGTACCAGGGATTCCCTAGTGTAGGGATTTCATCCTGGAAAGGGCCTCTCATTGCTTTTATACAAGGCAGCCAGGTGCCTTCTTTAACCACCCAGCAGCACTCACTACCAGGGTCTGTACTTACAAGTAGCAGGCTCAGCTGACTCCAGCTCTGGCTCCTGATGTTTAGAGGACAAGGGGCCTCAGGGCATCCATGTGAGCCATTAAAGGGTCTGGTATGCAGCACCTGGGAGAAGGTCACACAAGTCCCTGTGTTGAAGATGTGAAGCTAGGTGGGTCACTTAGAAGCAGAAGATAGATTTTGTGACTCTAGACTATTCTACCTCAGTATTTTTTTAACTCTGGACATTATATAAAGGTACTCTAGAAGCTGCAAGAAATGTTGAAGCATATTTCTCTTCAGCCAAGGGAATCCTGCATGGACTAGGAGTATTGCAGAAGCAATCCACTCCTTCCCCAGTTCCCTGTCCTAGTGAGAAGGGAAGCACAGAGGTAGTTCATTGATCTGGCAACATTAACTAGCCTTTTGATCCCACATTTGCTCTGGAAATTTGCTGTGTGTTGATGTGATATCAAAGGGTTTGGGTGTTTTTTTGACGTTTTGTTGGGGATTTTTTGGTGACGTTTGCGTAGGTTGTGGTGAGCCCTTTTGTATCCCACAGGGAACTACGAGGAGCAGCCCTGGACTTTTTGACCACGAGAGTTGATTACTGTAATTTCCTCTTCACAGGGCACTCAGTGCAGCACCTCCCTAACTTGCAGTATGTTTGGGCTGTAAATAACCCGGTTGTTTACTAATGAGGGCAGGAGTAGCCAGCATTTTTTAACTATACTCCATCTTTGTGGCTTTACTTGTATTTGCCTCTGGCATGCTTTCCACTGACTTTCTTTGCTGATCTCTTGTTCAAGACCTATAAGTTGTCGAATGCAGTGATAAAACAAAGTAGGAAAGAATTTAAATCAATTTGTCATAGTGAAGACAGTAGGGAAAAAAGATTGGTGACAGAGTATTTTAGGTAGATTCTGTCAGGTCTCAGCCCCTTTACAGTCTCACAGATAACAAAATGATACACATCCCAAGTTGGTACTTTCAGGACAATATAAAGAATCTCTAGGGAATATTAACCAAGGGACACCAAGTGGTTTTTGTCAATGAATAAATATTATGAGAAAAAAGATCGAGTCAGTTTATTAGGTAAAGCAACTTTAAAAAGAAACTTTGTTGGGGCTTTTTGGGTAGCTCTGTTTGACTCTGTATTAGTACACATGATTATCGTTTTCTGCGCTGGAGCTGTGAGAGCTCCTCCGTGGCCCAGCCTCAAACCTGGTTTTCACTCTAGTCAGACTCTAACTTGTTTAAATAAGTTATTTGGCGGGGGTGGGGGTTCAGTCTGTTGGTATTTAATGGTGTTTTTAGAAAGATGGGAAAATTCCAAGAAAGAAGATACCTATCTTTGTTAAATGGCCTAGTCAAGAAGATATTATTTGATTTGTTCTTCAAATCCAAAGCACTGAATGGAGACATTCAAAACCATTTAGCATTAGAGTAACATAGTGCTCATTGACATTCGTTAGCACTGAGTCTGGCTGGTAACAGATCATGTTTTATATCCTAGGAAATTTGCTGTTAAAATTAGACATAAATAGAGGTGGGGTATAATTAGTTATTTCTTCCAGATGGACTAGACTGTGCTACTCAGCCAGATGATCCCAAGCAGTGCAGTGCACAGCTGCCCTCCCCCTCCCAATCCAAGCTGCCCTCTCCAAGGAGCTTCCCCGGGTGCTGTCTCTGTATCGCCCAGGTCCTAGCACTGGGACCTTGCAAGGGTCTTCATATTCCTCCATCACCTGCACAATCCCACACGTACAATGATGAGAATATTTTTTGTTAGCCTCAAGGAAAATTTTTAAACCTCACTCTAAGTCTGCAAGAACACGCCTTGCCTTCCCTGCTATACTTTTACTCCCAGAAGAATTGGTTCCAGAGCTTTAAATGCTATCCATTAACTAATTTTTATTTCCAGGAAATCACATGGCTCCAGGATAGCAGGTTTAAGAGAAACAGAGGGTAGAGTTAAACCATGGATGAAGCTGAGGGCATTTGCAGCTCTGTGTCTGGTTTTTCTGCTTGTGGAGATTTATTGGTGATTGGGCTGCACTTAGATAAGGAGCAGGCAGAGGCCGTGTGCCCCACATGCCCTGGGCAGCTCAAACTCGTAGGTATGGCATTGCAACACAGCTAATGTCTGCCTGATAGGAAGCTCAGATGAATTTGTCATGGGAAATATGTCTGGGTTTTGTTTGGTCTTTTGAACCTTTGAAACATTGAAGCTGTGCTTGCTGCCACAGATGCTGCTGTAACTCACATTCAGGTCTCTGTTTCAGCTCTTTCACTGCCTCTGATCTTTGTCTTTCTTAATAAAAGAGACAGGAAGTGTTGGCAGTACCCTTGAACCCTATTAACAAGCCTCAAATAGAATTAATTTTACCTGTGTCTTAAAATAACTGTATTTAGCACCTGGATCTCACTGGGAATGTTTTTATTTTTATAGCTATTTTAGAGAAAATAATCCCATTGTGAATATAGTTATTAAATATGAAAATAAAAACTCTACTCAGCAAACAAAGGTTCATCTATGCATTTCTTGAGTCCCAGTTTTTATTAGCAGTGCTAGAGGTATTTTAAAGTGTTTATTTAATCCAGCTATTCAGTAGTCTCTAGAGTCCAGGCTTCTGCTTTAGTGCTGAATCAATGCTTGGTCAAGCCTTAAACTTTATGGCTTTTGGCACAGTGTTGAAACAGAAGCTTTGATGCTTGAGACTGCTGCCTGCACAGAGCAAATATAAATTTTGATCAGTAACAGTAAGTGTTTGCCATTTAAAATGCCAGTGGGCAGCCTCTAGCCATCCCCCTGCCCAGAGCTGCCAGGCTGTGCGGTGGGCACAGCACAGTCAAAGGCTGCAGTGCTTTCCTGGGTGCTGCCCAGCCCACATCCACTGTGTCGAAATAGCATTGTTGTCTGATGGCAGTTTGGGATGAAATTACTATTTCTAAATTCCTGCTGGGCAGTTATTTTTGGTCTTGCAGAGGCTGAGGGTTTACGAAGCCTCTCTCCTCTCCGTAAGCTATGGGTCAAGGCCAGGTGAGGGACTTTGTGCCGAGACCTGAGAGCCAAAGCTGTAACTTCTAATGTTGTCATTCAAGTGTGCTTCAAGTCTGTAAGGCTTTGTCTTCCACAGTCTGGGCTGATTCTAGTGGTTTAACATGTACCCAGATCTCATTTGGATAATGTATGTAGATAAGTCTCTGATGCAGAGGAAAGCCAAAATTTATCTTTTCAGAGCTCCATGGCTAAGACACATTTTTCACTTGGTGACCTCGGTGCGTTCTTCAAGGTAACATAGAGTGGACAAAAGCTTAGTAACAAAGACTCACTTCTGTCTCCCTGGCATGGCTCTCTGGGATACAGCCTGTGTGTGTGCCAGCTGTCCTGCCCCTGCCCTGAGCCAGCACGACTGCGCAAAATGGCAGTGCCACGTGCCAAGCAGAAGCAGGCTGTGGACACCCACCCTCCAGAGCACTCAGGAACCGTGTGATCCTCTCTCCCTACAGCCTCAGCTTCCCTGTCTCCCAGGCTGTGGCAAACCAGGAAGCACGGCCCCATGCAGTATCCTACAGTGGGGGTCCTTCCTGCCCAGCGTGCAGTGGTGGCTCTGATTCTTAAATTACTATTTCAGCTTCCTTATACTGCCAATTCTTCCTTGGTTTTTTGGCTTGTATCTTCATCCCTTCCACTGGAGATGTGATTGCAACCTGAGCTGTAAGTCCTGCATTGCCAATGCTGGTTAACAGCATATGATGGAGTAATATCGTTTCAGTACTTTACACGTGACTCAAGGATATCTGTTAATTTCTTCCCTTATGTATTTTTACATGGATGTGTAAAGTGTATGCTGCAATTTGCTGCTGTAGAGATTTCACTGACATACAAGCACATTACATCTCCATTGTGTGTTTTAACTCTATCTGATAATTCTTATTAATTTTTGAGCATAATTTGGAGCACACAAGGGGCCTGCCCGGGTTCCTGTACACCTCTTACTCAAGGCCTGCTTGTCTCCTACCTCCTGGTGCTTTGTGCTGTGGCTTCTCACCACAGCAGAGCCTGTGCTGGGGGAGCTGGCATCGCTTTCTCAGTAATACCAAAATGATGAGGGTCACACTAATGTTAGCCTGTGGCATTCACAGAGTTTTTTGCAGAATCACAGTCTGTGTCACTGCTTTGGCCAGTCATTTCCATCAGGGGCCAGAAAGGCTGTCGAGTTGGAGGGCAGAGATGGCCCCTGCTAAGCTAGCAGGGACTGAATGCTGCTGTGCAGAGCAAATGCCTTCCTTTGTGGTGGTGTTTAATAGACAATCACTGAGAACTTTATTAGCATGCTTGACAGACACTGTGAAGTCTCAAAATAGACCACACAGGGAAAGGAACAGTGCGATTTCACTGGACTGGGACACCAGTTCCTTCATCACATCCCACAGAGCAGAACTGGGACAGGGAGCAAGGGCACAACCAGGATGGAGAATTGTCAGAGGAGCTTATCCTAATGTTGCAAATTAAATTGTGGTCTTCTCCTGATACGTTTCCAAGACTACATTTAAGAAAAAGAAAACAAAAAAGTAAAATATGTGTTCTGGGAGCACTTAACAACACCAAAAATTCATGGCCTGTCTGTAAGCCTTTAACAGGATGTTGAGGGAAAAGAGGGGCTCCTTTCCCCTCCTGCAGCAAAGGGAACTCAGGAGCCTCTTGCTTTTCCTCAGCTGCACTGGCTCTCTGCACAGACACTGACAGGTTTGGTGCTGTCCTTCCCCTGCTCCATCGTGTCTGTGCTGGCAGTGCTTAAGGGTGGGGATTCACCTGAGTGGCAGCACAGACGAGCCCTGATCTTAGCAGGCACCACTTGGTACAACTACGACACCAACAGGTCATGGTACCTGGAAGTGCTCCCTGTTATTTGATTCACGCAGCTACCCTCTGCTCCTCCTTGCAGTGGAAGAAGTCAGACAGCCAAATAATCTGCTACAGCAGCATGTCACGGCTGGATCAAGAAAACTTGGACCCTGAAGCCCTTGGCTATCTCCAGGTGCTCCCACTTGCTGGCAGGTGGAGCACCTTTCCTCTCGAGTGCTGGCTGCTGTGAGAGGAGTTCCAGGTTTGCATCTCCCAGAGTATGGCTGCCTCAGCAAAGGAGGAGGATTGACACATCACACTCAGAGCAGCCATGGTGTGCCCACATCCACATCTCGGGAAGCTGGCTAGGGATGAGTGCAGCTTCTGTGCTGGCAGGAGGCCGGACAGGGGCACAGGTGAGCTCCCTCTCTCTCTCCCTCCTCCCCTTACCTCTGCAGGTCCCTGGAACTTGATGTGATCTCTCTGCCTCCTGACGCAGGAGGAGGGGCAGATCATAGCACCCAACACTTCCAAAGCCTCGTCAGATTTTTAAACAAAGGGGAGTAATTGCCATCTTGGTGACAACTTGCATCTGACCTGCTTTCGGTGGAGATAACCCTTCATTTTTATCATGTCTTGTTGTCTAAATTAGGAAACTTTAATAATAGATGCAATTTGTCGTAAGGCTTATGTGATAATGGTGGAAACTGATATAAAATGAAGAATTTATAATGCTGGATTAGTCTTATGAAACAGTAGTGTACCTTCATAAAGAGTCCAAAGAGCAATTATTATATGTGTTTGACTGGCACTGTAAAGTCGTTAGTTCAATCATCATTGACCAATTGCTGCTTTATTGTATTTTCTTTTTATTTTTATGGTCAGAGAATGGCATTTTTCCCACAATCAGTCCTTGAGCACAAAGACAATAACAATTAAAAGAAATATTTTAAATCTGGATTTTATCTGCACAGAGGGACCTATCCGTCACTATAAAGATCAGTTTTGTGTGCAGCTGTATTTCAATCCAATAGCCCCCAAATATTCAGTTTTCAGACTCAGAAGTTTTAATTTTAAACATTCTTCAAAAAATGAGTAGTTTGTGTTTCACAAACTTGCTTAAAATATTAGAGTTCCCTATGACCTTACACTTGTTTAAACACTGCATGTTTACAAAGAGGTGTGCGTGATAAGGTTGCATATGACACTGATTAGAGTCCAGATAAGAACGATTATTGTGGTCATTAGGGACAGACTTGGGCAGTATCCAATATTATCAGCCAGAAGAAATAGAGAAATGTAATACTGTGTGAAAATGCTTATTTATCCTGACAGAGTACTGACCCGCAAATAGGGGTTTGGTCTGTAATTAAGCAGAAGGTATTCCTTACAGCAGCGCAGTAATTGTACCTGTCCTGAGCTGCGGCTGCCTGCTCCAAAACTCAGGAGTGCAGCAGCAGACTGGCCTGTGCTTAGGGGTGAGGTGCCTTGGTGACAGGCTGGGGGATGACCTTGACTTCAGCACACTTGCATCGAGGACATGGTTTTGGATCGTGTTCAGAGCCAGGCGTACTGTGTGAAAACCAGCTTTTGACATCTAACGCAGCGTGTGTTCCCTTAATTGTGCCTGTGTGCTGTGCTGCCACCCGGGCACCCTGGGATGAACCCTGGCTGAGGCTGCCTGGGTTCAGGGAGCAGCCATGGGCAGCCCCTTGCTGTGGCTTTCCCTTGGGTGGCCAGGAATAGCTTGGCTGGCTGCACATGACTATAAGGTGCTTAGCTCAAGAGAGACTTGGCGCTGCTTGGCGTCCCTAAATGAAAATAAACCCAAGCCCAGCATTTCTCGGCCTGTTCTTCCCCTGCAGAGCTCCTAGCATTGCCCAGAGGGATGATGGCTCCAGCCCTGAGCTCATGCTCAGCCCTTCTTTCTCCCAGGAGAGCTGCTTCCCTGCAGTGCCTGGCCGTCCTTGGGCAGGAGCTGCCTCCTTTGGGCAGGAGCCAGCTCCCTTGGGCAGGAGCTGCCTCCTTTGGGGAGGAGCTGCCTCCTTTGGGCAGGAGCCGGCTCCTTTGGGCAGGAGCTGCCTCGTTTGGGCAGGAGCCGCCTCCTTTGGGCAGGAGCCGGCTCCTTTGGGCAGGAGCTGGCTCCCTTGGGCATGCCGCTCTCCCTTCACCCTGTGAGGAGGAGCAGCACCTGGCACCTCAGAACCCTCAGGTGAGAACACGTGGCCTCACATACACAGCTCAGTCTTGTGCTGCCCAGTGGGAGCTGTCAGGTGTGTTCTGAGTGGCAGCAGGTAAAACTCCAACTCTTTTCAAAGCCCTTCCCAGGCCAGTGGGGAGCGGAGGAATGAGTAGAGGCTGCCTCATGGCTGCTGCAGGTTTCCACAGGCTCAGCATTACCAGAGCTTCTGGGAATGGATTTATAAGGAGTGAGCCCATCCCTTTTTGCTGGTGTGATGCAGGCAGGGGAGGCTCTCCTGGGTGAGGTCCTAAGCAGGCTGCAGCTCTGGGACCAGGCTGTGACCAGGGCTCAGCATCAACTGAGCACAGCTGCTCACTTCTTGGGAGACACTAGGAAACCTGCCTTGTCCACCCTTCTCCTCTGCTGGATTATATTTATATTTTGGGCTTGAGGTTAGCTTTTGAATCAGGAGAAGCTTTTAAAAGTATATAAAAAGCCCTGTCAGGGTGGGGAGAGGCAGGAAGAGGGAGCAAGTCACAGAAATGGAAAAAGGGCTACTGAAAAATAGTACATCATACAAAGGAAGTTCCTTCTTTTTGCTTATGTCAGTTTCACTGTGGAAGTAATTCTTTTTCCCCTGCCTGATATACATCCAAAAATTTAATTTCATTCCCAATTGGACAAAGTATCTACAAGTCCCTCAGCACTACAGTTAACTATAATTAAATGGTGAGAAAATCAGATTAACTGAAGAGGTCAGCCAGATCTCCAGACAAAATGTATTTTTTTCGTCCTGTTTAGAGGTGTACCAGGCAGGCTTACAGCCAAATCCATAGGTGATTTACCTTGAGGTCATCAAGCAAGTTCCTCAGTCCTCATGGTCCAGTTTTGAAATAATTTGGTTTACTTAAATGTGGAAGCAATGAGATAAAGCCCCTAGTTCAAAAAGCCTGCAGAAAGCTGTTATTGTGTGTTCCCAGCTGATTTGAGCTGAGTTCCTGTGCATAACCTCTGCACAGTCTCTGGCTACAGAGCCTGAAGTAAGGAGAGCATTGGGGATGAAATGCCTATCATGGCTCATTCAGTGGGAGCCCCTATCACAAGGACTGACGAGGCTTGTGGTGGGCGAGGAATTTCTACTTGGCTCCATTCCTGCTGCATCCAGCCTGGGAAGTTTGACAAGCTACACCCATCTCCTCCCCACTCCTGTCCCAGTGATTTTATCCACGAGGGTAATTTTACTAAGTCAGACCCCTCCTTTCCTCCCTCTCACTTTATTTTCTTAAGAGACTTAATCAAAGGTAATTTGAGTTCCCATTGCCCTATCAATGGTTGTATTTAAGAGGGGCTTATCTGATTTCCATCACCAATTATGGGCTCCCATTTCTTGTTTATATCCATCTCAAATCTGACCAGGTCCCTGTTTGATTTTGATAGGAAGTCAGGGCTTCATACAAAGCTAAGGAGACTCTGAAGCACATTTGTTTGGGTAAAATAATATCTTGAGAATTACTTCACTTGTACTGCATGAGAAGGGGGTGGAATAGGGTGGTCCCTGCCATTTCTGTTGAAAAATATATTCTGAAGCCAAGATAGTAAATATATCCCTGAGCCAACACAGTGGGAGGGAAATCACAGTGCCCAGGAATATTGCTATTAAGGAGACTTGAGGTCAGAGGTTAATGTAACAGGAGTTGGTCTAGCCAGAAAGGTCAGGAAAGGTTAGCCTTGTAAGTACAGAGCTGTTTGATGACTTAACTATTTTGGGCAAGAAAAACATCTCTGCCCATGTTGTTGGGAGATAGCTGGCAAAATCTGAGGTCTGTTAGGGAAGTGGCTGCTAAAAACTGATGGGGCAAATTCATGCACAAAATGAGCTATCCCTGGACCATTAATGCTTTTTCAGCTTTGACACAGCAGCTTTTAACCTGCTCCAGTGTCTTGCTGCACTGAGTTTTAAAAATTAATTTATTTGAGGCATATGAATCCCCAGGATGCCACCGTAGCTCACTCAGAGCTTTGGTAGCACATATCAAAGTACGTGATGCCGTTTCCCAGACGAATTCATCTAGCACGCTTCTGGAAGAGACTGAAACCTTGGAGCCATTCCCAGCAGTGGCAGAGGGTTAGCAGAGGATCATACATTCAGGAGACAGTTGCCACTACATGGAGAGATTTGTCTTTGCTGTTCGGACAAGCAGGTGGATATTTTTATTTGCTTGGAGGAGAGAGGTTGTTTGTTTTTTGAGTTTTTCAAAATTTTGCATAGCATGAGGTCTGTAAAAAGCCAAAAGCAATCAGGCTCTTCTAATATTTACCACAGGGTAGCTTGGTGAGGTTAGTGTGAGCGTCCTGCCCCTTTGGGTAAACTCCCCAGGCCACCGTGATTTCAGCTGGGGTGTTAGGGTGGATTGCTTTGCATCCTGTCCCTGCTTGCCAGGACCTGGGGAGCGCTGTGGTCTGGGCTGCCTGTCCCACAGCTGGGCACACAAACTGGACCTGAACCACACCAGCACAACTTCTGGATGGGCTGGAGCAAGGGCAGGGTGAGCTTATGCCTGCAGCAAAAGGCAGTCAGGAATTCTGCACCATAAAATGCACCTTTGCCTGGGAGACAATGAATATCAGGGTGCTTATTCCTCTTTCCAAAGCTATGGATATTCTTCAAGTACACAAGAACCCCTGCTGTGTGGGGGAGAGGGAGGCAGGGCACCTGAAACCTCAGCACTTCGTGCAGCATTCAGTTGGAAAAGCCACCTACTGTGCTTCCTTGTTGTCTGCCAAAAGCAGGATCCCCCCGGAATAAGTTGTGCAGGGGCAGCTCGTGAGATGAGGGAAAGTACTGTAGTTTGGATGCCCCATGGACTCAGGGAGATAAATTAGTACTTGTTAAGTCTTTTTGCTGGGCCTTCTGTCCCTGAAGGGAGTGATGGAGTAAAGCAAAATGTGCTTTGGGAAAGGTGCATATTTGCTGTGTAATGAGGAGCTCAATTGCCTGCAGGAGGAGTCAGGAGCATGTGGAACCAGGAATTCTTCAGGAAACTTGCAGAAGTCTCCCAGCAGTGTATTCCAGCCACATGCATTTGTGTCACTATGCAGAGCATCAGTGCCAGAGACCCTGCGCTGGGATTAACTGGTGATAAGTGCAATTATGAGGCATTTTGAAATGTCAGTCACATGGAACCAACACACACGAGTGAAGTATTCTTGCTCTGTCAGGCTGTATCTTAGTGGCTCTTTGCTGTCTCTTTGGGCTGGTTGAGTATTTCTTGCTCAAAAAAAAAAAAGGGTCTGTTTTCAGACTGCAGTGATTTATTTTCTTGTGCGGAGAACCCTGAACTGAGTAAAAGATAGTGAAAAAGAAAGTTCATCCCAGCCAACTATGCAAGCTCATGATGGTGTAAGCACTGAAGTATTTCAGAGGCAAGTTCCTCTTAAAATGGGTGATATGCATGTTTTGACACTTCTTTTATTTTTCTTTTGGGGGTAATGTCATGCCTCTTTCTCTGAGGACATCAGCTTGGAGGTATGTCTAATTGTTTTGACTGGTATAAAATGTGGAAGAGCTGCCCTGGAAAGCCAGTCTGCCCATGCCTTGATGTGAAAGCTTGTACAACTTGCAAAAGTTTAATATTAATCGCAATAACTGGTTGCAGACTTTTAATTCCCGCTGGCACCTGTCTCTCATTACAAAAGGAGAAGCCCCTTGGCTGGAGCTTTCCAGTCCTCTGGTATTGCTGATTGCTCTGGTATTGCTGATTGCTTCTCCACAGTGATACATTCCTGATAGAGCGGCCACATCACACGCAAGGCGAGGTTAGCGTCGTTCCACATTTTCCTCTCCCTCCCTACGAGCTGCACGTTGGCCTCTTTCCATTCTCCCTACTATTGAAAATCTCACATACTTGATTTACTTCGTGCACCGCCCGTGCTGGTTGTGCCCTGCCTTTCCTGCAGCAGCCTGTGTGCTTCAGCTCTGCAATAAAAGCTCTGTACAACACACAGCAGGATCATCGGACAGATATTGGCAGGGCAGCGCATCAGTGCCAAGCCAATTAAACCATTAAACCTGATACACTGAGCCTGACTGCAACTGGCTGTCTGAGGTCCTCACCAAATATGCTCCAGAGAAGGGGGATATGAACAGAATGTGCAGAAGGGCGCCCTGCAGGAGGAGCTGGGAAGCTTTGACATCCATGCTTTTGAGTAATTACATCGGTTTGGACCGTAATGCAGAAAAGATTTTTTAGTGCTCACATTAAGAAACAACTCAAATTCTTTATGATGTGAGATTAAATTATTTCATCCCAGATAAAACTTAAGACCAGCAAAAATCCTAATGCTTGATTGCTCTGGAGGTAATATTTCAAGACTTGAATCATTCTGTTTTAAAATACCTCAAGTTTACAATGATAAATCTACGAAGCACTAAAAATCCTACTCAATCAACTCTGGTTCTTGGAATGGCATCTGCCTTTGAGCTATAAAAATAACAGATGATTTTTTGATAGCTTATCAGTTAACAGACTGCTTAGTTAGGATAGCACATTTTTATGCTAATCTTAGGGCTGTGATGAGGGAGAGAGAGAAAGAAAATCTATAGTATTATTTTGTATCTACTTTAAGTTCAGCCTAGCTTTTGGAAAAGATCTGTCCTCTTCTAGGAATTGCCAGCCACACGGGGGTTTCAACACTTATCTGAATGGAGGTGGAATTGATTTAAACATGTTAAAATGGTAGTATGTGTGGCTGTTTAATGGTGTCTCTTGTGCACCACAGAGCAGACACAGG
The DNA here is from genome assembly GCA_026261815.1 of Monarcha castaneiventris obscurior. NCBI lineage: Eukaryota > Metazoa > Chordata > Aves > Passeriformes > Monarchidae > Monarcha > Monarcha castaneiventris. The sequence goes on from JAMPIT010000879.1 coordinate 5,487,678, forward strand.
AGGCAAGGAAAACAGGTTCTGAGTGCTTCCTGGCATGGCTGCAGAAGCAAATCCACCAGCCCGGAACAGGTGGCATCGCTGTCTCACTGAGGTTACAGGTGCCTTTATCTCTGAGAGCTGGTGAGGCAGAGGGCAGAAGCTGAGATTTTCCAAGCCCATGATCCTGCTCCCTGCCCTTGGCCCTGCTCCTGTGTGTGTCCTCTGAGAGAGGTGGGAGGAGACTGTGCTGGTGGGATGCTTTTGGAAGGTAGCAGAATGGATGACAACTGGGGAGGCACCTGGGCTTTTCTGTCCAAGTATCAGATGTGCATGCTGTGGTCTTGCTGGAAGGTTGCAATGGAGAAATGGTTCCTTCCATTTATCTAATTTCTTGATTCCCTAAGACTGAGATTAGTTTGGCAAAAATAAATATAGCGACAAATCTGAGGCTGATTTGGCATTTTGCTGGAATGAGTTAGAATTGATGGTGTCTCAGTGACCAGGCAGTGATAAAAATTGAATCCTCTTTTTGTTCTCTCTGAAGAATTCTCATATTCTTTTAGCAGAAATGATACTCACTTGGCTTGGCATCCACTACCAGTTCCTTTGGGAAATGAAGTGACAATCTAGATGGACCTTGATTTGACCTACAGTTTCACGTTTGCATTCTTGTGTCTTTGATCTCTCATTTGAATATATACTTTTTTCTAATTTCTAATTTTTCTAATTCTATGAAAAGCAAAAAAAAAAAAAAAAAAATAAACTGAATCTACATTCAGACCTGCTTTTCCTTGAATTTAAGGTGGGCATGCATAAGGTAATAGTGATTTGAATCTGATGCTCCTTGCTGAGATTGTTTCCTACCCAATTCTATTTCTTCAGAATGGAGAAGATTATTTTAACTGAAAATTAGCATGAGCATTAAAAATATGTCTCATACAGTCAGTTTTCCTTATGTCTGCTCTCTGCTATGCTGACCATGACTTCTTTCTCTTTTGCCTCATAAAGAACTGTTTCAGATGTGTATAAAAGTGTCTCATGAAGCGTGAGAGCTGCCCATGGAGGTAAAGCTTGTTCCTTTTCTCTGATAAACATGCCAACAGGAGTCAGTCTCCTTGATCTCTCTGACAGGGACAAGTAACAAGCTAAGACTAAATGAGGAGGCATGTGGAACCTTTGTCTGTGTTTGTTTCAGCTGGGAATTTGTATTTTGGAGCTGGGGTAAATCAAAGTGGCACCCAGGTCTTGACTGGCCAGTAGCAACAGGGTTTTTTCAATCAAGTCGTCCTGACAGATCCAGAGAGGAATTTTGTCATCCATTTACCAGAAGTGCATCCTCTTGCTCTAGATTTAATCCAAAGTCAAAATGTAAGGGATACTGGGAAATAAAAACTGAAACCTGAAGATATGAAAGGCTGTTAATTAATATGTGTAGACGACAAAATTAGGGATCTTTTTCTCCTTTAGGGTCAAAGCCAAAGAAACATACTTGGTTCCCCAATCTTGAGTGCATGCAGGAAAGAGAAAAGAATGAGACTGGCTGCTGCCTTCCCTACAGTTTGGAGACTTCCTCAGGCTCACATTTTCCTTTCAGATATTCCACTTGGCTCCAAGCATTGGAAGGAGGAGGGATGGTGTCTGTCTTGGTCTGCTGCAGATCTTTGTCCTCAGGAAATCATCCAAGGTGCATTTGTAGAGGAGCAAGCCAACCCCTTCCTCCATCCGAGCAGGCTGGAGTTTGTACGCAGTGTCTTAAATGTAGAATGACTGGAATCTCTGCTTTTATAGGGTTGCCTCTTAAACTTGCACATTTCCTTACAGGAAACTTTTGTTGAGGACTACCTTACCCAGAAAGCATCTTTACCAGTGACACTAACTTTTTACAAAGAGTCAATGTAACTAAAATATTGCTGTGCTCCCACACACCCCCAAATTCTGGGTAGGAGCATTAAAAGAAAATAGGCTTTCTATGACTCTACTCTTGGGTTAAGTCAAAAGTTTGAAGAGAGGAGTCTTTCAGTCACCTGCATCTTCATCCAGATATACTTACTGGATAAAAATACTATTAAGGATAGGAGTGAGAAAGTTAAATTACTTTTTCTTTGTATCAATCAACCTTCTGGTGAATTTGGAGCTCCTGGTTGGACAAGGCAGGTAAAAGGTTTCCTTCAGTAGTCCAGTGACCATGCTGGCTAACTTGCTAGTGGATTTCCATGCAGACTAATCCTGTATCTTGGGTCTTGATGCAGCACTACAATGGCAGATTGACTTTTCTCTATGCCCCCATCCTCCCTGCTTCCAGAGCAAGGTGCTCCATTACTTACACACGCACAGAAATTTACTTAGCCCCTCTCCCAACAAGAGGACTTCAAGAAGGGTAAAATTTTTAAAAGCCTGCTCTTTAAAAGTTTTTGCTGAATGGTGTATGAAAAAGAGTAATAGAAAAATTTTTTTACAACTTCAGACTCTGAAGTTGCTCAAGTGGATAGAAGCTGAAGACAAAGGAAAGTGTTTTTATTCCTGAAAGAAAGGTAGTCAGGTTTCAAAATACAATGGGTCTGTGGCAGAGACAAGTGCTCATTAAAATGAGTTTACTACAAGAGTTACAGAACTTTATAGAGATTTCATGAATCTAATGCTGAAAATTTATGATAGCAGATAACAAGGCTTTGATTAGACTGATGAGAATGAAAGTTCTTGGAGAGATTGGATTAAGATTAAATGGAAACTAGCAGTACCTGCTAGAGACAATTGAGCTAAATATTATGATTCGGGGCTCGTGGTGACTTTTTCACATGTAGCTTGTTGGTTACTTTGAGGTAGATAAGCAAAACACATGCTAGTTTAACTTGCCTTCACAAGGCTTCCAGGCACGGTTACAGCTAAACATTTTACAATCGCTGTGTGTCATTCAGATTTATAATTTCCTTCTTTGTAATGTTTCTTCAGCTTATTTTCCCCCTCTGGACTGTGCAATATTGTGCAAAAGAGGCTGTGTGGGTTTGGGTTTTGTGCATGTGTGAGGGAGAGGGAAGGGAGAAGTGTAACAGCGACTGATTCGGGTCCTGTTTCTGGCACTAAGCTCCAATGCGCTGATGCTTACACGCAGTCCCACTGCAGGCGTGGACTGAGGCACTGCCTGGGGTTGTGATCTCCACAGAGCTCAGCTTTTCTACCCAGATCCTTTATCTGGGTGCAAATTCTCTGTGTAGGTGAAAGTGGTGTGGGAATTAGATCAGCTTAAAGGAGGCTACAGATGACTGCCGACAAGGAGACGGGAACTCTTCTCTTCATTCTGTACTGGGTGCATAAGAAATGACCGGGGAAAGATGAGCAGTCCAACCCCTGTCACCCATCCCGGGATTTTCCAAGCTCCCTTGGCCAAACTGTTTTGATGGTGTTCACAAGATTGAACAGAAAATCCAGTTTGGATGCCTAACTCCCTTGCCTTCTCCTTGTTTAGGACACACCTCTCAGGTAGAGGCAACCTTCCCATTTACGCAAAGAAAATGTGAATACTTGGGCCATGGCCCAATGATGGGTATTTGTTTAGGAGTGATTGGATTTTAGAGGGTTTTTTTCTGTTAAAACCTTTCCATCTTCTGTGGCATAAATCTTAATTATGTCCGGCAGATTAATGTAAAATGTGCAAGACTTAAATTATTGGAGCAGCATCCTTAGTCTTGCTTGCCTGGAAAGGGATCCATGCTCAGGGGTACGGGACACATAGAGTGGATGTTTCCATGTTTCCCATGCTGAAAGTATCCTCTTAATACATATAATATTTACTTTCACCTCAAATACGTATCAGGGATGACAGCAAAGTTATTACTGGGTGGTCAGTCATTCTCCCCTCTCTCGTTCCAATGAATAGTGAAGCATTTGGTAGAACGCAGAGCAGCATTTTGTCTGGAATACCTGTATTTTCTTAGTTAAAAAACATTCCCTTGGATGTTTTTGCACCTTGGCATAGGCAGATGGCCTTCTCTTAGACATAGCTCGTTTTCACAGCAATCCATGAATCAGTACCGTAGAAAAAAAGAAAAATGAAATGTTTTGGGGGGCTTTTTTTTTTTCAGCACAGTAAATGAAGCTTAAGAAAAGTACTTCCACATCAATGTGAATCTTTTTCACTTTTTTTTTTCAATGTTGCAAGTCAAGCCACAGAGCTGATAAATGTGTTATTTACGTGGTGCTATTCAAAGCCTTGTGATCTGGGGCCAGGCCGTGGCCGTGGTATTTAGCCTGGATGTCAAGGTGTGGATCACACCAAGGTGATTGCCAACTGCTCTGCTCTAAGACATTTTGAGAGCAACGACATTTCGCTCTGCAGAAAGGCAAGAAAACAAGCCATTCCCCTCTTCCCCTGCTGCAACGGTTTTTATTTTACACCACCAAGAGATGACATAAAATTTGATGAATTTCATCCTCTTTTTTTTTTTTATACCCACTTGAACTACTATATAAATATTAATAGCTAAACACATTGCAAACAGGTGGGACCCGTTCTGCCTCTGGAGAGCTGCCACCACTAAGTGATATCTCAGATGGGGTGACAGAACTTTCCCATGTGGGCGCTGTCTCTCCCTGCCAGCCCCTCGGACACGCCTGGAGCTGAGAGCTCTTTGTTTTTTTTTGGGCTTTCTTCTTTTTATGGTATCGCTATAACAGTTTTTCTTGGTCTTTTAACAGCTCATTCAGAAGGAGAAGGACAGGGAATTAAAAGACATTTTTTTCATTATCTGTTCTAGTTAGTGGGGTGTTTCAGAGGGGGTTTGTTCCCGATGACAACAGACCCCCTGTTGTGTGTTTGTGTCTGAGGGCAGCGTCTCTAAAACAGTGATAAAGAAGTGTTTATCTGCAAAATGTTCGGTAAATTTGGCTTCCTACCACCTCGCCTGTTCCTCTAACCTGCTTTGCAGGTACTGTCCAGGGAGTGGCTGTGAGGATCTACCCTGTGTGTGCTACTGGGCAAGCAATGGCCTTATCTGTGATTTGTCCCTGCAGCTGGGCTCTTTTGGGCTGGATTTTGGGCATCAAAGGGAAAAGGCTGGTTACCAGAAGCTGCAGGTCTGCAAGGAAGACCGAGAGGTGGTCGGAGCCAGCGTGCACAGGGGAATGCCTGAATTACCCAGTTACTCTTACTTATTCTATGATTATTTCCTCCACCCTGTCCTGATTACAGCATTCATCCCTTCTCCACTATAAAATCTTAAAAGAGCAGTAAAGCTTAGAGTTCATTTGTCACAGACTGTGTTGGGGGTCAGTTGGCTATGGGGCCATCTCCAGCCTGATGGAGCTGTTGGAGCAATTGCTGCTGCCTTCCCAGGGCTTGTGGAGCTTCCTTGTTTTCCCTGAGGAAGTGGTGGCCTTTTTTCTGAGCAAAATCATGGATGGAGTTCAACAGGGTCATTTGGGTTTTGGTTTTCCTGCTCAAAATTAAGTTTCCACAGAAGCTGTCAGCACATTTTGTCTTTCAAACAATTACAAATCCAAAAATGTTTGGGTTTTTTTTTTAAATCTAATTTTTCCCTAAATTTTTTTTTTATGAAAAAGATATTATGCTGTTCATACTTTTTACTTACTTCTTTCCTGTTAGAACTAGCGAGATGTAATGTAGCCCCAGCCAAATTTGGGAGTCTGTGAATCTGTGACTTGTAGGCTATATTGTACTCAGAATAGTTTTAAGTGACATATTTCAATAATTTTTATTTTCTCTTTTTGCAGTAATTCAGAACAGAAGAGAAGGTTATTTCAGTTGCTGGTATTTTGTTTGGGTTTTTTTCTTCCTCTAAAAAGCCTGCATAAAAATTAAAGATTCAAAATTTCCCCAGGAGCAAGAACAGAAATATTAGTGATGTGCCACTTGCTTGGTGGCACCGTGGAGGGAACGGTACAGGCATGAATCAGGGACTGCTGGCAGATTCACTTTCCAATATGTGCAAATAAAAATGCAGACCACATATTACATCTGGGGTCTGAAGATTTACCAGGCTGCCATAAGGCCATAAGTTTGATTGTTTGCAGTTTTTGGGTTTTTTGAATGATCTAAACAGGCTGCATGAAATGCTGCCTCCATTTTTTTATTAATACATCTTTAAAACTGATTCTTGCTGGGGAGACTCCAGCATTCCTATTTAATGTTCTGATTAATAAGCATAAACAATGCTTTTAAGATATTTTTTACCTGTGTATAATCAAGCCATCTAGCCACCAGTAACTGCAAATGTCACAGATTTCAATGGTCTCTTTGGGACTTTTAATCTGTTTGCTTTTATAAAGGAGGTGATTTTATTTTTACATTAAGGAAGCATTAACATCATTAAATGGGCTCCCACTTTATGATAACTGCAAATGTCACATTGATCCAGAAAGATAAGAAAATGTGCTCGTCTTTGGAACAATATCCAAGGCAAGAGCAGGCAACCCACACTATTTGCATTAAAAAACAAATTGTATAAATGCAGAAGATTGATGTGCCATCTGTTCATGTCCTTCACTTTTCTGGCTCTTCTGTGTTGAGATATTTTTATGGAATAGTTACGTTTATTATTTTGAAAATGACTCACAGGTTAAAAAAGTTTACGACGGGCAATATAAGTTGAAGATACTCATTTACAGTATCTCAGGTATAAAAACTGGCATTAAAATTAACTTCCATGCCCACAAACAAACTACAGTATTCTGCAATCTGTATTACCTAGATCCTAGGAGAAAAAGACTTTACCAGCAGCACTAGCAGTTTACGATGTGAATCCAAAATATTTAATTTGTACATTGTACTTCTCAAGCAATGCAAAGGCCTTGGGAAAGGTATAGTGTCTAGAAAAAGCTACTGACTGGGTTTTGCAACAAGAAGGTAAAAATGTGGTGGAACTTGTTTAAGGTCAGGCTGTGTGTTCCCATGAAACCCTGGCGTTAGCTGAGGGAGATGCAGTGAGCAGAGTGCTGAACTGTCAGAATGTTTGTCAGAATGCAAAGCCCAAATCCCAGGCAACAACTACTGCAAGCTCCAGAAAGATACCATGAGGAAAACCTGTCCTCCTCTCCATGATCCCTCACTATCACTTTAGTGCCCCTCCTGCTTGCCACACCAAGCCTCCTGTTGCCTGGAGTAGTGCCCATTGAGGCGGTCCTCTGCAGGACCAGTTTTTTGGATTGTACCAAGTTCCATTCGAAGGTTATCCTTGTCCCCGAGTCCTCTGGAACTGAGGACACAATGATGGAAGGGTTGGGGAAGGCAGAAGCATTGCTGTGATGCCTAAAGGCTGGGAGCTGGCATATGTGGCAGAGCTCATGGGATGAAGGAGATGGAAGATCCCAAGGGTGAGTGACAGCTGGGAGGAGGGAAGGAGAGAACCCAGCTGCAGGGGCTGTTGAAAGCATCAGGTCTCCTTATCTCCTGAGAATGGGGCTCATACAAACCTTCAGAACAGCAGACAGGAAATGGTGGCTGGGAGAAGGGGGCTGATACTCATCATGAAGGGTCAGAGAAACCACCAAGCCCATGAGGCCCTTCAAATGTAAACCACAACACCCAGAACATTCACATTTGGAGATATGCAATAAGCTGGATTTAATCTCTCTCCTAATATTCCTCCTGCTAAAAATGGAGTTGCTCAGAGCCTTCATGAATGAAGAGGTCTCATGAGTCAACAGAATTGTCTGATCCCTCTCTGAACCCATTTAACTTTTACATACCACAGCATCCCACAGTGAGCAGCTCCTATGTTAGCTATGCTTCGTGTGCAGACCTTGTTCCTGCTTGGACCCTGCTGCCCAGTTGCCTTGTCTGGTACTTTTCCCATCTGCAGTTCTTGGTTTGGAAGAAACACTGAACCATCGGTTTCCTTAAATGATTTATCTTCTCCATGTTTCCATTATCAGTTTCTGATAATCTCTTAGTCATTACTGGGAGAAGACCTAGTATCAGAAAAATATGTTATGAGTTAAAGTCGCATGTTTTAAACCCAAGTGAAAATATTGTGTTGGCATTGGTGGCGTGCTTGATAGCTCCAGCTGAAATGAAGATACTGTCCTACAGCCTGTGGTTAGTGAAACATGGAGTTCCACGATTTTCTGAGAGTCATGGGGGATAAAATTAGGAAGAACAAATCCATTTGTGATTGGCGTAAATCAGTAGTACACAAGCCTGCATCTTCTCTACTGAACTTGTTTTAGTATTGGCCAATTGAAATACTTGAAAATTATTTCAGTACAATTTCAAGACGTACTAAAAGTATCTCAGCCCAGAGGTGTGCTGCCAAAACCTAGCAAAGCAGGAAGCGGGTGCTTGGGCAAAAGAAGTGATTAAATGTGCCCAGAAATAAAGTGAAGAGCTAATGACTCATGCTCAGCATGGTTTTATAACCTGTATGCAGAGCCTGACTCATCATGCCACCTAATCATACCCATGGGGCAGGACTTTGGCGGATGTAAAGTGCTTCCCATCTTTTCAAGGTGTCTGCCCTGCCCTTTCAACCAAACAGGTTTGCCACTGCCTCAGGAAATGCTGCATTTTTACATAGCAGTCAATTCTCACAGATGCCACACTGCCTGGGATTTTGGCAGTAATGATGGAGGTGATTCGAGGTTTTGCCTGTTTGTGTTGAACAGTGTCACTTCTGTCATGTCACCATACCCAGCACCATGGCTGGAGTCACAGGGTGGCCATGGGTCACATCTAAATGAGTTCTGTACATGTACTGTGGTTCCATAATGGATCTTAAAGTCCTTATTACTGAGTCTGATAAGTCAGTCTGCCTCACAAAAATCAGCTACAGAAATTGAAGATGAGGCAAAAGAAACCACACTATTTCAAAACAAAGAGGATTTAATTTTGCTGTTGGAATACCTTTTACCTTCTTCAAACCTTTTCTAGGAACGCTTGTCTAAAAACTTGAGTTTTTTATTTGCGTATTGAGCAAGGGAATATACTGCAAACATGGCACCTAGAAATGACATTTTCTTCATAAGTAGATATGTGTCATTAAAATTTTACATTTTATCTTTTGTTAAAGAAGCTCTCCTTTAAATTGGAGAAGACAGAAGTCCATCCTTCTCTTTGGGGAATCTAATGTTTCTGCTCTCAGGTGCACTGTCAGGGTCATAAAATTATTTCTCAGTGTATTTCAACCTTTTCAAATAACCTGTGTGCTGAATAAGCTCACCTCGAAAAAGACCCAGCGCTTACGTTTCACTTCGAGAGGGAGGCCAGCTTTGATGGAGCCTGCATGTCTAAGACTTTTCAAACAATCTTTATCACACTGCTCCAGCTAACTGTGTGCACAAAGTGAATCCTACCCTACAGATCAGTCTGCTGTACAGCTAAAAAGAAAATAACATTTAAAAAGCTCCAGATGTTTGAGTTGATGAAAAGAAAGAGAACAGCTCAGCACTGTAACACCAATCTTCACTCATCATCTTCTGTGCTCCCTCTCTCTGGGCTTGTTTCTGTCTTTCACTCAAGACTTAGACTGTAAATAGACCAAAGCAAGGGCAAGCTGCCGTGACATTTCCTGGTGCAGACACCAGCAAGCTGACCTGGGTCTTGACTTGCAGCTGAAGCTCCTAGAGCTGCTACTGCAGTTTAAACAAGGGCTATTAATTCCAGGTGCTCCAAAAGTAGTTCTGGAATGTCATGATAAAATGGGAAGTGTCCTATTAAGGAAAAGTTTACTGCTTTTGCACACCTTCAGTTACTTGGACCTTTCCTGTTTTGATGGAATGGATTACTTGATTTTCATCTGAGCCTTCCGTAACTCTGGGAGTCAGCAGTGCCAGCACAACTGCAAGGCTTGTATTTGTTATGGAACGGAAGCAGTGATTCAGGTTCTGTGCAAGTTCATCCTGGTTTGAGATGCACGCTGCCAATGTAGCAGAGTAGAACTGCCCACAGTCAACACCATTCAGGCTGCAACTGCCATGGGCACCTGCAGGAGAAACCTCGTACCTTCTGGTGTGCTCAAGGCATTTGCAGACCTACCTGCTCTTTGGTTTCAGTGGGACTAAAACACCTGATTCTCTTTAAATTGTTTTGCGGATCCTGAATGACAAAGAACACACCAGGAAATTACAGAAAATTGACAGAAGCCCAGGTAAACAACTGAATCTACTGACCATTTTGTAGGCTATCCCCTGCATCCTTGTGATTGACTGTGGTTGACTGTGCATCTTGCCAGATGTCAGGTAGAAACCCCATGACAAACTGAAGATAGTTTTTTCCAAAGATTGTCAGTGGAATTTTCACACTTCTTTAGGAGTCTGGGGGGAAAGAAACATCTACTTCTGTGCTTGTGGCAGTAGGACAACAGCCTGCTGTTTGGTAATTTGGGAGCCTGGTTTCATGCAAGGCTGAGTTCCCAGGTTAGTTTGGTGAGCTCTCCCTTTCCTTCTCCACCTTGGCTTCAGAGCCTGGAGAAAGGCTGTGTGCTTAGACTGACCAGAGTTGTGAAATGCTTAGCCTTTTATATCCCTCTGACGGCTGTTGTTATTACAGCTTGTAGCTCAGTTGTGTATGCTTTGTTTCCTTTCCAAAACCTGCTTGAAAGCTGTCCCTGGCAGCAGCACCATGGCTGCATGGAATTGCATCCAAGCATTTGTTGGTGTGCATGGCCTTCCACACACGTACTCCTCGTTTCTGTCACGGGTGTGACAGCAGAGCTCAGGACCAGGCAGGGAGGACTCGGGCATCGCTGCTTTGTATGGGTAAAAAGATGCAGACAGAGGGAGAGAGATTTATATCTCTGTGAGAATGGCTTGAGTTGCCACTCAGCAGCTTGGGTGGATGACCTTCGCACCAGGGAAGAGTCTGGTCTACAGTGACTGCATTTTACTCCTGTTCATAGAAAAACCACATAATGTTTTAGCTGTGTTTTGTCACAAAAATAGGTTACAAAAAGAAAGAGGCCACTAAACTAGCTGCCTCAAAGAGGGGGAGAGGGGAGAAATTCAGCACTGGTTTATGTATTTGTCTGTGGGAAACCTCTAGAGCTTTGCTTTTTGAGATGGCCAGGGTGTGGTGGTTTTTTTTGTAATGGAAACCATTATTTATGTGACACTTAGACCACAATGCTCATTTCACTCATTAACTCAGCAACATTAAGACAGCTCTCCAGACAATGGGCGTTAGACATTCGGCGTATTGTTATTTCCATGCCTGTGCCATTTATGCAATGGAAGATGTTTGCATATTACATTTGTCACAGACAACTATGGGGTATCAGATGTAGTGGTATTATTTTAAAATAGAACTGTAAAATGCAACTAAATATGCTCAGCTACAGATAGCTTTGGATTTTCTAAACTGAAAATTCCCATAATCTTACAAGAATGTGGTGCAATGCGATGTTAATGGCTCAGGGGACTGGTGAAGGGAAACAACGTTTCTTAACTCAAACCCTGCTTGATCATGTCTGAAAGTCACTATTATTCTCAGATTTACTTGTGTTTTGGTTTGGTTGTGGTTTGACTAGATGAATATATGATCCAATTTATCAAATAAAAAGGTGACTCATCATGATTTAAAAAAAAATCAGAGTTAAAACTGAAGAACAAACATTTTTTAGGTACTAACACAAAATGAGGGCTTCATCACCCCTCTTCTTGGAATGAATGCTCATAAATGAATCCTCCCCAGTGGAAGCCTTTCTGCCCTCCAGGATGAAGTGGCAGTGCTGGAAGTCAAGTCTGCACTCATTTGCACCTTGGGTGTGTTTGCAGAAGGTTTGCTGCACCTTTGGCTCGAGAAGGGAGCACTGTTAACCTGTACAGGAAGCTTTGTAAACCTGGGAATAGCTCAGCGGGAGCTTGGAGGGATGGGAAGTGGCGGGTGAGTATCCCAGGTTGCCTTACAGCATCACAGCAGAACCCGAGCTGGTTCAGCCCCAGGGCCATATTGTGCTTCAAGGGAGTAGATTTTGAGAAATTACATGTTTTAATGAAGAGGATGGTGAATGTTAAAAAAAGTCTGAGGAGGAGCAGTGGAAGGGTATGTAAAAATCCTCAAGTCTGGAAATACAGCAGGTAATGCTAAAAGACAGTACGGTTGAGGTAAAATATACAGCAATTTTGTTCTGCTATGTAAAATAAGCTTTTGATTTATGGAGTGTCAAAAATGTAGATTTCTACGCCTTTCACGATGAATTTTTTTGGCAAATTTTTGGATGAAAATTATTATGGGAAAAATGTTCAGAATATAATTATGGCTTTGCTGAAGAATTGAGGGCTCTTTAAAGATGTTTTCTGCTTGTATCTGCCACTGCTGCTGTCAGAGTGCCTTGCTGAAGTACTGGGTGGCCCCAGCTGTTCTGTATATTTTACCCCCACCCCCTCTCCAGGGACTAAAAGCACAATTTGGCCCAATACTTGCTAGAAATGAATTGATTCCACTGCAGACTCCATGCAGTACATGCTGAGATAATTAAATAAGGACTGGAAACTGTTGTAATAAAATATCATGACTTGAAATAGGGATAATCATCTTCGTTTTGTGGTGGGACAGCACCTATGGGGTCCTGGCCCATAATGCCAATAAAAATGGTAATACGGAACATCCTTCATGTGTCTTTGCTTCTTTTGGGAGGCAAAGTCCAGCTGAGAGCATTTTGAATGCTAGTTATTTGAATGAAAGTATTTTTATTTCTAGCTTCTGCAATTAGAACAGCAAAATTTGAGTGGGAACATTATTTTACTGGAGGAAAGCTTAGCCTACAATTTAGTTTCAATCTATTTGCTTAGAAGAGTTGAACAACAAGACTTTGGGGGCACCCACTGGTTAATAACCTCACAGTGAACTGTTTGTAGTCCATCTGTTTTTTTAGCACTTGGCGCTCCTCTTGTAAATGTACCATGGAGCCCCTCAAGGACTTGCTGCTGCCTCCTCTGCTTTGAACACTAAGGGAGCAGGAACCTCACCCTGTTTATGAAACTGATGTCAGCCTCAGCTGATGGCCCCGTTCCAGTCATTCCCTCCAGGGACCTGTGGTTGGTATCAGTGTATCTCTGAGCCCCAGATGAATCCCTTCTCTTCACATCTAACCTTTCTTACTGTTTGAGTATTGCATGCCCTTCATTATTAACAACATTCCATTTAAATTAACCCTTTCTCCTTTGTCAGAAATTTATCAGTAGTTTTCACAGAGGCCAGGGATGAATTAATATGAGCCATAAATGTATTAAAGTTTGCATGCTTAGCTCTTCCTGGAGGCCGCTGTGAAGGTCAGCCCTGGACTGAGCAGGAACACATCAGTATTGCCTGTGTGAGGTGTGGGTGTGGGCAATGGATGTAATTGAATCTACATGCAATATCTGGAAAGATCTTATGTCCAGCAAGACACTTATTCTTGTCTTGCTGCAGCATCTAACAATTAAAGATATTAATTAACACTTCCCTCGGCACTACATAAGGTCTGCATTATGGTGTGCATCTACAGCATGGGCTTCTGAAGGAGAAGACATTAGTGCCAGGATGCTCCTTGGTGACCTGCAGGGAGGGGACCTAGCCTTCATTCTTTGTCAGCTGGTGGGCTTTTTTTGCTTTCCACAGCCACTACAGATACAGGTCAGATCCTGATGTGGTAAAAATCTGTGTATTGTGACTCCAGTGGACCCATTCCAGGCTGCACAGGCCGGGGGGCCGGGCCTGTGCCCTCTGTGGCCACTCCGAGCTAACGCTGCTGGCTCTCTTCAGTGCTGTGTTCTCCGCCTGCCATTAGTGGTTCTATAATTAAGCTTCTGCCATCGTTCGCTGCCCTTTTCTGCACATACACCCTCCTACATCTTTTGGAGGAATGTTCCCTTAGCAAAACAGTTTGCATGTCAATTGCTGATACAACATTGTGTTCTCGATGCCATGAGGTTATATTAGCACTTATATTTGTGTTCACAAGGGTTGCTTGCATACATAAAGCTTGTGAGTGTTTCAGGGCCATAGTATGCAGTGTTACTGGGCAATAATCTTATGATGTAACCATAAACCTCGATTGTCTGTTTAATATCTCAGATGTTTCAATTTGCATTTCGTTAAAACTTGGCAAAAGGTTATCAGCTCAGATCCAAAATTCTCACAAAAATTGTTCTAATATGTAAAGTAAGTTTTGATTTATGGAGTGACAAAAATGTAAATTTCTAAGCATTTCAGTTTATTTTTTTGCCAAACTTTAGACTAAAATGACTTTTTTTTTTTTAAAGTGAAATGATTCTGGATGTAGTTATTTTCATGATTGTGGAGTAAAAGCAGTTGAAGATGTTAATTTAACTGCATTTACAAATAACTCTGGTAAAGAGCATTGCTTCCCACGAAATGAATAAGACGTCTATACTGAGCTTATTAAGAGTTAGATGTATAGACAGAATATGGTATTATTTTTTGCTGGGAACGTGAGTATAAAATAAACTTTAAGTACATTTAATATTACCAAAATATATATTGCTCTTGATCTCCTCATGAATGCTGTTTACTCATTCCAGAGCTGTTCTGCATTATAAAATACAACATATTATTGTTGGGTAACACTTGTTGTAAAAGAGCACACTCTAAATATATAATATTTCAAAAGAGACTTGCTTTGCAATACAAACACCTTTGACCATTGAGGAAAATACTCATTTCACGCTATATCTAGTGCTGGAATATCACTGAAAGTACGACACACTTCCAGTGTATATACATAGATAGATTTTGTAGAAGAAGTGTCTAACGGCAGACTGCCTTTGATGGTATAAAATTTGAACAGTGGGATAGTCTCAGATTTGTAGTAGTAGTTTGGAGAATGAAAGAGTATCAACAGCTCATATAAAAAATCCTCAATTTAAATTCAGTTATCATATCTTCCTTTAAGATACACAGAAACACGATATTTCTTTCATAAATCCCTACTTTGTTGTTGTTTTATACATAAAACAGGCAATGGGGTCTCTTGTGTTTAATCATTTTAATTAAAAGTGTGAATTTTGCCAGTTGGATCAGCTGGTCTATCATTTTCTGTGGAAGGATTTCTGCTGTGAAATTGGTTTTAAATCTGGGTACCTTTTAATATTTGAAATCCCAGAAAAGTGTTTGGATTCAAAGAGAAAAATATGATTTATTAACCTTGCTTTTAATATTAGAATGTTGTTATTTAAATTTGATATTTTCCAACAAGTCTTCTAAAATACTTGTTGGGTGGGGTGCAAGGAATTCAGTGTACTTGTAGGCACAACTTCTCTAGATAAAGCTTGAAATATCTCATGCAAGAAATGTCAGCATTTCCAAATTCTTTTTCCCCAGTGAAACAAATTAAAAAAAAAAATCAGAAAAGGAACATTTTCACACAGCGGGGAAAGGATTCTGAGGAGTTTTGAATGGGAAATGTCAAAACAGAAAGTGTAACTGTTTCAGTTTTCAATTTCTTTACATTTTGATTCAAGATGAGATTTTTCATTTTGATTATCTCTATCACAGAATGAAAGGCCTTTGTCAAAACTGCCATTTTCACATGAAAAAGTTTCAAGTTCTAAAAATCACCTTTTTCCGGTGAGAAATCTTGTTGACTGAGGCAGCTGGACCAGCTGGATTGTGATGCTGAACTGCAACCAGCAGCTGTCCAGGATCCACGTGTGGGTTTTAGGGAGGCTCTGCAGGTCGCCCCCACTGGCTCTGCCCTCAGCTGGGGCAGCCTCCCAAAGGAGGCTCAGTCTGAGCCTGGTGAGTAGAAGGGACCCTCTGCCTTTGGGTGGGTCAGGCAATGTCAGGTGGCAACGTGGCCCCGCAGCACTTTGAAGGAGGTGCAGGAAAGGAGAGGGAGTGTGGCATGGGAGGGACGTGGCCCCAGGACATGGCCTTCATCCGCAAGAATTGATGTGCCAGATGTGCCAGACGTGCCCCATCCCATGTCCCCAGACCATCTCACTGAGAGGCACCCGGGACTGAAGGCTCCAGGATGCAGTTGCTCAGAGTTTCTCACAGGCTCGTACGTCTGAAATGTCAGGCGCTGTGCTGACGCTTTTGGGTTTGACGCTTCCATGTGCTTCAGCCATGGAGCAGTCAGGGATGAAGGACAAATCTGTGGTTCCTCCCTCGCTCCCTCTGTCCCTTGCCTGCCTGCAGCTGCGTGGGCAGCAGGGCTGTCTCCTCCTCACCGTGTCCTGCGGCACTCCTGCCAGAGCCAGGGCAGGCAGAAGGCTGCTGTCACTGCACAGTGCCCTGCCAGCTGTGCCCATCAGAGGGGGATGCCAGTCCTCTGTGTGGGGACAGCTGGGCCATGCTTCTCCAGGGATGCCAGCTGCATTTGGGGGGTCTGAAGGGGTACTCTGGTGGTGACAGCAGGACACTTAGATTGCTTTCACCAGAAAGACTTGCTCCTTCAAATCTTTTAAATTGTGTGCAGGCATGCAATGCATCTCCCTGAAAGAGTGATGACATGTCATGAGGAAACCAATTCCCTTGCTGTGCCAGAACAGTATAGGGTCTTGTAAACCCTAAGGACACAGAAGGTGCTACAGTAAATAGGCATGTAGGCTCTCAAACCTTTAGTTATTCATGTGTCTAATGCCTCATTATCACATTAGGACGAGTGGCACAATTTTAGTAAAATACGTGAATGCAATTTGCAGAATCCTGTATAAAAGTGAAATTTCACTTTTGGTGGTGGTAACCACAGCTGGAATGTTTTTGTATGCAAGAGAAAAAAGACAGCTTAACCTTTCTTAATCTCAAGCTCTGTTCAATATTTCCCCCCCACACACATAAATGGACCCCATTTAATTTTTCTTTTGCAGTCCTGCTACTGCATATACTGTATGTACTTTGTCATTGTGATCTGCTTAGGAAAGAAGTATATATTTAAATAGATATATTTTATATTTATGTATATTATTTAAATGTGTATATACATATTTAAAAGTAAAAAGATGTTGTTTTTTTCAATTGCCTTTAGTTGCAGCAGAGAGAAACAAAGCTTTGATTTTTAAATGCTTTAAACCATGCTTTCAGATCTCACCATAAAGTTTATCTTTCCACCTGAGTCCCTGTGGCTGAAGTTGCTAATTTTGCAGAACTTTCACCCTGGAAAAGTTTGGATGAGTTCAGCACATCTCAGGAGCTCCTGGGCTCTACTTGTATGTGGTTTTGAACACACCTAGGAAGTCTCAGTCTAAACAGCCCCATCATCATTCAGCCCCCAAACCTTTTCTTATTAACAGTCCATGAGCCTTAACTCCACTTTAATGCATTGATTACTCTTGATAATGCTCCTGCTTAACAATGCTCCTTTCCAAGCTTGTAACTTCTGAGTAGACATCTTTGTGTAATACTCAGCCATGCCTTCATCAATCCTTGATGCATGTGGCATACCAAATTATCCTTTGCATTAGCATAAACAAAAGAAATGCAGTTTAAGAAACATTAGTATGTTTTCCCTATATTTGTGTTAATTACAAGTGCACCATACCCAAGTACTGATATAACTTTACAGTATAGGAGCCTTCAAGTAAAACAGTATTTATTGTGAAAGATGATTGCAGTTTCAATAACAACTCCTTCTTATTACTTAAAAAACATATATTTAGCCAGATACCATGAACACTAAATTTAGTTCAGTTGGCAGCACTTTAACCAACACTTTTATAATCTTTGTACTTAAAATCCCAAATAAGCCATAATTCACTGGCCATGCTGAGTAGTAACTGTATGCATCCTATGTTTTAGAATAAAAGTATAAAATTACAGAGATATGATCAATTATTTTAAAAAATGTAAATGTAGTGAAATGGTGTAGAAGAGAACCGCACTGGTCTTCATTACTCTGAAAACAGAAATTGCTGGGAAGCAGGGATAAAGGCAATCTGAAAAGAAAGGGTTCCTGGGGAGAAATGGCTTTTCTACGAATGGCACTGACTGAATTCAAGAGAAAGGAGAGAACAAGGCATTGGTTAATAACAAGCCAAGGGTGTTTCATACCCTTTCATCTCTAAAATTACAAATGAAAAGTAACTGTACTCTGTCTGATCACAGGATTATTCACTGGAGCCCGTTTTCCTTTGGGACTGACAGTAGTGTATGTTGAGTGAAACTCCCTCAGTGTTGCAAGCGGCCATCTCTTCAGAATCACACAGGGAAACAACTGGGATCCACTCGCATGAGAGACCTTCTTCTGCCCTCATCTCAAATGTTCCTCTACAGCCAAGAGTTGGAGGAGTTTGGGAAAACATGTGGGATTGTCTTGTTGAAATACAACCTTGAAGTTGAAATACAACCTTGAAGTTTTGGGGATCTTCCTTCTTGAAGAAAAGTGCCTTTGAAGGAGTTCTTCTTTGAATCCTTGTAGTAAAAAAAAAAGGTGGGGGGGAGGATTTTACACTGTGTTTACAGGGGCCCTTGGATTCAGGTGGGAGGTGGGACAGGTTGTGTGTGTGCTGGCAGTGACCCTCTCATGCTGCTGGCCAAGGGCTGGTGAGAAGGGAGCAGAGCGGGGTCCTTTTAAAGCATCTCTTCTGAGTTCCCCTGATGATGCAATTCACTCTGCAGCAGAACAGGGAAGGGTCTTACCTCCACCAAGGAGGGATTAATTCCCTCAGTTAATAATTTAATTAGGGGTAAAGTCTCTCACAGAGCATTTAATCTGGCTTTATATATCCTGAGAGCAGGGAGTGGATGAGTGAAACTTTTCAACTTAACCTTGCAACAAATTTAAGTAATTAGTTTCAGAAATGTGGCCATGTGGTAAAAGCCAAAGCCTTCCTCTAAAATAGAAATATTGAACACTGGCCAAATAATAATAACCTGATAAACACAGGCTTTTATAAAAATGTAACTTTTTAAAATTGTGGTTAACTTGGTGAGAATTAGGAACAACATGAACAATTACAGATGATATTTTGAAGATTGGTTATAGGAATGAGCTAATATTTCACTCTTTTCGGGCTTGATGTGGATCTTTTCCCCCAGATTTCTTTAAAAATTGCTCCAAAGGGACTGGGGACCTCTTGTGGGAAGTGACCACTAAAGACAGAAACATTTTGGATACAGTGCCCCAGGCATGGTCTTCAAATACATTTCCCTTTAGCTTGAAGTTGCTTTTTTCTTTTTTTCTGTGTTGTTTCAGTTCTTCTGTTGGATTATTTGTTAACAATATGGGATTGTCTGGTAATATTGTTTTGTGCATTTTTTTACCAGATTCAAAGACAGTGGAAACTGTTGGTTGTCCTCAACCAAATTGGTTGAAGCAGTAAAGGCCTCAGGGATTATTAATTTCCGGCAAGTTTTAGGAATATATGTGGCTGCTTAGAGCAGCAAGGCTCTGTGAGTTTTGACAGACAGGAAGGATGTGGCATCGCCTGTTAGCAGCTCTGGAAGGTGAGTGTGCCTGGAGATGTCGTGCTGCAGGGCCCAGGTACCTGCAGCCCTTGGCGATCAGCTCACGGCCCACAGCCCCATGAGCCTGGGCTTTGTTGTTTCCAGTGCTACTGGGAATGTGTGGGGATCTCACCCTGTGTATCCAAGTGTACCTGCTGTACGCTTGCTGTCACTTGCTGCCAAGACTGCCAGTGCTGCCATCCATCCCAGCACTGCCGTCCATCCCAGCCCTGCTGTCCATCCCAACCCTGCTGTCCATCCCAACCCTGCTGTCCATCCCAGCACTGCCGTCCATCCCAGCCCTGCCGTCCATCCCAGCACTGCCGTCCATCCCAGCCCTGCCGTCCATCCCAGCCCTGCCGTCCATCCCAGCACTGCCGTCCATCCCAGCACTGCCGTCCATCCCAGCCCTGCCGTCCATCCCAGCCCTGCCGTCCATCCCAGCCCTGCCGTCCATCCCAGCCCTGCCGTCCATCCCAGCCCTGCTGTCCATCCCAGCCCTGCCGTCCATCCCAGCCCTGCCGTCCATCCCAGCCCTGCCGTCCATCCCAGCCCTGCTGTCCATCCCAGCGCTGCCATCCATCCCAGCACTGCCATCCATCCCAGCACTGCCATCCATCCCAGCCCTGCCGTCCATCCCAGTGCTGCCATCCATCCCAGCACTGCCATCCATCCCAGCACTGCCATCCATCCCAGCACTGCCGTCCATCCCAGCCCTGCTGTCCATCCCAGCCCTGCTGTCCATCCCAGCACTGCCGTCCATCCCAGCCCTGCCATCCATCCCAGCCCTGCTGTCCATCCCAGCCCTGCTGTCCATCCCAGCCCTGCCGTCCATCCCAGCCCTGCTGTCCATCCCAGCCCTGCCGTCCATCCCAGCACTGCCTTCCCAGTCCCAGTCACTGTGACAGCACCGGTGTGCACGCTGGGGAGCAGCCAAGTGGCTCACTCAGTCAAAACCAGATTATTTTGGCCAAATGAGTCTGCAGCTTGGTGAGATTCTTCATCTAGCCCCTGAGACAGTTGTGGCAGTCTTGATGCAGGTCCAAGGGATGAGCAGGATCCTCTACCAGGATCCCTTTTGGTGTCCTTTGATACCCTTTTGGTATCTTCAGCGGATCAGGACACTGAATGCCTGGGCTTGCAGTGAGTTATCTGTGTGTTGTATGCTTGCCTTGTTTTTGTTTCCTGCTCCCATTTCAGGTAAACCATTGTGAGTTATCGGGAAAGTCGCTCTGCATCTTTGTTGCAAGCCTTTTGGGTGAACAGCAGCAGCTTTGCACTTGTGAATTTTCTTCTGTTCCTCCTAACCATATTCTAATTTGGAGTTTTTTCATCTTTCTGTTTAACAGGAAAGATGCCTGCTCTAAAAATATAGAATATGGCTCCAGATCTCTGTTCTGAGAACAGCTGGTCACGTTCAAAATGAATGCCTAAAGAAAATAGCAAATTTGAAAAGAAATGTGAGTTTCTGAATTCTGGCAAGTGAAAGGCTGGCCTGAGGTAAGCCAGCCAATTCCTGGATGACTCCAGCACCAGTGTGAGTGCCAGCACTTTTGCCTTCTCTCTTTCGCTGCAGAGCTGGTGCTAAGGTTTCAGTTTCACGTAAACTGTTCCCCAAATGGTTAGTTCTGGAAATAACAGCCCAGTTCCAATGATGACACAGGTGACATTTTCAAAATCAAAAACTGGGACAGTTCTGTAGTGACATTTTTAGGGTCTCAAAATATCCCTGCAAAAGACGAACGTATGCTTAAAAAAACATGCTGATGTCACTACTGCCAGTGTCTGCTTCAACAGCGATACATACATACTTCCCTGAGCACAAGGTTTTTTCCAGTTGCTTTAATTTGAAGTAAATTGTGTCATGAAACACCAAAAGTGCTGCTAACATTCATTCTGGTCTTGTCTGAATCGTGAGGCTGAAGCAATTTAACTTCAATTAGTTCAGTAAACCAGCAGGACAAGTATGCAGCATCTCTTGGATTGTGTAAACTCATTATCCTTTAGCCCGTCCGTTTGATCGGTGCGCGCTCGCTGGCCGCAGCTCGGGTGTGAAATGTCACGGAGGCGTTTGCACACAAGGACGGCTGGGTATGGAACCCCAGGGCTCTACAAGCCACCATGGGTGGGCAAAGGCTGGCATGGAGAGGGAGCCATGCAGGGGCTGTGCTCGGTGGGCTGCCCTGCCCACCCCAGCTCCTGCTGCGAGCTGCGCTCAGGGCTTTGCTGTCCGCAAATTGGGAGAAATGTCTTGCCCATGTGGTTTGCACCCAGGAAGAAATCAAACATTTTTTCAGTTTATATTGAAAGTGGAAAAACTTGTGCAGCTCAGGTGTTAAAAGAAACTCCTGGGTTTCTGTCCTATGGGGCCAGGACAGTCTTGCTATAAGAAATGTCAATGTTCGTTTTCTTTTAACTATTAGAAAGTAAAATAGTTTTTCCTAGAGAGTCACAAGTCCTGCTAATTAGAAGTGGGACTAATTTTCACTGAAACACAGTAAATCCTGGATGTTCTGCTAGGTATCCACTGTTTAGGACAACATGCTGGAGATATCTCTGCTAATGGGCCAGGGTGTGAGCAGATGAGGAGGTGTCCGTGCTGCTCAGCAGTGCACTGGGAGGAGCTGCAGGAGTCCCAGGCATCTGCAAGGGTTCTGAACTCTTTTGTCCAGACCCCTCAGCTCAGGGACAGCTGCTTAAAGCCCTTCACGATGTTAAGTGTACACACCAAAAGGTGACAGGTACACAGAAGTAAATTGTAGGCATCTTAAATGTACTGACTCTACCCCTTGTTACAAAATGGCTTTTCTGCTGATGGGTATTTCCTACAGTGTTTGTCAAACAGTAGGTTCATGGCTTAGTCAGGGACAAAGTTATTAAGGACATAAAACGCCATCTGGATGATGCTAATAAACATAAAACCTAACCTTCAGATGCACTGCAGCAGTGACCAGACTGCACCAGACCAGATTACCCTTTGTGTTAAAATCTGAGCCCTGTACTAACCCTCGTGGCTGCCCAACCTCATATATTTCACTCTGAAAACCTAAAATGTGTTTTTTCCAGTGAGACCACCAAGTGACCTATCCCTGGCATCTTACTGGAACACTGTCTTAAAAGGACTGATTTCCTAGTAGAGTTTCTTTTTCAGTTTCTAAACAGTTGGTGGTTGCTTTTAAACTTTTATTTAGGATTTCTGTTTCTCAGTTTAGTTGGCAGTTCATGTGGCAAGGAAAAAAAGTTTTAAACCCTTTTGCAAGCTGAAAACACCCAAACCTATCCTATAAATGCATTTTGTACTTGTTTATATAAGAAAATGCTGGGATTTTCCATTCAAAATCTATTCTGTGCTCTAGGAATAACCTAGCTATCACTTCACTCCCATAATCTCTTGCAGGGTGTATCACTGTTAGGGAGAGAGAAGGGTATGCAGGCCTAACCCTAATCTATTTAGCATTAAAGGATGGTTTTCCTCTGCAGAAAGGTTTTGGGTTTTTTTCTATGACAGGACCCTGTCAAATGAATTTGTGCTTATCCCTAGCAATTGCTATTGAAAGTTGGTATTTGCTAACAAACGTCACACAGGCATTGTGATTTATTGTTCTAAACACACCTGCTGTGCAGACAGCAGGCGAGAAGTGCTAGCAAAGGGCAGCTCTTCTGGCTGCCCCAGCCATGCTGACCTCTGCAAGGCTCCAAGGCAAGGTCCAGCATCACCTGTGATGAGCAGTGCCATGCTCTACAAGAGAGCACTGGCACCTGTGACTCAGCTGGCAGTCAGGATCTCACCCCTGTGGCTGCAATGTAAATAAATATCTGCCTCTTTACCCGCCCAGGCTGAACTGAGCAGACCTCTAGACAAATGTAACTTCATGTGTTATTCAGTGCTATGAGACTGTGAGGAAGATGCACACATTAAGGTGTCCAAATCTGATGCCAGAACTAGTCAGATGCTTCCCAAATGAGCATGCACATGTGCGAGAATTGAAAATGTTACACTTAAAAAGGACAGAAAGTGAAGTTTGCTGTCTAATCAGAGGCTTCTCCATGCTGTCAGGCTGATTTGCAGCTTTGTGTATGGTGCGTTAAAATAGACAGGACAATTGTACCTGTAAGTCTGGTTTAACCTTCCACTTCCAGCACAACCCAGCAGTAGAGTGGTTAAACAGCTTTGCCACAGCCACTTGGTACTTGTCAAACAGTGTTATTTCTGGAAAAAAAAAAATCACAAAACACTAGAGCCCTGCCATGCAAACAGCAGCAAAGGCTTGACCACTTGGCAGCATCAGTACGTGCCCACAGGCTGAGCAGTAACTCTGGCTTGGGCAAACTGCAGCTATAGGCACACGTGTTATCTTCTTTTCCCTGCTCTATATAGGCTCAGTATTAGAAAAACGTTTTCTACAGGAATAAACAGCATTTCCACTGCGCCTCTGTGAGGATTGTAGGAATAGTTCTGGGAGCAAGAGTGTGAGTAGCTGACTCTCACTTTGTGAAATGGTGTCGATGTTAACTGTTCCTCTGTACTTTTACACCTCTGTTGTGACCATCATTTAATGCTTATGGTAGATGATCCTTTTGTTATGTAAGTTTAAATGTGTCCCCTCCGTTCCCCTCAGAGAATTCAGCTTTTGGAGGTCTCTTCTCTCTCTGTCTCTTTGCTAATTATGCTGCTGCTACTGACCACCCCTCATCTCCACAGAGCAGATGAGCACAGATGAAGCTCTCGTGAGGTCCTGATCTTTTTTTGGGGTCTCATAAAAAAGCACAGGAAGGACTTGCTGCCCCCAGCAGTGTCCATTCTCAAGGGAAAGAAAGAGTGGGAGAGTTTTAACCAAGCGTGGTGAGGGAAAGTTGGTGTTTTAGTGCAGGGCACAGGTTTCCACCTGCACAAGTGTTCTTGCCTCACCTCCACCACCCGGTGTTGATGGGCAACTTGGTGCCATGCAGAAGTTTGGGTTGAGCTTCCTTCTCCACGCATGTGTGGAGAGAGAGCACTTAGTTTCTTCTCTCCAGACCCCCTTTCTCTGTCCCATACACTCTGCATTTGGAATATGGGGTTTTTTGCTTATTTCTGGTCAGAGAAGCGAGATGTAAATAAAGTGAAAAGGCTCAGTCAGTAGCACGTTCTCAACTAAATCAATATCTACTCATGAACTTTTAATACTAGTAAGACATTAAGATTAAAAATCTTAATTGGCTGAAGCCATTATGGGTGTATAACACTCAAATGAAAGTAGCTTTTCTGGTTTTCATCCGATATATACTTTGGCTCAGATATTATGTTCCTTTTCTCTTAAGAATATATTGCCTCTAGTTATCTCCATGTGTAGTGGATTTAGCTTCAGGTGGAAGAAAACAGCAATTTTTGCAAACAAAAAAAATCATCCTTATGAAAATTGGTTGCAATTTAATAATTCATAGAGTAATATTCAGAACAAGAAACATCAGAATAAAACTTAACTAAATATTCACAGTTTGGGAATATCCATGTTTACTTGCTAACACTTTTTGCAAAATAGGAGCCCAAATATAGGAAATCTGCGCTATTATTCATTACAATTAAATGGGCTTTGGTTCTCAGAGACTCCCGCTAAAATCTGCACTCTGGTGAACAAGTCTGTACTAGATTATTTAGTGTCTGCTATTAATAAATATTTCATTGTGCTGATGGAAAATATTCCTTTTGCTTTGTGATACAAGCCTTTTTTTTTTTTTTCATCCTGAAGGAAATTTAAGGCTTTTTCTTTTTTTCTTTTTTTCTTTTTTTTCTTTTTTTCTTTTTTTCTTTTTTCTTTTATTCTTTTTTTCTTTTTTTCTTTTTTTTCTTTTTTTCTTTTTTTCTTTTTTTTTTTTTCCCTGGATTAAGACTTTCAGGGAGCTGCTGATCTGATTTAGCAGCCTATGTTTAGGTTAGTTGGCTGGATGTAATTGAGATGATGTCGTAGGCTGGGAAAGGCAAATGGAAGAAGTTATAAGGGGCTCAAATCATCCTTGAGAAACTGTCCCCTCCTTCAGTGATACTGAAACACCTCTGAATTTAGTCAAGGCTCCTGATGTTTAACTAGGATTTCAAATGCAGAGAGGTCTTTTCAGCCAATGGTCTATTTGAGGCCAATGGAAAACAAGTGAGTTTTCCAAAAACCATTTTTCAATTGAAATATTCTTTTTGCCAGAGATGCCATGAGTAATCAGTTCCTGCCATCAGAATGGGACTCTATTGGGTATCAGAAAATTGAGAGGAAGGAGGAAACCTGGCCAAAGCATCTTTGTGTTTCACCATCCAGCCCTGGAAAACCAAGGACATTTCTAACAAAAACATCTTCTTCCCCCCTTATTTTTATCAAAACACCCATGGAAAGATAAAGGGGCAGGAGTGGAGATGCTGGGAAAGAAGGGTCAAGTGGTGGGTTTCCTGGCCAGGTCAGTTTCCTTATATAGGACCAGAAGATCCTCTGTCCCACAGGACACTTCCCCTTTTCTTGGCTGATGAATTCAGTGTTCCTCAGCAATCCTAGGGAGCCTGGGATTTGTTCTGTGTCACAAGCATCAATGCACATCCTGAGGTACCTGTGGATGCTCTTTTTTGGTCTGATATCCTCTCAGGAAGGCTTCTCTGAGCCTCCTCCCTTGATATCTTTAAATAAGGGCTGTGCACTGGCTGGCATCAATTTAATGTGGGACTCAGATTCACCCCTGGATGATAATCCAGCACTCATCAAAATTGTCAAAAACTGTTCCTTTGTCTCAATAAGAGCAAGAGCAAACCCACTTCAGTGGCTGAGATTCCCACCCTCTCTGGCTGCCCTCAAAGTCATCAATTTTCCTGTTGAGTTTGGGACTTTAAAATAAGATTAGTTGTAGTCAAAGGGGAAAATTCAAGGTAACAGTGCCCAGGGAGTGCAGGTTCTGCCCTTCCTGTACCTGCCTCGAGGTCTGGATGTGAGTTGGGTCCT
The DNA here is from genome assembly GCA_026261815.1 of Monarcha castaneiventris obscurior. Classification (NCBI taxonomy): domain Eukaryota; kingdom Metazoa; phylum Chordata; class Aves; order Passeriformes; family Monarchidae; genus Monarcha; species Monarcha castaneiventris. The sequence goes on from JAMPIT010000879.1 coordinate 5,513,946, forward strand.
GCAAGCCCCGTGTCCGGGCAGATCCAACAGAAGACACGGAAGAGGAAAGCATGGATGCACAAAAACAAAATGCCTCCCCTGCTTCTCACAGCAGAGCCAACTAAAGCAGCATTGCCTTTTGCTTCTTGGTCTGCTCTCTGCTTTGGGCTTTGTTGCTTCTTTAGTGTTAAAGTGTCCAGCCCATGGTGTGTGTTTCTGGCAGAAATCTGGGGGGGTGAGGGGGCTATGGGCACTTCAGTTATTTCAGTACACAGTTTTGTGGAAAAGACAGCAAAGTTCACACAATCTCTTGCTTTTTAGGCAGTAGTGTAATGTTTCTTTCCTGACATCCAAGCCTAATAGTTGTTTAGGAATCCAAAACATAAAGATTGACAGTTTTCTAATTCTTCCATTACTCCAGATGATTGATTCCATTTTCTGACTGAAGAAGTTGGCTTTTAGTGTTGAATGAACCATGTTCCAATGTCCTTTCATTATTTATGTTCATTAATGAACAACCCCCCTCCTGCCCTACCACCTCCCATTTGCCCATAATGTAGTGGCCATTCTGTCCCTATACCAAAATCACACACCCTTAACTGTTTTTAATAACCTGCGTGTGGTCTGTCTGGCTGTTCTGTCTGTCTGGCACAAGTTTCCAAGGCTATTAAAAAGGAAAAATAGCATTGGCTCCTGTCAATGAGACTGGGGAAGATTTTCAAGGTCAAATCCTGCAGCAAACTGCTTTCTTTCACAAATGTGAGAGACTTGTAAGAACCCCATTCACGTGATAAATATTTATGATTTGGGAGGAGGAATTCAAGAGTAAGTGAAATTTTCTGACATTGACTATCGTGGGAATTTGGGGGGGAGAAGGACGGGAACAAAATTAAGGGGAAAACCTTCAGCAATTTTAATCATTTCAATTGCATTTTCTCAGCAATTTACTTTTCACTGGGGAAAAATCCTTTTCCATTGGAAATAGTGAATGGGAGGGGAACTTTCTTCCTTTCCAGTCTAAGTTCTTTATATTTAGCCTGTAAATCCTGAAGTGGGGCTTTCTCAGTGCAAAATACTATTGTGGTAATGGATTTGTTGGCATCCCTCAAAGCTGAGGGACTACATGAATTTGCCAACGTATGGATCTGCTTTCCTTCATTCCAGGTTTCTCAGCTGACTTGTAATTACATTGCATGGAAGGCTTATATGTTTTCTTGGGGTAAACTGAGATTTTGACCCAGGGGAGGAGTAAATTCTTATTCCTTTTTCTTTTCTTCGTGTGGAAGCCTAAGGAGATGGACACTCCTTGAGACTTAGACACATTTCTTTGCCAAGAGCATTATATCTGGCTTAAGGAATGAAGTGCATTGAGTAAATATCCCTTACCCATTATCAGAAAATTTAAAGTCTGAGTATCCTAGAAGAGACTGGCCAGATTTTCTCATTAGAAACTGGACATTTCTAGGAAAGTCTGGAATCACAAGTCAGCATGATTTCTGTGCAATCTGATTTATCTGTGGGATTCTGACTTTTTTCCCATCAAAACAATTTCAGCTTTTTTTTAGCGGGTCCTTGTGTGACTTGCACTTTTCCTTAAGAAATGAAATTCAATTAAATTTTAAAATCTGACTATTCAGAAGCTTTGAGTAGAAAACATTGTCCCCCTAACAGAGACATTCCTTTGGGCATGCTGAGGCATCCACTCAGCCATGTCGGACAGAGACAGGAAAATTTCATATTCCCAAATAGTAGTGTTTTCCTTCTTACCTCAGTTTGAGTTTCTGCTCTATTTGTGCATAATTTAAAGATACTTCTGCATGGAATTAGATTGTTAGTTCAGCTACATCCTCGAAGATGCACCTTTGTCTCTGGGTTTTAGCAATTATAATAGTAGGCACAGGTATTTGTGTTCCTCTGGCAGGTGAAACTTTCTTTGAGCTGATGAGGGAAACAAATGAAAAAAAGAAGTATACACAGAGGAAAATGCTTTCAAATAATTTTGTATGTAAAAGAGAAAAACCACAGCAGAACAAAACCACCCTGTTACTCCAAGAAACTTAGCCAGAAATTTATATATTAAAGCCCAGAAACATCAGTTCTAGCACGTCATGTAAAAGGAAAACATTTTTGCACAGTTTGTGTAGTCCATCACCATAATCATCATGTTCCTGTGCCAAGTCCAGAGGAAACCAGGGGATAGAGCATGCAGGACATGATGTATGGCACCAGCAGGCTCCACAGATTCCCTTCCTCTTTCTTTCACCTCCCTCCTCAGGCCACGATAATTTTATTATTTTTTAAATTAACTTAGTATTTTATTCTTAATTTTGCCCCCTCCCTGGCCTCTCATACAGCCCTCATGCCAAGGGTTTTGGCCATGGTCCCTGGCACCTGGAGGACCTGCAGGTTTTTCCAGAGACCTGAGGGCCAAACACACAGGAAAATCTCCAGGACAACAGAGCTCTTGCATTCAGCCTTACCCCTCTAGTTTTCTAATATTTTCTTGTAAACCCAAAACTTTCCTGACCGTGCTCTCAAAATATGGAAAATCTTTTGTGCAGAACATCCAGAGGGTTCATCTGAGCATGGTGTGTGGCACTTAGGAGCCCCAGAGTACCACTGCTGATGACTTTCATCCTGGGGAAAATACAAAACACAGGTTAGTTGTGTCTACACTGCATAAAAAAATTCAAGTTGCCAAAAATCAAAAGGAAAAATTACGTCTTCTACTTAATTTATTTAATAATTGGTAAACAAACCAACTGCTTTCTTGAGAATAATGGCTTAAATTCTAAGATTCTAAGAAAAAAGAATTTGAAAGGGGACCTGCAGCCTGTATTAGAGACAAAGTCACAGTTCCCTCCTTCTTGACAATGACTGTGAGAGAGCTTAATAAGCCTTTGTGTGTTTCTCCTGAATGGATGAGAGGGTGTTATAAAGTTACAAATAATGCGTGGCAACACTAAGGTAAATGCATTTCAACTTTGTGTGGAGAGATCTATGCAGTGATAAGGTCAGTGATGTTATTTCAAATCACCATTTATTAAATACCACTATTTACTTGATTGGTGCTTGCTCTGCTTATCCTTGGTAGAGGAAAAACAGGAAGCACCTGGCAAGGACAGGTAAATGCTAAGTGAGTCAATGAGTCGAGGAGGGAGCAGTGTGCTGGTGCTGAAGCACTGCCCCACCGCTGCTCCACGCTGAGAGGGGCTGCCTTCAGATGTGCCACCTGCTCCTGGCTTCTTCAAGCCTGCAAGGGGAGGCAATGGGCAGCACAGCATTTCCTGTCTGCACCATTAGTTTCTCAAGAAACACGACAATGTTGCCGGTTTGGCCAAAATCTAGCAATATATCCTCTGAGAGAAAAGCAGGTTACAACCACCTCTCCCCCCACCACGTTCAGGAAAAAGAAATTTTCCTCGGAGGAAAGTGAAAGAGAGAAAAACTATTTATTTAACAAACACACAGGAGAAGAATAATAATGCTAAATCGTAAAACCCTTAGCTATAGCGAGAAAACCTGGGAAGATTTCAGAGCCCTTCTATAGATGTGGTCTCTTTCCTCCTCAGAGCTGGATCGGCGAGGCCATAGGCTGTAGCCACCTCCGGGCCTGAAGGAAAATTCTTCTGATGTGTTCTGATGTTGTTGAAACAGTCCAGATGAGAAAAAAAAAAAAAAAGAAAAAGAAAAAACCACCAAAGTCCCAGGAACCACGCTGGAGAAAAAGGAGGAAAAGAATCCGAAAACCTGGCTGAAGAAAACAGGTAGGGTGCTCCCTCTGTGCTCCCGCAGCCAGGGAGGATGCAGAGGAGTCTCTATCTCTCTGTCCTTGGGAACTTGCTTTCAAAAGTTCGTTGGGGTTTGTTTGTTTGTTTGTTTGTTTGGGGGGGGTTTTTTCCTCCCCTCTCAAGCTCAGTTTAAAGGCACAAAATTAATTTTTTGGCATAGAGCCGTGATAGGGGATACACACCATAGAATCAGCCCAAGACAGACAAGAAGCAGTTTTCAGTTTGTGATTATTAGTCATTTATCACGAATTTCTTTTTTAACTTTTTAAATGTTTTAGAGATTTTGCTTCTTGTAAACTTCTTTTAAGCTTGAGGAAAAGCAAATTTGTAGATGGCAAAGTTATCACAATGCTTCCCATTTTCAAACAATTTAGTATATCTAGGGTAAACCACAGATACAAAAATCAATGTGTTGCATTTGCTCTTGAAATGGCTCTTTTTCTCATCCTCTTGTTTGTTTTCAGAAAAATATCAAATAACTTTAACAGAAGTAGGTTAGTATTCCTACAAACGGCATGTTCTGTGTCTGGCTGGATGTTTGCTCCGCTGGATGATGGTCAGGATGTGGGTGGAGTGGATCCCTGCTCTCACCAGGGGCCACAGGCTTCTTGGGGCCAGAGGTCAGCTGGCAGCACCCCCAAGAGCTGTGCACTGTGGGACTTTCCCTGTGGAAATGCCTCTGGTTGTGTGCACAAGGCCCAAACGCCAAGCAGGGTAAAGGAGCAGGAAAGGAGCTGCATCGCAGAGCACAGACCTGACTGCTTTATGTCATTGTATTGGTAGAGACCTGCCAGCAGCTTCCTTCTGTTCCCAGCACCTTCGCAGCTTTGCTCCCATTCCCTCAGGGCATGTCCTGCCGTTGGCAGGGGGGACGGTGGCACATCCCATCTGTGTCTGGCAGAGCTCACGTTGGAACCACAGAATATTGCAGTGAGGGCTTTGGTTTTCAGTGCGTAGACACCAGAGCATGCACCCAGGAAATTCAGCATGAGCTCCCTGTTTATTGGGAGATAGAAAAAAGCCATTTTCAATTCCACTCTCAAAATAATTTTCTGTAACTCTGCTTCTGCTTGATGTAAGTCCTGGAGATGAAGCCTTCAACCTGCGAGCGAGCTCTGCTCTCGAGTCAGCAGTGCATGAAGGTGGTACAGCCCCACCACAGCCCAGCTATCCTGGTCTCACCTGCCTGGTCCATGGTTAGAAATCTCTGCCCCTGGCTTTGTGTAGTTCATCATTCCCATAGTTTGGGTGGTTGTTCGCACGCAAGATGATTAACCTGACACTGCTGGTGGCTGCCTGACATCGAGCAGAACAAACACAGGAGTTTACACTCCTTGGGCTGCCCCAGCCAGGTTCACAGTTTGCAGAAGTTAAAAACTGTCACTTTGAAAATAATTTTTTCCCATTAACTTGTGTATGACACTGAAATAAAAGTAACCATTTCCCCTGAAGGAGGCTGTGCTAATTATTAAGCTCTGTGCCAGGACGCTTAAGGAAGAGCAGATACTGAGCTGAATTCTAAACAAAAGTGTAACGGAAAGCGAATCTGTGTTTTCTGTCTAATTTTCTTAGATGTTAAGGCCTATTTATGATCTCCCTCATGCCTCAGAAACCTCTCTGAAATCAACACATATGTGCTGTCATGCAACCTGGTTAAATTTAGCAGGGGATGAATTTTCATTTAGGACAACTGTTTGCTCAAAGCTGATATTGTTTCAGTTTCAGGAGGAGCTCTGGGTTTAGTTGTTACTAATCTGCTGCCTGGAGAGCTGCGTGATCATCCAGCTAATGTGTTCTGCAACTACTTCGTATGCCCTGGCACTGAGGGCTGCTGCTGCCCCCAGTATTGGGGTCCAGATCCTCAGCTGGGGTGTCCAGACTGACCCTCCCCAGCACCAACTTGGCTCTGCCAGTTTGCAGCAGCTCAGGGTATGATCCTGCTTGCAAATGGCACCAGCAAGTCAAACAAAGAAGTTCCCGATCTTACCTTCAAGTAACCAAAATGGGGGGCGTAAGACAGCCAAGGTAGATGCAGGAGCAGGGGTTTTTTTCCCTAACCATGGAGTGACTCCCTGTTTTCTAGGGAAAAAGAGAAGCTACGTGTCCCCACTTCCAAAGTCAGCAAGCTAAAGCAGCCTTAAATCTGCCTTCTCTGCGTGTGCATGAGGAGGTTCAAACGGAGCTGAAGCAAGTGCCTCTGAGCACAGGCACACGATGCTCTCGCCTCCAGCACTGCTGCTGCAGCCCTGGACCTGTCCTCTGAGCCGACAGCTTTTCCTTGCTGCAAACTCCTCTGCTGCATGAGTTAAAAAAGAGGACTAATGAGAAAGTCAAAGGGGCAGACTTCCACCAGACTTGGTGAAAGGGAGAGCAGCCTCACTCCACCCAGCGGTGCTGTGCTGGTATATGGACCTAGGAAACCAGTCTGTTATTTTTCTGATTTTACACAAAACAGTATGGATGGATCTCACAGCTTTCATTTTTGTTGGAAAACAGGACTTAATAAGCTGATTCTTGGATGGCCAACCCTAACAGCACTACTGTTTAATGAACATTACTGTTTCAGTGTATGTGGATGTGTACACACAGCAGACAGCATATAAATAGTTGGTAACAGCTGGAATTTAATTTAACAAATGATCATAGAAAATGTAGGGCTGACTAGTAAGGTGAATTATTGGCTTTTTCATCACTGAGATTATGAGCCACATCCAATGCAGAGGAAAAAAAAAAACCCTCTTTTTTATTAAATGCAAGGAGTCTTCCAGGAAATTTGAGTACAAGCAGGTCAGTTCTGTTTCACGGTTGCCAAGCAGAGGCTGTGGGAGGTCTGGGGTCTGTTGCCAGCTGCTGGTGGAACATTAGGGACCTGTGACAATGGACTAACATAGTCTGCACCCTACCTTTAAGGATGCTGTCCCAGTACGCTGTATTAGAAACCAGAATATGAAATTATCTTGAGCAAATTCCCTCACACGAACTTACATAGCAGCATCTCCAGTAAACTGTGGGGCTGGGGACAGGGGGAATGTTGTGAGGTTTTTGGGGTTTGGTTTTTTTTTTTTCCAACCTAACATATCAACAGACTTCTAACCAAGGGGATTGGTTTTTGTAAGTTTGAGATTAAACAGAGATGGCAGTTTGGACATACTAAGGAATTTTTTAAAATAAGGGCATTTTCATTGTTTGCCATCATTGCTTTTCCCTAAGAGAGGATGGTGTTACCATATGTGAGAACGACTTGGTCTGGAAATCTTGCATCTGTTTTATCTACTGGCTCTTGCTGTGAACTAATGTGTTTGATTAAAGATTTTAAGCTGCATGCTTACTGTTGGAGCTCTTCTGTTTGAAGTGTTAGGAGTCTAAAAACTTCATTGGGTGCTTTAAATCTTATGTACCTAAACCCTGCAAGGAAGTTATTTTTGTTGGCTATTTCTCAAGCACCAGCAATGAGGCTTGGTGACGTGTGAAATGCTAATATCAGGAAACTTTCCTTCTCAAGTAATTCACATTAGAGAATGAACAGATTCAGTGAGACAGGGTGAAGCACCCAGGCCCCTGTCATGAAATCAACAGGAGATATTTTCCTCCTCCTTAACCCAGGGTGGATTTTTTTGTTTCATATTAAGGCGGTTTGGAGGAAGCGATCTTCCTAAACATTGGGCTTGTGCAGAGCGCTGTGTGTATTTTAATATCTCTGTGGTGGGAAGGGAGAGGAGCTAAGAGGCAGGAGGGAGCCTGGCTGGGTGCAGTCTGGGGGCTCAGTGGGCTGAAGCCTCGGTAGCCCCTGCTCCCTGATGCCCTTGGGGCTGCGTGGGTGCTGAGCACCGCCCTGCAGCGAGGCAGTGTTTGCACTCACTGCAGTGGCGTCTGCAGCTACTCACGGCACAGATGACAGGTTAGATCTGCTTCAAGTGTCCCAGAAGTCCCTGGACTTGTCATTTCTCCAAGTTTAAAGATATACCGGAGGATTCTAAAAATATTGCATCTTCCCACAAAAAGTAATAAATTGAAAACTGTTAGCGTTCGCTAAGGGCACTCACCCCGACCATGCCTAAAAGCCAGGGAGTGTCCACTTAAGAGAGTACATATTCTTCCTATTTTAACCCACACAAATCACACTTATAAATTCCCCTGACAGACACTGTCTCTATAAATAAGTCCCCGTCACCTCCCCCGGGTACAATAACACAGTATACTAGAGGTGTCAAACATACGGCCCATAGGCCAGATCAGCCCACATATGTACTCAGAACTGACAGAATCTAATCTTTCATCTGAAGAAACCGAAGTCTCTAGACCTCAGAGTTTAGGGAAAAAAAAAAAAAAAGGTAAAAAAAAAAAGGGCTTTGGCAAGCAGTTGGAACTAAGGAGTTCAGTAACATCTGCTTGAATCCATGGGCAGCCAGACACAGGGATGGAGGACAGGAATCTGTTGTTGACTTCATTGGGATGTCAGTGATTTAGAAGGCTTATCAAGCCTCACATTTTTTTCTTTGTGTGAGAGACCATGGTTCAATTTAACACCCTGAAAAAAACATTAATGTTCATTTATGGCTAGTTAACCACTTGTTAGATATCTTTTGCCTACACAGTTATTGAAAAGAATTTTCCTCCATGACACTTATTCCTCCTTTTCCTTTTGTGCTGCAATGATTCTGTAGCCACCATCATGGTCTGCTTGAGGCTTCATTTTTCTGGGCTAAACCACCCAAGATCCTTGTGATCCATGCCTCCTTGGTCATCCTAATAGTCTTTCTCTCTACCCGTTTCATCTTTCCTGAATGTGTGTGGTGATATGGCTCTGCTTGGTGGAGTCTCCTGACCTCCAACAGGGCTGTTACTGCTACCTTACTTTTGTGGGGATTAGTTTGCCTTACCTGCCACAGCAGATGCCTTTTTCTCAAGGCCAAGTCGTGTTAGTTACTTGCATTTGTCCTGTGATCAGCCAGTACTTCTCATCCACTGCCCTTCCCAGACAATGAGCTCCCAGAGCACCGCAGTGAAGCTGCTCTGACTCCTCACAGCTTGTGGCTGGGCATGTATGCTATTGAATCCCATCCATTTCTATCACTCCAGTCATCCAGCTCTTCCAGTTCTCTTGCTCCAGAAATATCCCTCCTATGTACTCTTTTTCTCTACATTTGTTGTCTTGATGCAACCATCAAAACCGTTATGAACATGTGTTAAAAAAGGACATTTAGGGGGTTTTATGTCAGGTGTTTAAATGCAGGGGATTTGACTAATTTCATTTTGCAACGAACAAAGCAATAGCAAAAAATGGAATTGCTTTCTTTTGCAAAATTATTTTGTGTTTGTTTCCATTTTTACCTGGAAACTACAGTGTGGATATTGCTTTGAGAAAGTGCAGTGATTCCCCACATGTGCCAGCCAAGTTGGGTGAAATCCTTTTATCTGGAGTCCAGGACACCACTGAGATGTGCACTGCCCCAAAACTTCATCTGGAATAGTATCAGTACCAAGTAGCCAGAGTATTAAGTTCTGCTCCTTGCCCCAGTCAAGGAGGTGGTCACAGGACATGGTCACAGGAAATTTGGGCAGTCATGTTGTTATCTAAAGATCACAGTTGACCTCTGGTGACTCAGGACTTCACCTATAAAGTTGTAGAAGCACAAGGATGTCTCCTCCTACTTGAGATATTTGTGAGAATATGGGGATTTATAATTTTTTCTTGATCAGGTCTCAAAGCCAGTTAAAGGAACTCCTGCCTTCTTCCTTTCACGTGTAAGATTGTCTTAGCTGCTCAGTGCTCTCAATTCCTTGTTCAGTAGTGAGGGAGTCACACCGTGCTCCATCAACTATTTTGAGGGCCTTTTATGGCATTTAAGCACTTCTTCTGTTTATGTAAGCACTACATTCCCAGGCACGGCCATTTAGTGCACATATAATCTTTTCGGCCGTAAACCAGGAGAATCCTATTGAGGTGAAACTGGAAACCATCACACCCACATGGAAAACACCACCATAAAGTATCGACAGGAAAGAGAAGGTTGAGGCTCTTGCTGTTCATTCTCATTTAGGAGACAGAGACATTCAGCACTGACTCACTGAAAACTTTACTAGGGGAAAAATCATCAAGATAGATCTATTTTCAACCACAATACCCAAGTTGTTTTTCATTTTTTTCAGTCAGGTTATTTCTGTAATGAGACTTTCGCACGAGGCGTAGAGTGCAAGCCAATATACTGTATTCATCGGGCCTGGGAAAACCAAAATGACTTTATTTTTGACCCTTGAAAGTTTCTGATATCTCCATTTGGTTTGGATTTTCTCAATCTTCAACATGATGCTGTAGCTGAGTAGAGCATATGGTCCTAATAGATATTCAGTCCAGATGTTAGTTGTCTAATATGTATCCTGAACGGCTGTGCCGAGCAGCATATAAGAAAAGCTGGTGGAGCAGTTAAATAAGGAACATGCACATTCCAGTATTCTCACCAGTTTACGAAAGTTAAAAGTTCCAGATTGCAATACCTCCGGTTCTGTCACTTTGAATTTCTGGGAAATGTTAAGAGCATGAAGCTTGGTGTACAGGCTGAGAGCAGGCAGGGAACAGCCCCACCTGAAAGCTGAGCAGAAATGTGGCACTGGGAGCTGTGGTGCCTCCTGCCCTGTGTGGGCGGCGAGCGTGGATTGCCCTCTGCTCTGCGCTGGGTGGGAGAAGTGCCCAGATGTTTGTGGGTGCAATGGAAGCTTGGATAGCAGCTTGCTGTCCAGACAGCCTCAGAAAGGGGGCTAGTCTGAGAGAAAACTTCATGCTTAATGAGGGAGGGGAAAATCATCTCCTGCACCTTTTCAATCCAGGGACTTGTCTCTGCTAAGCTTGAGCAGCATCTATGAATGGTAGAGGTTTTAACTCTGGCAGACGAGATGAAACTGGTGATGGACAAAGAGCATTAATCCTGCTGCCAAGAGAAGGGCTGCTCCCAGAGTGGCAGCCTGAATGCCCCCCACCAGTGGGAAGAGCTTCAGTCAGAGCTTGCCTACTGCTCGGCACAAGAAAATCCCACCACAAATTACAAAGCCAAGGAAGCCTTCATGTTTTCCCTGCTGCTCGGAGAGCTATTTATATTTTAGTGTTCAACATAGCATGTAAGCTGAGAACAGACCTGCTTTTCTTCTCCCATACCATGTCTTCTTCTTGCTGAGGTGATGCTGGGACTTCTGGGGAGTCCCACGCTGCTGGTTCCTGGCGTAAGAGGAGCTTGTGCGCAGAGCTTGTGCACAGCTGAATGCAGCCAGACTGGTTCACAGCAACTCGAAGCAGTCTGAGATATCTGGCATGTCCTTCTTTCCTTTTTCTTTGGCTAGAGCTGAGGGAGGATATATCTGTGTGATATGTAACTGTTCTTTAGCTCTCTCAGTCAGATTTTAATTCAAGAATAGGGGTAGTACTAATTCCATTGGGTTCCTTAAAAAAAAAGGATCGAAACCTCTCCTTCTCTCCTTGTTCTTTCAGTTCATGAGGAAGATTCACTCCTGTAACAAACCCCCCATAAACTGTGACCAGATGAGGGTCCTGACCTTACTGCCTGGATCCTCTCACCTCAAGCCTCATTCTGGTTTTCATGGAAGTAAGACCCCCTGTCAGTTGATAAAGCAAATTGTTTTATAGTTTTAACCTGTGAGTGCAACTTATTCAGCAAGGAAATTAGCAGCTTCAAACACATGCACAGGTATACACAGACCCTCTTATTACTCAAGGAAACCTGAAAGTAGTTTCAGAGCTACAAGTTTATTGACTGGGAAGTCAATAAAAAAGATTAGCTTTTAAGATTAACAGTAAAACTTGATTGCTGCTTTCAGCAGCTAACCTAATAATTTCAGGAACAGAGAGTCTGTGAGCTATAGATCACATACAAAAACTTGGTGAACATCTTTGAAAAGGATTGTTTTTTACACATGGATGGAAATAATTTAAGTCACATAAAGCAGCCTAGATATGCTCTACTATAGTGTGGGTTCTGTCCTTGTCAAACAGAGAAAAGAAGACTTTGACCTTTTTAGGAACAAAAGGAGAGGGTTTTCTTTATGAGAAGTAGTCTTTAGTGATTAAGAACAAGTCTCTCACAGTGTTAAATCACAGGGTCTGTGCTTATTAATGTTCAATTGTTAATTAAAAGCATTGTCTGTGATTAATGCCTGTCACTGATGTTTGCATGTGATGATGATATTTCATCAGAAAATAATACTGTTAATAAGTTGCAGCCCTGAGAAATAAGCAGAAGGGTAAGTGCCACACAGAGGCTATCGATCACACATGGGCTGTTGAGTGCCAAGCTGGACTCATGAATATCATCCCTGAGCTTGCTCCCAAAGGCTTTGCCTGCTCTGCAGATAGGCAGGTTTCTGATTTTGGATTAGCCCAGGGCGGTGATGGAAGAGATGCAAGAAGGAACTGGAAAATAAAGCTGACTGGGTCCCAATAGCAATCCTCTGGTGGTAGGACTTCTGGAGTGAACACCATGGTTGCCTGAGCTGAAAAACACATGAGCAGGTCTGAATTCCTTCTCAGAGGCCTTTGGGAGAATGTATTTGACTTTTCCCCAAGGTTTTCACAATTCTGCCTCAACACCTTTGAAAGGCTTTTTAAGATACGTGATAGTTTGAGGAAGTGCTGTCCCTGAGCATGCTTGTGCTTCAGCCTGTAGCGTAGCTGTGCGTTTTTCCTGTATTGTCTCAACAGCTTGACTGTGGGGCCCTGAATGCTGAAGGGAATTTGCACTTCTCAGCTCCCTCAGCCTCAAGCAAAATCATGGGTTTGAGGTGAAGTTCTCCATAAACCTCCCATAAGAATAATGCAAAAGACACTTGGAATTCTCTTGTCTGAGGTGGCTGCTTCTTGGCTGGATGAGGTGCAAAAAATGTCTACTTTTCCACCTGCCAGAGTTAAAGTCACAACGTGGATGCTCAGCAAAACAGTTGTCTTCAACAATAAGGTTGTATTTGTATCTAGGGTTTTCTTCAACAAGTCAACAAGTTATTGCAGGAAAGGCAATTAAAATAAAAAAGAAAGGCAAATCGAAAGGAAATTGTAACTGGGTAGAATTATTCCAGTTGCTGTAGCATAATAGCTCTATGTGTATGTATTGTATTTTACTATTAGTTCATTACTCAGTGTTGTACCTGAAACAAATCCTGACTTCAAAAGAGTAAAGTAATTTCAGTGACCTGGGTTTGGCTTCCAGGCTTAAGTTTGTGCCAGGACTAAACCCTGGCAGTTCAAAGAGGGTCAAAATTGCTCCCTTTTAAGGCTAAGCACTAGTATGGTCCTATGTGGAGTACAAAGCTGACCAGAAGCTTGTAAAAGTCATGTTTTCTTCCCAAAGGAGGTTTGAACCCCACAGAGCATTTATAGGAAGAAGCAGATCTCTTCTGTTAACTCTGGAATGTACTTGTATGTCTCTTCTTGAGTTTTGCAGACAAATAATTTTGCAAGAGGATCCTCCACAACAACTGAAAGCCTAAGGGGAACCAAGAGGATGAGAGAACAGGAGACAAGTATGATGGGAGAGGGAGCATTTCTTGCATTTTATGAAGCTCAGCTCTACTGTGAATTTTAAGCAGCCTTGCACAGGGCATTGCTGACAGGGCTAAAAGCAAAGTAAGCAGTATTAGTGGAACAGGACCTCTGTTCATTTGAAGAACCTTCTCATCCACCTGCACAGATGCTCTGTGGAATTCCATTTACATCACTAGGAATCAGTCCTCTCTGAGGGCAGTTTAATATTCAAAGTTTTTGTCTACCTGAAAATAGACCTTAAAAGGTCCATTGGTAGGCAAGGTAGGTCTCTCCCATGGTGAAAAAGGATCCTTAGAAAACAATACTGAAAGTGTAGCACTTTTTCAGTCAGTTCCCAGCCCAGGTTCTGCAGCTGAGGCACTCTCACATCTCTGGCTCAGATTTGTCCAACAATAGATTACTGTATAAGCTCCAGGATTTGAGTGTTTAGATAGTCTTCAAATATTGCAAGTTCTCTGAAATCAAGCTGTTCATTGCAGGATGAAATAGCCTATACCTATGGGAAGTGTGATGCCATGTTTCCACCCAGGAAAATAAATCTTTTTTGCCTCCTGCTAATCAAGTTGCTGATGTAGCACCCTGCTCTAAGCTGTGGCCAGTTCTGAGCCACTATAGATGGACTCCACTAAAGTTTTTTGCCTTCATTTTTAAAGGTTTGTTGGAAGAAGAAAGAAAATTGTTTAAATTAACTTTAACTTTTGCTTTTCCAGAACTTACCAGTGAAATTCCAATGGAAGGTACTTTTGTGAGTTATAAGGATTAAACATTTGCTTCTCACTGGGTGTCAAGTGGAGATTTCCATGCTCACATTGACAGCTCATTCTCAATACAAACAGAGCCCTGCTTTTCTGGGCAACCTGCATCAAAAGAAGCAGGGCACACTCAGCCTCATGTCATTAGAAGTCCTGCCCTGTTTAGAAATTCTCAGTGTGCTACGCTTTGCTTTGCGTTTGCCCTTTCAGTGTCTCTGTTTTCTTTGATTTGACCAGCCTCATTTATGGTGTTCCAGATTCAGTCAGGTCTCAATTTTACTGGCAAGAAGGTGCTCCTTGGAGGCTTCTTCTGCAGCTCAGTTCAGTCAGTAAAAGGGCCCTTGTTGACTCCAGCAGATGCTGGATGAGATCTTGAGTGTCTTTTTCTCCATTATCTCTGGCGTCTACTGCATAGGGTGCACAGCTTGCAAGCATTCCAGAGCTTCTGAATTTACCCAGCATCTGCATTCCAGATAACCAAGTGCGTACTTCTTAAAAAAAATAAAATAAAAATGGTGCCTATAAACTGTCCTGGAAGTTTACATTACATCAAAGTTCAGATGAATGCATAACTGTTTCATTCTGCTTCCAATCTTTCATGCACAGTTCTAGGTTATCCTTTCTGTTTTAGGAAAACCTTTAAATATGATTTGGGGTGTCATAAAACAACCTAGCTGACGGTGACAGAGATAGTGTGCCCTTTCTGAAAAAATCATTGTGTCTATTTAGATATTAGGCTTCAGCTTTTAGTCAAAAATATGTCACGCAGAGCATTTTTTTTGTGTGTGTGGGAAAATACAATACAGATTTTGAAGTTTAAAAAAGTCTGGCAAATTACAAATTAGGATAATAATTCATGGGAGTAATAAAATATCAGACTTTTATTGCACTATTGAGAAGGGCATTAAAAAGCATCTGGGAACTTGAGGTTTGGAAAGATGGGCTTTGAAAGACTTGGTGGGTTAAATATTAATGTAGAAAATATGGCATCTGTACTTGCCTGGAAATATGCTAATAGGGCTTGATTCAGTGAAGGATTAAGCATTCCTTTGGGGTGCTGAGTGCCTCCAGGAGCTCCTGCTGACAAAGGGAGCTGAGGGACCTCAATATCTCCTAAAAGCCTGTGGTGCCTGAGAGAGCTGTGCTTATAAGGATCATGCCAAGGGCTTTTGCTGTCAGCTAGGCCAGCCAAGGGGGGCATGGCAAAGTGAGAGTCACCCACACAGAGGAGATGCCCCAGCACAGCATTTTCCCAGGCCAGCCTGGGCCCCAGGGTGCCAGGAGCAAGCAGCAGAGCCACCCCACACAGCACTGGCTGGCATGGAGCTGTGGGACATGGGAATCCGGGGGTGAGGAAGGAAACAAAGGCTAGGCATCTCCCAGTACCTGTAGTCCAATACCCTCTGGCTGCCAGGCTGAAGGCAATTCCCTGCCAGTTATCTGTGGTAAGCTGCAGGAACACTGGCCAGAAACGCTGCTGTGCCCCAGTGTGGTGGGGATGGGAGATGTCTTCTTCTGGGGCCAGCCAGGCTGGAGAAAGAGATCCTCACATTTTTCCCATTTCTTCTAACTCTGGGTAGCAGCTGTGGTTATCCTTCCATAAAGTCTTCTTCTCTTTTCACCTTAATTTTAGTTTTATTTTTCAGTCTGTTGTTTGTTTAGATGCAGTGGTCTCGGGAGAACTGAAGTCCTCACTCATCAGCCTTTTATTGTTTGTGCTGAGGAAACCAGCCCTTGTTAGCAGTGGAAACCTCCAGAGGCGTGTGCTTTTCGTGCTGTTTTTCAACACAGAGAAGCAGTCTGTGTGACTTACTGTCCTTCTGAACACACTGTCAGTGTGAGGGAGACTGGTGAGCTGGGACAAGCCACTTCTCTGCTTCAGACACCATTTCCTACATGCAGTGGGCTGCCACAGCTTTCCACCTTGCTCCAGCAGCAGCAGGTTGCTCACCACTGGGTGAGGGCTGCATTCTGCTCTTGAAACGTCTTGATTTTATTTGCATTACTATTTTGAATACCCTACTGCCTCTCTCCCCACAGCAACATGGTTTTTAGGTTGCTGTAGGAGTTAACTGTGCCATGTGCTCCCCATTGTCTATGTGCAGCAGCAGAGCTGTGGTGGTGCTCAGGGGTGGTGGATCCTCAGGCTCCACTGGTCACCAAGGAGCTGGGAAAGCAGTGCTGTCCCTCTCTCAGCCATCCAGGGGTGCCAGCACTGTTGATGCAAGGTGCTGGGAGAGCCTTGGTGGTGCCATGGGCCTTTGTTAGCACTTGTCATGGAGCAGAGCTGTGAGGGGTCTGTACGTTGCCTTTCCTGAGACAGAACAAATACATCTCAGCTTTCTGGCATTGATTTTTGACAAAGGATTCAAGAAGCTGCAGCTGTGCTGGCTTTCTTGTTCCCTCCCCCACTTTATTACAATGCATGTTGTTCTGAAATACTCAATTCAGCTATAAACAATCTACTCTATCAACAACATGCTTTTGCACTTTTTGAAATGGTGCTTTGAGGCAGATAAATGAAAGTAAGTATGGCAGCTTGCCAGTAAAAATCCTGCAAACTGTATCATCACAGGGGCACTGACTAAGACAGCACATTATTTTATTTACTGTGGAAACTGAAAATCCATTTCTGCCCATACAATAGCTGTTTATTTCATCTTTGCTTCATGTTTGTTCTAATCTTTCTTGACACTTCTAGATAGTAATGGTTCACAAGCTGTTCAGATCACTGCTTGCAGGGCTCCATCAGCCAGCACTTCCTTCTGGTTTTAGAAGTCCAGCACCCTCTTTGGTGGTGTGTGCCCACTGGCCAACAGTAAGGGAACCTGCCCAAGCCCTGGACACAGGCAAAGTACTGAGGAGGTCCTACAACTCCCTGAACCCATCCCCTGGGCTGAACTAGCATACTCATCTCTGCCAGCCAAGGTTTACAGGGCAGCTTGTACTGCAGATGCATTACAGTGGGCTGACCCAGACAAAGGATTTCCTCAGGATCTGAGTTTTTCTTTCTGAACATTCAGTCTGTCAGATGTTTACATTGCCAGCTGTCTAAATGACATCATGCATCCCATACTAGAAGAAATTATCCTGAGATGCAGAAAGATGAGGTGACAGGGTGGCCAGAGCATTCCTGCTAGGACCTGCTGGATTCAGATTAGCCTTGGTGATTTCTTAATCTGGGCAATGTGTCCTCTGACAGCATTATGGCCTGGTCCCCAGCTCTTGCTCGGGCAGAGCAGCTCCTCCGGCACCACTCATCACAATGGCTTGGAGACAGGAGAAAACCAGGCTGGGGAAGAATGTTGAAACCCTTTCAAAAACCTCTGGAGACAAAATGAGTAATATTTTGTTTTCCTGAATGGTTTCACTGAAATTTAGGGAAAATAATTGCAGTTGAAAGATCTCAGTTTTTGTTGTTCTGTCTTTTCTTTTCTATTTGTTTTCACACGCTTCCTTTTGAATATGCTTCCTCCTTTTCACCTCCAGCTTCTCCTTTGTTAACCTGTATCCCATACCCCACCACAGAAACATGCAGAGACAGCAGAAGGGAAAGAATAAATATAATAAAGAAAATATAAAAAGCATTTCAAATTTCCTTTTCCAGATCCAGAGAAAACAAGGTTTTATTAACTTTCAAGTCTTAATGATGGCATTCTGTGACCAAAAATCAGCTGGAAAATATTCTAAGGAACTGTGATTTGATTTATATTTCATTACCTAGCTACTTCTGGGGAATTCCATTTCATCCTTTCACACAGGCAAAAGATCTACCAAATTCATTTGGCCCTGGGGATTTCTCCCCTCTGCATATCCATTATAGCCCATCATGCTGAATGATCAGGAAACTCATGAAGAGCCTTTTGATGTTGTGTGGTTGGCCATCTTTCATAAGCTTATCCCGAATACAGTCTCTTTGTATGTCCTCTTCTTGTCTTTGATGGGGTTTGTTAAACTGTAATGGAGCTTTGTGCATGAATATGTTCTTCTCACTGATTCTGTATATTCTACAGTCCGGTTACTTAAGAAAAAGCACTTGTATGGAAAGAGATGCATAAGAGGTCAAATAGCAGCCAAGGCATCTCTGTATCCTGAGGCAGGGGAAACACAGAATACCTGGAGATTCTACTGAATAAACAAAACAAACCACTTTTAAAGCTACTGTCTGCGGCCCAGAGACAGAACCCCTTTGATGCTTATGGTAGAGCTGAGAATCACAAGCAGAGGGGCTGGTAACAGTCCTGGTGTGCCCCTGGGGCAGTGCTAATGAGCATTTGGCTGTGGGAAGGGAGAAAAGCTGTGAGGGCATGAGACGAGGTTGCTGGGCTGGAGGCAGGACAGCCTCTAGCAGAAGAGGGATGGCTGAGGATGAATTAATAAGAATTACACTGTTTGGAGACAGGTGTCCCTTTAAAACTGTGGATTTGGCCCTGCCTTTAAATGTTTCTTCTATGTTCCAGGCAAAAAAGGCTAACACAATTTTCTGTTTGAGAATAACCTGAAAGCTGAACATGCAGGATTGATGAACATTTTCAAATGATTCCAGACAGATAGGTAGGTGTTGTTCTTCATTCTGCCAAATTCAGAATATACCTGAGTGCCTGCATTTCTGTCTGGTTTATTTTACCTTGAATCTATTCCAAATAAACTGGAACTGACAATTACACACATGCACTCTACACTTGAGACCCACAGGTGTACTGGCAAATTAGCCTAGGGGACTGAAATACGTGTCTTTGATTAATTTTAGTGGCAAAATGTCCAAATCCCTTACTCAGCCTTGCAGTGCTCACCTGTAAGTATCAGCCATACCCCATAGTGGTGGCCCTTCATATTTTTATCTGCAGATAAACACAGTTTTAGCCCTTGGAACTCTGTACTGCTTAAAGCCCAGGGTACACAGGATTGTTACTGTAAGACTTGCCCTAATATCCCAGGGCCTAGTCATTACATGAGTTGATTTCTCAAATAGCTGGTAATGTTTGACCACTGCAGAGCTGGGGTAAAGCTGTTGTGCTCACACAACTGTTGTGACAGCAAATGGAAAATAATGACGTGAAAGTGTCTTGGTGAGTACAGCTTGTTTCAATCCAGGGCACTTAGTGTCCTGGTCCAGTGGGCATGGTGGTGTTTCATCAGATTGGACTCAATGATCTTGGAGGTCTTTTCCAACCTTAATGATTCTAGGATTCAGGCAAAGAGCAGCTTGCAAGAAGTCATCATCTTTGGAGCAGTTCCTGTCTAGACGAAGTTCATATTGCTCTGGCATGGGAACGATTGTGTGCCACCTGTGTGATGCACAAGTGTGTTCAGAGCTGGAAGGAAGCAAACAGGAGGGGCTAGGAAAAAATCTTTAAGGAAATCCCACCAAAAATGCCCCAGGCCAGGAATGCCTTTGCTTGTTTTCTTACTGAAAAGCAAATGTTTTAGAAGATGTTTCTTCTGGCCTCATATATTGAACATGACCACACTTTATCCTCTCAAGTCCTGACAGGATTTCCAGCTCTTTAGAGAGGCTCAGAGAACTTCCACAGCAATTTGATCCTTAAAGAGACAAAAAAGTAGCAAAAAAGCTGTGGACATTGTAAGATGTCAGTGTGAGCAGCAAATCAGTGTCACCTCTGCCCTTGCAGAGTATTCTATTTCCCTTTGGATCAGAGCTGCTGAACGGCTACTGCCCTCTTTCTGTATTCAAATATGCAGCAAACCACTGTTAGATATTCCCACTATGAAATGTCTGTTTGAGTCTTTTTTGTGCTTTCCATTTTCCTATTGTTTGTTTCTTGTCCGGAATGTCCCATGCCTTATTAAGCAGAATTAGCTCTGCCAAACTACTTATCCTCTGTCTCTCAGTTCCTGCACAATGTGACAAGTGTTTGTGCGTGGTGTGGCCATCCCAATGCAGGTGGAAGGACCCTCTCCAAGCTCTCTTCAACCCTCAGGAGGGATTCAAGCCCTCAGTGGTGCCAGTTCTGCCCTGAAACCTGTCATTGCTGATTGCTGAGGGTAGCAAGGCCTCGCTGTGGGCAGGAGAGGCAGAGCAGTGTGTGCTCCATGGAAACCTCCTGTGCTCAGCCAGCCCAGGAGAAGTCCAGAGGGCACTCCTGCCCTGCCCTGAGCTCACAACTCTCCCCTCCAGCACCACCACCTGCACATGTCCTGGGGGAAGCACTCAAGCTCCTGAGCGGTCCCTGTCACACAGGAGGTGCCTGCTCTCTCCACCTGCTTGTAAGGTGAGACCTTGCCCCTATAAAAGAAGAGGCACTTGGCCTTACAGGTGTGTCCAAGGCTTGGGACCACAGCTGCAGGTTTACCACATAGACAAGCTCTTAAGGGAGGTATCACCCACAAATGGGGTGACAGGAGGGGTGTGCTCTGGGTGCCCTTGGACCCAAAAGAGGTCATCTGATGTCCCTTCAAGGGAATAAGGATTCTAGTTATTACAGATCAGGGATGCAGGAAGAGGTTTTCTTGGGAAAGCAAAGTCAGTTTAACCCAGCTGGCCCCTATTCCTCCAAATAGTGATTGCTCCCTCATCCTGCAGTGGGAATTTGTTTCTAAACAAAAAAAAAATGTTGGATTTTCCATGCAACAGATACCAAATGTAACTGCTGGGGGAGAAAGCAGGTGGAGAGATTAGACATGCCTGGTGCTGACAGATAGCATGTTTGTGCCTAATACGTTGGAGAAATTGTTCAGGAACAGTTCAGCCATGTGAAATGCGTCCCTTGTAATATTGCCAAGGTCAGAAAAACCTAAGGAGATCCACTGAGTAAGTGCTGGTCCTGCAAGGAAAAACCATCTAGAGGCAGTGTGGTCATGTTGCTGAGGCAATTTTCCATCAGGGTCCCGTAGGGGCAGAGAGAGGAGCTCCTGCTGCTTTTCCCTGTTGTTTCTGCTCACAATGAAAAGTCCTGTATCAAGGTCCAAACCTGTTCAAGCCCACTTGGCTGTTGGCTCTTTAATCACTTTCAGCTGAATCTAAAAAACCATACTGATCCAGAGAGGTCCATGAAGCCTGTGGGAGGGAGCTGAGTTTCCTGCAGGTCCTCTTTCCATGCTGTCTTCTTTTCCTTTTGCTCTGTTCTGAAATTAATGAGGTTTAATAACCTGTTTCCTTCTTTCTCATTCAGGCCAGCTTGGGCAAGAGAGGGAAAATGGCTCTTCCTACCTGTGAATGTGTCCCTGCCTGGAAAGTCCCTCTGCAAACACATAAGAGGTGTCTGAGCCATTTGGGGCAATCCTGGGGTGTACCAGGTGCAGAGGAAACAGCAGATGCTCTTGTAGAAAAATGACAGGCAGGAATATATCTCCTCTGGAGTCCTCTCTTTCACATCTCTAGGGATCTAATGTAAAAGACCAATCCTATAACTGCTTGGAGATTTAGGCTAAAGGGAAGTAATAGCCAGATGCTCTTTCCAGGAAACTAAGAAATGCCATGGGTTAGATCTCTGTCATGGTCTGGCCGAGTGAGCTGTGCACAGCCAGCCAGCAGGCCTTAGGTCTGTAAGCAGAGAGGAATGGAAGAGGCACATAGTTTTGGGTTGGTGCAGACAATTTTCACAGTGCCAGCTTGGCACTCAACCGCTCTCTTGGTAGCATCCAAGGAGATATTTGCAAGGAAGGCAGTTCTGGAGTTTGTCTGGGGCTATGTGAAAGAGGGGGAAAAAAAGATGAACTAGCAAAAAGTTAATTAAAACTCTTCTGATTATGAGGTGGAATTTAATACTTTAAAAAATGCAGTGTGACACAGTGCAGCACTGCAGCTGAATTAATCATGAATGAGGATAGTAATTTTTAATTTTTGTGTGCATGAGAAAAACACTCAACAGATTTGACAATTAGAGCAGGGTAACAGCATTGCATGGCACAATGTGAAGTAGTTTTTCCCAGTGGTTTTTGAGAGGGAGCTAAACAGATGTGCTCAAATATTTACAAGTGCACAATATTCGCATGCTTTTCAAATGCTGACCCTGCTGATTCGCAGAAGTCTGCTTCAATCTGGAGACCAGCTACTGTGGTGACACGGGCTATTTATCATAGGTAACACAGCAGCACTGCCGCCAGCTCCCCGTGTACCTGTGTGCACAGTTATCTCCTACTCTCTGACACTGATACACCACCTCAGCAACTCACCTGCACCACCAGTTTGTCCCAGCGCAGTCCTGGCAGCAAACTGGGCCCTGCTGGCTCAGCCCCAGTTTGTGGGGTAGGAGTGGTTCCTGTGCTGCACCACGCCAAAGAGAAGCAGGTTTGATTTCAGCCACAGCCATAAAAGTCAGGGTAGTTCAGTTGAAGTGTCATGAGGGCAAAGCACTCCTGTAAGAGTCTAATATTACATGTTTATTCTGTGTAATTCAGCAGGGTTAGCCATCAATTATCTGCATCAAAGTGACCACCCAGAGGCCCAGTGTACTTGGCTTCATCTGTCACTTAGCTGTCCCCTGTCATCCTTCAGTTACGAGCTGAGAATGCCAGCTAACATTGTCCATATCACCAGCAGTGCAGGGTGTTTCATTGCCTTGTTTTCTTCAAAAGGAGCCCGAAGAAAAGTCAGGTTATTTCAGCAGAAGCTGTAATTGGGGAGGATTCAGGTAAGCCAGATGGCAGTGTCAGTGATGAATGGCACAGATACTGCAGGGCTATGCCTGGATATCCTAACTGGGAAAGCTGAGCTGCACTGCACCTCGCTGAAATATTGACTATTGCAGCAATTGCTTTACACTGTTCAATTGGCTGTGTAATTACTTTCACAAATTAAACAAAAACAATGGTGAAAATATGTAAAATGTCACCTGGACTGAATTGTGGTTCAGATCCCCAGTGAAAATGAGTTTGGCAGCGTCCCCTCACTTCTAATCTGCTCGATTTCAGCCTGAACGCTCCTCTGCTCTCAAGCCCAGGTTGGTGTTGCAGGTCAGGCTTTAGATGTGGTGTGGGTGCTGCTGTGTGAGAAGCCCTGCTTATCTGGCTCAAACCAGGATAATTAGTGCCCCATTTTTTTCAAGCCATCCCACCCTTTCCGTGCTTTGTATACTGTGTGGGTTGTTGTGCCTGCTCTCCTGGGTTTCTTCACTTTGAAAGGCAAACATGCAGTGATGCACTTCTCTCTTCAGCTCACAGTTCTTTTCCTTTAGCATTTAGCCCTGCAAATGTGATAACCACTCACTCAATGAGGACAGACGAGGGAATGAGGAGGGGACAGATCATCCACTTGCAGGCTTACAAGTCAACAGGTCCCATCCATACTGACTTCTCTTCAATAAGCTCAGTGTCACAGCAGGAAGTCAGACGAGCTGAACAACCTGCCCAGCTCTTTCCTCTTCCTCTGTGGTCCCCCATGCTCCTCAGACAGCAGTTAGGGGGGATTAGCCAGCTGGGCCTCTCCTCATTCCAAGGGGTCTCAGGCAATGTGGCACACCCACCTTTCTTTTCACTGCACTCTTGGTAGGGCTGCACTTGGTTCTGATTTCCTTCTTTCCTTTTCCCATCTGAATGGGTTACTGGTGCAGCAGCCTGTGTTTAGCTGCTGCACTTGAAGAAATGCACCAAGAGACACTGCCATGGACCTGCAGACAGTAACTGCAGCTGCTGTGATGCATCTCATGTGCTTTCAGGAACAGAGGTAAATTCACCCATTCTTGAGTGGGGAGACTGGTAAACTCTACTCTTGAGTCCCCGTGGGAAATACTGTTCTCACATTGCCTTCACCAGTGGGTGTGAAGAGCTCTACCCAGTGTTATCTACTGCCTGGTCCCAGAGCCACTGAATGGCTTGGTTTTCTCTTCTTCTAGCAATTTAGATTGGAGAGCTTTTATAAGGTACCAGATGAAAGATGACTCTGTTTCAGCCATGCTCTTGAAAGCCAATATGCCGTAAATGCCAGTTACTGTGTATCTTGAAAAGAATGGGCAGTTGTGAGTTAGCTGCCTTGGTTTTGGTTGACAGTGCTTCATGAAGAAAATGAGATCGCTGCATTCATTCTGAGGAGCAGACTAACCCAGATACCTATAATACAAAATTCACTCTCAGTGAAATGGGGAAGTTTATGTCCCAGTGAGAATCTGGATTGCCACAGCTGGATTCACCATCAGGCAGTCACAGAGAAACAGTGTGTTCTGTCAGGCAGGCTGGAGGAGCCCGTGCTTCCCATCAGATAGATGTAGTAGTGCCTTTTGTTACTTTTTAATAGTTTACAAAATTATTATAAGCTCTGCAAGGCCATTTAAAATGGATAATCTTCAAGTGGTATTAAGGATTAAAATGGGTCTGCCTTGTATGCCTTAATGGGCCCCTCACAGACTGTTCAACATTATCAAAAGGTGATTTTAAGAGTTTGTAATAAATATGTTCTTTTGGGGAAGATTAGAAAACAGGGTGGGATTTGCCATCCTTCTGCTACCTCCAAATTGCTGTGCTTTAACTGAATTAATTACAGTGGGTCTGCCTTGAACTCCAGAGTGCCAGTTCACTTCTGATCTATTGCTCAGTAAAGAGGTTTGTCCTTAGGGGGAAATGTTTGCTCCAAGAGCCAGGGCTATTTAGTATTTGATTATCAGCCTAGGAGAAATTAGTCAAATAAGGCTCCAGCTTTGTGAACACTTACATGCATGTTTAACCTTCCATTCCTGAGGAGTCCTTTAGATTTCAAAGTGCAATAAAATTAAGTGTGTCTGCAGAAATCTTATGGGGACCAGGGACTATGAGAGTTATTTATTCACAAACCAGAAGTGAATGACTTCATTGAGAAAGTTTTCCTTGTGCAAGCTGTGCTTATCCTCTTCTAGTGTCCAACCTCATCTTTGTTGCAAACCCAGCCTTTGTCCACACCACTTTCAAGGGCTGGGCCTGAAACTGCAGGGAGATTTGAATGTATGAGTGAAACTGGATAAAATTATAGAAATTACCCTCCCCAAGCACTAATTTGTCATTTCACACTTTTCTGTATGGACAAAGTTCACATCCTTGGGCAGCCAAGTTGTCAGAGTGGTACAAAACCCACAATAATAATCCTTCTCTGTCAACCTTCTGGGGTTTCTCTTTATATATCAGTTCCATTGTACGTCAGTTAAAGGATTTAAAGTATGATTATGGAACTTGCCTATTTCATAAAATGTTGAAGGTTGAACAATTTCCTGTGGAACCCACCAGAAAACTTCTCATAACACCTACTGTCAATGTCTACAGCAATGCGCTTCCTGCTATTTTTGTCTGCCTAAAATGAACACACTGGAATTTATTGATTTGTTGAAATCAGTAGATTTAGGAGGTTTAGGAAGAAAAAGTGGTTTCTTATGGTTTTACCAAGTCTATTTGATGTTTGTTGGTTTTGCAGGAGGTTTTTACTCTCTTGGCTCCCCAGCCCTCTAAGCTTTGTGCTTTGAAGTCAGCATTCCCAGAGCTTTCATACTGACTGATCTCCCATTATTCTTCTTGCTGAGATACTGAGAACCCATTAAAACTGAGATGGTCCATATTTTCACACCTCGAGTGTGATTTGGAGGCCTCAGTTCAGGCAGAGAGCTTTCAAAAATCACAATATTCTTTGTATATCACCAAAGGGATCTGTATAAATGTGAGCTTCCCACAGTGATGTGTGTGTGATCCCAGAGAACTCCTTACTTAGCTCCAGCCATCTTTTCTGACTAACAGGTTAAGTTATTGTCACCCAAACAGATCTTGTGCACAGGATATTAATTTTCTTAATTTGCTTAATCATTTGATTGCAAAATATCCACATGTAATAGAAGAGTAAAAAAGCATTACTACAGTAATTTGAATTAATCCCACAATATGATGATATGAGAAATTGTCATCTGTATATCTAACTCACACGGAATTAAACCAAAATACATCTTAAATAAAGGTTAGGGGCTTGAAAATGTATTGAATTGGTCTGGAGATGGTTAATTTCAAGGAATAACTGAGGGGAGGCCCAAGCAGGGGTTTCTGGGGCTGGAAAGCTCTAATCCATGCCATGGTGGGTTGTTGTTGTTGTTGCCAGTTCATGTGACAAGAGCAGCACATAAGCAGGCTGGGCAGCACCCCTGTTCTAAGTGTGGCTGCATTTGCTCTTTTTATTGTGACTGCCTCCAAGTATGGAGTTCCAGTTTAACTCAGCCTAACAATACACACTTGCCAAATTTCAGATTGTAGATTTTGGGTTGGTGATTAGTGCTTACACTGATTCTGGGGTTAAACTCTGACTCAAGAAATTGAAGTGGGCAAGTACTCCTATTACCTTCTGCATTTCACACCCTTAATCCTATTTTTGGCATCCTGGTGAATCAGAGCTACTGAGG
The DNA here is from genome assembly GCA_026261815.1 of Monarcha castaneiventris obscurior. Classification (NCBI taxonomy): domain Eukaryota; kingdom Metazoa; phylum Chordata; class Aves; order Passeriformes; family Monarchidae; genus Monarcha; species Monarcha castaneiventris. The sequence continues at coordinate 5,540,314 of JAMPIT010000879.1, forward strand.
AAAATGCAAAAGCAGATATTTCCCTTGGAGCACACAAATAATCCTTCACCAACATTTGAAGGCCAGGACTTTTTAGATCCGAGAATTTGCTGGAAAACTCCAATGAGGTATGTACTGCTCTTACTTTTACCCTACAGGACAGTGGACATATTTTTGCCTGAAAGACCGTGCTGGGTGACTGAAAGCATGTGTGGAATCTGGAACATTTATGGTGCAAACATCATTTCAGCATTCTCCTACGCAAGAGATGATGAAACTTCCTAAGATGAGAGCCTATGTAAATATGTGTTATCCATCAGCTAGGCAAACAGATGAGGGACTGCTGTTTTTAGAATCTCCAGATGATGGCCATGATCCTGTAATGTGATTATTGTGAGCAGAGACCTACATCTGCAATCCAATTTTTGCTCTGCAGATCCACTGAATATAAAAAAGAATATCCAGAATATAAAAAAGACTACCCTCCAGAAAATCCAGTGTCATCTTCTCTATTCTTAATAATGCTTAAATTAAATCTTGACATCTAACTCTTCTTCAGCATTCCTGATTAGAGAAATTAATTTTCAGTTTGTTCTGAAATCATATCAGCAAATGGGCATCCATGCAGATAGCCATTTATTGCTCCAGCAGTAAGGTTAAACAGCTTGTGATTTTAACTGCATGGTACAAAATATATAAAGCTGTTTGCTTGAGTTATTAATCCAGGATGACCTGATATAATGTGATAGTAAAAGTTCTTTTCCCAAAGAAGAAAAGTATGTGCTCTGCTCAGTACCTCCTGCTGACTCTCTGCTCCAAGTGAATAAACATACAGCTGAATTCTCCCAGGATAATTCCAGTGATCCAGGAACAAATTGGCAGCACATCTTTGTGTCTGCTAATGCAAATTTTAACTCAGAGAAGTGGCCCACCATTAGTTCTGCAGTCAAAATGCTTGCTCTGTCTTGTCAAGAATCATGTTCCACAGAACATGCCACAAGCCCAGAAAAATCACCAGGTTTAAATCTCTAAAGAATGAAGCGCATGGTTTGCACTGATGTAGTGAAGTATCACATGTGAGACTGGTGTTTCAGGACTCAGCCACTATAGATGAAATGGAAGCAAAAAAGGGAAATCTTGTATGAATTAGAAAATAAATATTCTTAAAGACAACTTACAAAGACTAATGTCTACAGAAGTGATCTGAATTAGAAGATCTTAGCTCATCTGAAATAATCTGTTCCTCGGAATACAGTGACACATTCCCTCAGCCTGCAGCTGCTAAACTGTCCAGCAGGTCGCCCTAGGAAAATTGCATACCTAATTTGAATATTTGTCCTGTTCTTCTGTGACCCCAGTATAGCTCTCTGTCTTTTTCTTTACTCAGAAAGAACATAAAACACAACATCAACAGCTCAATTTATGCTGCATATAGAGAACAGTAGCTCTTGACTGTAAAATGCATACTTGGATTTGAATAAGTCAGCTTTGTCTTGGTATGGTAATAAGGAAAAAGAGGGTTAAGAAAGATACAGGCATATGCCTAAAGCTAAGAGAAGTTGGGTAATAGGTATCAATGTATGAAAAGTCTTTCACAGGACTCAACTTGAACAGAACAGGGTAAAAATCAAGGAACCTCCTGGTTAATCATTGTAATGGAATACTGATAGTTGCCATTGGCTGAGAAAGAATTCAGACATTTCAGACCCCTTGATGCACTTTGATCCTTTGGATGTTAAGCTCTGAAGCAGTGCTGAGTTTGGCAAACTGATGACAAAAACCCATTCTTATTCGAATGCTACTTTAGCTACTAGCTTTTCATTCAAGAAGGGGTTTTGTTGACAGCAAAATTATTTTCTTAGAAAAGCACTAAACAAGAAGATGACAAATGCTGTTATGAATGTTCACACAACTCCAGGAGCAATCATCCACAATTATTCAGACAGGGCTCCTGCAGGAATGGATAGAGCTAAAATCTTGAAATTTGGCAAGAATAAAGTCCTCGATAAGGAGCAGCACTTACAGTTGCTCTGGAGAAAATCTAGTTTCATCAGCAGGACTCATGCTCATTTGGAATTGACCATGTGCAGTAGAACATCTTGTCTGTATGTATGCAATTAAGAGATGCACAGTGAATAGTTGCCATGCAGTTAGTGTAACATATGCTCCAGTACTTCCAGACGTGACTACTGAAGTTGTTACCAAAATCCTGATGTCTTCAACAAGGCCTCAATTTTAGTCAGATAAAAACTGCTACGTGTGAAAGCAGCTGGGGATCTTTCTCTCTTCGCTGAAAAAATGTGAGAAAGAGAAGAGGAATCCATACTGAGGAGCTGACTGAAAGGCTGGAGAGGCTACAAGCACTGGCTTGTAGCATTCAGGAGCTAGAATGATATTGCTACCCAGTGTGTGACCTGCTGTTTGCCTTCTGGCAGATGCTTTTCTATTTCTTACACTTTGCCTGATGCATCCCAATAAGAAATCCTCAGCCTGACCCTTACTTAAAGGCATCAGGGCATTCCTCCTTAGTCTCCATAAGCATTGAAGTAATATTCTTAACATTTAAACCCCAGGACTTTATGTACTATACTTTTTGGAAGAAGAAAGGCTGGATTACTGCACTGGATTGCCATCACAACATCTTGGTCTCAAGGACTGAAGCTCACTTGGTGGCCTGTGAGATATGGGACAGTAAGAGGCTGCACACCAGAGAGGCAGTGATCTGAGGAGGAGCAGTCTTAGTCCTAACACCAGTTGTGGATCTGAAGCCTCCTTCAGTCTATTGTGCCAAAATCCAGGGCTGAACTCTGCAAATCATATATATTTCTCCAGTGACCTACCCTGAATGCTGGCTCCCAACAACCCCCACTGGAATTGTGTGTGGTTCCCCCAGTGAACTGGCTGACGTGAGCCCATCTCTCATCATGACAAGCCCAGCAGGTGATGCACAGGTTCATCTGGTGCTCCAGTTTGTCACTATTTCTCCTCTCTGCAGACAGCAGGACTGTGCTGAAGCTTTAGACAAGGCAAACAATTTCAGGCGAGATAAGAACAGACTAGGTTTTTACCCAACCAGAATTTATTTATGTGAGGCTTCTAAAAGTTCAGTAGTTTTAACTCCACTGCTGTGTGCTTCACTGCTGTTTTCTGGAATCAGGAGAGGAAGTAACAAATTAGCACAAGGGAAAGCATTCCTGCAGCAACATCATGGTGGGAAAAAATGTCATGAACTGCTGGAAATCCACCCAAAAACATTCCTCTGATCTTCCAGGATTTTTTAATCTCTGTTCCAGTTCCCAGAGGTCTATAATGAAGTAAGTTTTGGATAGGTCTGCCCAACTCTGATGCCAGATTTAAATTGGGATTTTTGATGCTCTCTCCTGTCTGGTTTCCTTTTTCCAAGTTGGGGGGTTGGAACATTTTCCTTCTCACTTTGGACTTGGGGTCTTCTGCTTATAGCAAAACCTGATGAGCTGGGGCCATGGTGGGACATAGGCTGGACACCAGCTGGACACCGTGCTCAGAAAAGCCACCTGCTGTGGCCAGGAGCTCTGTGAACCTCAGAGGGCGCTGCCCCACTGACTTCACAGCTCCTTCCTTTTCCTCCATGAATGCCATCCAAGAAAGTGGGTCTGTGCCCCAGTTCTTAAACTCCACCTTTAAGTCCAGGACCAAATTGCCCGCCCTGGAGCCAGAGCTGCATTCTGCAGAACTAATCTGAACATCTGAATTTGTAAATCCAAAGTTAACATTGTTGAAAAGCAGGTCAGATTCTGTTGAACCACAATAGCCTGCAGGTAATTCAAGTGTGAATCCTCAGTCTAGGCCATGGATTTGTCTGTGTCGTGAATGTAAACACACTACACACACCCCCACTCCAAGGAAGGTTATGGGGAACAGCGGCTGGCTTCTTCTCCACACAGCAGAGAAACATCCCTGCAAGGTCATGGACAGCATTCCGGCTCATCAGTGCTGCAGATAAACACACTTCCTTCCCAAAGAGCGGATGAAAACAGCTGTTCAGCATTACAGTGTATTGCAAATGATTTCTTGTCTCATTGAAGGCAGTTGTTCTTGGATAATGCAAAGGTAGTGGTCTGAGAAGCACCCGGCGCCTGCACCGAGCTACGCTGCTTGGAGAGGAAGCTGGAGCAGAGGAAAGGCAGTGATTTGCCAGATTCATTGGTTTGCATCCAACATTTATTAAGATACTTTTGTGAATTAAGTGGAGGGGGAAAAGTCAGGTGTTTAATGACCAGACTTCTGAGGCAGGCAACATGTCAAATATTTCTCCAGTGGTCTTACAGTAACTTGTTTCACTTTCCTTGCTTCAAAAATGTTGGTAGGGCTCAACCTCAGGAGGTTTGGTGCAATGTGGACCTGTGCAGGGAGGCACAGCCACAGGCTGGGGTGCAGGAAGGATCTGTGGGGAGCACACCAACAAGAGGGGCAGAGATAAGGAGCATCTCATGAGGGGGAAATGACACAGGGGCTGCAACACTATGGAGAACCAGACCTACTAGCATGTGGAAAGAGAACAGGCTAGGACTGAGGACTTGGCCTGGGCAGGTACAGAGGTGGGGTCAGCCAGGGCCCTGACTGGAGGACCAGAGGTGAGCTGGGACATGTGGGTCCACTGCTTGCTCTGCAGTAACCTGTAAAGCAGACAGCTCCACATTTCTCCTGTCTCATTGATGCTTTCTCCAGCCACCTAGAAACAGAGACTAGACAAGAGTAAGGGAATAAAGATAGGTATTTATTTGAAGGGCCTTCAAGGTACACCCTGGGGGAGCCAGAGGCTGCTTCCAAAAAAATGGACCTCAAGATGGATGACAGGTCACGAGTTCTTCACACTTTTATAGGTTTGGTTCATTTGCATATCAGGGTTAATTCTCCAATTAAAGCCCCAGTTTAATGATGTAATTTCCCCTCAGCTTGCCCCCCATTTAGAGTCTTTGGTTTACATATTTTGGGCCTAGAACAGCCTGGCTGTCCTTGAAGGCAAAGCCTGGAGAAGCTTTGTTATGTCTGCCTTGCACGAGAGAGCAGAAATTACAGGCCACAAGGAACTTCAGAGTTACACTCTAAGCAGTACAGAATTTGAAAAATATAAAAGTTAAAACCTAAGGCATCATCATGGTCAAAAGCACACAGACAAGACAACCCACACTGTATGCGCCTGCTGAGGAAGCAGCACACAGGGCCCTGCGGGGCCTCCTGGCAGGAGGAGGGAAAACATGCAGAAAAAAATGTGTTCTAGTACTGTCCTTGTCCTTCCTTTAGTTGTAAAGCTACCCAGGATACTGTTTGTTTATCATCCTAGGCTTGCATGTGTGAACTGAGTGCTGTTTAAAAGCCCCCACAGTGGGCAATCTGTCAGAAGCCACATTAAAACCATTCACTTGCTGTATTGGGACAACTGACAACTGATGAAAATGCTTTAGAACAGACAGAACCCACAGAAATACATAACTCAGTTCCTCCAAACTGAAGGCAGCCATCCACCTCCCCCTAAAATGTTTCTATCAAGATACTGTTTACACAGATTTAATCAGTTGTGTCACTGGGGCACAGCAAAAACAGCAATGTGACCTGCTGAGATTTAGCACCAGATTGCGATTTACAATCAAGGCACCAAGAGTCACTGAAGTGCATAGCTCCTGCCCCAATTACTAATTAATCAGACCCAAAAAAGGTCTCCATAAAAGGCATAGCAGTCAGCTGTGAGCCCTATAAATTCAGAGGGCTTCTCTATCCTTTATGTAGGAAAGGTGACCTGTGAAGCTTTGCAGCCTGCAGTTAGGTGCTGGTCACAGAAGAAAGCAAACTTCTAATTTGGTTTTTTTGGGTTTTTTCTCTCCTTACCTAGTAAGAATGCAACCAGCTTGATTGCAGTAAAGCATTGTTTAAAAAGCAGTGCGAGATGCTGGGATGAAACGAGTTGACTAACTTGCTTTCTCAAAAGTGTGAATATTCAGATGCTTCTGTTTGGTTTGGTTATTTGTTTGTTTGGGTATTTGTTGTTTGTTTTTATTTTAATTTGCTTAAAAATGATTAGCAATAGCTGCCTTGGTCCCTAGTGGTGGGGTGGTGATGCGATGGCTCAGAGAGGGCACATGGCCACAAGCTGCAGTGAGCCAGACCCTGCAGGTCCCGCTTGTGTATGGGGCTTCCTCCTGATCCAGGAGCTTGTCCTGCTGGAAAGTGCCGTGTGAAGGGGCAGCAGCAGTGACCTGCTGGCCATGCAGGGAGCAGTTCCCAGCAGACAGTGAGCCTCGGGCTCTCAGCTGCCCGTGCAAGGAGCAGGCAAGGAGTGGAACTTGCTGCTGGCATGGGGGCACGGAGTCAGGGCATCAGGGGCACTGCCAGGGCAGGGTCAGAGGGGGACTCACCTGGGGTGAACCCTGAGCTGAAGGACCTGCTGAGCCCATCGTTTGGGTGCTGGTGGCACTCAGCCTCCAGCCTGGCACTGGCCTTGCTGCTGGCTGACCTGGCCATGAAGTGTGTTGGGCTAAGATTTTCTGTGGGCCCTTCGGAGCACCACTGCAGCTGTGTGGGACACGGGGGCTTTGCCAGGGACCGTGGCATCTTGGCTTGGGGCTGTGCAAGGCCTGTCACCCGTGGGAGAGAATTGAGGGGAGCGAGGCAGGGGCTTTGCAGTATTTATTGAACTCTTGCTGGGTTTACAGAATTTGAGGCTTTAAAAGCTGCACTGTGGGTATCCTGGAGGTGAGCAAAGCTGCTCCCCGGGGGCTGATGGAGATGCCCCTGCACACATTTCCCAGCAATCCCCAGCTTCTTTCCAGGGGCTAGAGAGTTTTCTGATGCCACTGGCACTGAGCTCAATGGGCTCTGAAAAACATCTCAAAGAGTATCTCAATCGTTCCTCAATATATCTTTCAAGGTAAAAGAGGTAATTCTGACACTATAAAAAAAATAGATAAGGAAACATAAAAGTATGAGCCAGATTCTCCCATTTGATGTTTTTGCTCACTTTATTGCATTTCATCTCATTACTTTTATGGTGAGACCAAACCTTCCTGATGTTGATAGTCCAAAATAGAAACCCACAATTTTTAATACATGCTTTTAGTTGAAACCACAAGATATTGTGAAAACAGACAGTGCAGTGTGTCATTAAAGTGAGTTATTTAAGTATAATTAGTCTATTTTCTACTTTTTAAGAGTTCTGTCTATATTTTAGGAGATGATATGGATTTATTTTTTGAGGGCTAGAAATAACAGGGTAAAATCTTGCTGGTGGTATTTTTCTAGTCACTTTGTCAAATGCACGACTGCGCACATTACATAGGGGAGAGAAAAAAGCCTTCCCTCTTCTCACCCCTCGGCAACATAACAGGGAACAGAACTGCACATCTGTAAATAAATGCATCATTAGATTCTCATCAATTTGTAAGCTTCACTTGATGTATGGCTAAAATAATCCCACAAGGATAACTAAAGAAGTGTTTGCTTTCAAGCACACAGAACACAGACCAGTGGAAACGCTATTTCAGCTGAACTCAGTATGCTGGGATTTTTGGTTGTTGGCTATTTTTTTTTTTTTCAACAGTCCACGATAAAGAATTATTTTAGATGCATTGCTACCAATATATTCATTAGCTGAGGATCTCTGGACATATTAAAAGAACACAGTAAAACAACTAATGATGCACTTGAGCAGTAACAGGTTGTCATTAGAGCAGCATCTGCTCTCATCAGAGTTAATTATTCAGTTGCTTTGTTTTCCAAGTAGGTGTCTGGTAGAATTTAGCAGAATCTTAATTAAAACACATTTTCAAACTCCATGGATGCTCATCTCATCTAAAGAAATCAAGACAATTTCCACCATAAACATCAAGCTTCAGTTGAGCCATCAAACAGCACAAGGATCTCAGCCAAGGCAAGTTTTAGGCATTAACCATTTCAGTGCCAGTGGGATGCAGGTTGCTGTGGAACAGTGCCCTGATGAACTCCCCTGATAAACCATCCTGTGCACATACCCATAGCCAACACAGGCACACAGTTAAGTAATGACAATACTCACGCTGTGTAATTGCAATTGTAATTGTATTGTTTTCACTGTACAAACCCTTCAGATGCTGCTTGTTAATTCGGAGCTGCAGAGGATCAGGGGGTGCTCCCAGGAAACAGAAGTCACTCCCTGCTCAGGCACAGACCTGCCCTTCTGCCCCCTTCTACTGTTCTGAACAGCACTGCCCTGTGCAGTCCCCTGAGCCGACCCAGCAGCAGATGCTGGCATTTTTTAAGCTCTCCCTGCTCTCCTCCGCAGTGCTGAAGAAAGATGTCTTTCCTCTTATAAAAACTTATTTCTTGGAAAGCCAATGGAAGTGTTCTGTCTCTGGACATAAAAAGATTAGGTGATTACTGTGAGGCTGCACTGTCAGAAACTCGCTGCTAATATAGTAGCCACAGTGATGCCAGAGAACTCTTCCCATGGGATGTGGTAAACCCAGCATGCTCCCAGGATGCTTTCAGGGAAGGAGTAGGGAACTGGACAAATCCATGGTTGTGTGTTTCCACTCAGCTGGACCTTGCACATGACCCTCACTTTTGAGAGAGAGACTCATGTATTTACTCACTGCCATGTGCCTCCAGGAGAAAGATCTACCTTATGCCATCCTGTCTGACTGGACCTTGGGTCAAACAGCTGCTCAGCCAAATTTTGTGCACACACCTTTGCAAGCAAATGTATCTGCACGTGTGTTTACACTTAAGCACACAAAACTCTGAAAACTCCCTGTAAAGAAAACACTCTGAGGTAAATAAGCTGAAGTTCAACCTGCTTCACTTGAATGCCAGTATCTATGGTTACTTTCCAGCGTCTCCTCTTTATTAGATTTCAGTGAGTGCATACCAAAAAAGTTCAGTCTATGAGCAAAACCTTTATTTCCCAATGGCCAGCACAGAATATGAGAACTTGAATCCTAAGCTTGGAGTTTTTTGCTGCAGTGTATTGACTTACACTTGAAGCTAGTTGCGAAATTTCTATTATAAAAATGCTGTTTCATCAAAAGAAAATGTTTCATGAAAATAGAGTATTCTAAGCAGGCTGAAACAGCTGCATTCATACTTGTAGATGGGAATATTCTGATTTTTCACATTAAAACTGGTTTTATAAAATTTTTTTTATTTGTAATGTTATAAACAGTTTTTTTGAAAACTACAGATGAAAGAAAAAAAATCAAAATTGTCATGACACATTTCAGGTTAACCCCAATGCAGTATCTATTTCCATCCTATTTTATAGAGCATTTCAAAGCTTTTTGGGTTGGTGATGTTTGGAAATGGAGCTGCATCTGGAGAAGTTTACTTTTGTCTTTGTTTTTCTGATCCCTTTTAAAATAAAAGCTGTTCTGATAGAGACTACTTGTCTGTCATGAAAGGAAAAAATGGAAATCCGTAGCTCAATGACTGTATTTTAATGGCTGTACAATTATTTTCAGGCCATTTTGAGGAGGTGAGCAAGTAAACCCCCCACAGAGCAGGGGCAATTCCAGCCTGTGCAGTATTGCAGGACTTGGGACTTGTTTGGTGGAAATACCTTTCCCTTTTGGAAAAACCAAAAGGTTTGGGTTCCTTAAGGAAAAACAAGCTTCTGAAGGACACCAAGGTATTTCCTTCCATGTGTTCTCTTCCTCCTCCACGCTGCTGTTTCTCACCTCAGAGCAGCTGTAAGAACTGTTTCCCCATCACCATCTTCCCTCTTCCCACCACAAGTGACTCAGGATGAAGCTGCCAGCTTTTCTCTCCTGCCTGGATGACTTTTCAGATCTCACATCTGACAAACAGCATACTGCAGGAGCACAGCACTCCTGGTGAGAGGAGATGGATGTCTTGAGGCATCCTGAGGGGTTTAAAAGGACACACCTTCATTTTTCATCCCAGGTCTGAGCAGCTGGACTTGCTTTCTGGCACATTGACTTCTTGGGCAGCAGGGCTCAAAGCAAGAATGAACTGATAACCAAGTGCTACCACCACCTCTGAAACCACAAGCTTTTCTCTAGAATACTCAGTTTTACATCAGAATTATTCTGAAAAACGGCTTGCACTGAACAGCTGGTGGTCCACAGGTGAGCACATGCAGAACATGACCTGAATAACTCGCCCACAGTTTTATCCCTCAGAGCCGTCCAGGCTCCCCAGACTGACACTGTTAGGAGCCCCACCACGGCTGTTTGTGCTCTCCTTCACTGACTAACAGGCAAAGCAGGCCAGCAGACCAACAAAGCTGTGGGCATTTTCATGCCACGGCACTGGTGGATGACACAGAGCGCTGCCACGTTCAAGCTGTGGGCTCCTGCTTTGGCGGGTGCCAAGCAGCCATGGCTGCAGCTGCCACGGTGCCAGCCCGTGCCTGGGGAGCTTTGCTTTCCCTTTTAAAGCCTCATTTTTACCTAGAAAATAACCTGTAGGGACCCCCCAGCATTGGAGGCTGCTTGTGCATGACCACTCTGGGTGTTCAAACCGCTCAGAAAAGTTGCCAAGCTTTGCTGCTTGGAGGGGAAAACACCTGGGCTGTAGTAGTGCCCCATCCTGAGGGGAAGTGGCATTCTGGGAGGAAAGGGGACTTTTTGGTTTCTCTGATCCTGTCACCAGAGCATTCATTGTGCACAGGGAAGATAAATAAATGAGAGCAGTACTTTGGTCTTCACAAAAGCAGCTGTTATTCACTGCTGAGTGGGGTTTCTTCTGAAGAGTAGCTGCTTTCCAGCAGAAGTGGGTGCTGGAGCCTGTGAGCAGCACGTGTGTGTGTGAGCTCCACGTGACATCTTCTGATGGAAGACAACCATGACAAGCTGGCAGCACCTCTCTGTGCCAGGGGAGTGGAGAGGGCCACTGTTGCTGTTCCTGTGGCTGTCCTGTAGTCACGGTGACTCAGCCAAGCTGGACCTTGCACATGACCCCCACTTTTGAGAGAGAGACTCATGTATTTACTCACTGCCATGTGCCTCCAGGAGAAAGATCTACCTTATGCCATCCTGTCTAACTGGACCTTGGGTCAAACAGCTGCTCAGCCAAATTTTGTGCACACACCTTTGCAAGCAAATGTATCTGCACTTGTGTTCACACTTAAGCACACACCTTGCAGCTGGCATCTGCATCGTGTGGAGCTCGACACGCTGGGGCTCTGCCACCCAGTGGTGTGGGCTGAGCTGGGGCTCTGCAAGGACCAGAGGGGTGAGACAGGACACCCAGCCTGCCCCATCCGAGCTGTGGACGAGAACTCTGCCTTTTTGCTGTGAAGATTTCTGTGCCTGCAGAAGTGTGTTTTTCCACCCAAAGTGAGATCAGATGGGTTGTAATAGCAGAGTAGGCAGAGAGGGGGGCATGTAGCAAGCCCAAAACTGTAAGTGGGGAGCTACAGTGATGCAAATAGCTCATTCCCAGAACTCACACTTTCGGCTCAGTGATATGATCTGATCAAATTTGTCAAATTCTTTGACAGTTAAAAAAAAAAAAAGGAAAATGAGGACTCTATTTGGGTAAATGGATTTTTATTAAAATCTTTATAGCATATTTTGTTTCACTCAGAACTTAACTTGAATCAAGTGCCAAAGACTGAGTTTCTAGTGAAACTCTGTTTCCTCTTCCTTTTGCTTGGGCCTGATTGCAGGATTAGCACCCGCACTGCCCTGACTGATGTGCACAGCATTATCAGTATGGCAGAGAAGCCAAGCCCCCAAGGATCTTCATCTTCACAGAGCAGACTTGGGGTGCCTGCCACTGCAGGGTCCTGCCAGAACACCCCAGGGCAGTGTAGGTCTTGCTGGAGCAGGGGCAGCTGCGAGGACTGAGTTTAGCCCTCCGAGGTGCCCCTGGGCACAACCCCAACAGGACATGAATACCAGGTGCTCCAAGTTACCCTCTGGGTGAGCTAACTTTTTTGCATTGATTTCAGCTGAAGCTCAGAGGAAGGAAGATGAGGCTGACCTGCAGAGGAGATGCAGCAGTAAGAAGGGCTGAGCTGCACCAACCAGCCCCACCAGGGACGTGTACAGAAAAGGCTCCCTGGCTGCTTCCTGGGTTCCCTGTTGCCCAGCTTCCACTGCTGCAGCAGGAGTGGAAATGCTACATGAAGACCACTGAGTGGTTTGGATTCTGCCAGGTAAGAGTGTGAGGGTGTATTTGTGGCCAGGTGGTTTGCTTTGTGGTGCTGGTGGGCTGTTACACTCCTGGCAGTGATACTACTTACTGCCTTTTGTACTGTTTGAACCCAGCTGTGGTGGTTCTGCTGTGATAGGGCCTGATAGAAGTACTGCAGAGACTGCTTCTTGATGGCCTTGTGAAAACAGAGATGAGAGCGAGTGATGTTAATGAGAGGGAGAGGGGAAAGCTATGTGCTTGGGTGTAAAAATCTGTTTTTAAAATCAAGATGCTCGCTGTGCTCTGAAGTGTGTTGTTGCTGCCAGGGTTTGACCCAGTTCTTGGTTCAGCCAGGCTAGCTGGTTCTGGGAAACTCCTCCTCCTTTCACTGCAAATACAACATCAGCTCAATTAATCGGGCTCCATACAGTGAATTGAAAACCAAAAAGTCCCCTCTGACATTTATCTCTGTCTTCATTCCTGGGGGAAAAAACACAGGCACACAAACCCCTCCTAATGAAAATCAGACAGTGTGAGCAAGTGGCTCTGAAGCAAAGTTTTTCTGCTCCTAAACTGTACTTCAAGTCATTACAAGCTTTGCTTGCCAACCTTACAGTAGCTGAAGCAGTATGTACAGCCTGTGATACGCAGACTGGAGTAAAACCTTCTTCATGACATTTTGTTGTATGGGAAAGCTTGAGTTTTTGGAAGACGCTCCGATAACACAATATGGAAAGCATGCTATCTTAGCATTTCCTACGCCGACTTGGAATGCCTTCTGTTTGGAGAAGATCCACTGGCAAGTGAGGGAAGGTCTGAACAGTCAATTTAGATTTTCTTTTAAATGTATTCTGTATGCATATATTGTGGTTATTTTGAGATTTTTGCCTTCTGGAATGATTACTGTCTGATACCAGATAGAAAAGTCATTATGCATAAAACATAGGTGTACAATGAGTTCAGTAGCTATGGGGAGCTGCGGATGGAACCAATTAAGTTTCATCAAGAGGTGCAGACCTTATTTGTCTTTCAAACTCTATTCCACACCTGTGGAGCTGTTACCATTACATTAAAATCAGTCGTCGAGGCTGCTTTATTTTTCTGAAGCATGCTTTTGCTGAGGACACCCTAAAAATGGAGCAACATGTAATTGCTGACCCTGGATCAAATGCATGATCTAGCTGTGTTTTACACCCTTCTGCAGTTGTGTCCTTCCACGCCCAGCACAGATAGGCTTTGGAGGGAAGTTGGGAGTCCCACCCTCTTTGACCAGCGTCGATCCCCTCTGGGCTGTACCCTGAAAGTCTGGCAGCACAACTTGCCCAGAAGGGCAGCCTTTCGTCCCTGTTTGAGTATGCAGGGCTCCTCCTGCCCTGTGGTACAACTGTGTTGTGCAATGGGAGCATCTGTGTGTCTCTTTCAAAGAGCTTACAACTCGCAGGGGAATGTGAGTGGGATGTTATCAGAATATGTAAAAGTGTTTTGTGCATTATATCTATATTAAATGCCTTCGAGATGACTGTGAGTGGCAGGAGGATTGATGTGGTTGACTGGAACGGTTGGCTGGCCGGTCTGTGTTGGTGGAGAAGAGGAAAGGCTATGCAGGAGGAATGGCAGCACTTGTATTGTTCAGAGTGGCACAACAGAAAGGACACAGATGGCTGTAAGGGAGGTGCCAAAGTGACTGGATAACCCCGCTCATCTACAGCATTAAAGGAAACAGCCTTGGGGCAGGAATGTGGAAGCTCAGCTTAAGGGTATCTTATTGCACCTTGTACTGCCTGTTTAGGGCAAAGACAAAATAATAATACTTCCTTCCTGTCACTCTCTGAAGGAAAACAACAGGGAGGGCATGGTTACTAAACCTGGCAGACAGCCCTGTGTACCCACAGCCTCTGCTTGTTGCCATTGCTGCCCTGCTCAGAGCACGGCACAGCTCCACGATGGAGTGTGACCTGCTGCTGGGGAAGACAGGGAGTTCCTCTGGCTCTTCGCCTCCTTCCTGCTCTAAATGGAGCTTGGGTGATGTGTCTGGGTCCAGCAGGGCCATCACGTGGCCTTAGTCAAAACCTGGCCCAGTAAGCCCTGAAGCTGCTGCACTGTAGCTCCAGCAGCCGCATCCAGCTCTCTGCACATCTGGGTAGCAAGTCAAAAATGTGGGATGCTCAACTCTGCCGTGGCTTTGTGGAGCCCTTAGCCTGCATGGGAAGGGGAGGCAGTGAGCTGCTGGTGCAGCCTCCTTTCCTGCTTTCAGGAAGCACAGCTGGCATTGGCCTTTGGTTGCTGCTGTGCAGTGACTGCTCCTCCTCTATAGTCAAAAGCCATTTGGTTACCACACTGCTAATACCTGTGTGGAGTTGTGCCACGCTGCCCCCTCAGTATTGGGGACTGACACAGGTAGGGAGAGAGTCAGGGCCCATTGCTGAGCTCTCAGTTCACACCTGACTGTTCGTAAGCAGCACTAAAATTTGAGGCTACAAGCTAGCACAGACAGCAGCTTTCTCCTCCTTTCCTCTCCCCTCTTGGAGCATGCAGCTGTGCAGTTGCCAAAGTCGCAGCCAAAGCCTTCTTAGCCCCGGGCTGTCAGGGATGCTGTGCAGTATTAAAGCCAGTAACCTCTGTGCTGCATGTAAGCAGCTAGAGAAAGGCAATCCAAAAAGAGCATGAACAGAAGGCTGGAAAAAGAGCCTCTTGATTATTCCATTTTTAAGAGGGGAAAATGCTGCAAGGGCAGAAGAACTTAGGAATCCTGTTTTCTCACTGATGCTCTCTCTCATGGCTTGATTATCTTGTGGTCATCCTGATTAAAGCTTGTCTGGTGGCTGGAGTATAGCATTGCTTTCCCATGCAGGATTTGCAGTATCCAATAGCATGAGTAATTTTACATTGCAGTCTCATTCTTCAGAGGGGACAGCAGTTCAAGACTCTCTACATATTTTCTTGAGACTCCTGGG
Source organism: Monarcha castaneiventris obscurior (assembly GCA_026261815.1). NCBI lineage: Eukaryota > Metazoa > Chordata > Aves > Passeriformes > Monarchidae > Monarcha > Monarcha castaneiventris. Next base: position 5,555,355 of record JAMPIT010000879.1, read on the forward strand.
AATTTGGTACATCTGAGATTCCTCAGTGGCATTAATTTTGACTGAAATCAGCCATCAGAGCAAGGAAAGGACTGGAAAGTAAATAGTACAGTTGCATAAATCTTGCCTCCTTAACAAATCATACCATGAAAAAATCTAAATATTTTAACAACATGTTATTGAATACCAGGGTCATTTCTTCTCCCACATCACCAGCTGAAGGTTCACATGGTGCTTTCAGCACACCTGTTCTCTTATTAGACTCTGATATTGCAAACACCTAGGTGTTTTCTCATCAACAAGTGCCCTGGAAGCTGCAGAGCTCTTGCAGGACTGAAATGAGGCACACAGGTACTGCTGGGCAGCCAGGGTATTAGATGGGTTCGTGGTGGAGGGGAATAGTCTGCATTCCTGAATCTGGATGAGGCTTCCCAAAGTGCTGCTGCTGGTGGCTGAAAGTGTTTAAACATCCTTCCCATGGGCAGAGGGATCTGCTGGCCCAGCTCAGGCAAGGGGTGGAATGCAGGGTGCCCTGCTGTGAGGTGGCACCATGTCACTGTCCCTCATGGGTGGCAAGGGCAGGGTTCCATACTAGAGGGTGCTGGGCATGATGCTGGTGTTGGTATCCGTGCTTTGGCACAAACACGTGGGAGCTGTGTTCATGTCAGGAAGGAAAAGGTTTTATTCAGGACCTGTGGCCTTCGGTGTGAACTGATGTAGAAAATTAAGTGCCCATGGGAGGCATTGAGTCCTAGCTTTGGGGAGGAAGGAACTCAAAGTTTAGCAAAACATTGCTAATCTCAGAAAAATGCTTTGCTTCAAAACTCACAGGAGGAGTGCTTTTGACCTGCTTTTAGTGCTGTCCCAGCTCAGTCTGCAGAATCCAACGTGAAGCCCATTGCAGAGCCTCTGCCGATCAGTGCGGGCATGGCCAAGCGCTGCTGGCAGTCGCTCCCCTGCTCAGTGCTCGGCGCCAGCCAGAAACAAACAGGCAAAGTGCTGCGCCAAGGAGAAGGGAAACATCTTACTCCTTATTTAATCAATATCAACAGACATATTAACAATCGCATGTCAACACGCACAATTATTTGTAACCCACCAGTAAACATGCTCGCTAGGCCAAAATGCAGGTGCCCTGCAGAGGCAAGAAGGCAGGGGCGTGTTTGGGAGCGCACTGTTTCCTTGGGAGCTGCAGACGGGCTGGGTGCAGGGTGCTGCAGGCACAAAGCTGTGGAGGGGAGTGCTGGCACTCCCAGAGCATCGCAGCTCCAGTGGTGGCACATGTTCTTGGGCAGCTGCACTTGGGTGGCAACACATGAGGACAAAGTTGTCTCCCCTGCTGGAATGGGCCTGGCAACCACCACATCTGCTCTGGGCCCCCTGTGTGTTTACTCCTGTGCAAGCTTTGTACAGAGGCCTCTTTGTACAGAGCTTCCTCTTTGGTGGCTACCTGTGGCTGGCAATGCTGCAGCTTTGTGTTGTGTATGCTATGGGCTAGAAGAAGAAGTGATGTTTAGTAAGTACAAATCCAAGATCTGGCCTACAGCAGAGTGATGGGGCTTGGACTCTGCAGGCTCTGGCGGTGACAGGGTGGCTTGCAGCAGGGATGGTGTGAGTCAGTGGTTCATAGCCTGCCATACCTGGGTGGGGACAGAGGAAGCAGCACTTTTGGAGTGGGCCAGGAAGGACCTGCAGGAAAGCTGATGATGATGGATGAGCCAGAGCACAGCTGGGGCTTCAGGTTCTCTGTCATCTGTGCAGGAGGTGGGAGTAGCAGTGTGGTGCTGTTGCAATGGCATTGGTTTAAGAATAAACTAAGCCTCAGACCTCCTTATCCATGTGAATGCAAAAAGCATCCAGTCTCAGGTTTCTCATTTCTTCCCTGGAATAAATGAAGTTTCATGAGTCCTGCTGGCTGCAATGAGGGTATGTCCATGCAGAGAGGTAAAAATAGACCTCTGCTTTAATTTGAGGAATGTAAGTCTTTCTCCAGTGGCAAAAGCCCCCACTGCCCCCCAGGTGAATGTGCAATAAATATGAGTGTGTGCAGACAGGGCTGCACAGACCATTTGGGTGGTGGGTTGGTGGGGAAGATGCTGCCTCCCCCCTCCTGGGGGGAAGGGGCAGTGTGGGGAGCACACCAGAGCTCGGGTGTGGGCTGCTTTCCTGAGCCCCTGTCTGGATGTCAGTTCGAAGATCATTCGCTCCCTGAAATATTTACAAATATATCTGCCTCTGAAATCTGCCCAAGTTTATCAATGAGACAGGAATAACATTACAGAGCTGTGCACACACATGTTCTACATTCCCCCAGCAATAATTCCTTCCTCCAGTTATGCTATGTATTTAGTGCATTCCTTCAGTATGATAATCATCAACATGCTTGGGGAAAAAAAAAAAAAAAAAAAGGCTAACAAGATCAAAACAAAACATAGAAGCTGGCCAGATAGTGGGAAGAGTGTGCTGCAGCCCCTGAGGCTGGGACTCCATCGTCCTGGCAGTGTCTGGCCTCTCAGAGGACAGCGGAGCCGCTGCCTGGTGTGAGAGCAGCAGTGCTGTGGGGATGTGACAGCAGCCAGCCCCACTCGCTGCCTGCCGGGCAAACGGAGGGGGCTGGCAGGGGCAGAGGGGAAAGGAAGGCTAAAACATAACAGAAGTAATAGAAAGCAGCTTGAAAATCTTTTCTCTATTTATATATCGACCCACAGAGGCGGGGGGAAGCTGTGTGGTGCATTCAGCTGTTGTTAGCTGCCTCCCCTGTGCCGAGGGTGAGGGAGCTGCCATGAGACCACAGCCGGGCCCGTGAGCCAGCTCTGAGTCCCTCGAGCGAGGGGTGTGCTGTTCTTTCCCAAAGCAGATGCTTTGTTCCTGGGCTCAAAACCTGCTTTCCCACAGTTTGCACGTGAAGCAGTAAGTGGTGCAAGCCTCTTAGCTGTGTCACAGGGTTTTGGTTGTTTTTAAAATGGATTTGAGGGCTCCATATCTCCTGATGTTTAGCTAATAATGAAATGTTCTTGGTTTTTCTGTGGCCAGTCTCTTCCCTTTGGCTTGTCCTCTGCACAGAGCTGCTTCTCAAGCTGGCCTCAGAACAAAGCAATTGGTGTTCCTTTCCTTTTGTTCCCCTTGCTTGGGCACAGGCACCCTGTGGCTGCTAAATGCTCTCGAGCCAGCAAGACTGCAGGTGAGTGTCTGCACTCTCTGTCTTCTTGCTATCATCAGATGATGACATGTTTGGCCCCAGGTATTTCTTCTGGTCATTCCTGTGCTACCCTGGCCTGCAGTGCTGCTAGGAATGCTCTGGGCAGCATCTTCCAAGGCTTTCCTTAGCCAGGACTGAGGGGCAGTGTCTTTTGAGGGGGAGAAGGATGAAGAGGACTTGTCTGTGGGGCACCCAGTGTTGTGAGCCTGGCAGGAGCCATTAACCCAGCAGGTCTGAGTAGGAATTAGCAGTTGGAGATGTACTTTCCCCCCCTGCATCCTGCTCCCTTGCTTTGTGGGAGCTGTTGGCTTTCCTGGTGAAGCACATGCTCGAGCATCTCAAAGACAGCATGCTGCTTTCAGTCTGAACATGTTACCTGCTTGCTAGTAAGCATGAGAAGTGGTGGAATGCATCAAAGAGGGCCTTTATCCCATCCCACTGACAGAGGGAGGGCTGCTGGATTTGGGAAAAATCCCAGCCCTTCCAGGATATACCAGTGCTGAATACTTCCTTAGACTTTTGTTTTCTCCCTAAAGGCAAGAGACACATGTTTGGGAAAGGCAAGTAACTTTTTGCTTCTAACCCTTCCTAGCACAATTGCTTATTTTCTATTCCCCAGGAAAATTTAATCATAGCATTTCAGCCAGGCAGCCTGTGCAAGCCCTGCTTCTGGGGCCTGCCATGGCAAAGCAAACTTTCCTGATGTCTGAGGGGCAAAAGCACATGAAGTGGGGTCGCATGGAGGTCTGAGGAAGAGGAGGCGGTGGTGGGCTCGAGTTTAGTGCCTGAAGTGCAAAATGTTGGTTGGGAGCACGTGTGGAAGCACTGCTGTGTGCAGCACTCTCTGCATTCGTCTTTCAGGCAACAAGCGGCAGCGCGTTATCGGGTGTGTGAATACATATTTACTACGGTAGGCCCAGAAGGGCTTTTCAACAACTTTCCCTGCATGTGTTGCTAACAAGTCACTCTACAGATTTACCAAGTGAGCAGAATCGCAAATGTTTCTCTTTACAATGAGAAGTAATCAGAGGAGGTCTAAATGGCAAACAGCGATCCAATATATACATTTGTCACAGATATAATGTGAAGTCAGCTCAGCCTCTTTGATGTCACATAAACATGTCATTTTGAAGCGACTCAGTTTCGCTGGCATTTCATCAGCCAGTGCACAACAAACAGTGCCAATTACACTCCTTTGCTGTTTATCATTTGCCTCCTTTAAAATGCCCATCCATTACCAGCAGAGTGGTTTGCAGTGTTTAGTCTCTGGTGGGGGTGGTATTCCACAGCCCTCAGCCCTGAGGCAGATTCTCTCTTTTGCTGCTTAACCCACTGGTTTAATTACTGTGTGGGTTCAAAAAAAACCCAAAACCTACCCTAAAATGTCCTGTATGCCAAACCTTTGTAAAATTTAGCCTCTGAAAAAAGAGATGCTGTGGAGAGGTGCATGGGGAGTAGGAATTCTGTTTGAGGAGAAAGGGAAGGACATGTCTCCTCAAGCATCCCTGCTATTTGTCTGGTTTCCTTTTCCCAAGGGGAAAGTCAGGAATGGGTCTCATGGCTGGGCCCAGGGAACTGCCATCATGGCACAGGCACGGTGACCAAAGCATGTCCCACCAGCTCAGCTACACTGGGTCCCACTGCAACCAGGGCAGTGCATGGAGAGCCAGTCTGAATTTCCAACAAAGTGACTGAATCCCAGCACTTGTGCTCTGACGTGCATTGCCAGTTAATGGTAAGAGGATGCAATCCCTTGTGTGTAGGCAAATGCATCATTTGTAAAGTACGTCAGCCCCCACACGTACATGTGTGCATGACGTAGTCATCAGATCCTGCACTGATGTTCTTTCAAAGAGTTTGGGAGATGGGATATTCCGAATGTGGTGTTTGAAGCACTCATGCTACCAGCTGCTGAACTCACTGAAAGGAATACAGTTCTTCTGTTTGCTTCCCTGCTAGTAGTTAAAAAGTAATGAATCCTTTTATGCTTTCTTTACATAATAGGCTCCAGCCAGAAAACTGGATGTTTCCTCGTCAATAAAATAAAAAAGAAATTCCCAATATTAAAGGAACAAAGATGAAATTGAGCAAGTCTTATGTTATTGTGGTTAACAGTCAATAAGGAAAACCAGAGTTTTGTTCTGCTGACTTAAAAAAGCATTAAGCTGTAAATATCTTACTCTGTTCTATTTTAGTGTTGGGGTTTCTTTCCTTTAAATTTAATTCATGACAAAATTCCCTCCTGAAGTTTTGGTGTTAGTTTTCTTTCCCTTCTTCTTTCCTCAAAACATCAACCAATTTACATATAAGGGCCTTTTCTTCCTAAAATCTGCAAAGTTTAATGGAAGCAGTAATTTTTCATGTGTGAAAGTAATTCTGGGACTGCTGCATAGTTAAAATGGGATTTCACCACTCATGGGAACCCAGTCAAAGAATAGGAGCACAGTGTCTGGGGTTTGTGCTCGTGTGAGCAGAGCACGGAGTGGGGTGGCTGCAGGAACGATGATGTGGCTGCAACTCTCCTGGGCAGCTCGAGGTTCAGCCACTGGTGATGGGACAAATACCTCTGAGAGTGATTGGCATACCTGAGCCAACATTAAATGTGGACACCCTCTGCTGACTCGTTGTCAGAATGTTTTTGATAAGGTTTCTGTACATGTCTGAACACATTCTATGACAAATGCTTGTCTTGGGTAGGAAAGCCCAGCAACTCTTGCCTGACACACAGGAACCCAGCTCCCAGACAATGTTACTTCTAGGGGGGATAGGTCCAGGCACACAAGCTGGAGTCAAGGGCTGCAAATCCCATATGGCAGGGGTAACATGTTGGAAGAATAACACACCTGAATAATTCTGAGCAGTTTATAGATGAGCAAAGTTGGACCTGCACATGAACTTGAGTTAGCAGGCAGATCACATTGGTCATAAATTTAGCTGTGCTGTAAAGTATGTGCACACAAATCCACTCTATATATTTTAAGTGCACTGACAAAGACTTTGGTTGCAGTATTTAGAGGAGAAAACTGTTTTCTTTCCCCTGAGCCCAAACTGTTCCCAATGAATAATTTGTCCAGTTCTAATGTATAATTAACATCCGAAGGTGGAGGCTGCTGTCGCCTATAAACATTACCATATTTCCATATTCCTACTCTGCAAGTTATCAGTTTTAAAAAGGAAACCGCACATGGATGCGCACAGGAGCGAAGCTGGCCCTGTGACCTGGCAGCAGCGAGTACCACTGGTGGCAGTGTGGTCACCAGAGCCCCTCGCCTCGTGTCCCTTCACATTCCTCAGACTGCCCTTTACCCCCAAGGACCCCCTTCACAGCCTTTGCGTGCCTTCCTTGAAGGCTTATTTAAAGGCTTATACCAAGTCGTAGGTGGCCACAGTGGGACTGACACGAAAGCAGCTGCTGGTCCCTTCCTGCCTGTGAATGGGGGCTGATTGCTGCCTGCTGAAAACTCCTCAAGGATCCATCCACAGAAACTATGGACGGGTTTTGGATCATCTGCAGAAACTCGATTTATTTGGAGTTTATTTGTCAGTTTAGCTCTCTTTAATCTACTTCACTGAACAGACCCTAGGAACTTTTTTCCTGGCTTTTTGGGCTTTTACCATCTGCTAGCATTAATCACTCAATGCCAAATGATGCCTATCATTCAGGAGCAAGCACGTTGCAGAGGCCTCAGCCTTCTCTGGAGTGGGACCAGAGCTGGGGTGTCTGGTGCTGCTGGCAGGGCAGTCAGGCAGCAGCTGCCCGCTGACATGGCTGTATTGATCCCTACAGCTGGTAACCAGAGGGGAGATGGGAATTGCTGCTCCTGAGAGCAGAGCCCTGTGCTCCACACAGCCTGGTGCAGCACTGTTCTGAGCCAGGGGAGTAAATTAATAGCCCAGCACTGGTGGTCGTACCATCCCAGCACAACCAGCAGATGGGTTGTTGTGAAGGAATTCACCTGTGACACCCTTGGGGGCCCTGTGCTACTATCAGAGAAAACCCTTTTTGTTGCCTTTTATCTTCTGAGCTGGTTGAAGGAGACAAGCGCCAGCAGTGTCCCCAGCAAGGCTGCAGCCCCAGGTCTTCACACACCTCTGCACATGTGTGGGATGGAGGGGCCCACCAGTGGCTCCAGTCTGTGTGCCCAAACTGCTCATTGCCTCCATCCTGGAGCTCTGGGCAGGCTCTCGCTGGGCACAGCCATCGGCCGGGGCTGTGGGGTCTCTGTGCTGTGTTGCAATAACTCTCCTTTGCGGTGTGCAGCGCATGGGAGCATATGGCTCTGTCTGGTTTGTTTGTTTGTTTTAGGGTTTTTTTGTTTCTTTCTATTTTGGTTTACTGTCACAAATAATTTAATTATCCCATGACTTGCCATTTCAGTTATGCATTGTCTCTGTTCCTGTTTGACTTGGGGGCAGCTGTTGAGCTATCCAGATTTAGGGCTCAAATCTGCTCATCGTTATGTGTGAACACAACACAGCCCATCTTGTAAAACTGGCAACTCTGCACAAGGTGGGCATGTGTGAGAGCTGATGTGCTGGGATGCAGCTCACATCCCACACCAGGAATTGGGACCAGCCCTCAGCCCCCAGGAGTGCCCTGTGCGACCCAGAGAGGCCTGAGCACACGGTGGGTGTTTGTTAGCAGCTGGCAAATGGTGACCCACCTGAAGGTAGGTGGGTTGTGAGGGAGGCTAAAAATCAGCTCAGAAACACTTGTTGCTGTCAACAAAATCAGACATCAATCTTTCTTAATTTACCTTTTTCTTTGTCCAGTTCTCAAGTTTAGAGTCCCTCCTGTTCTCAAATTTTCTCCTTTTAGCTCTGATACCGAGCAACCTCCCCTTATGCCACCTGTGTAACTGTAGATGTCAGTGAAAGAGAGATGGAGATCAAGGAATTCCCTGAATTCAGCTGTCTGGGGCTTGAAGAAAAACACCTTTAAATAAAATGCCAAGAGATGGCTGTAATTAGCGTTGTGCTGATGACTGACAAATTAGGTGTGGCAGCCCTTGCTCAGAAAATGGAATCAACTTGTGTGTTGGTCCATCACTTTTTATCAAACTATTTGTATTCATATTTACATCTGTAAATCCCAAAAAGTAGCTGTAACCTCTCTGCTAGAGATGGATGGATGACTTGTGCCTACAAGCATGTGCCCAGAGGGGAACATTTGTTTGGCTTTTACCTATGTCTTTCTCCCGTGCAGTGGATTTAGGAGGCATGTCCTGTGGGAAGATAGGGAAGCAAACAATTCAGCAGTATCTCACTGGAGCTCTGCAGACATTTATAAGACATACAGCTGTTTCTCTTTTTAATTTGGAGGAATACAGGCCTCACAAACAGGGTGGTTGGTTGTTCCTACAAATAAAAGCCCACAGCTTAAAGGCAAAATATTTTGAAGACAATATACAATAAGAGCCTTTTTTTTAGCCATGTAAAAGCTGTTTTATGAAATTAAGCTGGAAATATCATAAGTGGGAAATGACCACAGAATAAATAGAACCTTTTAGAAAGACAGCAAACATGTGTTATTTATTTTCCTAGTAAATGGAAGTGGCAGATTCAATCAGCAGGAAACATCAGATAGTTATGACCATTTTAATCACATAAAAAAAGTTCATAAGTTTTGTTTGTGGTACATTTAACATTTTCAGTTTAGTGAAAGGGGGGAAGCAAATAACTCATGTTTACCAGTAAACTAGAGATAAGATGAGATGGATTCTTCTTACATTGCCAGAAAGGGGACAAGAGGTAGAACAGTGAAGTGTCTGTGCCATTACCTTTTGCACTCCATGTACTCATCTGGAAAGCATTATGACCCATTGCATCAGAAATATTTTAAAACTATCAAACAGTTCCAAAGCATGCACTGTACCCCATGAAGAGACACAGCCTTCATGCCTGCCATTTCAGGAGGCTTGTCATCATGCCAAGGAAACCTATTTTACATAGGTCTATCTCTGCTTATATTTGCTTGAAGGCTTTAAAGTCACGATCAAAAATGCTGATGCTAGATGTTAATTTTAGAGATGGGACAAAGCAAGGGTTATAAATAGCCAGCTGAGATTAAATCCCTACATAATGACAAGATGCCGATATGCCATCAGTAGCTGCAAGAGGAAGGTGGAAGGAGGGACAAGGAAATGTGGCATGTCTTGGCTCTGGGGTGTGTGTGTCAATGCTGACCAAAGCCAACACAGTGTTTGTTCATCTTTCCCTGTATTTTGGAAGCCATACATCTCAAGTTGAAACCTACCTCATGGATTTGTGCATTATAAAGAAAATAGTCATAAACCCCAGCACATTGTCCTTTTTCAGTGTGAGTCACAGAAGTTACAGAATGTTCTGATTGGAAGGGACCCATGTAGATCATGGAGTCCAGCTCTTAAATGAATGGCCCATACAGGGATTCAGCTGAATGTGTGGTCTGGAAGAGCTGTACAACTTCAACTGCTCAGTGAGAAAGGTTAATTTTCTTCTTGGCAAATGTTCTATTACAGCAAGAGGGAAAGGCTTGTATTTGAGGGACACAGAAGGAAAATATACAAGCAATATAAATACAAGGGGGTATTAACTGTATGTGGAATGGACTGATTTATTAAAGGAGACTGTGTGCTTTTGTGGATACCACATGTGGTGTTTCTTTAGAGACAGCAGTAGATATAAAGTAAGCTCATATCCTTGGGATATCAGCTCTATCAGCTTCCACAGAGCAGTGAATCCAAAGAGGATAAAAGGCAAAAGCTCAGGGAAGTTCATCTGGGAGAAGAAAAAGGAGTTAGCAGTAGGACAACAGAGAAGAAATAAACTCCCAGAAAGACTTAGGTGGCAACATGCTCGAAGTCGAGGAGCAGTGACATTCCTTGAGTACCTTTAGAGTTAGTGCAGGCAGGCAGCACAACCATTGCCTCCCTGCTCTCCTCCCTCTCATTTGCTCTCAACTGAAGAATAAAAACTTGTTAGATGTGGTCTGAGAGTCCAGGGATTGACCTACAATACAGGGCTTGATGATACCTGGAGTATAACTGCCTGGTGCCTAGGGTGCCCCAAGATCCTGCTTTAGTGGGATTGTCCTTGGTGGGAAAGCACAGGCAGTTAAACATGGGCATGATCTCCTCTGGCCCCTCAGCTGGTTCAGTGCTGGATCTGTAAGAGATTTGGGGGTTTCTGGGCTCCCCAGAGGTTACTCTCACTCACTGGCAAAAAAAGCCTGATGCAGTTCTTCTGTTGGAGGAAGCCTTGTGTCCCGTAAGAAATGTGACAGGTGCGTTGCTGTGTTTGTATGGAGCAAATACAGGCAACAGCTAAGTGGCCTCCAGGGCTGGGTACCTTGGTTTTGCAGCAGCAGCACCAGAAGCCTGGGAAAGCACAAACAGCTGGGAGAAACCAACTCTGCACAGGGTTTGGGGAGTAGGAGCACAGCATGTCACTGTGGGGCTCACCCCCAGATGCAAGTTTCTTCCATGTCCTTCAAAGCACAAGGTCTGATGGGGGCACTAGGAGATGGCTCCTTCCCCAAAGGCTGGATTTGGGGTCAGCCTTTCTTGGAGGCTCATGACTGCCACTGCTTTGTCAGGGACCTAGAATCAGCACCCCAGGATAGGATGGAGAGAGGGTAAAGCAAGACTTTAATATTTTAGGAAAAACATGCTTCCAGTTTGTCGAAACACTGAAATGCCAAAAGCACAGGCACACCTTGGCTGCTCCAGCAAGAGCAGCCACAGAATCAGTGCTCAGTCCAGGGCTGCTGCCTCTCCCAGATCTCTGTCATGCACGTGCTCTGCCTCTATATGCACACATACACAGTCAGCTTAAAATAAACAATGCCACACAATGCTGAGTCAGAGGCTTGGCCCTGCCCAGGAGCCCACAGCTTGGCATCACCTCTGATCCCTCGGAGGATTTCCAGCATAATATAGCCTTGAGCTTGATTAAGACCTTTGTTTGCAGCAGCCAAATAAAGGCTTATAATAATCTGGAAGATAAAGAGAAGTCATAATGCTGTGTATGAGAAAAGCAGAGCCCAAGTGTCACGTGGCAGGAGGAGCAGCCAGGGTCGTGTAGCAGTGCAGCCTCACACGTGGTGTGATCCTGGGCACGATGCTGCTGCTGCTTCCAGTGCAACCAGCATATAACAACACAGTCATGCAACAGATGATGGCCCTTTTCCTCTGACCCCTGATGTTTGCTGGAAAAAAGGAGCATCCATGACACAACAAACATTAAATTACTTCAAGTTACACTGTGGAAACATAGCACCACATCAGTGAGCAAGCTCAAGGCAGGTTCTGTTGCCTGCCAGCCATGTCGTGCCACCCCATATGGAGATGGAAGTCCTTCTGGCATGTGGAGATGGCCCTCAGAGGATGATTTTTGTGCTGACTTCTGATCAGAAAAATGGCAAGCTCAGCCTCTAGAGGGATGAAAAATTGGCTGCTGCTGACCCACGCACAGGCAATATTTCTGCATGAAAGCATGAGTGACACTGCTGGGCTCAGACACAGCGGTGGAAAGGTGCAAATGTGCACTCATGAGCAGGGGAAGAGCCCCTCACTGCAGTCTGGTGACCAGCTCTGGACTTGACAGTGCAGAGTGATATCTGTTCTGCATTCAGGATTGTCTCTCTCTGCCCCAAACACACACAACTGGGTAATTAAAGTCCCCAAAAGCTTCTAACGCAGGAAGGTAGTCTGCATTTCGTCAGGAGGAAAAAAGCAGTATTGGCTGCTATGCAATGCTGCGGACAATGGAAGAATGGAAGAAGCCTAGCTCTTTTCTCTCTTGGAAACAGCTCTCCCTTACTAAAATAGACTTTGGCTGTTGCACTCGTCCTACAGGGTTAAAGAGACAATTTAAAAAAAAAAAAATTATAATCCAAGACATTATGCTAATTCATCTTTGCATCTTAGGGGTTGTTTATGCCTGTGCACTGCTGCCCTGTGCCAGCAGCATCTTTGAGTTGGTGGCAGGACAGGAGCTGTGCCACAGGCTGTCCTTGTGGGAGCAAAGTGGGATGCTTCGCTGCCAGGCTGAGCTGGGACTGGGTGTGGCATCCATGGCAGCAATGGTGCCTTGTAAAAGGAAGACCTAACCCTTGAACATGCACTGGGTGGCAAAGTCTAGCACAGGACTGGTTACCAGCTGTGGGGAGCAGGAGGGCTCATGGCAGCCCTCCACCATGTGGGAGTGATTAGAGAAAGAATTGTGCTGGATAGATCCCAGATGAGTTAACTTAATAAAGTTGTGGTCTAATTAAACCACATCCCTTGCATCTTATCTGTCTTCCTGCATGTCCAGAGCAGTGCCCAAAGACTGTGTTCCTAGCAAGCATTCACCTTGTTCTGCAGCCCAATAACCACTACCTGCACCAGTCACTGGGCAGTGCTAATGAAATTGTGGGGGGATATAATCTGATTTCAGATTCTCGCTACCTGGAGTCGTTGCACAATGGTCAAGTGCTTGAGGGTTATCCCCTCCTGTAAAGAGGGAGGCGGATGCATGTAACTCTTTCAAACATGCCTATTTCTATCAAGTTTATCCAATTAACCTTGAGCAGTACAGACATCTGAGACCCGGGAACAAAACTCATCATGTAAAAGGCACGTGAAGTCTTCAGTAATGAAGTAAAATGCCTGTGAGTTTAAAGGGTCTCTCCTGCTCACCCAGCACTTCAGGAGGTTTATTACTGCCCAGCCTCTCAGTGGCCAGGCTGGAGATGTCACCTGGAGGTGACAAATCTGTGTCTGGTGCCAGTTAAACAGAGGAGGCAGCGTTAGAGGGGACTCGGCAGGGTGGTTTTGTGAGTGAAGCCTCACATCTGCACCTGTGGGCAACTGCTCAGTAAATGCAGAAGCTGCCAGTGTGGTTTGCTGGGAGTAGATGTGAATTTTACTGCAGTTCTGTAAAAGCCAGAACCAGAGGGTGTCTGGGACTGCAGAAGCAGCCCCGTGGGCTTTCCTCAGCCTCGCCAGAGCAGTAGAATGGGTCCAGGGCAGGACCTGACAGGGACCTGGGGTGGCCGTGTCAGAAGCAGCATTCTTGGCATGTCCATTGATGCCTCTGTCTGCTGGCACTAGGAAGGGCTGCCCACAAGCTGCTCCTCAGCATGGAGCTGACCCTAGACAGCTTGAGGGACTGCCACTATACTGACGTCAAAAAGAAAGGAAAATTAAAAACCTTTTGCCCTACTTTTATTTAGGGAAACTAACTAATGGTGACCGGTAAAATGCCATCGCTAACACATGTAGAAATCCTCTTGTGGGAATTTGTGACTGACTTGTGAGAAGATAAATAAAAGCTTCTCTTGAGTGGGAGTGTAGCGGGTGTCTGCAGCCAGGACCAGACAGGCTGGTTACTTCTCACTTGGCACCACAATCATGACTGCATTTCTGACTCCTAGCTCACTCACAGCCAGAAAGCTGATCCCCAAAATTGCGTGCCATTGAATGACTTGGAAGGAAAAAAACCATACGAGTCCTAATAGGAAGGTTTATATTCTGCATATCTGGTCTATGTCTTGCTGCAGAAATAAACAGCCCTTAACTGAGAAATCTCTGTGGACAGGAGTATAATAGATGAAGGAGAGATGGCTGTATCATTTTGCTCAGTTGGTCATTACGTGGAATTATAACTATTATCAATAAGCCTCAATGTCATTATTTTGCTATACTTGCCAAATGCAGGCATGCCCTCAAATAAACATTCTCCATTATAAATATTGCAGCCCATTAGCAGACCCGAGTGCCTGCAGCCCAGCTGCCTGCTGCTCACCTGGCCGGGGGGAAACGCTGTGCTGCTCCCACAGCAGCACCAGGGCCCCCCACATCCCCTTCCCCACACCCCGAGGGCTCTGGGCAGCCTTCACCAGGATGTGGGCACCAGCAGCCGCCTTGTTGTAACATTTTGCTGAGTCTGAAAGTCCTTCTTCAAAGGAAAAGAAATTGTAGCGCTTGTGGAGCCGTATCAGCATCTGCAGTCTGTGCAGTAAATCTTGTTGCAAGTTTCAGGATATTTATTTTTAAAGAGAGAATTAATAATAATTGTTTCCTCCCTAATGAAGATAAGTGTCACAGGAGACTCGAGCTATCGTGTATTTCATGTATATGGTCTCAAATTCTTCTGTATCTCTCTGCAATTTATTTTCACTCAATTAATTTTATTTTATGATAAAGTAAATGGCCCACAGTGTTGATGGGCATTAGCTGTGGAGCTATCACATTATAATACAATCAGGTTAACTCCTAGCACTATGAGTTAACACTCCCATCTGCCACACATGTCCAAAAAATGATTATCTTTCTGGAAAAGCACATCTCTAAGTCTGCTGGTAACCTGCAGCTGGTTACTGTCACGGGCTGAAGCAGTGTGCACCCCACAGCGGGCTGCAGTGCAGGACCCGTGTTGCCTCTGAGAACCACCAGAGTAGGTCAAATGTGTTTAATGTGCTTGTTATTATTTATAGGATTTTTTTTTTAATTGTACTGTTCTCAGTGTGTTAAACTTCTGTGGATTTTAAGCAGCAATAGGAAAAGGTGAGTTTCAAAATATTGCAGACTTTGAAAAACAAAGTTGATATTTTCTGAAGTTGTACTGAGAAACGAAACGTTTCTAGAAGGGTAATTTGCTGCATTTGAGAGAGGACAACATAAGATAATTCTTTTGCCCTAAGTTCTGTGTAACATATCCACAGTGAGTAGAAAACATTTTTGTTTAGGAGGTCAGAGATGCCTGCCTGCAGCCAGGATGCATTTCCCAGCCTCTCTCCTGGTGTCTTTGTTACAGCAGTGCCTTGGGGCACTGCAGCTCAGCAAGGTGCAGTTGGATGCGTCCGAGGAAGCCTCCCAGCATCCACTGGAAATTGGGGAGGTGTGCTCCTGCAGTGTTGATGCTGTCCTCTGGCTCTGCTCCATGGACTACAGACACATGAAACCACAGCTGAGACCTGTCCCATCTTACCCATCATGCTGGTACTGCTTTAAGAAAGGCTGTAGTGTTCTTCTTCAAGGGCTTCAGTTTGAAGTAAATGTGCTTTTGCTCAGAAAAGGGCTGAGTCCTTGGTATAAAGCCACAGATAAGGTTCAGAGCAAAGCTTCTTGCTAACTGGTGAGATTTGGGGGCATTTGTTTTCTCACCCCAAATATACCTGAAGCCTTTCCTTGCAGTCAGTACAACTGGAAACTTTTTTTTTAAACTTGACTCTACTGCCCCAGCTCTGGGAGGTGAGGCTTGAGGGAATAACTCTTTACTGATAGTGATAAAAATACTTTAGTCAATAATAACATACTCCCAGAGTCTGTGCCACTGATTTTCCCTCCCAAAGGAAATCCTTGCAGCCTGGAGCAGTTTGCTGTGTAGAGAATGCACAATCTGCTGATTAAAAAAGAATAATTAAAGATCTTCTCAAATTTTAAATATTAAATCAACAGCAAAGTTTGTGTCTCTGTGGTTTGGCCTACACAGAGCCTGACTTGAAGCAGCCCCTCTTGGGTTGCAGGGAGCATGAGCCCGGGACAGGCTTGTCCTGGCTGAGGCTGGTTTTAGCTCAAGGGAGAAATCTGCTTGAGCTGCAGTGCCAGGGCCTCATCCCACCTTCCCTCAGCATCCATGCCTGCAGCACTGGGACACCGTGGCTGCCCTGGGGAGATAGAGGCCAGCAGGAAGCCGTGCAGGGGGCTTCAGGCTGAACAAAATGGCAGTTTTATGGCTTCAGTGCAAACAACTAAAAGCGTTTTCTGAAAAAGCACCCAATAAAATTGTATTATTACATCCTGTGAACAGCTCCAAAATCCTTAACTTGGGGATATCAGCAGCTCCTCAGTGAAACTAAGCTAATAAACAAGTAGATAATTAACAAAGACAAACATGAATCTTGGTACCAGTGACTTCATATTAAGAAAACTTCTGGTTTTAATATTTGGCGTGTATGCATGAAATAATTTATTGCTGTTTCAAAGCAATTTCAACTGTTAAACATTCATTGGTTTGCTGAAGGAAATAGTAAAAAAAATTCTTTCATGTGAACATTAGTTCTTAATTTTAACATTTCCTTATTTTCTATAATGGGATTTGATGTGGCAATAAGCTTTTAGGAACAGATCTAAGTGGAAAAATATTGCTAGCAGGTGAAGGTTTTCTTACCAGAGCCCTGGACTGTCTGCAGAGCAGGATGGTTTCATCAGCAAGCCCTCTCTGAAGCACAGAGCTTGGGTGTTAGGGAGGATCACCTCCCTCCCGTGCCTCCCTGAGGAGCAGCCTTGGGGACAGCTAAATATATCTGCAGCTGAGAGGCACCCTCAGCACATCCCTGTGCTGGTGCTGCTGCTGCTGCCCAGATTTTGGGAAGTATCAGTCTGCTGAAGGTGCATGTAAATAAATGCATCAATTTATGGCCGTGTGAGCAGCTGGGGGACCCGTGTAAGGAAAAGTGCCGTTCAATTGTCACTGTGGCTCTGCCAAACCTTGGCAGCCCAAGCCTGGCCACAGGCATCTGGTGAGCTCCAGTT
Organism: Monarcha castaneiventris obscurior; assembly: GCA_026261815.1. Taxonomy (NCBI): domain Eukaryota; kingdom Metazoa; phylum Chordata; class Aves; order Passeriformes; family Monarchidae; genus Monarcha; species Monarcha castaneiventris. Next base: position 5,572,035 of record JAMPIT010000879.1, read on the forward strand.
CACTGTCAGAACTGGGAGAAAAGCTCTGCTTTGCCCAGAGCTGCTGCTAGTGGTAACTTTAAGTTTGTCAAAAACTGAGTTGTACATAGAAATCAGGCATTTTTGCACACACACAAATTCCGTGCCCTGTTATATCTGGTTTATGTTTGTGCACTGATTGAAGAAAGAAGTTTCTCTTGACAGCACTGTGCAGCTGAGAGATAATATACAGAAACATCTCCAAAATAATTCCAATCTATTTTTATTTTTCCAGCAGTCCTGCATAGTGTCATGGAATGGTATACCTTTAACTCTGAAAAACAAAACACCCGCACAGGAAGGACCCATCATCTGCCCGGTGCCAAGTGCCAGAGTGCTGCTCCTGCTGGGCACAAGGGCTGGCATGAGGGCTACAGCCACTGTGACTTGCCATGTGGCGGGGAGGTGGCTGCAGTGGTGTTAGAGGAGCTTTGGCTGAAACCAAAATCATTTGATTCTGAAATAATTTCTAACAGCTAATGCAATGAGAGCTGCAACCAGGATGGGGTGTGCTGCGCTCTCAGTTTGCCTTGCCAAGTCCACCTACCTGCTCAGCACCAGCCCGTGGCTGCCATCCCTTCACAGTCCAGGCACCCCACATGCAGCATGCATGGCACGAGCTCCCTGCTTTAGAAAGGTTTTATTTAACAGAGGCATGGAAAAGTGATGATTCGGTTTTATTTCCCAACCTTATTTTACTATTAGTGCTCTGAGATATAGAGAGGTATGGAGAGTCAGAAAAGCTTTGGCATACTTTTGGATAGGAAATCTAGCAATTTCTTTGCAGTGAATTTAATCCCCTACATTTTTTCCCAGTTTGGTTTTCACTATTATTAGACGCAATTAAAAATTAGTAAAGCTGAGGTAAGAATTAAAGTTTGTAATTAAATTTTCTCTCCCTCCCATGGTTAGCATGAATTTGCTGTCAATTTACAAGGAAGACTCCTTTTCGCAGCAATTAGCCTTCAAAGAAGTAGGCAGTAATGGAAAGCATGGGCTAAATTAAACAGACTGGCAAGCCATGGTTATTTGGAGTTAAGGGGCACTTTCTGCTCGGTGCGGGGCCGCTGTCAGACTGCATCGCCCTCCGCCAGTGCCAGCAATGCCCTGCTGAGCATCCACCTCAGCACCTGAGTGAGCCCCTGCGCACGGAGGGGAGCAGCAGGCGAGCCCTGAGCGTTCATCCAGCAGCCTTTGTGTTGAAGTTGGAGGGGCTCTTGCTCCGCTTGCCGCCGCTCTTCCCCCGCGCTGCCAAACCGGGGAGGTGGGAGCTGCCCGCCTGCGCGGCGGCTGCCCTACATAGAGCGACTTCCCGGGCTTGCATCTCATTTCAGTGCAAAAGTCAAACTGAATGACTCATGCCAAATCTTTTTATCTTGTCTCTGCGACTGTCAGCGTAGCAGAACTCCAATATGACTATACTTACTGGAAGGATTATTTTTAAGTACCGACCATATATTTATATGTGCGTCGATACTTCATCATTTTCAGCTGAATTGATCTACTGGAGCAGAATAGTCCCTCTTTATAATAATCTCCAACTTGTTAACTCATTCATCTGGGTAAGCCAACAAGTTCAAGTGAGGCCTCCAATATGTTAATTATTCATGCATGAATCTTTTATTTCATCTAGCCTCATCCGCCCCAGACTGCCTTTTCTAGGAAAGCTCTCTGTTGAGAAGAAAGCAACAAATACTGTACGGTGATTTGACGGGGAAAAAAATCATCTGCATATTCCAAATTATAAATTGTCTAGTCTCAGCCTTTTTTCTCTACTGCCATCTATTGTGCAGCAAAAAATGCATAGTTCAGTGGCATAAAATCGTGAGTTCTGGTTTAAATGAGAAGGTTTGGTGGTGGCTTCTGGGTGCTTGCAATTGCTATTGCTTTATAAGAGAACGTATTAAATTAATAAGGAGAAGTAAAAGTGACCAGGAAGCAATAATTAGGAGGCCTTAGGAGCACCTAAGAATATAGATGGGATCTGGTGTTAGAAAGTACAGAGTCAGCTGCCGGGGCTTTTCTTGTAAAAATTCCCCATTAAGGGGAAGCAGCCCCTGGCTCCCTGGACAGTTGGCACCTGGATGTCCCAGCATGGGGCCAGCCCATGCAGGACCTTGGGCACAGTAGACACAGGCTCCTGTCCCCCTGTTCAGGGCTCGTCCCCACCCCAGGGGAGCCAGGCAGGGGCCCTTTGTCTGTGTTTCTGCTCCCCCTATCCCCTGCACAGCTGCAGCCCCTGCAAAGGGCAACTGCTGTCAGTTCCTGTGCCCCAGCAGGAGATGATCAGAATGGAAATGGAGGTTTTCTCCTCTGCTCCCTCCCTCTTAGGGGCTGCCTCCTCTCTCCGGAGTGTCACTGTGTTTCTGCAGAATGGGTTGTGCCACCGGTGCAGAGAGCTAAAGGACGCTGTTACTGTCTGTAGTGACAGTAACTGGGCAAACACACAGAAAGGTGTGTGCTATGGGCCAAGTGTTCCTTGTGGGGTTGCTTCAGGTGTATCACAGCTGTTTTGTCTCTTGCTCATACTGATTTTACACCAACCCTACTCAGTGGGTTACTCCTGGTGTACCCAATGTGATGGGAGAACTCGTGGCCAAAGCCAGCCACAGAGAGAGCCTGGCTTTTCAAAAATGTCATCTGGCTTCAAAACTAGGAGCGTGTGAGTTTCCCTGCGGATCTTGCTCCCACCCCTGGCCAGAGGACTGGGATCCATCATGGCAGAACACATCAGGCAGCCCTTGCCCTGTCTCCTTGCTCTGCTGATGGGATGTTGTGCATGTGGCCTCCAGCGCTGCAGGTTGCTGGTGACCGCTGGTTCCTAGGGATGCCTTGTCCACGTAGGCAAAGACAGACCTAGCAGTAAAGGGAGCATTGGTGCTGCTGGAATGTCAGGGCCCTCCTCACTGGGGCAGGGGGAATGCGTGGCAGATGCACCAGCAGCTGCCTGTCCTGCTGTAGGGGCAGGGTCACATCCCAGCTGCTGATTTGAATACACCTGTACGGCATCAGAAACAGAAAATCCACAAACTAGAGAGAATTCACCAGCAAAATCAAGTGCAGGATCACAGTATGCATGCTTAAAAACATAAGATCCCAAAGATTATAATCAGAATATTTTCAGGTGTAAAAAAGGTTAAAGTAATGAAAATTAGGATCAAGTAATGGAAAGTATATGAAAATTAACAACCATCTTAAATACAACTTGCATGAAAGACAGCTGAAAGCCAGTTACTGGTGGAGTACATATGACAGAGTATTAAATTGATTTTGAACACGTGAATGGTGTAATGCACTGTGGCCCCAGGGCAGAAAGGAATACAGCCACCACAGCAAGTACTGTTTCCTCCACCAAGGGCCGTGGCAGCACCTGTTTTACAACTTCACTAATACTGAAAAGTCATCCATCTATATCTAAACCAAAATGACATTACATATTTTCTCAGATTTATTAGTAAACTACTAAGTAGTAACATTAAGCTTTTAGAAAAAGATTAACGACACTTGAGCAGTAACCTGTCATCTTAATTTAAGGGAAAGTCGCTGAGAATGCTCACTCTTTGTGAGGGAACATGCAAAATCCTTTGCCTAATGGATGTGGAAATGGTATCAGATCCCTCTCACATCAGGACATTAAGAGCATGTTATTGGTTCTTTATTTGTTTGTTTTTCAGTTTGGAGCTGGTTTTTTGGGGGGTGTGTTCGCTGCTGTGGGTGCCCCCCAGCCACTGCCCTGTCCCCTCCGCCAGCCCGGCCGGAGCCCCTTCCCTTCCCTTCCCTTCCCTTCCCTTCCCTTCCCTTCCCTTCCCTTCCCTTCCCGGAGCCGGGTGCCAGCGCTGAGGGGCACGGGGAGCTGCCTCTGTCCCTCCCCTCAGCCTGGCAGCGTTCTTCCGACACTTACACCCTCCTGTTTGGACTTCAGGCTGATTTCCCTGTTATCAAAGGCTATTTTGGTGATGCTGGGAGAACCCAAACCTTTCAGAGAAGTTAAAAGCGGAGATGAGAACAAATGCCTGTAGTTGCTGGCATACAACAAACATGATTTTTTTTCTCTTAGGCTGGGAGGGGCAATATCAACACGTATTTTTGTCTTCATTTGCTTCTCTCAAGCGTCATAAATAGCAGTGGCTTCAGTCTAGGAGCGGAGACTGATCTCTTCTCTCTGCTGACCAGTGACAGGACATGAGGGAATGCCCTGAAGTTCTGTCAGGGGAGGTTTAGGCTGGATATCAGGAAAAGGTTCTTCACCCAGAGGGTGGCTGGGCACTGGAACAGGCTCCCCAGGGAAGTGGTCACAGCACCAAGCCTGACAGAGCTCTCAGGTACATGGTGGGACTCCTGGGGATGGTGCTGTGGAGGGCCAGCAGCTGGACTGATGATCCTTGAGGGTTGCTTCCAACTCCGCTGGTTCCGTGATTCTGTGAAAAGTGGTCCTGGTTCCTGCTGTCTGGAATAGATCTGCCCAGCCAGCACCCCACACACCCACCACAGGGAGCTCGTGGTTTGCCAAAGCCCAGAGGTTTCCATGACGTGTGGGTTGACCTGCACCTGTGCTGGCAAACCTGCCAGGCTCTGCTCAGTGCTGGTAAATCCTGGAGACAGGGTACCTGTGGACTCATCCCTGCCGGAATTTTTCCACAAAGCCACCTGGGAGCTCCAAAACTGTGGTGCCCGACTGTGTGCTGCCCTCCATGGAGCTGTGGGGCAAAGGCCACCAGGCTCAGCTTCACCTGGTTGTTGCCAGCTGAAATCTGTGTTGGCTTGAAAAGTGGTAAATTTGAGCTGTAGCCCAGAATTAATTTACATTTACATAGGAATCAAAATGCTGCTATGCTGCTGTTGGGACCTGGTAACTCTGTTGCTTACTATGTCTTGGTGTAAATGAAATGGAAGATGCCCAGCGATTGCAAACCAAAGCTTAAAAAAGCTTTTGAGACCTTTTGAACACAGAGGCAGGCCGAACAGAATTGTCCGTATCAAGGCTGGACAAAAATTCCTGATTGCTTCCCAGACAAGCAGTCATCAATATGTGCCAGTGAAACCACATGTGCTCAAACAGCACATTTGGCACAAAACTCCAAGCCCACTTGTACCTGCAGTAATTTAGGGCAATTATTGCCCTAAAAACTCTTAGAAAACCACGTAAGAGGAGAGAGCACACAAAAATCTTGCTAATTATTCAACAATAAAATATAAAATAGGTGCTGAATCAATATTGCATTCTAGTCCAAAGCTCATTTGGGTCAAAGCATAATTCCAAAAGAATGGGATACAGATTGGATCAGCCCTTAATGAGGTGTCACAAAAGAAGTGTCAGTAAAATATACAGGCCAGCATATATTTTATGGGGAAGATAGTCTGAAGTCAACATTACAATTTACTAATTCAGTAGAACAGCTGGAAAAATAAATTTGTTTAGCTAGAATAGCACATCTATTTATTGAGCCTCCTTCTGAAGCTGTGCACATATCAACAGTAGGATTGGTCTCTAAAACACGGGGGAGGAAAGGAGGGGGATGATGGTGAATTCAAATTGATGCACTACTTATTCCACACTAGTAATTCAATTAATGATTTTATAGACCCTACGCTGTCTCACATTCTCAGTCGTTCTCAGGCAAATGAGATGGGGAATCAAACAATTAGCTGGGGTTGGCAACACAGCAAGTTCAGCCTGAGCAAAGTGCCACACAAAAGCCACTTCTCGCTTCCTGCTGGAGTGTGGGGCAACAGGGAGCTCGCCTTCAGCTTTTGGAGAGGAGGCTGGGCAGCTGCTTTCACACTCTGGCTACCAGAAACTTTGGTCTGTTATTCTCACCAACAGCAGTGGACTGGTCAGCACCAATGCAAAACATTTCCATCTCATTATTCATATCCATAACCTCTTTAGCAGCAGAAAAACCCTAACTGAGGTTTTCCATATTCGATCTTTGCTGAGGGCTGATGACATAAGGAAATGGTTGTGAGTAATGACCAAATTTTGGTCAAAGCTACAGCAAAGCCACTGCTTGAAACTTGAGATGAATATAAACTTGATTCAGGAAATTGTTTAGGTACCTGCCTAATTTTAAGCAGTGAAATTGTCCCCCAGCATTCACCTGAATTACTAAAGTGTTTGAAGATAAACATTTGCTGACATCATGGCCTGAGACCCCTTGGTCTGTGCTACTCTCAGACATGGATGTAGACCGGGCAAACAAAATGAGGGTCTCCCATAAATCATGCTTTAAGTATTTCATTTCTCTCAGGTACTTTGTAGCAGTATTTGTTGTTCTGCGTTGGCAGAACTGCTGCTGAGAAGCTCTTTTTGTATGCACATGTGCATGGACATTGCAGGCACCAGTCCTCATCATGTCCCCTGCCCTGCCTGGGTGGGGTGGCTGGGTGTGTGGGTGCCCAACGAGCCTCTGCCAGGCACAGTCTGGTGTAAGAGCCTTTCTGGATAAGCAGCAGGCACGCAGCATCGAGGCTTGCCTACTTCAATCTTTTTTCCCAACATTCATCCTATTAGTCACTGTTTTGTTTGCAAATGAACTTCTCTCTGAAGACTTCAAACCGCAGTTTTGCTAAGACATCTGACAAGTGGCATCCTTGATGTCAAGGATGCCCTGTGCCCAGGTGACAGGAGGCATCAGGAATGCCAGCTAGACACGCTGCCTGTGCTGGGCCAGGGCTCCAGGCAGAGCTGCACCCCGTGCCTCGGTGCATGCAGGGCACAGCCTCAGCACTGGTGCCTGCTGCTAAGGCACACTTTAAGGTTATTTTCTCCCTATGCAGCAAAGCTACCTTTTTCTCAGGAGGCCAGTGGAAGTCTCTATATTTTATTCACATAATCCAGACCTTCAGTGTCAGTGCCTGAAACGAATTACTGTTTATATTAGAAACTTAGTTTAATAAATTAAGTCTGGTCTATGACCTGTCAAAGTTCCTATAGTCTGCAATTCATATAGAACAGATGCCTTTTCCATGACTCTTAACTAGAAGTGGCCAACTTGATTGCTTCCTTTTTGCCATTACTACATTCTGTAGGTTTAGTTATCTACTGCCTACAGAGAATTCAAAACAATTTAAAAGGGCATCTGGTATAAAGCACTCTCTGGGAAAAAAAAATCTTTCCATATACAATAACTTTCTGTTTAGGTCAGAGAATTATTCAATAATTGGCACTTGTTTGACTAGACCATTCAGAATCAGTTTGGTTTGGGTTTTTCAATTGTAGGTAGAATTACAGGACTTTTTTTCTTTCCAAACAAGCAGGTTTATAAGTCCTAATTTCCAACATATTTGTGGCACTGCTGTGATTAAGACCTAACAACTAATTTTTGTACAAGTAACAAACACATATTTCAAAAGTGCCATAAATAATTCAGTGATTTTTTTTCCCCCAGATTGTTTATAAATTATAAATTTTCATTTACTCTGTCCTAGTTTTATATAATACTGATAAAAATGAATAGCTAAAAGCAATGGTTTAATTGAAGAATAGAAAACAAGGGTAGGATGGTCAGAACAGACCTCTTTGACTTGTGCTCCACTTTCTCAGTCACCATCATTTAAAAGGCTGGACCCGCTAATACGGGCTGTTAGGAGTCCTCACTTCCAATATTTATGTTTTGTGAAGCACTCTTAATGCACAAACAGTTGTCACATGAAAAGTTAATAATGAAGCACATCTATGAGGATGAAAAGAGAGTGGGGCTGATGCTCATTGCATCGGGAGTTGCACGTCCAGGCATTTCCAGGTAATATTTTTTCCATGTTGCACATTAAAACGATTCATCTCAGGACCTCAAGGCTGCCGGCACAGCAGAGGGAGGCTGCAGGACTGGGACAAGTCCCCACAAGGACCACAGGGAACAGCTGCCTGATGAAATTTTCATCGTGCTCCCTGCTAACATGTTAAGCTTTCGGGATGGGCTATAGCCACGTCGTGGTTGGAAGTGAGAAACATTTTTCCGTGTTCCTGTGTCTGTCACAGCCTGTGAGATGAAACATGGGATAGCCTGAGCCACGGCCACTGCAGCTGTGGGTTTGGTGCCCCTTTGGCAGAGATAATTTTGTAATGGCTGGGCTGGAGGGGCTGACAGCAGAGCTGTGCACAACCTCTGCACCCCTCACCCCAACACGTTTGAGCTTTACCCTGCTGCTGTCCAAAACATGCTTCTCCAGGAAGGCTTAGCTCCTTTGCAAACTTGTGTGCCAGTGCAGGGCTGCGGCCCATGAGTTTCCATCTGTATCCAGATGATACTTACTGAAAGTGGCTGTGGTTAGTGCTCTCTTTGGTGATGATTTTCACAGTTCATGCTCGTTGTGTTGTGCCCCTGAAAACAGGTTGTGTTCTTCTGAGCAGAAGTTCTTTGCTTTGGTGCTCTCCTCTTTGGGCAGAAAACCTGAATAAGGCCAGAGGAAAAGAGAAATCTCCAAGCTGGATGGCCATCAGTCTATATGGTTTTGCAGCCTGCTCCCACCCCTGGCAAAAGCCAGTTGAGTTAGAGGAAGGTGAAGGAAATTTTGTGATGCCAAGTTTGAAATAAAAGTTGGTGAACCTTGGCAAACGAGCAGCTTTCTCATATCCTGAGTTGTGAGAGGTCCCTACCTACAGCAATGTGCTCTGCCTGTCCCAGTTGGGAGTCTGTCCTGTCTGTCCTGACTTGCTGTTTCTTTGGAAATTCTCTTTTTTTTACTGTGAAGGTTAGTAGTAGTAAATAAATGTGCCAGTGGTGCAAATTGCCAGGAAAGCTGACATGAGGAGGATTATGCTGACACCCCCACTGCAGCAGCTGCAGCCAGCAAGCAACACCAGCCTGCAGGACCCAAAGTTTTCCTTTGTGATGTAGGGATGCTGCTCCATCCCACTGCAGCTGTGTCAGTTTAGCCCAGGAGCCTTAAAAAACCTGACTGGGTACCCAGTGCAAGCAGGGAGAAGGAAATGCATCAGTAGCAGGTGAGAGAGGAGCAGGGGCTGCCAGGCCTCTGCAGGGAGCTGTGCTTCATATCAAGTGATAACCAGCCCCACAGACAGCCCACCCTGCTCAGAGCTGGGGCACACAGGGTGTGTTGAAAGCACTGCCTGCTCCCACAGCCCCTGCTGCCACCATCACCTCGCAGAGCTGGGCTGGAGTCACGGGCTCAAAAACTCCTTATCCTTCCTGCTTTCATAATTGATCACAGCAACATGGGTGATAGTGTTACTCATTAGGTATAAAAGTCGTTTCCTCTGTGGGAAATGGAACTGCACAAGGACAGTTATATATACATCTCTGTGTTTATAGTAAGTATACATATAAATTATGTATACATGTGTAAGTAATATGTAGAAGCATAATTCTGTTTGTGTGGGAGAGAAACATCTCTTACTGTGTTTGTGTAGACCCACACTCTTATGCAAATACATTTTGTTGGACATTTAAACACAAGACGAATGGCAAGTAGAAATCAGGCTTGGGAAACTAGAATGTAAAAGGCAGAGCTGAGAGCACGCTCTCTGTGCAGGAATACAGTGCTGGTGTGTAGTTTGCTTTCCCACAGGAGGATGGACAGCCCTGGGGATAGGGAGCACTGGGAAAGTGTCATCACCTCACCGGTTTTAGTGCAGCATCTACTTTTTGTGAAATAGATGCCTGCAGAACTCATCTCATTGTAGTTCCTGGCAAAATTCTGTTGGCTTGGGTGTTTTACAATGTACAGTCCTCTCAGGTTTCACGTAACAAGGGATTTGGTACTAAACAGGGCTCATAAGTGTGTAATTGTAGGGGTTGATGGTCTGTGCCATACATGTGTTTAGGCACAGGTTCAAGCACCTGGCTGAACAGGGCTCATACTAGCTGACTTGAGTAAGGTGCTGCTGCTTCAGTGAAAGGCTTCTCAGTTTATATAACTGATTTTTTTTATTACCTGTCAGGCCAAAACAGGCAAGGATCAACTCAAAGCGTTACTTCCAAAAGTACTTACTCTCTTCTCTCATGCTTCCTCTATGATTTTTAACTTAAGTCCATTCAGAAACCCTAAGTATTTTCCAGCTGTGTCTTTCTTGGCACTTTTAAATTCATTTATTAATCTCAAATTGTTGGGGTCTTTCTTTTCCTTCTTGCGCGTATCCTTTTCCTGCTGTAGAAACAACACGACTCCAATCTGCTGTCTGTGTCCTTCTCCTTCAATATTCCATTCTAAAACTTTCTTCATGTCTCTAATCCTTTTTTTTTATTGGCTTGTCTTTTTTTTGACTTCTACCCTTTATTTTACTGTCTCTCCTCTCCACAATGCTCTAATTATCTTGACTTTCCACAGCCATTTTGCAAGCCACTAGCCAAGGCAATTTCAATGTATTTGAGCTTGCCAAAGTATTCTTGGATGGTCCCTGCAATGGAATTATACTGTACTGAACCTAAATTTGACCCTCTGCTGCTCTGATTATAGTCCTGCCTGGTCTGCATTGAAAAACCCCAGCACATTTAAAGAGACAGGTTTCCTATTATCTTAAGAGGCGGCTGTCATTCTCCCACATTTCTTCTTTGTCTAATTAGTTTAGAGAAATTGTGTCTGTCAGACCCACTCTTGATGTTGATCTTTGTGCTCCTTTTCTTAAGCTGAAATGCCGTTGTCCCCTAAACCATCAGGAGCTTACTGTGAGACTCCACTAGACAGCACTATGAAATGAACCATCCTTTCAGCCAAATCCACATGTGCCTGCTTCATAGACCACTGGAATTAGAGGGACTCTTTCCACTGACTTCAGGGCTTTAGATTCTGCCCTTTGTCTATTTGCCCTAAAAAGTGCAAGCCTCTGGCTAATGCCCCATGGCATTGTCCTCCCAGACACAGCTTTACCTCTTGTGCTCTTCGCTCCCAATGAAAGCTTCTGCACTGACCCCAGATGACCTCCCAGGGCTGTTTTTCACTCCATTGCAGGACTTCTGTTTTTTTAGCTGTTTTGCCCCAGCTGGAATCACACATACAGGGGACTCAGTGGCAGAAAGAGAATTTTACAATGATTCTATGGGTTCAAATGTAGCAGCTTCCTTAGTTTATGTCTATATCCATATGGATGCTGTGTGACCTGGGGCTGTGCATCCCTTTTAGTGAGCACATGGAAAACCAGTGCATGGAAACACCCGGATGTGTTTGCAGGGTTCAGGGCCAGTCTTGTGGACACTTCTGGAGTGGACAAGCAGGGGGATGGCTCAAAATTACCCAAACCAGTCAAGACAGGAGGCACACTGTGCTGCACAGCAGGAGGCGCAGTCAGCCAGCACCTCGAGGCTCCAGAGCCTGCTCAGCCTCCTGGTGCAAAGCCACATCTTAAAACAGCCAGAATAGCACTGATCTACTGTTTCACCTCTTTTATTTCAAGTCATTTTTATTTCATGAAGAAAAAGAAATATCTCACAGTGCATTGGGCAATAGAAATAAGCATCTTCATTTTCATTTTGCTTTTGTATTCGATCCCTGTTACTTCACTTCACCTTCCTCTCAGCCTCACTGCATGTACCAGCAAGCTCAGCATCATGATTTGTGGCAATGTATGTGTCCCTTGAGGTTTTTCCCCTTTGCACTGTGATATGAGAGCCAAATTTTGTGTAAGGAAGGGTTAATCCCATGATACCTCCTGAGTTGCTGATACCCAGCTCTGGTTGGGTTTGAGCATCTCCCTAAATACCTGAGCCCTCTCTGAAAGCATTTGGCAGTGAGCTGTGGGATTCCTGAGGCTATTGCAATGGCACTGTTGGTCAATGCCTATCTGAAGGCCTGTTGAGATCAGTGGGAATGAATTTAGGGGCAAATGAGCATTTTTGGCAGCCCAAAGCCTGGGAGTGCTAGGAATGACGTGTATCATGGTCAGACATGGCGAGCTCTTGGCTTCAGAGTCTTGGAAGAGTTCAGTGTGGGCACCCACACATGAAATCAGGCTGCACGGGCAGCAGAGGCAGCAGCAGCTTTGGTTGTCTGTCTAGATGGAGGTCTCTGTTCCATCTCAGTAAACTCACTGAAGAAGAATTTGATTTAAGAAAAATACAGCAAGTTTTCAGAGCATGGAGATGCAATCTCACCTGGCTCTTGCTCCCTGGCAGGGGAGTCGGGACTGGCTGCAGTTACACACTTGGGTCTCCTCCCTGCACACAGGTTTGGGGTATCTGTGTACCAGCCTAAGTATGAGCTGGGGCATCAGGACTGTGTCTGCATACCTGGGGACTCACAAACATCTCTGCAACGACTTGTTAGGATGAAGAACCAGTGCCAGGAGGATATTTAAACACCACCAACAAACCAGTGATAAAAAGCTGGATTATTTTAGCATTACCTTTGTACATATCTGTCTGACTTTAGGAATGCTAATTCCTTCAAACTGAAAAAAATCTATCCCTCCCTTTTTGATGCCTCCTTCCTCCTTTCTCTTGGCCCATACCTTTATTTCTGAAGCTACCATACTGATACCTCTTTGTTCTCCTTTCAAGAGCCTCTAAGGATTAACTGTGTATCTCCCAGGTATTTTTCTACAGGTTTAAACTCTGCAGATCCACAAGCAATATGTGATCTGAGCTATCCAGTCTACCTGATGAGTTCTTGTACAGTCTTGAAGCTGTCTTTCTCCCTTTGACTTCTCAGCCACTCTCCTCCCTCTCTGCTGCAAGGACAGTGAGTAGTCGCTCTACACTGTGCATGGCTGATGCCTGTGCTCCACTTTTTTTCTTGTCACCAGCTCCCTGATGATGTGTCCAAGGGCTGAAGCCATAGGGAAGCCCCTAGCCCCTCTCCAGTCCTATGGAGCTGGGAGGGGCAGAGCCCTCAGCGCCCCTCGATTATTTCCCACCTGCTGTGAAGCTTTTTCAGGCATTGTCTTGGCAATCAATGGCACCTCAGTGTTTTGTAAAAGGATTCTTAGTCCCTGTCCCTTGATGGTGTTGTTAAGTCCCTACTTACTCGCTTCAAGGTCTCCAGCATCGGCAGAGCGGTGGCATCAGCAGATCGCAGGTGGCTCAGGTCCTTGGGTCCTTGTCTTTATCCTTGGAAGCCTTGAAAGTTTTCCCCAGACAGGAGGTGAAGAGTCTGTTAATTTCATACTTCAAAATAATCTTTGCCCTCTATTTCTCTTTCTTAAATACGATTGTGTTATCCAAGGAGATGTTTTAGGGACTCAGGAACAATGTGGGGCTTCTCTGGCTTTCTCCTCCAGTGCTCCCACAATGCTTTTATTTCCATTGTCTTGAAGCATTTCTTGCCATTCACAAAAGCCGACCACAATGCCCTGCAGGCTGCTATCCCTCTGGCTCCATGCTTGGAGGCGACCAGCCAGACAAGCTGGCGGTAAATATCTAAATCTTGGCAATGCTCGGATAAATTACTTTCCCCTGTGCTGCAGGAGGTAGGGGGCACAGAGCACCTTGGCATGTTTCTGGCAACCTGCACTGCCGAACTCTGGGAAAGTGAGGAAGAAGGAGGCAGCCCCTGCTCCTGCCCGCTGGGCACTGGTGCCCCAACAGAGGGGCCAAGTGCTGGGCATGAGCCCAGCCAAGCACGACACCCCCCCCACCAGCTGGTGTCTTCTCTTTCCATCCCATCCCTTTTATCCAAAGAGGTAGAGAGAAATGTGTGGGATTTGCCTGCTGTCCTTGCAATTGGTCCTTCCTGCAGTCCGATACCACGAGTGCAGCCCACTGCCTGAGCACAGCCCTGTGCCACTGGGCCAGTGCCACCTCCATGCCATGACAATCCTCTGGCACTTCTGTCCTTGGGTGCAGCAAGGACCAGGTTTTAATCAGAGAGACTGGTGATAGGAAGAAATTGAAGCAAATAAACATTTGTAGCTTACCAGATATTGTCACATTTCTAGTTAGATTTCCTCCTACAGGATTGATTCAATTTAAGCCAATTAAAGTTCTTGCCCTCAGCTCATCTCATACTTCACGTCTTGTGCACAGTGGCTGGGAAAGACATAAACTTGCTGAGTTCCAGCACATTTTTACTGGTGCAAATGGGATTTTCCAGAGTGGAGCTTGAAATATTTTAAAATTACAGTTTTTACACAGAAGGATCCAAGAGTTGCTGTGGTGAGGCACCCATGTGTGAACAAGAGAGAAGGACAAAATCATGGGCTGAGCTTGGCTGGGAAATAATGAGCCTGGGACAGTGCTGGGGTAACTGACACGTTCATGCCACTGCCGTGCCACCTGGGGAATATCTAAGCACAGCTTTTGGCTGACATTACTCTCATCTTCTCTTCCTACTAGAAAACAAAGTCTGTGTGTATCTGATACCAAATATGGGCCTTCACTTCTGTGCTTGAGGCCGGGCAGCTCGTGGTGTGCCAGTCTGCTCTGTGCAGCCCCCAGACCCCTCAGACACCACCCTCACTGGGCTGAGTTTATGGGAAGATGGAGGGGTCTCCTGCTTCTCCCTTCCCCTCATCCCCAGACCCCCCAGGAGCTCCGAGCACACTGCCCAGTGTTGGTGGGGCACAGTGCAGTTATTCAGGGAGGGGGCTTGGAGCAGGCTTGGGAAACAACAGGATGTTTTAATCTTTTCCTGCAAAGCTTTGCACAAGAACGGGTGTTATGTTTGGCTGCATAGAGGCGTCCTGTCTTAAAGAGCTGGTTTCCTTCTTGCCTGAGGGAGAAGGAATGATATCAACCAGATTTGTCGAATGCTAGCAGTTTTACATGTTGTCGTTGGGATTGTAAACACTTGGGGTCATCAGCCCTCTCCTCTTCCAATGCCTTTGCCTGGGTTCTGCACAAGGAGCCCCTTCTCCTTGTTTCTTGATGCTGCAAGGACACTGCTAAGAAATCACAGCAGTATTTCTGTTCTGCCCCAAAATGCTCACAGCTGCAAGGGCTCCTCTGGCCCCCAGAGCTGCTGCTGTGGAGTCCCCAGCAACACTTCTGTCATTTTAGGCCACCCTCTTCCCAATTTCTGTTTCCCTGCTCATGGCCAGGTATTTTGCCAGCATGTTTTCGGGCACATATCTGCTGTGTGGGCTCTCCTGTGACCTCCTCAGTGGTGGCTGGTCCCTATCCTCAGGCTGCAGCAGCCAGGCAAGGGCACAAGTCCCTGCACAGACACCCGTTTGTAGGAATGAACGTGTCTTCCTGATCACTTGGGCAGAGAAAAACCATATGTGTTTTGGATTAGTTTTCCCCAGATGTTTTTCAGCTCGCATTTAGCCTCGAGCTGAATGGGATTTGTTGAAGCGCTGCCCAGGTTTCCTGTTCCCATGGGCCCTGGCACTGTACCCCTGCAATGTCTGCACTGCGCCCTGCTCCTGGGACTGCAGGTCTGACCCCTGAGACCTTTATAAAGCTCTGCAGACTCAATCATCCCAAATCTCCCATCACTCCGGAAGCCCTGAGCTCTGTTATCCCACAGTGCCCTCCTATTCCCAGTGTGGTGATGCACAGGTGGCTGCATCCAGCTGGCCCCGTGGGGTTTTGTCGCCAGCTCTCCCTGCTTCTTGCAGTCCCCTCTGCTCTGCACCCAAAATGCTCTGTCCATGTCCCAGCTGCAGCTGCTCCAGCAGCTGGGTTACCCCAGCACAGATTATCACAGATCTGCACATGGCAGAGCACATTTTTAGGGTGGGATGTGCGTCCTGCTCACACCCTGGCTGCTGGTGAGGCAGCAGCTGCCCACGCTCATGCCCAGCTGTGGTCCCGTGGGGTCTGAGCCGGCCATTCCTGGCTGTGGGAGCAGCCCATGTGCCATACAGGGCATTGCACAGGCCTAGTTATCAGCTTGGAAAATTATGATCCCAACATCAAAAAGAAGGAGACCACGGCGAGAGGGTGGATTTTCACAAAGGTGCTGGCAGCAGCATTGACCTGCCCTGCAGACTCTTCCTGCAGCAGGAACCTCTCAGCAAATCAGGTCAGGTCCTGCCTTCAGATGTCAAAACTTTCTCACAAGCCATTAACCCACTTTGAATTCTGACTTTAAAATGTTTATTTTGCTCTTTCTTTGTAAGAGTCACTTTTGCAAAATTAAGTGAAGAGCGATGAACTGTGGCATCTTTGATTTAGTATCTTTCATTTTACCAGGTAAATGAAGGCTGTGCTGAGTTCACAGTGCACTAACTCATGCTACCTGGTGGCTTGGTGGCTGTGGCATGAACTGGGGGACAAGTGACCCTTGCTGAAGAGCCCGTCTTGATCCAGGCTGGCTTTGTTTGGGAGAGGTTAAGTGCACTCCAGCACTGATAATCATGATGTGAGAGGCTCTCAGGAGGCAGCAGACTGCGTGGGAGGGAGGGGAGACGCCTCGCACAGGAGAGAACAGCCAGCCCTCCTTAAAACTGAGTGCCAGAGAGATGATCATCTCCGCTTGGCAAGCAATTGCTCATACTTGTGTCCCTTGTTTTACTTAAGGAGAGCCTCTTTCCTTCAATCAGGGGGTCAAAATTGTGCTCTGGTTGCAGGGAGCTTGGGATCAACCCATGGGTGCAGGAATCCCTCCTCAGTTCCTGGTGTGCACTGAACCCATGCTCAGGCAGCACCTCTACATCATTTATAAACTTTAGGTCCCCTAAGAGTAAATACATGCTTTCCTCTGAGCATTTTAAACAACTAGAGAGGCAGCACCACCCTCTACCAGCAGCACTGAGGGCTATGTGCCTTTGATTCCTGTTGCAGTGTCCAAGCCCCTGGTCTCAGTTTCAGTGAGGAAAGGCCATCCCATGCAGCACACCAGTGTCAGAAGAGCTGAAGCTCATCATTTAAGAGAGCTTATTAACAGAAAACTCAGATGTTTAGCCGTCTCTTCCCTGAGGTTTTTAAAAAAAATGTTTTCCAAATATTGTTGCATGCCATAAGGTCTTTCCCCCACTGCCAGTCGCTTCTCCAGTGCTTGGATGGGAGTCACGAATTCACTGGCAGGCTGTGCAGCAAACCGCCGCTCCTGGCTCCTGCCACCCAGGCACCGGCCCCTATTAGAAGGGATATGGCAAGTGCTTTATTTGCTGCCCGTATGGCAGCCCTTATGGGGCAGACGCCGGGGGAAAGTGACGCCTGCCAGGAGGTTGGGCCCCTCTGGCTGGCATCACTGTGCCCCCCGACGCCTCCTCCCCTTCAGCAGCCTGCCTCTGCTGAGACTCCGCTCCCCCAGCACCTCCCTGCTGCCACCCCTCGTCTGTGACATGCAAACAGGGGCTGTGGGGTAAATCCCATCCAAATCATGACCTGCTCGGATGCTGATCCCCTTTGGGTTTCCTCATCCGCAGAGCATCTCTGTTGACCTGCCATCAGCATGGTCCCTCTGGAACCCCGTTCTGCCAGCTTGTTTTCTTTGGAAAGGCCGTGGCTCCTGCGGTTGCTGACGAAGTTTCTTTGTAAGCGTCCCGCGGGCTGTCAGTGCCTGCTTCCCCGGCCCGGCCGGCACGGAGGGCTATCACTAATGTGTGTCATTCATCAAAGCAAAATTACATGTGTCCCAAAAAAAGGGACAGCATGCAGACAAATTACAGCATGCAGCAAATTGCTTACTTGCAGAGGAAAAAAAAAAAAAACAACCCGCTGTTTTCCTCCCCTCCCAGAAGTAGGTGTTTAATTCAACATATTAACACTGAGAAATCTAATTATAGCTGCAGGACGAGGGAAACCCAATTGCAGCGCAGCACATCTCTTGCCCCAGCCGGTGGGTGTGGTGTGGCCACGCTGTGCCACATCCCGGCAGGGTCAGCCCACGGCCCGGGCTGCGCTGGCCAGGCAAGCGCCCCAGGCTGCACCCGGGAGCCGGCGTGGGGAGCAGCCCTGAGCCCACCCTGCAGCGCTCCAAAGCACCGGGGGCCACACAGGAGAGGAGGTGGCTGTGCAGGCTGACATGCTCAGGCCAATTTTTTATTATTTTTAAGGGTTAGTGATTTAGATTATGTTTTTAACCACCTGCCCGCATTGAGGGACACTTCCTTTCTCTCCGGCTGCAGCCGTGCTGCTCTGGTGTGAGCTGGCACTGAGGCTGGAGAGAAGGGCGGGCTGTGTTGATGAGCAGCTAGTGCTAGGGAAGAGGAGCTGAAGGGAGAACCCCCAGGCAGGTGTCAGCCACATGCTCCGGGAGCCAGCAGTCCTCCCAAAAGCCCAGGGCAGGGCATGAGCCTGGTGCATCCTTGGTGTGGTACCCGGCACAGCTCCTCTGTCCTGAGGGAAGGGGGAACAGGACCTGGCCCCAGCCATCCTTGGTTCCTACCTGGCTGCCCTGCCAAGAGCACCTGGCAGGGGTCTGCTCACCTGGTGTTGTCTTTCAGATTGCAAAAGCCCCTCTTACATAGTTAATTGATTTCATGAATCACAGTCTTCTCATCTACTTGTTTATGTTCTTCACTGCTTCACAAATCTGATCTGACATCTGAGTTACAGATTTCAGAACCTTCCTCCAAAGTTTGATTCAAGGTATCTCTATTTATTTACACTCCTGTCAAGTGCCTTTCAATATGACTGATTTCTACTTTTGCCAAGCAGAGGAGCCTATTGTTTTTCATGGAAAACAGTGTTGCCAGTGGGGTAGAACCTAAATAGGTGATTGTGGGTTAGAACGTAACACCCTTATTGGAGCTCAGCAGCACTGGGCTGTAAGGCACCCCAGACGGCTGGGCTGCAGTGCACCCCTGTCACAGCCTGGGCATCCCAGATGCCTGCTGGGAAGAGGGAGCTGATGGCAGATCCCTCTGCCCCAGCCGGAGCCAGGCAGGAGGGCTGCCCTCTGCACTGTTGGAGCTCCCCAGCAAAGCTGCAGCCTGGCAATTCAGATTGGTTTGCCACAGCAGCCTGTGTGCTCCTCCATCAAACAGAGAACAGCTGCCTCCAGGATCAGGGATTCTGTATTTCTCCAGCAACAGCTAACCTGGCAATGACATTATTTTCTTATCTGCGGAGGATGGTGTGTGCATTATTACTGAGGTACCTCAGAAATAATGCTCTCTGGCTCACTCCATGTTCAAGAGCTGTCTTTTATGAAGCATCATGTAAAAGGCAAGAGAAGCTTCTCGTGTTGCAGCTGCAGTAGACCTTGCAAAGGAAAATAAAACAAACCAGAATTCTTTATCAGAATAAAGAAAAAGAAAACAAAGAGAGGGAGAAAAGCGAGGGCACATTGCACTAAGAATTAAAGGTAATTTTGGAGTGGCCCCAAAATAATTGTCCCTGTTTTTCCGGGTGATGGTGGTGCTGCAGGCAGGAGGGGAGTCAGGGAGTGAGGGCTGATGGGTGGCATCACACAAAGGCAGTGATCCCCACATCCATGTTGGCAGAGGCAGTGACTTTATACACTTCAAAGGGACGTGTGGCAGGAGAGGGTAGTTTAAAAAACTTGCCCAATTTTTAAGCATGCTTTTTGGAACCAGATTGTTTCTGTATTTTAGCCATTTACCCTGTCACAAATGTGGTAATGTCCCCATGAAATTTGCTGTGGTAGACAGAGTGGAATGTGGCACTGGAACAGCTGGATGGCCAAAGTCCGGGTGCTGGCTGGAAGGAAGTGCCATGGTCATGCACTTGGGAGCTCATAATTACTGCTGTTGTTAGCTAGGAGCACCTTGGCCAGGAGGTACAGGAGGCTGAAAGACCCAGCTGAATTAATCAAGCTCTGGGTAAATCAGGAGCCTCAGCTGGGAGGTGGCTATGGAAAGGGAAAAAGCAATGACGGGCTGTGTTGTCCAGGCGGCCCCAGCAGAAGCAGCACTGAGCAGCACCATTCGGTTTGATGTCAGGGTGGCAGATAATCACCCACCTTCCCGGTGACATCGTCGGTGGCTGCAAATGAGCCTGACCCCAGAGCAACCCCACAGCCCTTCCTCACCCTTGGCTGCTCTCACCGTCAGACCACATTTGAGTCAAACGGCAGAGGGGAGTAAAAGCCACAACCTGCAATCACCAACCTGAAATAGCCCAGAGGGACCAGTGCCTGACCTCTCAGGCTCCCTGCGAGTGTCTCTCGCCTGCTGCAGCGTGGGTGGAAGCCGATGACGCCAGCCCTGTGGGCCACCTGCACCCTGGGTGCCCCGAGCCACTGTGTCATCAGCAGGGTGGTGGAGAGCAGTGCACCCAAAATGCCCCCTGTGACAGGGTGACTAGGGAATTGCTGGCCAAGCCTGTATGTCCCCAAAGACCAGGTCAGCATTTGGCCGCCCTGCGGTTACAAACCCAGCCCGTGACCTTCCTGCCATCTGTTGTCCGGCCTCACAGTAATGGAGGGGTTTCTATTCTTGCTGAGCTGAGTCCACTGGCTCTTACCCATCCTGTAAACAAAACCAGCCCTCTGGAAGTCAGCAGACATCAAGGATGTAATTTAGTTTCCTAACAGCCTTGCTGAGGCTATTTTGGTATGCATGCTGTGATGGTAGCACGGCGCTCCCTACTGCCTTGGCCAGTGGTCGGGGTGAGGAACAGTGGGATGAGAGCCTGGCAGGACACGCTGATGGTCAGGGACCTTCAGCTGCAGGAGGGCTGCTGCATTAGTCTTGCTTCGTTACAATTATCTTGTTTCAATGATCTCCTTACCTTCTTTCTTAGTTGCTGTAAGGTTATTGTACCAAGCACAAGCATATTGGTTTTTGACGTCCCTCTGAAAGGTGAAGGAGAGCCCAGGTTTCCCCTCAGCCAGGTTTTCCCCACAGCAGTGTCCTGTTGGTGGTTTTACTCCAGCCTAAGCCTTTAACTTTTTTCTACGCTGACTGTACTTTCCCATGGTGTTGCTACATGGCATACTCATAGTCTCGGTGATAATGCACCATAAATCACTATTTATGAACACCAAAAAGAGTGCACTTTATTTTAAGGCATTCTCATTAGTTTGGTTTTGGTCTGCAGAGCAATGTGCGACTGTCAGAGCAGTGGGGCAGAAGGACGTAATCAGGAATATATCCCTTTTGGGTACTCTTTAAAAGCAGCCAGGCGGCTGTAAAGGGAATCTTTCCTCTTCATAAAATATTAGAGGGAAAAATTAATATCTTGTCTGTATTTTGTATCTCAGTTGCTACCTCTCCTTTCCACTGCCCATGAGCTGTGCAGCTTATTCACCTGCAGCCACCAGGATTTTGTCAGTTAAGGCACCCATCAGGAAAGCGTTCATTGCCATAAATCCAGTGGCTCTGGCAGAAGTCTCACACAACCAGCTGAAATGCCATCACCTGCGCCCCAAGGCTGCCGTGGTGCTGGCCTTGTCCCAGCATGCCAAGGAGGCAGGACCTGAGCTTTGGACAAGTAGAGTGTCCCCCTGCTCTCCTTCCCTCGTGCTGAGACCCAGGCTGCTGGCTCCCACCTGGAGCACTCCCCAGCACCCGTATCGGAGTCCCCTGAGGGGAGCATGGACAGCCTGCACAAACTCAAAAGGTGAAAATCTGCTGTCCTATCTGCCCGGGCCCTGCTGTTAGTTCTGCCCTTGAACCCTTCTGCTTGCAGTGCATTATTGCTGTGTACAACAGTAGAGTCCTTTCCCTGTTTCCTCCTTCAGCCCTGCATTTTCGGGGACAACTGTCACAATGTGACATTTGAGTGCAGGAATGTGGAAAGTGCCCCTCTACAGTAACTCCAGTCCTGCCAGCAGCCAGGGACACCAAAACCATGTATTAAAACTTTAGCCCTCTGAATCACTCGTTCATTAGAAGCTAAGCCCTTTCCCTCGGTGCTTCAACTCTCCGTACGCGTGCAAACTCATTCAAAACCTAAATTCTTTCTCTGAATTAAATTGTCAGCCTCCCACTCAGGCAGATACATTAGTACTGACTGTGTAACATCAGCTCAGCTCTCTGTATAACATATGAATAAGCCTTTAAAATTGTATATTCTGCCCTGCAGCATTTATCTCATATTTTGATCCTGATTTTTCTCTGCTAAAACTCTTATTGGTCCCTTCAAGTGCATTGATGGTTTATGTGCTTCTAATTTAGGGTTCATTTGGGACTTGCCAGTTCTGTGATCATTCTGTATCAGTTTGTTCACTTATTAATATATTCTCAAGCCACAGATTATGATGAATTTGTGAATCTGGTAAAGATAGTGACAAAAGATTTTTTTCACATTTCATAATGTTAAGATACAGCAGTTTATACTTCTGAAGGAGATATTAATCACCATTTTAATTCTCTTTTTGAAAAAAAAATAATATTATTTCTCTTTAGAAGCAAAGAGAGGGTTCAGGGGTAATTTTGAGGGTAGGGTATGATAAGACACTTCAATTAATTAAAATTTTAAAAATTATATTGGCTAGAAAAATTTGTGTTGATTCAATACTCCAGAATTAGTGGAGATTTGGTGCCTGCCACAGAACAGTAGGTTGAAACATGGCGATTAATAATAATGCATTATACTTCCACTAAATTATCTAATATTTTGCTTTAGTGACATTTCTCATGAGCAGTTTGAGTTCCCAGCAAACCTTAAAGGCCAAGAAACAGCATCTTGGAAGCTGGGAGAGAAGGAGAACTCTTTTGGCCCCTGAGCCATGGTCATGAGGCTGTGGTAGGCAGTGCTGCTATCTGGGAGTCACTGGGAACTGCCAGTCTCCAGCTCTGGCAGATCCTGCTAGATGATAATAGATGGCAAACCTCCATCCACTTTGAGCGAGGAAAATATCCCATCTTTTCATGTGCAGTGTGAGTAATAATTAAAAGAAACATATGGGTTTTCAGCTGATGTACAACCACATAAGGATTATCAGTGATATTTTTCCCCCATCCATGTCCTTGCCCCATGGATTGATTCACTTATCCGAAGGCATCAAAACTCAGCACAAAAAAAGGCGCCATGCTTCTATTGTGTGCTTCCAACTGCAGCGCTACCTTTTTCTTCCCTCAGAAAGAAAACGCAGACCGCCCTGCAATTAGCAGCAAAACCATGAATACTTTCTTCGTTAACCACAAATGGTTCTTTTCGCGACGAGCGGGCTCACATATGTTCTAAATATGTTCAGTTTCATTAGGCGGCGAAGCGCTGTGGATCTGCTATTTTATTCAGGAAGGCAAACAAGAGCTGCATATGTGCAACATAAGTTGAGGAGAACGGGAAAAACTCAAGGCACTTGCAGAGTGCCTGAGATGCTCGGACGTGATGATTTAATGTGGGATTGCACCCAGCTTGTTTCCGTCAGCCTTGTCACTAGCAGAGATCAGTGCGATCCAACCGGTGATGCTCCAACTGGTGATGATCCGACCGGTGATGTTCCTGCCCTTTGCCAGCCTGAAAGTCCTTCAGAAAAGTGAACCTGGGTGCTGCACGTGTCTGGTGTGTGGGGGTTTGTCTGTGCTGCCCAGCAGCAGTCCCCCAGGCCGAGGGGCCAACAACTGCTCCCCAAAAACCCTTTCTGAACAAGAGTTAACAAAGGCGGCTGCAGCAGGATGTGGCACTGATTCCTGCTGCCTGCAGGGTGTGAGGGGTGAATTCATCCCAAGCCCAAGCCCCTACGCTGGGGGACAGCTGGACCTCAGGGTGCCACAGCAGTCTGCAAGCTGAGAGAGATGGCTGAGGGCTCCCCCAGATTTTCTCCCATTGGAGAAAAATCTCTCAAATTTTTCTAGTTGTAGTCATTAGGGATTTTTTGCTTATTGCTTTGTTTTTCTAGTTATCTGGTCAAAATGTTTCAAGAATTGAAAATGCTTTTTTTTTTTTTGTAACTCAGAAGCACATTTACTTTTTTTTTGTTATTTTCAAGCCATTTTGGACATGTGAAGTAAAGCAGCAGGTTTTTCAGACCTCAGTGTCCCTTTTCTGTCTCTCTCAGGAAAGCATGATGGACCAGTTCTAACCCATGTAGCAAGTTTATACAGCGTAGCAAATAAAGATTTGTGTAAATCACATTTTTCATGTAAACACATACAGTGTTAAAAATATTCACACCCTTAAGTGTTTCCCATCACGTGTGTGCTAATGAGTGGATTATGAAATATGTTTTCTGTGCCTCACACTCGGTCCCTCTGATCCGGTCTCTCCCACCAGAAGGGACCCCGGGGAAGCTGGCCCTGCCTGCGGGCAGGGAAATGCTGCGAGAAGTCGTAAGAATGTGCAGTGTGTCCCTGATCCCTCACAAGAGCTGGAGCTGCTGCGCTACTGACACGGTGTCGTGGGACTTCACATTCATCGAGGAGAGAGTTGTCTCCTATGGAATTGCGACCTGTTGGAGGCACCTGGGGGGACTGCAGAGGGTGATGCTGGCTGGATGTCCACCCATGCCCGCAGCCTTGCAGTGCTCTTGCTTAAATTGCACGCACGAAGAGATATTCCTCAGAAATAAGGACGGCAAAATATAAACAAAGAAAAACAGCTCTCAGAGGGCCCCAGGAAAGGAGCTGTAAGAAATTAATCTGTTACTGTTTGCTGATGGTGTAGAGATATGTTTTAAATGCCTGATTTGTGGCAGAGAAGCAGTTTTAAAGCATCGAATCAAATAAACGAGTGAGAGCTGCTGTTGTAGGAACAACCAGCGATCAATAAGTATCCCAATGTCTGCCGTGACTCTGTTCATTTTTCTCTCCCCTAAACCCTGGAATTCCATTAATAATGTCTTAGGCTGTGCATGGACTGCTCTGTAATCTTTGTGCAGTGCTGCTGAGCAATTTTCACCTCAGCACACCCCGTGCCTGCTGCCAGGAGCTCAGGAAGCATGGAGTTAAATAAGTTCGCCTTTTCCTCCATCCAAACAATTGGAATCAGCAGTTTGCATTATTTTAAAAATGAATGCTTGGAATCAGCAATTTTCTTTTTCCCTTTCTTTTTTTTTTTTTTTTAAGATCTTGAGGGTTTTTTTTATTTAAAGTGGAAAACTACATTAAGTGCAAGGCACTCAACAAAGAAACAGTCATAAAGCCTAAGTATTCTTAGAGTTATAAAATATGTCCGTGGTGGCAATTCTACTGCCAACAATGAAGTTTTAAGCATTAATATGCCTTCATTGCAGTTTTAATGCCTTAATATTGACTCTATAGCTCTTTTGGGTAATTTTGCTTTCTCTGGTACTTGAAAGGTGATGATGTCAGCGTTCTTCATACTGATTCATATGCAGGTTGATGAAGCTGAGTTATTTATTGAGTTCCATTATATTTTCTATAAACATTAGTTCTCAATAAACAGAGACATTTAGCCGAGGGTTTATTTATTAAATAGGTACTGTACAGATGGTTTTGCCACACATGATGTGCTGCAGAGGATATTACTCAGGAATAATCAGCTGTGTTATAGCTTGGCTAAATTAATAAGATGATAATGATGAAATTGATGCTTTTGAGCTAGGCTTGGTAAATGGTTTTTGCATAAACAAACTGATAAATTTGAGAAGCAATTACTTGCTTGTCAAAGATAAAAACACAACAGGGCCCATTTATAGTTAGGTCCTATTTATTTTTAAAGATTGTACCAGATTTTATGTTTAATACGCTGCAATTAAAAAATAATACTTAAATGAAGAATAATAAAAAACTAACTTTCTGAGCTCTCCTTCAAATTTGAAGATGCAGCATTGCTTGGTTAGACATCAAGTAAACTTTTTTCAAGGCTTTCACTACGTCTAGAAAAAATATAATCATTTTATGAAAGATGCTGTCTGGAGTTGTGCAATGCAGACTCTGGCAGCGCTTTTGGTAGCAGTATTTGCTCTAAAATTAAGCTGGATTTCACGTAGAGAGAGACAGTCTCCAATTCCCTGTTTAATGTGGATTTCTCTGCAGTGATCACGCAAGCAAACAAAACACACAGTACTCCCCACACCCCCACCTCCAGGTATAAATAATGATAACAAAATTAAAATAAGGAAATGGGTGTGAAGAGGGGTATGTGTGTACCTATATATGCACAACAAAGAAGACATCACCTGGCTTGTTTGCTAGGAAGTGTGTGCCTTATGTGATTTTACTCACCAGCCAGAGTGGCCTATTTCTGTTTATTTAGAAAAAACCAAGGGACAGGTGATGTGCAGCCCTTCAGGTGGCCCTGCTGGAGGGGAGCTCCTGAGTTCTCAGAGAGAGAAAAGCCTCTACAGTCACCATGGTTGGTGGTTTCCTTCTGAGGGTTTGAAGGCGCCTTATGAACATACATTTTAGTTCTGTAATGTTCCTGAGAGAGAGATATTCTCACACAGCTTTTTGTCACCTCCGTGGTGGGGACAGGCAGCTCCTGTGTGCACTGGTGGGACAGCAATGCCCCTAACAACCTCCTTCATCTTCTCATGCACTGAAGGGAAGGTTCAGGCCTTCAGTTACTTCCTTCTTTCCTTGAAAATTTCTGTGCACCCACGTCTTCTACACATAAAAATGCTACTGTGGGGCCGTCCTAAGTGATTATACCTGAGAAGAGGAATCAGATGGCCAAACATAGCAAGCTACACAGGCGTGTCCTGACTTAGGATTTTCCCCTTTTGCTTTCTGACACAAAAGGCTTTTACTTGTAGTCTTAAAGGACTTTTGCTTGAGTAATTTGCTCGGTAAGGACCTAAAGCCAATAGCAATGTGTGGGAGGAATCCAGCCCTGCAGCAGCATGCAGCAGCACAGGCAGGAGGTCCTGCTTGCCCAGGAGGAATTCCTACCTGGAAGCGCCATGGCACTACTGGGAGGTTTTGCAAAGGGAGTGGGTGAGGAGCCCTTCCCCTTCCTATTTAAAATGTCACACCATGAGCAAAAATAGATTTCTTAAAATCCTTCTTTGCTGTAACCTTTTTTTTAGGAAATTTTGTCCTGAAGTATTAGTGCAAAGTATTCTACGACTTGATGTTAGCAAGTAGTTCATATGTTTGTCTTGCAGCTGTTCATAAAGGATTTAAGGTCTTACGCCAACCTGAAACCCTCAGCAAGGAGGACCAACAGAATCATTCTCTCAGAATGTAACCAACAATGGCTACATAAAAGAAAATTCTTAAAATGTCACAACTTTAGCTAAATCTGTAAATTAGTCCACAACCAGACACCATTTTTGCTGTTAGTTGAGGTTGATTACCTGAGTTATAGGTATTCATTGTGACAAAATGAAACAAGATAATGGGTTTAGCCTTAAAAATCTGAAAGGAAGTTGTTTACAGTGCTTGTGTCAAAGGTATGAAGGGCATGGGTGGGGTTTGCCCTGCCGTGTGGGTCTGGGTGCTGCCTGCCGGGGTGGCTGGGAGCCGCAAGGCTCCTGCTGCAAAACCCAGACCAAGATGGCAGCCACCACCTTGGCTCTGCCCAGCTGCCACCACCCAGAGGGAGATGAGCCCCTGGAATGCTGCCAGGGGTGCGGGTGTACCCCGGGTGGGAAGAAAGGAGAAGCTGTTGCTTCCCATTAAATGTTCACACGTGTCTGAACCCAGAGCTGCCACGCTTTCACTGCTGCCCTTTCACTGTCCCCCCAGGCTGTGCTTGTGGGAAACAGAGGCGTAGGTTTGCTATCACAAAAATATTATTTATATCATTATAACTATTTATAGGCTATCACAAATATTTTTTAAATGTTCTTGTTGCTCTGCAGGGAGATTTGAAATGATGTGACTTTGTGAAAATGACAAAACATGGTGCAGATCAACCTGCTCAGCTGAGATGGGTTTGCAAGGGACAGGGACTTCCCTGCACTGCTCCTCCAGGAATGAATTTAGCCCAGACATCAGTGTGAACTGACATCCCTGCTGCTGAACTGAAGCGTTTTTAGCAAGGAGGTGTTGAGCAGGGAAAGATGAAGCCATTTCCATGCTGTGGAGCCACATTTACCCAGGCTTGGGGTCAGTGCGAAATGGAGCTGATGGATGGCATGGGTTCACGTAAAAGTAGGTCTTGGCAAAAGATTTGGGTGAGAACTTTCTTGGGAAAAAAAGAGTATATTGCTTTGGGTATTGCCAAGGTTCTTGAGGAGGGAAAAAGATTAGAAAAGCCGATGTCACTTCAGTGCTTTCAAAATAAAATTACTTTTTAAGTATTGCTGGAAATTTCATGTAAAAAAAAAAAGTTAAATTGTTTTTGGTTTTTGGGGTCTTTTTTGAAAGTACCATGTTCAAAGAAAACATTTACTTTTAAGTAAAACAGTGAAGATTTTCTGTCAGTGACGATCTTCTCTTGTACAGCTTTACAATACCCAAGTATATTACTGGTCAACGAAAGCTGAGACAGAATTTTTCCAAAACACAGTTTAAGTTTTTTTCTTGCTTTAGAGAAGGTCAGCGCTCAACTTTGGTTTTGGTAGGAGAGTCAGCTCTGAGCTGCTGCCGCCAAAAAAAAAAAAAAAAACAAACCGTACTGCGAATAGAGAGAAAGCTGGAGCTGCGGCTGCACAGGACGCCGGGGCTGAGGGCTGCTGGCCACAGGGAAGTTGCGTGGAGCCTGCCCAGCCCTGGCCGGGCCCCTGCCCGCGGGGCCAGTGCGGCTGAGCTGCGCTCGCCACCGCGCTCGGAGCCGCCGAGCAGCGCTCGCTCAAACTCCTGCGCCTGCCTCAAAACCCCGCGGACGGCGGCGCTTCAGAACAGAATCATTCATTATTAATTAGGTCACAATAACAAAATCCTACGGATGCATTCGTGACATTAAATGAGCCGATCGCAAATAATGCGATTGTAATGAATTCCAAAGGAATAAATAATGACTGAGCCATTAGCATAAAGTGCCAGTCACAGCTCCGCGCTGCCCGCCTGCCCGCCTGGCACCGCTTCCAAACCCACCCAGCCGGCCGCCGGCCCAGGCAGGGGGTTCCTGAGGCTCACAGGGGGTGGTGGGATCTGTCCCTCCCCCTGGGATGCTGAGGGGGGTTAGGATGCTTTGGTGACTCCCACTGGGGCTTGCAGTGGCATCGCCCCCAGAACGGCCACCCCGGAGTCCCTTTGCAGGAAGATATTTTTGCACCTCTTGCTCTAATATATAATCACAGCTTTTGTTCCATGCTTTGCACAAGTAAATTAATTAGAAATTTATCTGACCAGATCAGTGCAGCGTACATGTAAAGCAGAGGACATCCCTGTGCATTTGTTTGCTCTCTGTCATGGAACAATTATCTGCCCATTTAGGAAGTTCAGAATTTGTTTCTATCTTAATAGATGCTCGTAAGCATAAAAAAAAAATCAGACCACTTCTGATTGTACCGTGATTAAAAACCTCCAAGAGAAAAACACCGCTTGTGACACCCCTTCTCCCACCCAGAGCATGGCCCCAGGTGTTTCCAGGAGGCCACTGGGCAGGCAGCAGCTCCAACCTGCAGTGGGACAGACCTGCACAGTGGTGGCAGTGACAGCACAGCCACCTGGGCGAGAAGAGGGCTGAGAGAGCAGGAAAGTAAGACAGGATGAGGCTGGAGGGAGAGGGGTGCAGGGAAGCAAAACAGGGGTGGTGGGGTTCTGTGAAAGAGAGCTGTTTCCCCCAATCTGTGTGGCTGTGATGCAGCAGAGTGACAGGGTAAACACTGCAGCGGGGCTGGGACCAGTGGCTCTGGGGACTTTGGCCCAGGACAGACCCTTCCACCAGCCACAGCAGGCGCCCTGGCACACTAAATAAGTAGAACAGGTAGCAGGGTGGCGGCGGGACCTGTTTTGTCAGCGTCCCTTCCCTCCCAGCAGCCGAGCAGACAGGCGCGTCAGGTGCTCATGCCCCTCTTATGTCTGCTGTTAAAAAACCCAGCCAGGGAATGTCATTAGAAACAGCCACACCATCTGCCTTTTCCTCCCCTCCCCTTTAAATAAGGAAACACCTTGTCAAACACATCCCACTAAATATCCCTAACACCCTCCCGCGCGCTTCGCGCTCAGCGGTTCATGGGATCGTGCACCATCTGGACCCTCACGCTCCATCTCGCCGGCGAGGCCGCAGCTCTGACCCACTGCCTGCCCCATGGCCAGTGGCAGGGCTGCACCACCCACATCCAGGCATGGCAGCAGGAGGTCACGGAATTGAGCAAAAGCAATGAGTTCATGGGGAAAAAAAAGACCGGCAATTCCGTATCGTTAAACCTAGAAAATTAACCAAGGAGGACCTTAAACACAGACATTTATTAACATGTAAATGGACTGAGTCAGCAATTAGTTAATAGTCGGCATAATTGAATAGAAGGTAGTAATGAAGGTGCCGCTTAATTATTCCCATTTCGTTTAAGATAAATATTTACTACATTTGTGGGGTTTCCCTTGTCTTTCGCATGGAACACCAGTATCAAAGTATCAAACTGTGTCAAAGTTTCCCAAGAACTTTGAAAAGGAACGCTGCCACTTCCTGTCATCACGGTGCTGGTCCCTGATGCCATGGAGGAGCGTGGCTGAGGAGCAGCGCCCGCTCTCCTGTGCTTGGGATGGCTCCTGTGGGACACAGTGACCAGCACCTGTGGGCCCTGAGCCACACAAGGTGAGAATTGCGTGTGGTGTGGGGCTCGCATGGGCTGAGCTCCCTCCTGCCACAGCCCTGCAGAGCCAGGCAGCATCTCAGGCACACGTGTGCACACACAGCCCCCCAGCCCTGCTCACTGACCGTGCAGATGAGTCTTTGTTCTTGGTGATTACTGTGCAGACAACACACTCACCCGGCTGCACCGAGACACTGCGTACGCGCCGCGCGATGTGCTGATAAGGGAAATAGTGTGGAGAAGAGCCTAAGGAGATAGAAGAACATTATTTTAAATTATCTTGAACATAAAAAACAAAGTGAGGATTTGGCAACCTTGCAGCAAAAACCTCAAAACCAGTTATTCTTTTTAAATAAAAACAAAAATGAGAAACAGTAACTATTAGAAATCCCACCTGGTGCTTTCTCTGTGTTAATGATGCTTCTTAAATTGCATGTGGGTAAATGGTAATTTTGTCTCACACCATTAAAAACTAATGGAACCCTTGATGATAAGAAATGCCATAGCTAGCTTGTTGGAAAACGTTTAATTAATAAAGTAATAAAATTATTGTAAACTAGTGCAGTTTCACAGAGGATTCAATGGGATATAAAACAGATAAAACATCCTTGAGAGTTGATACAAGAAATAAATGCTCCTCTATAAAAAACAACACTATAAACTTAAGCTGGTCTATGTTATACCGAGTTAACACAAGCTACGATGACAGTGAAGGTGTTTGCATGAGCCTTTGATGGGAAGTGGTGGGAAAACCTCCTGAGTGCAGACAGGTGTTTTTGTGAGGAGCAGAAAGCCAGCACACCTTCCCCTGCACTGGTCTGAGCCCGAAGGTGGCTGTTGCTGGGATCTACAGCCCTGTGAGCCCATGAGAACAATTCTGATGGTGTTATTGCTGGTATTGGCTCCAGAGTGAGGGACACCACCTCCACCAGCCTGAGTGGCTTTGAGGTGAGGCATCGTCCCACCCTGCTGCTACAACCACTTTTGTTGCATAATTTTTGTGAAATAAGTGGTGCCAGTGAGTGGAGAGGAGGGATCAGACACTTTCCTGCCCCAGGGAATGAGCCCTGGTGCTCCATGCAGCCGGATTTCAGCTCCACGCAGGTGGCCAGCTGGTGGCATGGCTGCAGCATCAAGCACTTACACATTGTAGCTTGGTGCATGTGCATGACATCCCAGCTGCTCCCCAGGGAAAAAAGGGTTGGAGAGTGGCAAGCATGGGGAAAAACACATTGGCAGAGAAGGCCTGGCTACTGCTCCTCATCCTGCTGCTACCCCAGTTTGTGCCTCACATCCTCCTGCAGACATTTCCTTGCAAGCTTTGGGAATGGTTTGCTGTAACTGGGAGACTGTAGAGAGGCTTTCTGCATTGCACGAGCAGGGCCAGGTACCCCTGGTATGTACACACCCATGTACAGGAGCCCAAATGTTTCCATTACACTCACACCGCAAAAATTTGCATGTGTTTAGCTTAAGAATGGGTCTCATCTCCCAGGTGCCCAAATTTTCCTTTCTCCTGAGCCGCAAATCTCACTGACAAGCATTGTCAACTCTGTGAGTGCTCAGCCCGTGGTGATGGGACACTGGGGGAAAGAACAGCTGGGAGAAAGGCCCATCCTGGATTTCAGGGTGTCATGAGAGCCACTTGCAGCGCTGGCACTTGTCAGCCCCTATTCAGAACCAGCACTGCCGAGGCAGCAATGTGCCACAGACAGACCTGGAAAGGTTTGGAACCAACATGGGCCATTATTTTTCCAAACCTCCAATGACATCTCTCTGTAAAGGAGCTGGAAGTGTTTCTTTAGTGGGCTGGCATGCCTTCTTTCCTCCCACTTCAGAATCATTGATGGTCACCCTGGGAAATGAGGGACACTCTGCTGTGCTCCCAGTGTGGATGGTTTCTTTCACCAGAGCTTTGTACAAATACCATCACAGCCATGGCCTCTGCCTCCTGTGTAACTAAAAGAAATTATATTGCAGGATGTATATCTGGTACATTGCTGCAGCACAAAGGTCAATCTTGTGTTCCTTAGCTGCTTATGGCTTGGTTGTAATAAGGGGATGGTCAGACCTTACTCATAGAAAGTTTGGTCTCCTCACCAAGCCACCACAGACACTGCTGTGCCACTCGTGCAACCACAGCTTCTGGTTAGTGTTTGAAGCAACATCTACTTTTCATTTGAGTATCTCTGGTTTCCTCAGCAGTCTCCACCTTGATCATAAGTTAGAAGCCATCCTGCCTGATCTGTAGTTTTGAAATGAAGTGGTGACTTTTTTAAAGCCCGCCAGCATAAATAACACTGCCTACAATAACAGTCGCCCACTGCTGCCCAACTTCCCGGGTGCCACACCAAGGGCTCCTTACTCACTTTGGCCTCGACATACGGATAGACTGGTGATAGAAAATCTTTTCCCCACCCAAGGCACCATCCGCCTCTGGGAAAAATATTGTGGTTTCCTCTTGTAGGCAGATTTATTTTTGAGGTAGCCTCAACAATGTGGGCACAGGGAGAAGGCTGCTGCTCTTTACTGAGACAGACTGAAAATGTTTATGGGGCTCCATAGTTCAGCCCCACTGTCAATAGCAGCAATGACTTTTCTATTTCCGTGATGTGTGAGAAATGAAAACATGAGCGAGAGTGCATAGAAGACTATTACGGCCAAAGCTGGGATATTTGTTCCCTGGCAAACTGTGGTTGCTCTTGATTTAGCCACAGTTTTCCCAGCTGATGTTTTGCAAACCCGACAGAAGATTCAGCTTTCAAGGCTGTGAAAGTGAACGTGGGGCTGGAAGCCGCCCCTGCGCACACTGGCAGGGAGTCAGGCCGAGCCTCCTTCTTTCAGAAGATGTTGCTTGTTCCAGGGCTGCGTGGCTGTGGGGGCAGTTTGGGGACAGAGATTTAATCTTTTATTTTTCCCATATGTCATAAGTATGTCTAAGATGATGAAAAAATAATAAGTTGGTGGCTGCTGGAAACTTT
Organism: Monarcha castaneiventris obscurior; assembly: GCA_026261815.1. Classification (NCBI taxonomy): domain Eukaryota; kingdom Metazoa; phylum Chordata; class Aves; order Passeriformes; family Monarchidae; genus Monarcha; species Monarcha castaneiventris. The sequence continues at coordinate 5,605,277 of JAMPIT010000879.1, forward strand.
TTTTTAGCAGCTGTGTTTTTAGAATATTATAATTAACCATCCTTTTGCCTTAATCACTTAAAGACTTCTAAAATAACTAGGAGTTTATTGTACCTTCTCTCAACTTGAAGCTTTCCCATGTGGGGACCACGACTTTACTTTCAGGAAGGGAGGGCAGAAGAAGCAGGGCTGAGCTAGAAACATGGAGTCAAGTTTATCAGTCTGGATTACAGCATAAATTACTAAAATTACTGTAGTGATTTTAACTTACAGCCATTGTACTAGGAGCAGGGAAAGAGGTGACAATGTATTTAATCTGCACAGCGACTGAGTCACTTTGCCTGCGCTCATTTTTGCAGAAATTTTAATGACGAAAATGCGGTATTTGTTGGAAAAAAGAAAGGGGGAACTGTGACTAAAGGAGAAACACAATTAAAAGCTGACTGTTAATAAAGCATGTGGGTGACAGGGCTGTCTCCCCACACGGTTCCGGCGCTTGGCTCAGGTAAAAGCAGAGGGCTGTAGCTCAACAACGCACTCCTGTCTGTCAGTGTTAGGTTTTCGGGGTTTTTTTATAAATGACATGTTTTCTTTTGGCAGATGGGAACAAGCCTTGACGAATAAATTTTTTGGAGGCAAACTGGCTGCCTGGAAATGTATGTATTTAGGAACCTGTCGGGTGCTGTGAGTGTCAGCACCACCCCAGCTGAGCTGGCCAGCACTGCTCTGTTGCTCGCCTGCTCCAATCTCCCTACAGACCCCCCAATTCCCCAGCCGACCACTGCCAGGTCGGAGCAAAAATGACAACTCTGATACAAGATTTGCTCTGGATATTGCTGATATTGCTTTGTGCCTGCCTTATAAAACTTCCCCGTTGGCTATTTCTCCAGCCAGGGGATTTTACCCAGATGAATGTGCTTGCCTCCCTCTCACCAGCTGCCAAAATCCAACTTATCTGTAAGTGGAAATAATGCTTGGCCTCGGGTCGATCAGAGCCGCAATGCTCTTTACAAGAGGAGGCGAAATAAAACTGTTCCCCGTGTTAACAGCTGCGAAAGCTGACATGCTGAGAGGTTAAGTGATTTGCCGGGTGTGCAGTAGGATGGTGCCTGGCTCTCAGGAAACCTTTTTTGGGAGGGGGGTCAGGAGGGCAGTGGTGGGGGGGACCACAGACCCCAGGCATCACCACAATTCCCATTCCCACAAGGGCACCTGGTGGGGGGAACCACCTGTAACATGCCTTCCCCCAGGCCAGGTGTAAGCAAAGTTTTACCAGGAGAAAAATATATTCTGCAAAAATCCTCCTAAAATTAGGCACTGAAAGCTGGTGTTGGGTTTTGTGAGCCAGCATCAGAAATAGGTGGCAGCTGGAAAGATTTTGGAATATCTCAGAAGTGCCTAAGCGTTGGGAGGTAAGCAAGGGAAGAGGTAGATTAAGCCAGAACCCAGACGCCTTGGAGCCTAAATCAGTGCACATACCCGGCACAGTCTCTTGCCTACCTCGGGACATTTAGGCCACCTTTGACCACCAGAAATGGGCACCTTTAATCAGCAATTCAGGATGTCCAAATCAGAGCCCAAGTATCTATATAGTTCTTCAATATAGTTGGTGCAGCATATGTTCATACAGCAGAATAGTTCATTTCTAGAAATGTAATATTTTTTGTCACTTTATTCAAGGGATGTGCTAGACATGAAGTGACTATATATGTACAGGTAAAGGTAATAGAAAAGGTGCCATAAAAGGCACACTCAAAAATAGGCAGTGTTGTTCCCCAGTTTTGTAGGGTCGGTAAAACTGATAGCAGCTCCCTAGCAGTGGCTTCATCTCCACGCTCACAGTGTGTGTTCTTAACACCTTCCTTCTCTGCAAAACTGAAGTATTTAACCCAAAACATACAAACAAATCTGTTATTCTTCTCCTTTATTAACCTTCTGAGTCCTCTGAAATTGCACGCGAGGAGAAATCTCTTCCCTTTTCCTTTGTCTGGGAGACGAGGTTTAAACTTTACAAGCAAATAAACACATGCACACATGTAAACCTACCCGTGTAATCAGGCACATGCAGCACACTCTTTCTTCTTCTCTATAAATATATATACACATATGTATATCCACAGATATGCAGGCATGTGCGCATATGTGTGTGTACAAAGAGAGAGAAAAGGACTTAGAAAATGAAAGACAAATGTTAGAGAATGATATTCCCAAGCCCTCAAATCCCTAATCATGAGTTTGATGCAATATTTGCCCTAATGGGAAATGATAACTGGCACTATTCCAAAGCAAACCTCGAAGAAAGGAGCAATAAAAAAGGAAAATGCTAGCTTGGCAGTTAAAGAAAGAGGAGCCGAAGCGAGAACTGCTGTCGGAGATAATAAAGAATTAACCACAAACCCCTTTTCTATTAAGCACAAAAAAGGATATTAAAATAACATGCCCCCTCCCTAAATGTTTCAAGGCTTGTGTCATGCTTCTCTGCGCAGCTTCCCGGGACGTTGTGCGGCGCAGGGCTGCAGCCGCCTCCCGCTCCCTTCCCGTGCGAGGGAGCCGCGCCGCTGCAGCGCACAGCCAGGCACAGTCCCGCTCCCGGCTCCCCGAGCTCACAGAGCGTGTTCCAAACCTTGCCCTTCCCGGGGAGAGGGCACTGCCTGGCATGGAGCAGTTCTGACGGGCTCCCTCTCCCCTTCCCTCCCCTCGGGAGTCCTACACATTGGGAAGCCTGCTGTACAATGCAGCTCGGCTGCTGTGTTATCCATAATGTCCATAGGCACAAAGACATCATTTAAGTATAAACCGATTCCTAGTGCACTGTTTTCCGGTCATAGCGACAAGCAAGTGCTTTTACCTTCATGTTCTTACTATGATTTTTACATTTGGGGCTTTTTCTCACTAAAAGTTACATGCCATAAATTACACAGAAAGTGCCACAGATCTGGGGGGAAAAAAAAAAAAAAAAAAGGTGGAAAAAAAATCGAATTGACAGCTGCTAGGTATAGGAAAAAAGAAAACAGAAGGGAGGGCCATGACTCTGGACCTGGGAACCTCCTGGGACATCCTGTAATGTTACCGACAAATAAAGATGCTTCTCACTGTGTGTGTGTGTGTGTGCCTTGGATGCCCTCATGGCATTCCCCGTAGCCAGGAATACACTGGAGAGCCCCAAATCAACACCATTTCTGCCTGGTCAAATGATGTACAGGGTTTTGGTAACTGATGTTACCCATTTCATGATTTCCCAAAGCATTTTAGTAGAAAAATTGAAATTAAGCATACTTTGAAATTTCCATCTCGACTGAACAGTAGATTTTACTATGGCAATTTTTAGTTTGCAAAAGAAGTGGTACTCGGGGCACTACAGACCCAACAGGCGGAAGCTACCCCTTTATATCAAGTCAAAGAAACCCTCAATAATCTTACATTTGAAAGACATTTCTGATCTAACATTGGTTCATTAGCATGTAAGAAGACATTAGTGACACAGAGTAATGAAATGTAACAACTCTTTCAGTGCTTTCTTATTATCTGGGTCCTTAACATGCAGTTTGACAAGAGCTAGACCAGCAGCAGCTTTAACAGCATTTTGTAGAGTTGGTGTTCACTACAAATGCCCCAAACCCAAAAAGGTGAAGATGCAGCAAGGAATCATGAAAAGTTTATTGTAAATGTCAAATCAAATCAATCTGCCAATTAGGGCTTATTTAAAAAAAACAATGTGTGGATTGCACTGATTGTAGCTTCTTCAAAAGTAGAGATTTGTAAGGAAAAGAAAAAATGCCCAGCTGTACCAGATATTTTTTAAACCTAAACATTTTGCTTTTCTATTCTTTAAAAACTCTTTGTGAAGGAGGTATAATCCACAACTCAGGAAAATACTAATGTAATCTATCTTTCAGAAACAAAAATCAAAACTCCCTCCTTAGCTATGTCCATGGAGAAAAGCAGAGCTAAATATCAGCTGCTTTTATCTAAGTGCCTAAATGTAAAAATACTTAAGCAGGATTCTACCAACTATTACGTTTAAACCCCATCATTTGTCTGCCAATTCCACTCTAGGTTAATTTCTTTGCTGAGCTTAAAAAAACCCCAAATGATCAATAAAGGTGTAGGTGGAGAGGTTTAAAAAATAACTACTGGAAATGATGAGCCAAGATCTTTGGAACAACGTGTCCCTGCCTGAGGTACAGGCAGGCTGGTTTTTAGATCAGTCACCTACAACTGTGGTGTCATAAAGTGGAAAAATACCACCAAGAGTCATTTTTAGCAAAGAACACCAACAGCTCCTCACATTCACATCCAGTGAAACTCCATTCCTGTTAGATTCATTGGCAAATTGTAAATTCTTATTTGATTTATCAATCACAATTTTATATTGTTAATTCATATGTTCATTAGACAAATCCATTCCTCTAAGGTAATCACTTAAGGTACTGTTGGCATGTGAACATGCACAAATGGATAATTCTTAATGACCTTCCAAGCTGACATATTTTTGGCATCAGTTTTCTGTATCCTAATTTCAAGCTGCCTCTCTGGTGTTATCATAGGGCTGACTTCACTACACAGTCAAGGAGGACTTGCAATTGGAAGTCGTTAGTAAGACTGTTCCCATCAGCAGAACAAGGAACAATTAAAATTATCTTTCTCCTTGGATGAAACCCCTGTGTTTCCAGCTGCAGTGGTTGGTAAGCAGGCTTCAGTTACAGCAGCCTTGAAGGAGAAAACATTCACATCAGACAATTTGACCAGATTTGTGACTTCTTCCGTATTTGCACAGTACATAATTTTTGCTCTGCTGATGCTTGGTGCAAAAAAAAAAAGAAAGTCAGGGAGGTTAGAACTACATGATCTTTAAGGTCCTTTCCAACCCAAACCATTCTATGATTCCAGGAAATTAAATTAAATATAGGTCATCCCAGGTTACTGTTCTGGCAGCTGCTCTGCACATTGCCCTCCCACAAGGCCAGGCCAATATCACAGATTTTCTACTGCAGGTTAGCATGGTGCAGGTGAGCCACAGACCAGTGGGGATATGGCTTAGCCATCATTTCTTGCAGGGGTCTGATGTAGGAGCTCGTGAGGACACCTGCAGGTGGATCCAGCACTGGCTGTGCTCGCCCGGTTTGCAGAGTTACAGAACAAACAGGTCAACTACCAGAAAATGCAAGAATGTTTTCCACATTCTCGATTTGAGAGATGGTATTTGCCCAGCTGAATGACCATTACTCACAGCAGTACCCAGACTCCAGAAGACTCTGAGCTGATGTTACCCCCACTGAGACTGTTTGGGGTCTCTCTCCATCCCCAGCCTCATACTGTTAGTGCTGCTCATCTGGAGCCATGAGAAGGGGAAAAACATGGCAGTGTCTCAAACACAAGGTTCCCAGGGTTGCCAGCATTTCCACAGCACTCCCTAGAGCAGATCCAGACAAGGAAAGGGGAATTTCTGGCATTTCCCAGTGTCTACAAGAGACAGGAGGAAGAAATATACCGGGGAAAGGTGGGGTAGACACAGTGCCGCCATCCACTGAGGTTTGGCAATTGGCTTCCATGGGTTGGGAGGCAGGCTGGGAAGGGAGTGAGGTGCAACAGGAGGGAAAAGTGCCAGGAAAGAGCCCTTCCCCAGCTGATGGCCAATGCAGCCGGCAGCCCCTCACGGAGGAGCCGCTGGGGCCTGGGGCCATGGGTCTCAAAGGAAGCTGCAAGGGCTGTGCGTGCAGCCTGCGCCCTCCACGCCTGCCCAGCTCCAGTGAGTGCCCAACTGACACCCAAAAGTCAAAGAAAAGAGTTTGCATCCCTTCCTCAAAAGCACAGCTCGGGTTGCAAATCCAAATGTATGGGCAAAATGTAAATGCATTGTGACAAGCTGTACGGGGAATCAAAACAAGGAACAAGGAGCGTATGTTTCTTTTAGAGAAATGTCCTTTATCTCGCAGGCAGAACGAAGCGTGTGGCATTCAAATGTTAAGATTTTTACACACTTTCATGAAATACTAAAGAGAAACCAGAAAAAAAGAAAAAAGAAAGCAACAAGAAAATAACCCAAGTCCGTGTCACTTCTCAGCTAGTTTGGTTATTGCTGCTCCTGAGTACTGTAACATATGCACTTTCCCTTTTGAAAATGTATCAAAGTTGTTATTTTGGGGGTGGGATAAACTCTTACCCATGCATATCTTATGTTTTGAAGCCAAGAATGCTTAAGAACCTGCTCTGGATCCGCACATCAGATGCATAAGTGATTAGTGACAAGTGACACAGAAACAGAGAATGTGCTGTGTTACGATGAATAATAAACACGCGCAATTTATGCAGGCAGAGCGAGCGAGGAGATGGCATCCTGCACTTTTTCCATATAAATAATGTGAATCTCTCGGCAATGAAGCCAGGCCGAGCAGGGAGTTTCTCCAGCCCGCCAGCCGCGCGAGCCGGCGGGAGAGAGGGGACGGGCGAGGAGGGGTCACCCACCAACAGGGCTGCTCCTGGCTCATGGGTCAGCACAGAATGAACTGACGGCCATTAATTGTCTCTCAACTAGAATCGCCACAGAAACAAAATTCACAGTGGGCAAAAATTTTCACTCTCTGGGAGAAAGGAGCTTTTCGATAAATGAAAAAAAATTTCGCTGAAAAACATTCACATGGTTTTCTATTTCTTGGGTTTCTGGAGAGCATCACTGCAGTGATAGCATTAGAGGTGCTTCTCTGAAAAAAAAAAGTTTGAATGAATAAACTCCCTTTTTACATGAAATTTCTCCAGGAAAGGCAAGTACATGACCCTGGGAGACTGTCAGGGCTGAGGAGAGATGGCAGCAGGGGTTTCTGAAGGGCTTTGCTGTACCTAGCAGGCACCTCACCACTTTTGCATTCTCCATCAGCAAAACCACACACAACACCGAAAAAAACCCAGATGCCAAAGGCAGCCAGGCAGCCATCCTTAGTCCAGCACATGTGGTTTTCCTCTTGTGTGCCTCTGCCACATACAAACACCAGAGCTGCAGGACAATGCACACACGTCCTCCCACAGTCCCACATCCCTCAGCCTAGGTGAGGGGGATGTTTAGGTGGGGGGACGGTCCCAGGCTGGACACATGGGCTCCTGCAACATCCCCAATTTGTCACCTTCTTTCTTCTGCCCCTTGCTGCCCTCCCACAAAGGAGCCATCCTCCAGGGAAAAGAGAAAGACTTTTTTTTTTAATTAAAAAAATATCCACCTGCAATTTAACCCTGTGCATTTTTTCCTGGCTGTCCTGGCCTGCCAACTCCGAGCAAGTTTTTCTCTGTCATTTTTGCACTCTCTCTACTCTTCCAGAAATGTATGCACTTGGATAAAAGTAGAACTGAGAGGGGAAAATGCATATTCTGTTAAAAAAAAATTTAAAAAAAAAGTTGAAAAAAGTGTCTAAAAGATGGATGTGTAAAGAAATCATAACCGTACTTTAACTCTGAGGTTGAGTTATATAAACTGTACTGTGGTAATTACCGAGCTCCTCCAGATTAATAAACAATTACCATAGTAACTACACCATCATATGAAACCTATGCTCATGAATTTTTAAAGCATAAATGGAAATACATGCCGGTTGAAAAAGTCTCCTATTTATTTTGTTCCTGGAAGACAAGGGAGAGAGATCCATTAAAGGATCTCATCAAGTTATTTCTTCCTCCGCTGGTTCCTGCAGCCACACTTCGGACAAGTGCCATATATTATGTACTAACTAGGAAAGTCCATTATGTGTGCAGGGCTTGGGGCTGGCAGGCAGCAGGGCTGGCCTCGCACCCCACTCCCCTGGCAGCCCCTGTGCTCTCAGACCTGTTTCCCCAGAGAGTTTAGGTGACATGGTGCACCTCCTTATCTGCCAAAATTTAAGGGGTTTGTTGGCATAGCAAGCTATCCCCAGTTGTGCACTGGGCTCTTTTTTATTTTTTTTTTTTTATGGATAATGTGTGAGAAAAATTTCGAGTTGATGTTGCATAACCACACACAGGAAAGACATCTCCATCAAATATTTGATAAGCTGACTACCGTGAGACAATGCATGCATGCAAATCTAACTTTCCACAGCATGGTGTGCCTTGTTTCCAGCACATCCACCACTGTCCCACCAGGCTGATCCTACCAGAGGGCATGCCACAGCCTATTTTCCACATCTGGAAAAATCCAGTGTGATCTCCTCTCGTGCCAGTGCCTTGCACCCCGGACCACGCCGGGCACGTGCGTTCAGCCACCAGGAAGGGGCTCTCTGCAGCCCCTGTGCCTCTGCATGCTCTGACCCTACTCTGACCCTGCTGCAGGGGAGTCAGAGGGGAAGGGCCGATGCTGCAGCAGAGCAGCACTACCCAGGGGCACACCCCTGTCACCTGCAAGCCAACAACACAGACACCCAGCAGGAAGGGTATCCCAGTCTGACATCGCCTTTTCCCCCAAAGCCCAAAGGAGCCCCTCAGGACTGCCCTGCACTCCTCTATCTCTGAGCTGCCCCGACAAAATGTGCCAAAATTTGCCAAAACATGCCCTCAGTCACAGGAGGCATCAGTGATTAAAAGCAGTCTATGAGATGCATCCAAGGTCATTAGGAAAAAAAAAAAAAAGGCTTTCCCCTGCCCCAATATCAACTGTTGTTTTACACTATCATACACAAAAATTTGGTTTGAAAGCTCGCACCCATATTTTGGAGCTTTAATGCAGCTGAGCCTGGCTTTACCGCGCTTTGCAATTTGTTTGTAACATGTAAAAAAAAAACTCAAAATGACAAATAACAAGATTATGTATCAACCTGTTGATCATTCTGACAGGAAAGCTGAAAAGCAGTCCTGAGTTAAAAAATAGTGTTCGGTATTCGCAGTAATAGTCTAAAACATGAGGTGAGACCTCTAGGCTTCAAGTCTGAGATGCGTACTTTTGATAATTTTGATGAGCTGAAATAATATCTCCCTTTTTGCAAGAAAGTATTTCTTCAGACACACTGAGATTTAGGAAAATCATTAAATCCTTGTGGATTGAAGGTAGAAAAATAAATTGTATGTACTTTAGACTTTGAATGATCTTCCTATAGCAATTTTCGGGGAAAAAAACTAAGAAGAATTCTGCAATTTTAATCTCCTCAGTAGCTTCCCATTACTAAACAAGCAGAACACCACAGTACAAATGTGGATGTTACATGTCATCTTGATCTGCTGCTTTTTTCTTTCATTAAAGCTTTAATGCAGCAATTATGGCTACGTTGCCCTATAAAAAAAGGAAAAGGCAGTTTACTTTAAAAAGTGAAATTGCATAGCCTACTATTTAATTATACACAAATGTAAATGGCCTATTTTTCCATAACTGGTTATTACAGCACTGTTTTACTTTCTGAGTTTTCACAATCTCTAAAACCTACAACGCTTCCTGCTATATAATTGTTTTGCTACATTATTGTTTTCATCTTATTTTTTCTTTTAATGCGAGTGCAGCGGGATAAATCTTGGTTTTAAGCCAGCCAGTACTTCATCTACTTAAGCTTTTATAGATGAAGATTGCTGTAATTATCAGAATACCCGCTTATTTCTGAAGTATTATCTTGGCAACCTGCTGGCATTTACAACCAATTAACAAGCTTTGCCCATTAGTTGCATAAGGGGTATCACAGAGTAAAGCCATTGTGTGCTAATTTTCTATTTTAGATAATCAGTTTGGCCATCCAAAATGGAAAGGGGAAGAAAAGAAAGGTTTGACACCCAGTGGCAGACATGTAAAAATGACTACATGCCTCCCTGAGACAAAGGTATCCAGCGACTGCATGATTGCTTCACTGTCGTCACCACTGGGTTTTAAGTATTTATTCCCTTTGTCTCTTTTGGAAGAGAAAACAGAAAGTACAGCTTCAGCAAAGTAATCATGTCCTCTTTTTATTTTTTAAACAGACTGGCTTCTCCCTCTGTCCTCGTGGGCTTGTAATTTCACCAAATTGTACAAGTGTTAAACACGATTTAAAAAAGAAAAAAAAAAAAAAAAAAAGAGTGAGCAATAGAGCAGGAAGCCTGTTTGCCAGTGCAAATCTCAGCTTTCCTCTCCTAATCGCGGGGCCCAGCAGAGCCCTCATGCCAAAGGCAGACCCTCGCTCGCATCGCTGCACTGCACTTGGTTAAAGCCATGTGCAGGCTGGGGGCTTAACCAGGCGCTGCTATGAGCAAATGGGCTCCCGGCCGACATTGAGCCCCTGGCTGCTGAGCTGCTGCCAGCCCCGGCTGCCTCCTCCCTGCCCTGGGGGATTCTTTTTAAGCATTAACCTTCGATCAAGGCACCGTTTGCTTTCCCTGCTCCTGGTGCAGAGCAGGGAAGATGCATCGCCATGTAGGTGCCCTGGGCAGGCGAATGCTCCTGCCTGTGACTACAGTGCTGCACCCTCACAGCACTCCCTGACGTGTTCATCCCCACCAGACCCATCTCCAGAGCTGCCCCACGAGCATCCCAACCCTGCTTTGCTGACCCATCTCCAGAGCTGCCCCACGAGCATCCCAACCCTACTTTGCTGACCCATCTCCAGAGCTGCCCCATGAGCGTCCCAACCCTGCTTTGCTGCCCCATCCACACAGCCTTTGAGTGGCTCCTGTCTTGAGGACAGGAACCCCAAATCTGTCGCAGAGGGAAGCAGGCACAGCTTGCAGCACAGCTCTGCCCCTCCAATGACCCTACTGACAGCAGTCCCTGCCTCCACCTTCCCACCCCATCCCTGCTGCCCAACCAGCACCAGGCATCAGGCTCAATCTTCCTTGATCTCCCACTGACTCCGGGCCGTGAGCTTGACCCTTGTATACATCTCCATCCATTCTATCCACGGCAACCAGGACCAAAAGGGTCTCCTTTGTCCCACACCACACAGCAAGGGGAGAAATGGGTCTCTGATCCTACCCAAAAAGCCTCAAGGTAAATAGAAATGATTAAATGATTATGCTGGAGGCAACAGGGATTAGCCATTTAATTGTATATAAAATTAGACATTAGACCTGGTATAAATGCCTGCATTTTGTAATAAGGAGAGAAACTAATCAGTTTAAAGATGAGCACAGTCCTTAAAGCATGGTTAGATCCCATTTACTCCATTGAACAGAACGAGTGGATGGTTCATGTTCTAAAATGGTTTTATAAAATGTAGTGAACTGTACAATGACGTGTTTTATTTGCCTCCTGTGGTTTAAATTCATATTTTGCTTTAGCATAAGTTAAACAAAATTAAGACTATGATTATGCTAAGAGAATGCAGCCAGTAAAGATAGAAAATGTTGAACTCCTCAAAGTCATAAAGAATTGTCAACTGTGCAATTAGTAAAGGCTGAACATATACACTGAAGTCTATTAAGTCATAAATGAATGAGAAAAATGTAGTGCTTGGCAATTTAATGTGTATTTTTTTCTTAATTATTTTAAATTAATTCCTATTGGCTACAATCATTAGAAAATTTAAGTAAGGTACATTATAAACCCTCCTATAAAGTGAATCTAGTTACATAGCCAAACTATTTAAAAAATTATTTAGGCTACTGAAAAGAAGAAGTAAGAAGGGTCAATGAACAGAGTGCTGGGGACAGCCTGGAGCTCCTTGCAGCCTGTCTCCTCTGATGCTGCCCCACCTTGAGCACCTTGAAGTCCCTCATCTGCTGTCAGGGAGCACAGATCAGCCACCTCCAGCATCACACATGTCCCCTTTTTGGGCACCTCTGGACAATTTTTCCCCCAGGTTTCCATTTTTCTAACATGAAAAAGAGGAAACTTGTATTTTAGGGGACTTTCTTTCAAAGTCTCAGGTGAAAAAGCAGGTATTTGCCCAATTCTAATTAAGCTGTTCCCAGTCAAGGATAGTGTGCCCCAATAGCTTTATCCAAGGTGATGTCAGAGGCAACTGGAAAATGAGTGAGCAGAGAAATTCTCCCCAGGGAAATGAAACAGTACACAAATTCCCACTATATGTTCTGCATCTGCAAGGAAGGAGACATGTTCCTCCAGGACTCTAATCTTCATCACTAATATTATTATTAAATATTTACGTACCACCCTAAGTTTGTGTGACACTTTACAGAGATAAAAGATGCTCTCTTTGCACTGAAGATCTTAGAGCCTACGTCAGACAGAGAAAGTAAAATTAGCAGAAAGAAGACATGATGAAGATTAAGAAAAGGATCTAATGCTGGTGACCCAAAAGCATTTTTAGATTGTAACAGTGTGTGGGACTAGGGCTGACAAAACCTTGTGGCTCTGGGGCCCTTTTTGCTTTTAGCTGCAACCACCTTTCAAACTCATGGTGGTGATGTGGACCTATTTCCCTGCAGCTTTGACCCAAAGGAAGACAATAATGGCACCCTGTGACCACTAGAAAAAAATTTTTTTTATCTGATTTGTCTAAGGAAAAGTCAGTCTGCAAGAGTTCAGCAGTTCTGGGCTGCACAAGTGGGGGAAAAGCCTGTGCACTACAGCACTGAGCTGAAAGTAGAAGTGAGAGTTGCTTGGTCCTTCAGCTTGAGTTTCCTCCATTTTCATTAATTCCCTCACTTCATTTTCATTTCTGCCAGTGCAACTAGAGAGCCACGATGAATCAGCCTTCCCTGTCAGACACCCTAGGCTGGGGCTGCTCTGGCCTTGAGCTGGGGCTGAAGAGACACAGCAGCAGCAGGAAATCAAAGCAGCAGAGGTGGACAAGTGGAGATACTTGGCACACCTGGCAAAGCAGGGAATACACCTCTGCAGGAATGATGCTAAAAGCCCTGCTCAAGGAGAATAACACCCCTTCTATAAGGTCTGTAAAATAATTTAATGTATTTTAATGCAGATTTTGCTACCATGGGTAGCCAAGCCAAGCCTAACATTAAGCTGCAGTAGGACAATGCCCCTCTCCTGTCTCCAGGCATGGAGGGGAGCTGGCAGCCCTGCAAGAGCTGATCCCACACTGCAGCTCTCTCTGCAGTGCTGCACCCAAAACTCCCCGGGATGGGGAGACTGTGGAAGTGACAACAGCAAGGACAAGGCCACCAGGCTTGAGAACAAGTGGCAGACAAAGAGGAGAGGTGCTGGAGCCTCCACCAGAGGGGTCCTGCTCAGGCAGCAAAGACCCCTTCTGGGTCCTCACTGCTCACCTATTATATTCATTCACAAATTTGGTGATCGAAAAGAGACTTTTCATACCTTTTAAATTTTTGAAACTAATCTTGGCATAATCAATGGCAATGCGAGATTTCCCCAGGTTTCCCAGAAGACACACATTTGTTGATGGGCCCGAGGTATCATGCAGAGAGAAGCAGCAGCACACATCAAATCCCCTGAGACAACAAGGGGCAGGACGTGCAGGGCAGAGGAGGTGCAGCCTAAGGCATCCAGCAGTACAGATCTGCAGGCACATGCATGCACACACACATATATGCACATACACACACACATAAATGCTCCCAGCAACTCAGTTAGATTAATTTGCTGTGGCTATTCCATTATTTTCCTGGTAGAGTACTTAAAGAATCAGGTTAAGCCTTTGCATTAGATACACAAACAATGCTCCTTTACCTCCACATGGGTGTTGTGAGACTTTAATTAATGTTTGTAAAGTGCTTTCAGATCCCCAGAAGAAAGGCACTATAGAAGTGTGTAGTCTGATTATTTCACAGCATACAAAAGTAGAGGTGAAAAGAAGTAGTCTCCTCCTTATACACAAAACTACTGATCTCAACTCCTGCATTTAAAAAACCCCAAGATGTTAAGAAAGAAAAGAATTCTGACCATGAACCTACTTCAGGCTTCCCCTTTGCCTTTTTCATCTGATTTCTGGTTGAGTGAAATAATAAGCTATTGTATTGCTGTAAACTCTTTGTAAGTAGATTTGACTAAGACAACAGAGTTCAGTGCCAGCAGCTACTCTGATCATTCTTTTAAATGGAAATTTACCGTCTGCTGCATCACATGGAAAAAATATAGAACTATTTTTCACAGCTTGTTCACTGAACAGATTATTGGAGGCAAGAAAAAATAAAAAGGCTTCATTTTCTACAGATCCCAAATCTTAGCGTAGAAAGTCTTGGCAATTTCCTTTTGAGAGGAGACAGATTTCACTTTCACATTGATTTAACAATGAGAAGTGCATCCAAAATGAGGGCCTGATTCTGAGCATTTAAATGGTTAGCCATAGCTGACTCCACAGCTTATCTATGGGAGCAAAACTGCTCACATCAATAAGCCTGTGTAAGATCTGGTCCTAATATAGAACCAGTTCTCGATGTCATAAAATCTTTTTTAACAGCATCTTGTGTTACATTTAATTTATTTCACATGGTCTCATAAAATAAGATAAAAGCTTGTAAGTCTAAAAGTCATATTAAAAGGATGGAAAAAACCTCCCTACCATGTATTCATGTTTATTAAGTATTATCTTCATGCAACTTACACACTTTTAACTCCAGAATTTCCAAATTGTTTCTAATCCAAATGGCAGTCATAGAGAGCTGACCGTGAATAATGTAAACAGATTACAACACACTCGCTTTTTAGAGAAGAAACTCCTTCCCAAAGCTCCCCACAGACAGGTCATCCCTTTCAGCTCGAGGCAGCAGCACAGGGCCTTACCAAGGTGCCTTCCCCCTGACCTGGGCGGGGCAGGGACAGACGATGTCCTTGCCCTGCCTGGTCCTGGGAGGTACAGCTGTGTGGTCTAACTTCCAAACCTAGCCCAGGAAGCTCCAGGACGACAGGCACAAGAAACACTGGCTTGTGCCAAGCATGGTTTAATCTAACAGTGGCCTAGAGAGTGCACAAGCATCTGTTCTTTAATACACAGAAAGGCTCCAGACAGAAAAACATCCTTGGGGCCAAGAAGGCTTTACCCTTTTTTATTGGAGGTAATGGAATGCCTCTCCTCCACCACTAAGAGTATGCTTTCTGCTTCAGCCCCAGGAGAGGAGGGAAAGGACTGCAGCCATGGTCCCCAGGACATCAGCTCCACTGGTCACAGCATGGTGCTAATAGTGCCAGCTTTGTGGGTTTGATCCCATAGGAGGTATTCACCTAAGAGTTGGCCTTGATGATCCTTGTGGGTCCTTTCCAACTCAGAACATTCTGTGATTTAGGGATAGCTAACCTGAAGCCCAGGGCACACGGCCAGGACTTCCCAAAAGACATGCATGGTAACCTCTGGTGTAGCATAGCCTGGCTCCCACAAATTCCCCACAGAAAAGAGGCTCCTTTTTCAGTGTTTGAGGGACAATGTCCCTGGATGCTGGGGGGAGAGGTGGATTCAGGGATGTAAGTCAGGGGGTGAATCCTGGTCTGTCTTTAGGTCCCCCAAAGGTGTGTGTGCATCTGGGTGGTTGGATGCTTCTCCAAGGCTGGCAGTGGGGCACCCAAGTGCCAGATGGGCCTCCTTCCTATTCACAGTATGGGTCCTTTACTTGTGCAAGTGTATAACAGAATTTATTATAAAAGTGTCTTCAGCATCTCAGAGCATGTCAGCGACCTTAGAGAGCTACTGGTGTGAGTACTTTGCCAACAAGAAATAACAGTAAAAATAAAAAATTCCCAATACTATGGTATATGAGCTAAGGGAATGTTCCATTAAAACAAAAACCAAACCACAAAATAAATACACACGACAAACCACTTGCTCTTTTTTTCAGCTCACATTTCCTTAGTTTATCAACTATAACCATTACCATAAGAAAATGACAAGGTCTTACCTGATGCTGCTGCTAGGAAAATGGTTTCGCTACAGAAGGCCATCACAGATGTCAGTGTTTTAGGAATCAGCAGCAGACCCACTGCCTCTCCCCCAAGGAAGCACAAGCCAGAGGCAAACCCAGGGGCAATGTGGTAAACAAACACTGTGCTTCCAACCTAAGCCCTGGAAAAGAAAAGTTACTTTTGATGAACTAAAAGAATTCCTGAGGACAACTTGCAGTAAAGATAAACTTTAACCACGATCTGACACGACAGTCAATAAATAACTTCAAGATAATCACACGTACCTCTTTGGTAGGCAGTGGTCTAACCCAGGCAGAGATGCTTTTAGAACATGGCTGTTCTCACCAGCCCTTGATATTTTTCTTGCGATCCAGGCAACATCACATTGAAAAACCTACGCCACAGCTGTCAGGGCTTCTCTCCAGCAGATAATTAAATTCCATTGTGACAAGTGAGCTCAAGTTTAGTGACACCATCCCTGCCAACCAAACAAGAATGAGAGCCATCAGCTGCACAGACGTTGATCGCTTTGCTGAAAGAAGAGGTGCCTGCAGTACTTACCAGCATCCTCCCAGGGTAGATGCTCAGCCCCCAGGAGGTACCTGACAATAACATGAGTACTTCTCAAGGGATCATTGTGTTGGGATCAATGTGCTTATGCAAGAAGGCCTGACAAAAGTGGAGCAAGTCAACAAGTTTAAAGGACATTCAAGATCTTTTCCAAACCAGAAAAAGGCAGTGTGTAGCTTGGGTAGTTGCATGGTAGGCTTTTGCTAAATGCAAAAGATGAAGCCATCAGTGTTTTTTCCCATGGATTCCCATCTCAAGTTGCACTTTTAGGTAAAGAGTTCCTTTTTTCCTCATCTTATGTACATCCCATATTTTTGCAGATATGTCCACTTTCCTTAGAATATAGCTCTTAAACTTAGTTTATCCATCAAAAATCAAACTGCGCATTATCTAGTACCTAACAACTACCTTTCCCTAGCTATAATGCTTCATATGTAAATCTGTTATTTCTGGGCTAATTACTGAACCATCCAATTTTAAGTGCAGCTGGAGGAAAACTGCATTTTTTCCTCACAAGAGAAGAATACTGCTTCTCTGCTGGCATCCCAAAGACACTCCCCAGATTAATAAAGGGTGGCCAGGTCTCATGTTTAAGAACTGCATGAGCCCTATCTGTTCACTTACTTTGCGATGGCTCAAGTGTTTCAAGCCAGCATTCCTGCTGCAGTAGCTGCAGAGAGGCTAGTGGGATGTCGCAGTTACAGAGGCATACATCTGCCTCGAACGTGCTGTGCCAGCCGGAGAACAGCTCTGATCCCACACAGCCTCCAGGCTCTCCCCGGCACACAGGAGGAGGTGTATCTGGCCTCCAGGGAGGTGCTCCAGGAGCTCACCGCGGAGCCAACAGCCAGAAAACGCAGCGCGTTTGTGCAGGAAATTAAACCTGACTCTCCCATAGCCTCAGCAAATGGCTCAGCCAGCCTGCTGCAGTCAGGCTCTCGGAAGTCTCTCCATCCCCTCTGAGAACTGAACACTAACACACACTTTCTGAATCAAACCCGGCTGCCCCAGTCTGTGAGACGTCATCACTGGCAGCTGGGCAGGGAGGCCTGAGGCTTGACAGCACCTAAATACTGGGTGTAGAGACTTAAAAACATGGCTAAATCAGTCGGCCCCTTTCTAGATCTCATCCTAGGCTCCCAAAAGCTGAGTTTATTCATCACCCTATGTGCTTTGCTAGCAGCATTGGCTTCTCTGCTTGTCAACACGCCGATTTCTGAATTCTCAGTGCAAGGAAGCCTTTCATGGTTTGGCATCCTCTTATATGTTTATGCTTCTCAAGATATATTCTCTAGCCAAGTCTTTAAGTTCTTACATTAGTCCCCAAGCCCAGACATCAATCTGTTGCTGATCAGGTCTTTTCACATCATGCTGCTTTTATCTGGAATGCTGTTTCTGATGTATCCAGGGAAGCTGATGTTTTAAAGAATGTGGTTAATTATTTTTTTTTCCTTTTTGTTTAAAATAACACTTGAGCACAGCTATTTCTTTTGCTATAAGACTTCAGCAAGAAATTTTCCTTATAAATGCTATTATGCTGGGGAGGTCCTGATTTGCATCTTTGTCCTTGGATAGCGTAGATGCAGCACAGGGGTCTGCAAACAGAGATTGATTGATTTTTTTCCCCCTTTTATAGTCTACAATAAAAAGTTTCTTTAAAGGGGAAGAAAAGAGAAGCACATGCTTAATATTGAAGAATAGCCTGCTTGTACTTGATACATTGGAGAAACAGTTCAAGAACACTTCATCCTCCTGCAACTATTTCCTGCACTTCTGCCAAGGTTAGGGAAACCTTGGGTTAGCTGCTGCCTGAATACCGCAGGCTGGTATCAGTCTGAACAAGTTCAACTGACTGCTTAGATTCTCTTCTTTATTCTTCCTCCCGTTGTCTTCCGACTTTGGCAAATAGAAATCACCTTCGACTTTGGGGGAGGCCTCAACTAAAAACACCCAACAAAGAGAATTCCTCAAGAGATGCTGGCTGGGGGGTCAAGGTCCTTTCATTGAGGCCCCTAACTCAGCTGTGATGGTGATCAGCCAGCTGTCATGAAAATGAGATTGTAGATCAGCCTGGTCTGGGATCAGGTGGGTCAGAAAACACAACAGCATAGTTTCATAAATGACTGAAAAATCAGACAAAAAAAAAAGGCAAGAAAAATCCACCTCCCTCATACTTAAACCTCCCATTTTTTCACACAAGCAAAGAAAACAGAAGTGACAGAAAGAAAAAGAATCAGGCAAGTATGACAAACTTTACCTCATTTTTCATTTGGCTTTAAATGAAAAACACTGCTGGCCAGAACAATCCTTGGATGCTGGTTGGTTTTGCACACAGCCCCTCTGACGTACAAGCCAGAAGAGGAGCAGCACCAGGATAGGGAACAGACCGATGGATCCCAGCTCCAAACAGCTGCAGGACACCCAGCCCAGCACGGCTGCAAATGGAGGCTGCAGTCCTGCTGCTGCACTCACTTCCAGCTGCCCCTGACACGGGAACCAGCCCTTTCACTGTCCTTTTGCACTGCTCTAGGTCCAAGGCTAGATCATTTGGTGTCTTACAGGCAGAGCCACACAGGTAAACCTGACCTGCTCGAAAATAAGTCAAAAATACAGGAAATTTCCCCTCTAATGGTTGTCTTTTTTGTAATAAGAATCATACTAATCACTGCTTTCTGTCACAGGACCATGGTCTGGACCTAATTTTAACAGCTTCAGTCATTTACGTATCGGAAACACAGAAAACAGGGAGGGGGAAGAGCTCAAGCATTTCAGCAGCTACAGGAGAGCAACACCTTCTTCTGTGAGCTCCCTTGGGGAAATTGCTGAAGGCACATTGCCATGGCTACCTATCTTAACAGACAACTCTTTTTTTTTCCAGTTATTTTGTGGCAGAAGAAAGGACCCCAGTGCCAGCTTTCTTCTTCTCCTGTCTTCCATGAGGGGATGCCAACAGTGGTTCCTGCTGGCCAGCCCACCTCCTCCACTGGTGTCTGCATTCACCAACCCCTTCAAAATCTCCTGTGGACCTGGGGCTGTCCTGCCTCTGCTCTCTGGGAGCTGGCCTGCTGCAGATCCCCTTGGCATGAGCTGCCAACACCCCTGCCACAGTCCCAGAGGGCTGTCAGGGAAAGGGCCCTGCTGGGGGAAAGTTCGGAAGCAGGAAACAACATGAGAAGAATCAGCAAGAATGGGGGAAGAGCAGAGCTTTGTTGGGGAGGAGGTTCCTGGAAGGTCCAGGGTGCATTTCGTGACTGTCAGGTCTATTTTATGATACCTTTTTTTTTTTCCTTTTGGAATAATTGTGGTTAGAATACCCTTATTGGCAGTAATGCTGGATAATAAAGCCTCACAGTCTGGTCTGGAGCCCATGCAAAGAAAACAAAGATTCCCATTATCTTTGTCTCAGCTTCACAAGGAATAGCCAACTTATATTATTAAACACATCAATAGATTAATTTCTCTCCAGTTAAAATTTTTGCTTCCTAAAAATGTTGTGTCTAACCTCATAAGAAAGGAAAGGAGAGGTAGAGAGTGAGCAGAGAAAGGAAAGGCATTGTATCAAAAGCAGCTTGCAATGTAACAAACATGAGAATAATCTTTCTGAAAAAGAAAAAAAGCACTGCTAACTTTTTCACATTTTAGCAAACTTTTCAATTAGGATTTCTTCCTGGCTATTTAAATATGCTTAAAGTAATGATTTGCTGTAATTTGTCTTTTTCCTTTGGAAACATACCGTGCTATTGTCAGCTTTAAAAAAGAAGCAATTTTCTGACTTTTGAGATTGAGTAGGTCATGGAAAAATTACTACTGTGGGAGCCTATAATTAAATCGAAAATGCAGCTGCACCTATAAAAAAAATTAAGTTTATTCTATTAATACTTCAGTCTAGAATTGTATTTGACTCTTGAGACACAGGTCAGCTCAAACTGTACCTTAACTGCAGAACATCAGTGGCTGCACAGCCCCTTGCAAAAGCAGACGTGATATAGTACATACAAACGTGCTGGCAAGTATTCGCTGGTATCCGAATTAGATTCAGCGTAGCATGATTGGCATTTTCACACGTCGTGCCTTTCTTTCCTGTTTTCCTAGAAATGGCACTACATCTTTGGGTGTTGCTTTTGTGCTTGATTTTTTTAAAAAAACTCAGTTAAAATAAATCCAGGTAAAATCACTAATGTTCATTGTAAATTTAACTAGAAGAATTAAAGAAGGGGGCTTTTGAAGAAAATTATGTAGTACATCTGAATTGAATAAAGATCTTTTCCCAGAATTTGATTTGTCATGAAATGAAGACAAGATTCTAGACAATACCATGATACAAAATCAGGCTTTGTGTGTTTATAAATAAAATTTATCATAGATCCTGACTGAATGTTTACACAGTACCAGATACAGGCTTTGAATTAAATTCTAAGTGAAAACATTGAAAAAAAATTTTGTGACCCACAAGAGACATTGAAATACCTAAAATATACAAAATTAACAAAAGCTTCACCAAGAAAATAAGATACAGACATGTTGTCTAACAACTCATGGGACTTTTTCTGATGTCTGATGATAAAAAATACTTTCATGGAAATCTTAATAAAAATATATAAAATCAGAAGAAGAACAAATCAGGCTAAAATAATGGTATTGATTTTATTTATTAATACTAATAAAAATAGATTTTTAAAAATAATTGCATTTAGGATTATCACCTTTCATGACATTCTAGAGTAATAATAGGTGGGATTCTACAACCCCTCCATATTGCATGATTTTATATATTACACAATAATTTGTAAAACTACATTTCCTTAGAACCTCCTCTAATTCACCAAGTTTAAGAGTTATTTTTTCCTTTCAACAAACAGGAAGGAAATTATTCTTCTTTTCATCAATCACTCTCACATGTCCAGCTTTCCGTGCTCTCATAAAGAACATACCTAAACCCATTCAGTTTATATAAATGTCTATACCCTATTTATTACATATAACAGGCTGAAATCCTTTCTTCGTGTGCAAACTCCATTATTTTAATACACTTACATATCACATCTAATACAGCTATCCACAACTACTGTGAGAATGAAAACAGCATATCAGAAATGGTAAAAAAAAGATTCATGAGGAAACATTATACACAACACAGGAAAGAACTCTTTTTCCTGTTTCAGAAATGACTGGTGAGCGACAGCGCTGTTGCAGAGAGAGCCCACAAAACCTGTATCATCACGTACACGGCTTGATTAAGCCCAGAAGTGATCCTAAGAACCAGCAGTTTAATTATTTGGTTTCACATCTACAGATCGCTTTCTCCCGGCTGCCTGTTTGGTCAGCAGCATGATTTCTTTTTTTCACTTTGTGCCGTGGAGCTGGATTTCTATTTTCCAGCTGCATATATTCCGTGGAGGAAAAGAAAACTGATCCATGAAGTTCCTATTTGCATAAAGTGCAGAAACATCTGTCACAAGATTCTTGTTGGTGGATTGAAGCATCAGGAGATACTGCCACAGATCATCTGCCTTAATACTATTGAATTCTGTTTCTGTCAGTAGGAGCTCGGAGCTCGGGTGTTTAAGGAGGCAGAGGAGAGAGTTTGCTCAGAGGAGACATATTCTTACTATTACTTGAAATGAGTGATCGGTTATGTGATGCCGTCTCACACAAAAACTCAGGAATGGGCTCTGGCCCAGGACCAGTAAATGCCCTGTTCCATCTGATACCAGCTTTGTGCAAATACAGATCTTATGAAGGTATGCAATGATTTAATCAGCATCCTGCAGCTGCCTACAATGCACAGCAGCTTTTTTTTGTTAAACCTCATGCAATGAATGATCCAAGTAGCAGGGCTAACATTAGAAAGTGCTCGATCTGAAGTGCTGGTTTGAGGTTTGATTTTGGTTTAGGGACTCAAATAAAAAATCTCAAGGATTATCTGTCTCTCAGATCAGGAAAAATTTCATTCTGTTTCTGTGTGCATATATAATGCATGACTACAATTATAAATATCAGGTGGAGCAGCCAATTCATTCATACGAAATACATAAATAGAACAGAATCTCAATGAAATACAATAGCAACAATTTTTAAAAATGGAATGACGGTTAGGTCAAGTGTTATTTCTAAAAACAATAAAAGTACTTTCATTAACACACAGATTTCGTATTTTTGCATTACATTCTGCTCTTTTTTATTACAGATGATTTTTAAAATTCACTAGCTCTGTTGATAAAATCGTACAGACAGATTTCAGGCTGGCCTCCTCTCTCACATCACTGAGAGTCAAATCGGTCTAATCTATGATATGCAGTGCAAACAAAGTGCTCCTCTCAGCTCCTGTGCTTTGTGGAGTTTAACAGCCAATCTGAGAGGAAAATAAAGTTTCTTCATATTTCCGTGAAGAAACTACTTCTGTCTACTTATGTCAGAAGTAGCATTAAGGTGGTCAATACCACACTATTCCCTGTTTTCTGTGAAAAGCTCTGAGACAGTCGGCTTCCTAAGCCAGGTCAGCAGAGATTAATATCACATTAGTAAAATCCCATTCATCATTGTCATCGCAAAAAAAAAAGGCTTTAAAGGTTTCTTCTTTGTAGCTGATCTCTGTAACATGTACGTGTGCTGCTTTTTTTCCCCCTCGTTCCTTTATACAGTCACAGATACCTTGACTCAACTGCGAATGTCCGAGTGCAGGAAATACCTGCTCGGGAGCACAGCACAATAGGGTCACAGGAAACTGTGAAACAACCAAATGTGAAAATAATAATAAATCCCAAACAACTGCATCACAAGGGATCTTTGCTCCCATACACATATTTGTATAAAAAGTTTCTCTGGCAGTGGTTCACCAGCAGGCAGTAATCAGCTAAGATACTTCTTTGTAATTTTTTTGTTTCATAAATAATACAGGAGTTTACTAACAGGAAGTTTGTGGGAAGCAACAGTAAACAGTCTAGCAATCCATCTGTTATTGCGGAATGCAAGAAAGCTGAATCAGATTCTGTGCAAGTGGACTATTTTTGCTGTTTGTGCTAGCAAAGATGTGTGGGAAATGGGCACTTAAGAGTCATTGTTAACATGAACTCTTGCGGACCTCCTTTCTCCCTCGCCTTGCGGTAAGGAATGGCTGGGTGCAATTTCAGCAAGAAGCCCAAGGACTTCTTTGGCTACAGAGCAGCTCATAATAAACCTGAGCAAAACAGACAAGGCATTTGTATCAGACGTGAAATATTCAAGTGACAGTTACGAAGGGACTTTTACTTCCTCGAAATCAATCTCAGAAAGAATGACTTCTAAATTAAAACACTCACAAACTCCTGTTAGCGCCTTCCTCAGCATCAAGATATTTATCAGGAAGAAGTTGAAGGGTTGGAGGGAACTGGAGTAGGAAGAAAGGAAACAAGGAAAAATAAGGTAACGATGGAGGTTGTACTGACAGACTTTCTGTGCCAGCACAAGTAGAGAGTCAAGCAAGGGTGAAAAAAAAGCTAGTATCTTTCCTGAAGACAGACTGTTCTGCTGGCATTGGTCCACCCTTGATATATTGCTTATGAATAGAAGGCTAGAAAGAGAGCGGGGGCAGGCGTGTAAATCAGTCACTACTACTACAAAAGCAAGCTTTCCTTGCCAGCGGCAACGCGGTGCCTCACCTCCAAGATTAATTTGTAGCACTGAAGTGTGTGTCCAAGACAAAAAGTTGTTCTGCTAAATAAATAAGAGTCAGAAGCCTAAGTATAGGATTATACCCTGTGCTTACTAGGAATTACTTAATTTTAACAAGCTAACAAATTCTGCTTGTTCACGACGTGTCTACGTATTACACATTGCACTTGGTTTAGAAGAGACAGTAAATACGCAGAAAACCTCTGTCCAAAACACAACCTGATAAAAAGATGTACGAAATTATCAAGAAACAAAAATGTCAAATTGCGGGGCATGCTATCAGCTGATGGTTGTGCGCTGAACAACGCCGGGGCAGCGGCGCACGGTCGCCCTGCGGGGAGGGCACTTCCAGAGGGATGCTCTCAAGTATTTACAATGGCAAAGCGAAGCGTTTGGCCGCCGGCCGGCCCCTCGCGGTGCTGCCACACGCCGGGACGAGCGCGGAGGCCATGGGCTCGCTGGGGCGGGGGGTCGCCGGTCCCGAACAGGGGGAGCCGCGGCCGCTCGACCCTTCCTGCCGGGAGCCGCTCCCGCCGCCTGGCAGGGCCGCCATCTGCCGGGCGCTGCGCTCCACGGGCCGGGCCGGGGCCGCGGGCTGTGGGAGCCCGGGCTGTGCGGGGAGCCCGGGGCGGGCGGCTGAGGGAGCCCGGGGGCTGAGGGAGCCCGGGGGCTGAGGGAGCCCGGGCGGCTGAGGGAGCCCGGGGCGGCTGAGAGAGCCCGTGGCGGGAGGCTGAGGGAGCCCGGGGCGGCTGAGAGAGCCCGGGAGGCTGAGGGAGCCCGGGAGGCTGAGGGAGCCCGGGAGGCTGAGGGAGCCCGGGGCGGGCGGCTCAGGGAGCCCGGGAGGCTCAGGGAGCCCGGGGCAGGCGGCTCAGGGAGCCCGGGAGGCTGAGGGAGCCCGTGGCGGGAGGCTGAGGGAGCCCGGGGCGGCTGAGAGAGCCCGGGAGGCTGAGGGAGCCCGGGAGGCTCAGGGAGCCCGGGGCGGGCGGCTCAGGGAGCCCGGGAAGGCTGAGGGAGCCGGGGCGGCTGAGGGAGCCCGGGAGGCTCAGGGAGCCCGGGAGGCTAGGGAGCCGGGCGGCTGAGGGAGCCCGGGCGGCTCCCGCGGCGCTCTACTGCCCCCTGGCGGCCTGCCTTGCGCACCGCGGCCCCGGCGCCGTGAGGGGGCGGAGTGCGCGGCCCTGCCCGCCCGGGAAAGCCGGGATTCCCTGAGGAAAACGGGAGCGAGCCCGGACCCTGCAGCCTCTGCTGGGCTGCTGGCATTCCCCGTGCCACACGGAGGCGCTCCGGAGCGTGGCCCTCATGGACAAGCTGCCCGTTCTCACCAGATTTACCTCCGTTTGGGCTAGGAACATCAGGACAGCCTGGAATGCAAACTTCGGCAAACGTGGTTTTACATGAGAGCACTGCACCATTGCCATCACAGGTGATACTGACAATTCCGTTATTATTCCCCAAAGCAGTAAAAGACATTTCCGAACAACTGGTAGTGCAATCCTGTGCAATAGGGTGACCCTACCTGAGCAGGGCTGTGTGGCCAGATGTGACCCACTGTGGTCCCTTCCGGCCTGATCCGTTCTGTGAGTGCGGTTCTGTCAACTGCAGTGGTTACAAATGCTGCATCCTCTACGTCAGTGACTCCTGTACAATGGCCAGTTACCTAATTTTTAAAAAAAAATTACTAAGTTTTTGATGCTTTTCACTCAAACTGGTAAAAAAGCCTGAAAATCCTTATTTTGAAAAATCAGCGTCTGAGTCTGTGTTGTCAGTGACTGCACAGTGCCCGTCCTTTCCTCACACAAGCACCCCAGAAGTGAATCACACAGCACCATCACTCTACTGCAGGTCTCCCATAGGGGCACACCAGGGGTTTGGACACTGACGCAGCAGTAGAAGTGAACTTGTCAAAACATATGTCAAAAAGCTGTGGCATTGCTTCCTATGACTCCAGCTGCAGCCTAGCACTGGCAACATCAAGTGTTTCTAGCTTCTTGATTTGCTTGGGTTTTGATTTGGTTTTTTGACTGCAGTAAAACCTACTGCGCCTGACTGGTTCCTGCCAGTGTTCACCTCCAAGTGATAAAGCTCAGCTGTGTGACTTTTTTGCTTTGATGCTCTTCCTCTGATCATCTAAATCTCACCCACTTCTGCACAGCTCAGGAGATGTGCCACTGAGCCAGTTTTGCGCAGAAATAAAAAAAAAGTTGCACGGTAAGAATTGGTGTAATTTTGTAACAATTTTTTCTGTATTGCCTCTATTTTGCTCATTTGGTTAGAGTAGGGCTCGTTTATCTCTGCATCCTGACGGGACTGATTTCAGTACTCCTCAGTGTAGCAGCACAGCCCAGGTATTGAGTGAGGTAGTTATGATGGTCTGGGGCTCCACCTAGGCACACACAGCCTCTCCACAGCAGCAGCAGCAGCTCACTTGAGCTTGGCATGCACAGATGTGCACAGTTTTTCTCTTTCTGTAGTCAGAACGAGACATGGCAAGCTCAGGAACCCAGTGTTCTTTGTCACCAGAAGCTGCCCTGGTGGTACTTCTGGGTATCCCCTGATCTGTGTGCTTCTGCAGCCCTGGGTTCCCAGCAAAGCCCATCCAGCAAGCATTTGGTGTTACAGACATTCCTGCACCACAGGAATTACAAATGTGAACTAACTGCAGGCTAGCAAAAGGGTCCCAACACTGACCAGTCTGGACACAAAGCCTTCCTTCCATCCCTCCCTCCTTCCCTCCCAGCCATGCCAGACACATCTTGTCTCCAGACTGCCAGCAGGAGGATCTAGCACTGGGTGCAACTTGAGCTGTTACTTATCTGGATTTCCTGGCAGACAGTTCTCCAATGGATCCAACAGACTGAAACAGATCCAGCAAACCTCAAGCATGCCAAATCTTCACCTCCAAAATGCTGATCCCGTGGTTCACCCTGGCTGCAATGAGGTGCAATAAAACAAAGGCTGTAGCAGTTGGTAGAAAACTGGGATTCTCACCACTTTTGGTTAGCCTGCCTTAACCACCCTGTTGGGTCTTTCCCTAGGACTTGCCTCCAGGTAAGCCAAAATAAGGCTACTTCATGGCCTCCTTTTACATGCCAGTCCTCTCTTTCAGACACCTTTGCTCAAGCTGCCGTTCCCCATGAGAGTCTCTGCTGAGGTTTATGGACCTGTTGTGAGCTCTCAGGATGCCTTCTCACACTTTCCGTAGCAGTCAGAGCTCCTCCCAGCTGTAATCCCTGCAGTACCTGAAAGCAGGGACTTTCCACAGGGGCCAGAAGCTGTGTTCAGGGCTTTTATGGAGCCCACCAGAGCCAAGCATTTCTCTTTAAATGTTCAGAAGACACAAGTGAAGTACATGAGATTCACTGATGCAAGATTAGTTTGTCATCATAATTACAGAAATGGATGGTCAAACTCCTTGCCAGAGCTCCATCTAACGGAGCTACACTACAGGAGACAGCTTTTCCTAGAGAGATGAAGTCTTAGTTTCTAAGTCCAGTTACCTCACTTGGATGAATCAATCTGTATTTTTTACCACCCCTGTTACTGCTAGTTCTCTTGCATTTGGAAGTGAACTCATGTTGAAAACCACCAGCCTGTCAATTAAAAGTCTTATAGACAGGGACCGTAGAAACTGATCCTAGACTGCAACCTTTGCCCAGATTTACTGAGTCATGGTGGTAATTTATTTCTTCTTTACCAGGGGAAATCCCTGTCTCTATAGTTACCTTTTCTCTTTGCTCCAGTTTTGTGCCCAGTTCAGTTACCTGATCCTTACTATTTTCTCCTGTTCATGGTGACCAAACCCACTTCATGGCTTTGAGGCTAGTGAGGATAATTTAAAACACTCATGTGTGGATACACCTGCAAGCACACACACCCATGATTAACATTCAGTCCAGGAGGAAAACTGTGAACAGGAAATCCCAATGCAGTGCAGCAGGTAACAAAGCAAAGCCTCACCAAAAATGCCTAGAAAAACAAATGTTGAGAGGGCATGAGCCGGAGGTTGGGAATCACACAGTTCTCCTTCATAATGCATAATATAATTCTAGACAACACTGAATAAAACTGGTCATACAAATTCGCAGCATGGGGAGAAGCAGAAAAATCTACAAGACAGATTGCAGGGTCACTGAGAACTTTCCCCAGGAAAGGAGTTTCTCCCCCTGAAATGGAAATTTGAATTAATGGCAAGTAAATGATGAAGGAAAATTGCCTTCCTGGTAATTTCCGTGGAACAAATGCAGTAGCTCTTGTTGGCATGTGCCCTTGAGAAACACATGCAGCTTTATTGGGAGAGAAAGTGAGGGATCAGATGCTCCCTTCATTCTTGTCTCCTCAGCTTGTTGTCACATCCTTGTTGAGGTCAGCTCTTCCTCCAGCTTTGTCCAAATCTCTTTGCCAGCGATTTAATATCACTGGAATTTTTTAACACATCCAAGACAAGCAGTCCCAGAGAAAGGAATGGGGATGGACAAACTACTGACATACTTGCTGACAAAAAAATAAATTTTCTTCAACAATGGGAATGCATTTGTTGTTTGGTTAGTCACAGAAAGTGCTGCTGGGAATATATCAGAAATACACACCTACATGTTATTTACTCTCAAATAATGGCAAATACAAGTAGCACTTGAGGTGATAAGCACTGATGCATATTTTCTCCTGTTGGTGGTATAGTTCTGAAGTAGGAAAAATCACATTGAAGATACAAGACATCTAAATAGGTGACGTATTCATAGAACTCAGTGCTTAAAAGAAGACACTGTGTTTTATTAGCAACAAAAAATCATTCCTGAAGAACAAGCTTAGGTCATCAGTGTAGTGTCCCTCTGTGTGGTGTGGAGTACTGTGCAACACAGTAACAATAATTTTAAATGTTCATCGAAGAAATATTTGTAACTAATTTTGTTTTTTAAAACAGTGACATTTCTAATACAGTAGTTCCACACAGAGCCTCAGAGTTTAAAAATAAAATAAAATAAAAAATTTGCCAGATCTTCACAACTTTGAGTTCTACTAAAGGTCAATTAGATCAGTCTTTGTGATGTTCTCTCTGGAGAATTTTTCCAGCCCTATAACTCTGGATATGTTTTTCTGTCTTTGGCTACTTTTCCTTCCCAGCCCCTCTCATTGCATGCAATAATATATCCTCTGTTTCAATTTGAGACTATTGTGCAATGTTCCACAAATCACATCTTGGAATCAGAGTCCTCAGCTTTCTTGTTATGCCCTTTTATTTTTCTTTTTTCCTGCCTTGCTTTGAGAGTATCTCCCTCTATCTGCAGTTGCAGTCGTGTTCACCAATAAGTCTGGTATTTCTTGAAATAGTTATGATTTCTATCTGCTTCACGTCTTCTCTGTCTACATAATAGCAGCTATACCTGCATTTCTGAGTGCTGCCCCTCTTTGTATGTTATTATTTCTTGCCTCTGCTACTCCCAAACCCCCGGGAGACACCAGGTTCCAGCTGCTCCCGCAGGTGGCCGTGTGTCGCTGTAAAAGCGAACGTGTCAGCAACAGTACCTGCGCCGATCAGGAAAGAACAGCAAACATTCTTGCGCTTGAGAAACGAGTTGCGAGGCTTCCCGGCTCCGTTCCAGCCTGGAACACGAGCGTCTCCACCAAGATCCCTGCCGAGGCTCAGGATGCGAACCACGGGGGTGTGCGCCGCCGCCGCCGCCGCCAGAGGGCCCCCGCAGCCGCCGCTCCCGGCTCCCGGCACGGCCGCACCACCACACGGGAAAACATCCCGCACGGAACGTGCGAGGGACCGCTGCAGGAACACGGAGG
Organism: Monarcha castaneiventris obscurior; assembly: GCA_026261815.1. Taxonomy (NCBI): domain Eukaryota; kingdom Metazoa; phylum Chordata; class Aves; order Passeriformes; family Monarchidae; genus Monarcha; species Monarcha castaneiventris. Next base: position 5,634,951 of record JAMPIT010000879.1, read on the forward strand.
CTTCCTTGGCAGCTGATGCCACTTTGGAACACGCAGAAAAAGAAAGGAACGGGTGAAAAGGAGGGGGCGAGCGGGTGCGCGCTGCAGTTACAAATAAGAGGAAGGACGTTCCTGATGAGGAGCCAAAGCTCTGCCGAGGCTTCCACGGTGTGTCTTTAGCAGAATCCAGCGTGTTAGTCTGTGAACAGAGCATCCAGCACGAGTGTGGCTGAAATGACCCACATCCCAACAGCACGTTATGGGATGTCAACCAAAATGCAGACTTTACAAGATGCTGTTCTTCATCTTCATCCCACACAATTCTTGAAAACTCCTGAGTTTTCAAGGAATTCATTGAAAAAATTCCCTTAAGAGAACTGCAAGTTTTAAACAAGTCATCTTCATGACTTGAAATCCAAACCCCTCCTTTTTAGTATATGTGGGGAATCTAGGTATGTATTTTCTCATTGCTTCAGCCTAAAAAAATGCACCAAACAAATGCTCCAACATTAAAGCTTTATTCATCCCAGGACTTGACAATACTGTATAAACCTCAAGTCAATAGCTGTAAGTGAACTGCACATTTTTCTCACAGTACATTTAATTAAGCTCCCAAAGGTTTTAACTTTAAAAGACTTTTTAAAAATTTTATGTTCTCCTGTTTCTTTCTTAATATAGACAGGAAGAGTTCTTTGTATGGTCGGATGGGAATATCTACAAGAAAGCATTAGAAACTGCATCTCCAAGCACCTTTCTTTCCCAGCTCAGTTACCAAATTTATTTCCTTCATTGGTGCTCAACCAGCTGCAAGGTCTGAGAAGTGTGTAATGCATTTTCAGCACAAAAAGTGTCATCTGTGTGGATTTAAAAGTTGTGTGTGTATAAAAATAATAAAGTTCAGTGATAATTTGAGGCAACCTAGACAAAGGAAACTAGACAAGGAAGCTCATCAAGCCTTTTCAATGATCCCACTAAGTAACTGTTCCCAAGGCTCAGTCACACTCCCGGGAACAGAGAAAACAAGTCTGCATGGCATGGATTGGTACCCACCCCGGCTCTGTTTAGTCCTGTCATCAGGCAGACAATCAGACAAGAGTTACACAGATTCTTTTATGCACAGCACCTTTTCCTTCCCCAGGAAACTCCTCAGCAGAGGGGACTAAAGCTGCCCCTGCTCCTTCGTTACCTCTTCAGGACCCAGGCTGCAGGCAGGGCAAGCAAGAGCACCCCTCCATGGGGTGTGACACAAGCACAAATTGCCTCAATGGGAAACTGTTCCAGCCAGGAGATTTCAAAATAATCACAAACATCCACTACTTTCTTGAGGCTGCATTTTCCCAAGGTCATAATGATCAGTGTTTTGCCTATTAGATTGAAATTTCTTGAGAAAATATGTAACTTTCAAAGGGCCAAGTTAGCTGTTATTGTTACAGTAACATACAATGTCATTTTGTAAATAATGACAAATTATTTTGGAGTAATTTTTATGTCACTGAAAAGCAGCCAGAATGCATGGAATTTGGCTCCTCTGGAAAAGTAGCAAACATTTGCTTTATGTTCAACTTTCTTGGTGGGGGAGAGGGGGAAGCTCATTTTGTAAGGGTCAAAATTTACAGGAGGATAAGGAAGGCTTAAATCCCTAAAATGCGGCAGGTTTAACTCTGTCCCTTTTAATTATCTGGACTGTATGAGCTTGATCTTGGCTGACACCAAATTAAGGAAAACTGAAACCAGATGGTGTAGCCGAAGATTTCTCTACTGATCTTTTAAAGCAGCACCGACACACTTGTAGAGAGGTAAGACACAGTCATGTGAGGAAAACACCCACAAACTGCAACCTGTAAGTGAGAAGTTTCAAAGCACTGAAGTCTTTGGTGGCTGCATAGTAACAGTGACTGGCAAACACAACATACTCTGAAAACAAATTCTTTTCTCCATTAAATTATCTTTGGATTTTTCGTTCCCATCTCTTCCCCTTTCCACCAGCAGAGGTCTCACAGACATTAAGACATAGTAAGCACTCACAAATATATGTTAGGCTGGGTTTCTTTTTCTAGTCGGAGTTAATGAAAAGTCTTCCATTGCAAGACATCATAAAGCTATTTCAGAGGTATTCCTCTATCAATAGCAAGCTAGCCCTATTTAATGTAGCTTTGGAAAGTACACTGTCAAGTTAAATTTGTACCCACATTAAAAAAAAAAGTTTAGCAACCCATAAAACTAGTAGGAATGTTTATACAATTTAAAAACATTCCAGTCAGGACGACAGCTATTAAACAAATCAGCCTGTTCCAGAGTGTTTGAAGCCCAAGCACTGAAGCACTACATACTCAGGAGTATAATTTGCCTTAAACACTCCTTTGAAAGGAGATGCTCTTTATGGTCAAAAAAAATCCAGTAAAAATAGCTGGGGACAAAGCAATCTCCTGAGTGGGTACTACAGACAGGGGGTTACAGGTTTCAGGGTGAGATCCTAAGGAGGAGTGGTGCTGGTTGTCGTGTCAGCTGAGGACTCTGATTATGATTTATAAATTTGCAGTCACTCTTTTAAGGGCACTTTAGGCCCTTAGGATATGGAACTGGTGAAGAAACATGCCTCCAGTGAAGTCAATAGCAAAAATTCTTCAGTGCACATGAAGCAGCCCTACTTCTTTCATTTCAAAGACTGCCAGTACTCACATACAGAGACTTTATTAAATTGCTTGCATAGTACAGCCAAATTATGTTCTAATAGGTGATAAATTCTTCTCCTTTTTTGGCAAAATCCCTTTAGAGGAACTTGGCAACTCAGAACTGGCTCGAGTCCCTTTTCTGCATGACACTTCTAAGTATTCCTAGCTGCAGGGCACCAAATCCCTCAGCACAGGGTTGATGGTGAGGCATACTTTGAAAAGTGTCTCTCATGCAGTGTCCTTGTCTTTCTAAAGAAGGAAGCAGGAAGGTTTCCTTCCTAATGGTCATCCCACTGGAGCCTGAAGGTCAGCCCAGATACTTTTTAGGAGCTATTTTACAGGGAAAATATGATATCAGCTCTTTTAATGATATGCTGTAAGAGGAGAATACACCTCAGCTTCTCTTAATATGAAGTAGGGCCTTTAAAAGCTTGATTATCTGTGTTGCTACCTTAGTCAGCAACCAAGACCTAACATACGTCAGAAGGTCACAGAAGAGAACAAGAGAGTGTCATCTTTAGAGGGGCTTTCATCTATCATAAATATAACCTGCACAGCAGAAATGTTCCTTATTACCTTCTCCAAAACAGTGCCATCCAGAAGAAATGGAGAAAATTGTGCTGCATCCATTTCTGTTACCAGTTCACATCAATGCAGTTACCAGATTTAATGATTTATTTTCTGGCTCTTCACAAGTAACTTCTTCAGAGGACAGGGTTCCCATCCAATTGAAGCTCCTTGTCTTTCTGTTCCTGTATGTCCTATAAAACTGCCCCTCCTGTTCCACTGCACCACATACAGGGAGTACATCAGCAACAATGTGAAGGTGCCCCGTAGTAATTTACAATTATAAGAACCAGTGTATATAAAATAAGTATCCTATATTGGTCTGATTAATGCAATCTTGTCATATTGATTTGTTTTCCTAAAGGCCTGTGTGGGGTGTGCACAGGGCCAAAGTACTTCTGACTGAAAGGTGGCTATAGTCAGGGGGGGGTTGGTCTCTTCTCCAGGCAACAACTGACAGAACAAGAGGGCACAGTCTCAAGCTGCGCCAAGGGAAATTTAGGTTGGATGTTAGGAAAAAGTTTTTTACTGAAAGAGTGATAAAGTTCTGGAATCGTCTGCCTGGGGAGGTGGTGGAGTCACCATACCTGGATGTGTTTATAAAAAAGATTGGATGTGGCACTCAGTGCCATGGTTTAGCTGAGGTGGAGTTAGGGTATGGGTAGGACTCAATGATCTTGAAGGCCTCTTCCAACCTGGTGATTCTGTGATTCTACTGATCCCTTGTGGGTACTTAAGAGTAGCTCCAGTGGACACAGCATTTGGAAAGTGGACTGGAGATGCATGTGCAGACCACAGGAGTGCAGCAAGTTCTAAAACCATGGCAGAGACTGCAAACACCATGAAATGACCACACAAAACAAAATGTTTTCTTCCTCGTGGGAATTTCAGAGCAAATCTGTAACCTGAAATGCATGTGGGACTCCAACCTGGTTGTCCATGAATTCTCCCAAGAATTAAAATCCTTCCTTGTCAGAAACATCTTTGATGTCCTTACAAAAAAAAAAAAAAAAAAAAGAAAAAAGGAAAAAAAAAAAAGTTAAGAAGAATGATATTTCCACCACTCCAGAGAGCTAAACCATGACAACAGCCCCAGTGGCTATTGCAGGCCCAGTCACAAGTCTCAGGGCTGTGACTGGGCATACAAGCAAAAGGAACCAGCAGTAGAACTGAAGAGGACCAAAAAAGGAGCCTTTCCCAGTGAGTCACTCCAAAGGATAAAAAAGGAACTTGCATAGATAGCTAAGTTCTTCAGAGCACTAATGATCTGCTCTGTCTGCAGCCCTGCTTCGGAAATGTGAGCCAGCATCACAGCATGTGGGCAGAGGACTCTGGACAGCTTTCTCATGACATATCCCTGGCAATCCATCCATGTCTCAGCAGTTTCCTTGGTCATTATCCCACTGAAACAAGGCACAACAGGGAACATTGAACCATGTTGGAGAAAACAAGATCCAGACTGTATGCAAACTGTTCTTGTGACGTGGAAATTCCAGGATCCAAGGCCAGCAACAAAACAGGGGAAAGAGACTCCTTGTTAGGCAAGCAGATCTTGCCTGGGTTTCAGTATGGAGGACACAAATCAGATTAAACATGTTCCTGTGCTGTTTAAGACAAGAGTTGTGGAACAGTGCTAGAAATGTGCTCAATGTCCACTCAGGAACCTTCATCATGGATATATTTAGCACCAGATTAGCTTCAGGGGGATTTTTTCCTACATAATTTTGCGCCTTAGTGGAGATGCAGCCAAATATGGTGAGTCCACAAGTCTTTAGCACTGCATACAGATTGTCTCAGATCTTCCTGCACATCTGGTGAGCACAACAGCCTCTACCTTTCTGACCTGGGATCTCCAGTCACATACAATCCACAGCCTTGCAGGCATTAACAGAGACAAAGCAGCTGTTACAATTCCAGACTTGAGTTCAGCTCAAGTCCCCACTCGAGCTTGTTCCATCTGTTGCAAAGATGCATTTGTTTCTGAGTAGCTCAAGTACACACCACACCCATACATCTTGTGCAGTGTGAATGAAATCAAACAGACCTGCACAAGAGCTCATATTGGCTGGGTCTCAGCTACTCAGTATTCGAATAATAATCCATTTAAAAAGCAGTGTTTTCATTTTAACATGCAACATAAATAAAATGTCAGCTAATGCTACTAAAAGACAAAATGTGATTTCCATAACTTCAAAAATCTCAAGCACCTAAAAGTCATAAAATGCATGTCTGAAAACATCAGTTCTCACAAACCCCACATTTTTAAAAGCCATAAAAAGCACATACTTCATCAGAACACTAATGGTATTTGCACACCATTTTATCAAAACTCAACACTACATACTTTCTTTGCTGTGAAACACCAGCAAACTCTTTCTCAAGAAGCAGAAATCAGCACTTTCTGAAAAATCATTGGTGAGAGGATATCACATCCCTAACAGCAACTTGTTAAATCCACTGATCAGAACTGAAGTTGTAAGTCAACAGTAATGGTCTCATGTCTGAAGGATATGTTTAAGCTGCATGAAGTTACAAGTCCTGCACTTGATCCCCTATGTTTGTTTTCTGTGAGGAACATAATAAGGACAACACTGTCACTTTAGCAGGTAAATTGTTTGGTTTGGAATGACTGATCTACCTCAATTTTGTTCCACTTCAAAGTTGTTCTGGAATTTGTTTCAGCTTTCCTTTTTGACCCCCAAAAGAGCAAGATATTTTCTCTTTATACCTAGCTGCCAAGATCCAAATCTGTAGCTTCTGGGTTTCCCTGGTAACAGCTGGTGATGTCCTAAATTTACTAAATGGTAGAGGGAGATGCTATGCTCTGTGCAGCCATGAAAGTCTGGAAGAGAACAGCACGCTGGCTCTCTGCCCAGCTGCCAGCAGCATTCACCTTCTCTGCCTCCCCAGCTCTATATCTGGATTAATTCAGAGTTCTTCTCTCTCAAGAAGGCTTGATTCCTCTTGGCAATGGGAGTGGAAGTCATAGAAATCATTTCTACTGTCTCAAGCTTGAGCGCTTTGTGAGCTCAATTTGCTGAGAATTGTTTTCTAAGCAGAGTTTGTATCTGAAGTGACACTCTGACTTTTCTGTTTGTCACCAGTGTAGCTGCCAGCCTGCCCAGAGCTGGCAGTGAGCTCTGCTGCCACACACAGCCCTGCTGAGATCAGCCACCGCTGAGCTCCTCTGAAGGGCTGCACCCGCAGCAGAGGTTGGCAGCTGGCTCCTGATCAGCCTGGGTCACTCTGCCCACTGCTGTGTCAAACAGGATGCAGCTGGGAAATGGAGGAACAAAGAGAGCAGGAATGACATTCTGGTGTCTTACAGAGAGAAGGACTTCCAGAAAACACTGTGTGTATTTCCAGCAGCACAGTGTACTGCTTCACTGCAAGTTCCACGCTATTTCACAAAGGAGTTACCTGCAAGCATTACAGCATATGCATGAGAGAAGAAAAGCTTTCCCATCATTCCCATCATTAAATACTAGGAGGTAAAAGCAACAATGAGATTAATAAAAATGCTTTTGTTTGTGAGCTGCAGTCACTTACCCCCTAGTGCATACAGGCAATGAAACTGGTGTTCCACTCCTGAGATATGGCTTACGATTGCATGTTGTAATAACATGCAGTTGTAAGGACTGCACGTTATTCTTACAGATTAAGCAAAGCACTGTGGATTCTTATTCAGGACATTTCTCTTTGAGGAAGAGGCCAAGGGAAGAGAAATTTAGGTTTTTTACAGAGCTATCAGTGTGGTTTGAATCTGATTTATCTAATGCTTTCAAAGCAAGATCCTTTGTGATCCTTCTAGACACAGTCCCCAGTCCTGCTTCAACTGGACACTTTCAAGAAAATAGGAGATAAGGGAATCCTGTACATAAAAAAATCAGGAGGCAGCTGGACAAACATAGTTGCCCAGGACTCAGAGACAGAAGAGATTTTATATTTTTCAAGGTCTGTACTCCTTGTAAGCTAAAAACAAATCTACCAGAAGCAGGTACAGAATTCCTGTAGCAGTTTCACTAGCACGCTGCAGAGATGATGTGCCTCTCTAGTTTCTGCCTGCTTTGGAGTTCTGATGCATCTAGAATGAGGAAACACCTGTGCAGGGCATTGCAGAGCTGTATGGCTCAGGCACCAGAAGCAAACCCAGCTCAGGGGTCTGTACCTTGCGACCTTTAAGTCAATCTTGTCATTCAGGGCTTTACTATGGGAGTTCATTGTATGGATAATTGTCCCTGATGTTATTTTCAGAGTCAATGCATTGCCCATCTCCAGACAAAGCACAGAAGTTTCACTGGTGATCCCAGCTCAGCCAGAGCACAAGAGTTACAGGAAAAAGAGGCATAGATGAGCAGGAAAATAACAGGAGCTTTTCCTTGTCCATTTCATTGTTCAGATCCAGTTTTGACAACTAGCAGCAGAGTAGTGTCTCACAAACTCTTGTCCCAGGGACATCCCAGGAAAGATTAAAGAACTGCATCTACTCAGAAATACTGCTCTTGTCTACACTGAGTGTCCCTTAAAGTTTGGTCTAAAGGTTTTTGGAAAGGCTCTCCATCTGACAGCTGGTATCTCTTCTTTACCTCTTCCTTCTCCTAAATTGACCAAATAAGGAGTTTGCTTGGGATTTCATCAGCACCAAGAATTAATAATAGAAAAATTACTTTGAGAGATAATTTCTGGTTTTGTTTATATATCTTTAGCCTAGAGCTTAGCTCTTGCATGAACTGTAAGGAAAACAAAACAAAACAGCACAAAACCCAAAGTCCCTAGACAAATAAGAGGAACTCAGAGCATAGTGATGAACTCTACAGCACTCCCTAGAAAAGATACCTAAGAAGAATATTACTGCTAGAAAAGCAATCATCTTCACTACTGGTATAGAATGAGAGCAAAGAAAGCCCTAGGCTGAAATTGGTATCAAGCTTATTTTATTAATTTCTTTCATTAAATCATAAAATATTTGAAATCATTAAAAGGCCAAACTGGACAGCTGAGACCAATTATTCAGGAAAATAAGACTCTTGGAGAGGAAACCTCCCCTGAATATTAGCAAGAAATATGGGCAACTGCCCAGTTTCAGTCTCACTGGGGATATGGAAGCATTGTTGGGATTTTTAGCGTTTTCAGCAGTAATGGCTAATGGACATCTCTAAACAGAAAGCAATTAAGGATTTAATATCCCACCAAAATGTTTTGTTAGCTTCTATAATAAACATTGAAGTATACCTGCACCTTAGACCCAAGGGGCAAATAAATATATAATAATTTCATTATCTCTATGAAAGGGCAAATTGTATCTGCTAATACTGGATAAAGAGCAATAAAGCATGAAGTGCATCACCATGTTATGCTTAGAACAAGGTAGTGTCATATTTTAACATCAAGTGTCCTTACAAAAGGTTAATGAAGTCAGGTTGTGCTTTTCAAAATAATTGTCAAGTTAATGTTTAATAGTGTGACACTGGTGACATTGGAATGCAAGAACAAGGGGCCACAAAACATTAAATAGCTGACTAAGACATATTAGTTCTAACATAAGATGTGTAAGCGATGCAAAAAATCTACAAGCACATATTCATGTTTTATGTTCTTGTTTTTAAGGTGATACTGGCATGCCCCATGCTTTACAGGGAAGAAAAGCTGTTAGAAAAATAGATCTCTGTAACTAATTTAGCCTTTTTGCTTCTATCAAGAGCAGGAGATTTTAATTATAAGACAGTGAAGAGTGTTATCCTTGAGAAGAAAATGTAGAATACTTACATGATTTTAGTATAAACTTAAAGCCTTTGGCTTTTCTTGTGCAAACTACAAGATTTCCAGTGGTAAGTGCAATTGATGTCTTGTGGCTTTTTAGAAGGACACAAGCCTATCCAAAAATCCCAGATGTTAAAATGTGCTGTCTTCACCTTTATGTAAAAGGTAACAGCTTGACAGATGGGGCTGGCTGCACCTTCCTTATCAGCTGCAATATTGGCAGAATGTGCAGAACACAGGCTCTCCAACGGCCACAGAGTTTCCAATTGTATTTTTACCTTAGGGGCCCCTTATTTTTTAACTATTCTGAATGAAAGAGATTTTAAAGCTTCCTTGGTACTCAACAAAAAGGACACCATTCTTCTGTCCCAAATAACAGTGAGAAGTGGATGGAGGTCCACCAAGAAATACCATCTTGGTAAATTTCTGAATTGGTCTCTTGAGGTTTCTGAAGCTGAGATGCTTCAGATAACCTCTAATCCAAGGGGTAAGTGCCAGATGTACTTGAGTTTTCTCATTTTTGTGTTTTTCTTCAGTGAGCAGAATTTAATTCTTTGCTTTGCTAGCATAAAATGGCTTTTTTCATGCATTGTGCTTGGTATGAAGACTCATACCAGCATGACATATCCTGCCCTCCAGGAGCAGCTGTTCTATACAAAGAGGTTCCATTAACAGAGCCAAATGCTGGGATATGAATGGAAATCTGTTCCTGAAGAGGTAGTGATTGAAGTGACACCATTCCCATTGGGAGCCTCATATCATCACAAGATCTTTACTCAAAAGAAACTTTGTCATCACTCTCTTATGGTTCTGTCTCCATTTTCCCTCATTCCCTCTTTCATGTGTATCACATATCACAATTCTTGATACTTTGAGATCATTCTGTCAGGCACACACTTACCCCCTTGTCTATGGGCAGCACGTGCATTCAACAGTTCACTTTGCAGGGAGCCCCAGGTCCTGCTGCTGTGTAGATAAACAGCCAACTTCACACAGGCAGGCAGGGTGAGGCTCTCCATCCTTCAGAGACCTACAAAGGAAGGACCTTTACTGTAAATCTCATTCATACTCTCTCTCTCTCTCTCTCACTTAAAATGGCTTTAGCCAGTGGCAACTCTAAATGCACTGTAATGTTTTGACATCAAAAAAAAGACTCACTACTACATTGCCAATCCACTCATGAGCTCACACAGCAACAGGGCAAGTTCAAGCTCACGATATAGTTACAACAAGATGTTGACTAAGGACAGCACAATTCATAACACAAACTTGTATTTTTTATTGTGCTCCCAGCAGTGGTATCCACAACCAGCAGAGAAGTTTTTAGAGGAATTGACAGCTGGGTCTCTGAGTAAGCGTATTTCTCACTTCTGTCCAATATTGCATTTCAGCATAATCACATTGTCTAAACTCTGCTGAGATCTCAGATCACCACTGTAAACACCCCCAAAATGAAACTGAGCTGATCACATCAAATACCACTACTGATTTCCTGTATGCCTGCCAGTGAAAGCCAGGCAATTGCAGGTACCTCTGCTCCAGAGCAGTTGGTGCACACTGCAGATGTGCAGGAGATTTGGAGTCACCAGCACCAGCAAGAAAATTCAGCTGCTCTCAGCACTGCATCACACAAGCTAACCTTGAAGAGCATCTGATACATATAAAGAAGAGATTAGCCATGGAAATTTTTAAACAACCAAAAATCAAAATAACAGTTAAACCTCAATAATTCCCATTTGTGTCTGGGAAACTTAATTTTGCTAATTAGCAAATAGCAACTGAGCTGCAATGGGAGCCTGTACTTTACCAGGCACTAATATATTATTTTTATAAGGTCTTATTACATTTTCCTACATCATCAGTATTTACAGCCACAAAAACATTGATAAACTATGCTTTTGCCATTATATGTAGATATACAGCTATGAGTGTGTGTGTATGTATGACATACACACCAACATATATACGTTTATTTAAAACTTGTAAAGCTCTACTCTGAACCCTCAAGAGTGAAGCTTTTATTGCACAGGGTAGAAGATATTACAGCTGTCTGCTGTAGCATCATTCATGCTCCAGAAGAGACACTTGACAAACACAAATAGGAAAATGTCAGTAGAGTAAAGCAGGACATTGTTCTGCTGGAGGAAAGAGTGACTTTCATCACTAATTGTCACTAACTTCCAGCCTTAAGTGCGCAAGGAGGAAACAACTCTCAATTATTTCACTTTTAGGTGTTGGCATGCATTTTTCCCTGGATTGTTGCCTAGGATCCTTGTCCTTCTCTCATACCTGCCACCACAAATTGGGATTTACTCCACTCAAGAAAAAACAGGGAAAAGAAACTTAGGCCCTCCATTTGTTTTTCATAAAGAATATTTGCAGTCACTCCTTACCCTTTTATGATGACAAAGCAATCTTGGAATTTAACTTGATTGGCTCCTTCATGTTCTTCAAATAGTGACATTTGGCACAATTACCATAAGGAAGTTTAAAAAAGAACAGGAGCAGTAATAACAACCATACTCTGAACTTGCTTCTTTTGATTAGGAAAATGTCTTGTAGATGTCAACAGCTAAGAATGTCTTGTAGATTTAACGCTTCTTTTAACTGGAGACCTCAAAAGGCCACATACATCACAAAATGAGTCTGACAAACACTTTTGGTAGTGAGGGACTGAGCTGACTGCAGGCAGAACTAGCACCAATAAATACCCCTGAGTGCAGCAGAATAACTCTTAGGAGCCCACAGCAATATTATGAATATGTCTGTGCTGAATGAGATGCTGTCAAGATCCTAAGGCTGTTTTGAAGCAGACATGGTTTTGCAGAAGGAATGTTACTAAGTTCTGTTTTCAGTTTTATCTTAAATATTATTAACATGGCTTTTGTCACAATGATGAAATATTATTGGGATAAAGCTCTAACACTGGCTAAATTAAATAAATAGTATATATAATATTCATTGTTGACCCTTGCATAACAACTTGCTTCATTTGTAGGCTGCTGATACTACTGCACCAAGAGTTCATCTAAAATAACTAACAAAACTTCTGAGCAACAATGTAGTTATGTAACTGGGAGGGGGGGAAGTAGGAGAGCAAAAATTGCAAAGTGATAGGTTTGATAAGGTTGCCAGCAATACCCCATCCCCCAAAACATCTTACTGGAGACATGCCTAGTTTTAACAGCAGCCAGTATCTGATAGAGGCTGATTTCCTCCTCACCTTTCACATACAATAAGGATGAAGAAAAAAAAAAAAAGAAGTAAAGAAGAAGAAAAGCAGCTGATACATCTAAGGTTCTCTTCACCATAAGAAAGCTTATCTTATTTGTAGGTTTTGATGGAATTGTCCAGGAAATGATGCATGAGGGGAGGTTTCCAGTCAGTTCTGTTGAGGAACTCAAGATTCCCAGGAGGGTGATGATAAGCTGAAATGATGAGTTATGGTAGGAGGCATTGCACACACAGACAGGAAGAACAAACCCGCTTCAGCTAAAGACATCCAAAACGTAGAAGCCTGAAAGTGCACTTAGAAACTATTAGCCTGGAAAGATGCCTGCTTCAGCAGGAATGACTTGTCAGGGGAAAGCAGCCACTTTAGGACTTTTTAATCAGTATTTCACAACTGCTGTACTGTAGGCATTCCTCCTGGCAGTATTACTCACTTGGCTGCCCACATGCCAGATTATAATGGTTGTTTCTTGGCCATATTACTTATTACTCCTATAAGGCAGCAGCCTTCCAGCTGCATGGCATATGGAGCCCACAGGCAAATACGTTTAACATCAGCTGTGTCTTGTCCTTCACACTGTTTCTATCAAGCCAACACAAAATGAGGAGACTGGGGCTGCTCTGTCCTCTCAGCAGTCAGCATGTCCAGGAGCAGGAACCAGAAAGCTCCCAGTGCTGCAAGCCTGGCCTGAAGGATTAGGAACAGTAAGGATTAAACACCGGCATGTGTCTAACCAGACCTTCATGCTGAGTGTTCTTGCCTTGACTATTCCTTGTAAAACACCTTTTTTTTCATCTACTTTCTCCTTTCAAATGGAAAAGTGCTCCAGAGTACTCTTGTAAAACTCATTCTGAATAAATACTCAAAGACATTTTAAATTAGATCGCATCACCATGGAGCCCATGAGACTTATCAGAAGGTGAAGTAGAGATGTAAGATTTACATGAGCAGTTCCTGATTTATACCCATTTAAGTGACAATTAAATCAAAGCAGCATTTTTACTACAGTCCAAGATCAAAGACCGCGTCTTACCTGGCCGGTTGAAGAAATTGTACCTTTCCCTTGGTCATTCATAGTCAGTTTTGAATTTGCAGTTCATCCAGAGGACTTGCATTCTGCTGGATACTGGAAATAAGCATTTGGTTGTGGAAAAACTCCTTGCTACTTCTCCATTGAGTTGTGTAGAAAGCTTCTAATACCACCATCCAGTATTTAGTGTATGCTCAGCTTGAGGTTAAGCAATGACACAGATGTCTGTCTAGTTCATAGAGATGAGAAGTGGAAGCAGTTAGACAGGTCATCCCTAGCTTCTCTCACTAACAAATACACCATATATACATGTACCTACACAACAGAACCTGCTGCATTCAAAACACAGATGACCCGGTGAGGCATAATCATGTACTGAAACACTTAAAATAAACTATCTGTTTCTGAAACAGCAGGTCATGAAGCATTGCTTTGTGATGGGCATTAAATGGGACCTGAGCAACCTGACTTTGATGCTACAATGTGTTTCCAAACAGTTTGGGCATATAGATTATGTGGTTTTCCACTCATAGCGACACATAGTCTGCACAGGGAAGGAAGCAATATCTAGAAGGGGAAATTGCTGTCCTATCTCTTCAGCTGTCTTCCCCAGAAAGGTGTATGCTGCGGTTCTCCATTTCATGATAACTTGCAGTTTCCCTCCTGATAGAGCAGTGTACACAGGCTCAGCATTGCCGAGGAGAATCAGTCTTGGCAAAAGGGAAGAAAAAAAGAGGCTTCCAATAACTGATTTTTTTTTAGCAACTTCAGAAGTTCTGGGAACAAAAGATCCAGCCTGGCTATACAATTGTAAAACTAGAATGCAGTTTATGAAAGTCTGCTCTCATCAGGAGCTCAGAATCTCCTCTTTAAAGACTGAAGTCCTCTAAGTGCTGGTGACAAGCAGCCCTTTTTCTTTTCCCAATGTCTTTTGGCAGTCTTTACTTCCTATTTGAACCTGGGCTTAATGCCAGGCTGTTTCTGAAATATTCAGACCTGTAGACCATTTGTCAAACCTCTAAACCAGAGTACAGCAGAGTGCAGAGAACAGGATAAATTTAGCCCATGCTGAGTCCCACAGCTGGATTCCTCTGTGATATCCAGTGCATTTCATTTAAATCTAACTCAGGAACCTCTGTATTCCACCATGACAGAGGCTGCTTCCCAGAGACACACTGCCTCTTCAAAGGGGAGTCCTGTGCTCCTGGTGAAAAATCATAAAGCAGGAACCATACAAGTCCTTCATGTACACTTTAGCCCAAGCCCTCTCTGGGCTAATCTTTCTTAGCTGAAATGGTGAAAGGGGTTTTTCTGTGGTGGCGTTTGGAAGGTTGGACACCACATGTGTCAGGGCACTGTGAATGACAGAGGCAGTGGGTGTTCCCAGGGGCACCTATCCTACCACCCCAGCCAAGGACCAGGGAAGCCTGGGAGCAGCTCCAGCAACTCCCTGGGCACGGGGATAGGACAAGGCCAGGCCAGGATATACCCCCAGGGTCAAGTTCAGACTTGGTGCAGGAAACCAGGATCAGACACAGTCCCAGAATGGCTGGGCAGGGCCTTGGGGATGGAACTGGGCTTGGCAGAGCCATGGCTGCATCGAGCTGGAGACCAGGTTCCTGTGGCAGCACTGGTGCAGGGGCTCAAGTGGGGTTCTGGCCCCAGCTGGGCTGAGGAGGGGCCCCTGGGGAGGCTGGGCAGGGGCAGGGAGGGCCCTTGTTAGTGCCCCATGGCCCTGACAGCGTGCAAGTCACACCGTGTGCTCTTGGAGCTGTCACAGAGCAGCTGCCTGACACAAGGCTGAAACCATGCTTGAAAGTCTTAAAACACAGGGAGGAAAAAACTGTATGTAAGTCTCTAGCAGGAAATGAAAAGGCATTTGGGTTTGGATTTTTTGCATTTGGCAGGCAGAGGGCATACTCAGCCTAGGCCTAAATATAGCCTTCTGTCTGCTTAGAGGCTATTTATTCTTTCTGTCTCCTGACACGAGTACACACAATATTAACTTAACGTGCAGCAGATGCAGCACTCATACAAAATCATACAATCTGTTTTGGAGAAATCAGTGTGCTGGGAGTACAGGACTGGCCAGTGAGAAGCCACAGTTCTTCCCCAAACACCTGAAACTGGTACTGGGTATTGGGAAATAAGATGTTCAGAACTCGTTGAGGCAACTGGGATGACTGATCAAGAGTTTTCCACCTGACTGATTTTTCCAATAAAAAGTCACAGACGCTGCTCCCCTCCAAAATGACTTTTTTTCTGTCAGAAAGTCAGAACCACAAGCTCCATGCCCAGTTTCCTGTAAATCTTTTGCAGTTTTATTTCTGCCTCCAGGAAAATGGAGTTTTTTGGATCTCTGCATGTAAAATAACTGCATGGAAAAATCAGCAACAATTAATGTGTCAATGCAAAATCATTATTTTCCACACAGAGAGACTCTGCTGTCAGTGATTAAACTAGCAGCCTTAATCTTAGCTCACACATTCATTAAAAGAATTTTATTAGATATTAAATAGTGCAGGACATATATCCTCACTTACTTAAATAACTATTCATCTGGTGGGAATCTGACAGATCCTTAATTGTTAGAACTGAACTATTTTACACAGAAGACTGTCCATTTGTTGGCAAAATCTGTTGCTGAATGCAGTGAGTCAATTCAAACATATACTGTATGTGGCACTCAGATAAATATTTACTAAGATCACTTTTTTCTTTGCAATATTGTTTTTCTATGAGCAGATACACACTGAGACCACAGAGGTGGGGTGGGTGCCCCAGACAGTGGGGTCCTTAACTTGGTCCTGGGAGTCTCTGTGGGTCGTCAGTACCCAAGCTATCAGGATCCTCAACCTTCCCAGATGCTGGGGTCCTTGCCTTTGGGACGTGGTGGTGATGCTGGAGGTGCTGAGGCAGCTGCAGTTCTGGCTGTGGGATGCACCCAGCCCCAATGTCACCATTGCACAGCCAAGCGGGGCACAGAGAGGAGACGGGCTTGGGGCACCAGGCGATGCTGCAGCAATGGCTCAAGCATATCCCAAAGGACACTGGGAAGATGGGGGGAGAGAAGCATGCAGGGACACATGGTGTCTTGTAGGACCCCTAAGTGATTTGGTCCTTCCTGAAGTACCACAATCCTAAAAGATTCCAGGATAGGTTGATGAGTGAGAGCCCAAACATTTCAAGTGCCTGCCTAATACACATGGTAATAAGAGAAAAGAAGAAAGATCAGCATAAGCAGAGTTTTAGGAGAGTATGTCAGGGACTGCACGTTCTCCAACAGGAAATTGTTTTTTTTAATTATCTGTGCCAAAGGAGGCGCAATTCTGAATTAAAACAGAAACCTTCCAGGCTCATCTGAAACCAGTGGCCTGGGCTGGGCTAACAGCCAACACCCTCCAAAGCAAGGAATCATCATTGGCACTTGGGGCATTTTTCATTCTACATCAACTTCAATCATTGTTACAGAAGAGCACTGAGCACCAGAAAGTCTGGTGTTACTGGGAAAAATGCAATAATATGTACACCTCTGATGGTCTAGCCAGCTGCACAAATCCCAGATCAAATCTGCAGGCCCTTCTTCAAGAGTCCCAGCTACCTATGTTGTCCCTCAGGTAGCTGCTTTTTGCCTGCCAAAAATAAAATCAATGGGTATTTTTAGTCCAAATATATTCCCACATCAACACTTGAATCTGGAGATAGCTTGGAAAGCGCCCATGCACTTTTCTTATTCCACCCAATAGTTTTAAGATGGTTCCTTTCCAGGAGAAATGTTGTGTTCCCTCGAACAGAACTATAAATAGGGAGAGGAAATTCAGATGTGCTGTTTCTTTTTACATGACTCCGCTCTCTGCTCCAGTAGCAGCACACGGTGGGAGTAGTTCAAGGACTGGGGTCTGCTCCCAGCACAGGACTGATATGGGGGTAGCTTTGCATGTTGCTGCTAAGCAGCAGGTCCAGTGACTCCTGATTCTTCAGCAGCATTCACTGCTGGTTGGCATTCACAAATCACCTTCAACCAGTCCTTCTTTGCTGTTTGTCTAGGTTCCTTCTGTCCATTCCATAGACAAGTTTGGACTTCACATTGCTGACTTTGGGCCTACCTGGCTGCAGCTCCTGAGGAGACTGTGGTCTAAGTGCACGGGCTGCACCATGGCATATGCCTTCTCAACCTCTTCCCCTTCCATTTAAGATCTCAAAACATATCCATGGCAACTGCATCTCCTGCTTACAAGAAAAGAGAGACATTAAGAAATGCCTAGGCTCTCCTTCCAGAATTTGGCATCAAAACACAGGATGCAAATTCAATGCCTCTCTGTTCCCTGGGAACCATGACCATCTCCTTGGTCTCCATGGTCTTCTCCAGGGACCCTGGGCCACTAGAGCACCACAGTTACCCTAAATATACATCAGCAACTGAGCACAGCACTTGGCTTGAAGAGATCCCTTTCCTGCTTGAAGGATCACAGAGATGTAGAAAAGGTGGGACAGCAGGAGGAAGAGAGTGTGGGAAAAAAATTAGCTCATTAAAAAGGAACAAGATACGAAATAGCAAGCAGCTTGCATTTCATATGGCCAGAAAGGTGAGGTCTAGGAGAAAAGAAACTGATGTGTTGGAACAGACTGTTCCAGCAAAGCACAAAGCTAAATGTGGCACACAGACATGTTATTCACCCACAAGCTCTAAACCTACAGAGGAAGCATACGCCTGTCAACATTTTGATTTATAATAGAATTAGCATCGCATTACAGCAAAACCAAAAGAAAGCTTAAATAGACAACCCTAAAAGGGAAGAAAAAAATTAAGGTATTGAAAGGGCTCATTATACCCTGCTGATCCTGGCTGACAGGTACTGAGAACAAAGAGGTGAGAGGGGCTTTATTTGCAAGAGAGTCTGCCACTCCCCAATATTTGTGTACACCTACAAACCACATTGATCCTTTGGGGGGACAACAGAGTGTCATTAGAATGATGCATAGTCGGCAAGAGTGACTCTGCTCTCTGCTGTTTGCCTAGTCATCAACATATCTGCTGTGCCTTTTTCTTTCTTTTCTCTATTCTTTTTTTTTAAACTGTTGCTCAGACACTTAATCAATGATTCATTTTTAAATGAAGGTCAGGTTTCTTTCTTTCCAGGCATACTACAGATAAACAAAGAAAAGGGTGTTTCAAGGCATCCTACTGAAATATGTGTCTTGTTCTGTAAGGTTGCAGTTATTCTATCCAAGGATGAGGTTTTAGAAAAATTATGTTTCTTATTAAACCAGCTGATATTATGGGGAAGAAACAAAGTATTCTCAGCCTTCTTGTGTATTCTGTTTTCTTTTTCCCAAGACCATGCAATTTTGTCTTTACTTTTTATTACACCTCTCTACAAAGCTAGTTATAGCATGTTATGTAGTAGTCATGCTACTAAATCACTGCAAATTCTTCCTGAAAAGATACCACAGACATTAAAGTTAAAAAGAAGTTTTCTAAAAATATTTTATCCCTTTGTGCAGATTTTGGATCAAGCCATAAGGACTCAGCACAGATGCTGTAAATTCAGCTGAGAAAAAGGAGTCAGCAAGACAAATGTAACCCTTAGGTACCTGAGTTCAGGTAGGAGACAGAAAAAGTACCAACATCCCACATAGATATAAAATGGTGTCTTTTTCTTTTTTTTCCCCCTCATAGAAATGGAATATTTAGTTTTGGTATCTAAAGGATGAAGTCATCACTCTTTGGACCTTAGCATCACACTTGTGTCTGATAAGATCAGACAATGCAAATAGCCCATGACCTAGCAAGGTTCAAATTGCATTTGCCACACTGTTGGGAGTTAAAAGTTACAGGAAGTCTGGTTACCTTGGGCACAGGCAAAGTGAGATATTCAGGAGTTACTGGCATCCAGTGGGTGCTGCATGTGTGTGCAACCATCAAAAAAGCAATTCATGAGCACAGTTTTATTGATTGTAACTCCGTTATCACTATTGCATTGGCAATCACATACCTTCACACCTTCCCACTCTGCCTTTGCATTTCAAGACAGCGAGCAATGACCTTTCTTGGCATCCACCCAGGAGTCTCTGGTGGTTGTTTTCAAACAACATAGTAGCAGGTTAGAACTTGTGCTCATATTGAACCTAGAGGCAGAGCCAGACAGTCACACCTCTAACACATGGAAACCTTTGGTTTCATGTGGCTTCCAGTAAGAACATTTATGGCTATCAGAGTAGAATCCTTGGGTCTAGGATCTCTGTGTTTTATGAGGCATAAGCAGAACCAAACACCCTTCTGCTATTCCAAGCAGAAAGAAACGTGTGATTAGAGACAGGACAATGCTATGGGGAAAGGGTCAGAAGTGGAGCTATGGAGAAATAGGTCCCAATGAACCACCTGAGGTGTCCAAACAAAGGCAATCACGTCCTGCAGGCATAGCCAATAAGTAATAGCAGGTATGATGAGTAACACTGGTCAGCAACACTGCTTGTCTAATTACTGTCTGGCTTATTTCAGCTACAACCCTCTTCCCTGCCCTTCCACCATGCTGGCAGCCAAACTTATAATCAAGTGGCAGGCCAGGCCCAGGAGGAGCCTGTGGCAATCTACGAGGAGGTAGGTAGAGCTGAAGTACAGAGTAATACAGGTTTAGTAATTAAGCTTTGCTCTGTTTCACAGAAAATTTTGCACTACTTATATTAGAGAGATGGAGGTGGAGCACTGGACTTTAGGTGTGTTGGTTTCTCAATCTGTTGTTGGGCAGTGGGTTTAAGGAGAAAATGCTGTTCTTCCTGCTATGGGATTTTAAAAGATGCATACAAAATACTTACAGAAGTGGCATATGCAGATCTATCTAAAGACAACTGATCTCCTTGGACATCACAGTTCAGATGAGCAGGTTAAAGATGCACAGGATCAAATTTCCTTGAGGAAGGCAAAGTGAATAAGCTCTTCTGGTAAGAAATCTCCAGGAAAGATATAAGGGAGTCACTGGCCAGCTGTACAGGGTGTTTGTACTTATATTCACTACCAAGAGCTCAAAGTCAGTTGGTCACAGACTCAAGTTTTCATGTAATGAAGCAGTCTTCATGAGCGTGGCCCAACGGGTGCAGGTGGCTCTGCCGTGCCAGCACCCTGCTGGCCAACAGGGCTCACTTGCCCAGCTGAACTAAAAGCCTTGCAGAGCAGGGAGGTCCTCCCCAGCAGCTCAGCACTCCACACAACTCTGTCCCTGACACATGCAGCCCCTCAGCCAAAGGCCAGTTTGCTCTCCACTTGGGAGCATGCAAATATTTATTGGCTGAGAGTCTGAGTTCCTGTGCGAATTCTTCATAAGTTGTCTCCTCTCAAGCTGATAAAAAAAAAACAAGAAAGCCTCCTAAAGCAAATTTTGAGAGCATTTACACTGCTTCTATCAAGGGTTCCCCTATGAAACTCCAGAGTGACACACTACCATATCACAGCTTAGCTTTACCTCCAACCAAGTGATTTTCTATTATGGTTTCAGTAACAACCAGGCAATAGCTGGTATGGCACGGAAGTTGTGACATGCACAGGAACCAAATATTCCTGCTAAGATTTGAGGGAAATGCAGAAGGTCATCCCTTGGTATTAACCTTCAGATCATGATTAAAGACCTTGAAATGTGATTTTACTTATAATTCTCATCACAGAAATGTGAAACAGCAGGTAAAGGCGACCCAAATGAGGCTGCTTTTCCAAAGTGCTACATCACTTTTGGAAGATTAAAAACCAAGCTGCTGATTAAGAAAAATGTATTACGGTGCAAGTCAGAAAAGCATCTGGGATCATTTCTTCTTTAAAATTAGATGCCTAGTGTGTATTAGACTGGCAAAAATGTTGTTTGAAAACAGCTGATGGAAGAACCAAGGGCCAGGAGCAGGAGAACAAGCACAAAGCAGGATGTAGAAGGCCGCCTAGAAGCAGACTGCAAGAACATGCCAAGAGGAGGAAAGGAAGATAGGAGTTCTTGGAAGGTAGTAGAGGTACTGAAGAGTTTTTCCACACCACCATAATGACACACACTGTTTGTAATGAGCACTCCCAGCTGCACTGTTGCTATAGCCAAGCCTTTGTTTCCAGCCTTGGTTTTCATGTCCAAAGTGTGGTAGGATGCAGAACACCTCTGTGAGACTCAGCTATCCCAATCCTAAAGGAAAAAGCAAGCAACATTCTCTTTCCTATCTCCCCATGTCCCTTGATATCTCTTGCCACATCTCTGAAAACACTGACATTTAACAAAGGTGGGCGTTTTTCTCATTTGACAGGGAACACTAAGGCACTGCAATCAGTGTAAAATAACATATCACCACTGAGGGACACCAGAGGCATTTCCAGTGGATCCTTGTGTTCCAAAGCTAGCTAAGGCTGCCAGGGAAGTGTCTTTTTGCAGTGATGGGGCTCTGAAGACGCTGGTGCCTTGACAATTTTCAGACCAGAAATGGGAGGCAAAGAGCACGAAATGCCAATGATCCTCCGGAGTTTATAGACCTTCTGCTCCTATTGAGTGTCGAGAGATTATTTTGCCCTTCACGCATCCTCCTCTAACCTTGTCAGAGCCCAAGGGAAATGTGTTAAAGGGTCTCTGTTTAACTTAGAATTCCTTCAAGTTAGTCTGGCCTTTTACCAACTACATTTGCCCATCAGACCCCTTCTTGTGTGTGCCCCAGCACTGTGAAAGCACTGCACGGCTGATTTATAGCTGGCTTTTATTAGGCTTGAGGAAGAGAGGGGATCTGAAAAAAGAAAACTCTGTTACACCAAGTTCTGAGAAAGCCAAAAAGTAGCATGCACATTAATAATATAAGATAGGCTATAGTCTTCCTCTTGTTTTTCAGACACAACAGAATAACTCTTTAAAAACCTGGTAAAACCAAGCAGGTTTTAGAAAGGAGCTAGAGCCCATCTGTATTTACATCAGGAATGGGGGAAGGTGAGCAGTGTGAACCTCTCTGGGTAGTTCCAAATATCTGCGGAGGCACACACACACACATTGCCTGTGCAAAGGCTCCAAGCATGGTGGGAAAGCACTGCAGAACTGCAAGGACTGCACAGGAGTGCCAGCATGTGCGTGGCTCCATTTCAAATCAAACATGGACAATATTTGTTGTTCTTAGCTAGTTTCTTAGCACTCAGGAAATCAAATGCCATGCTATTCTTCCTTTTTATGCTGGACATTTAGGAGGCTAGTTGTCATTGGAGTGCTATCTGTTAGGAAATTTTAAGAGGGTTTCTTTTCTTAACATATTTTATCTTTTCCAAGAAATAACTTCGATGGTTTAGAATGAGTTGCTGTAAAAGCTTATCTGCTTGATAAATATTTGTGAAGTTCACTAGACCCTGGAAAACTGACAAGCCTTTGGAAGCCTTTACACTGGGTTTCAGTGGGAACATGCTCTGATCCAACACACACTGCCAGATTTCACACCAGGCAGCTAAGACTGGATAGAAAAAAAAACAAAAGTGAAAGAAAAAGCTTTCTAATGAAAATAGTCAGCTGTTTGTAACATACAGATGAACACTGGATTTACCCCTAGCCTGCCATAGCTCCTTTAAACTGTTAAATCACAACTAAAATGACTATGTCTTCCCTGTAACCCTTCCATATGTCATTCAGGTCCATTGCCTCTGTGCTGTTTATTTCAGCCTACTTTGGCATGTCTTTTCCCCTGATACCATTTTTATTGAGTGAGCCCAGCATAGCAGGAGTTTTGATGATCTTGTGCCTGTTACATAATTCCTCTTCCCTTACCAGGAATTTGGGACACAGGCACACACTGCCCCAGATCTGCCTCATGAAGGAGCAGCTTAATTCCCTATAGAAAAGCGAAAAAACCCGTGTTATTGAAGATAAAACATGCAGCTCTATTCTTCTGAGGATACTTGACTGGCATAGTTAAAAACCCCTTTACTTCAGAACATATAATTAAAATAGACTGGAGGTGAGCAAGTTTCTTTCCTACCCACTCCCTTTTACCACCTCTGCTGATTTGTGGTCAGATTTTCCTCATAAAACTTTACTTTTGCTAGAGAATTTGCACAAAACTTTGAGACAGAGCTAAGAACAGATGCTGCCTCTGAAGAACCAGCCTCATATTCAAATCCCAGTGGCCTCAAAACTGAGACTACCCAGCCCTGAGTGGGGAGGCAGGTGCAATGTGCCCTTTGCAGCTGTGGAGTGATGCCTCGCATACGCTGCAGGATGAGGGCCAGCCCCAGGAGTGTATTTGAGCTCACCAGGCCTTAGGCCTGGCCTGTCCTGTGCACAGACCCATGGCTTGTAGCCCAGCTCCACCCTGGCCACAAGAGCACTCTTCATTTAGCACGAGTGAGCTGAGGATATTTGATGGCAGATGGGGCCTCCCAGGCCACACCTCTGCCCAGCCACCCACTGGGCTGAGGGCAAAGACTCTCAGACCTCCAGAGAGGTCCAGACCTCAGGACAAGACTTCTCTCTGCTCTAGTGAGGAAGTTTGCCTCAGAGAGCAGGCTTAGACATTGTGGTGACCCAACAGTGACAGACATCAAGATTTTATGGATCGTTATAGTTAAAACATGTTTGGTTCCAGGTACCTCATTGCAATATCCCATTAGAAACTGATGATCCAAAGATCTCAGCTTTTGGGGTTAGGTCACACCTCAAGGTCACCAACACCTTGCCTCGGACCTCTCCTGGGAAACAAGGGCTGAGCAGAGTTCCTGAAACAGCACCAGAATCTTTACTTATGTGATGGGCACCCAGCTGCTGAGTGCACAGCGTGCTCAGGAAGAACTCGTTTCTGACTCAGTGCTCTCAAAATAAGGAAAACTTTAAATAATCATCTCATAAGAGATGACTTTGATCCAGCATCTTGTCCAATATTTTTGTTGCAGGAGACAGGTTATTGTTACAATCAGTATTTGAATACACTGCTTTTTGGGGCATAAAACATCACGTACAAAGGGTCCATTTAACATCAGTGTTGAACCTTGCATACCTGGTCACACAAACCCTTTTATGGGAGCCTTCAAGAAACAGAACCATCACAACTTTTGTGCCCAAAGGCAGCACAGCTCAGGTTTCTCCTTGGAGTACGGCCCAATCTTTAATAAAGATGGCTTATTGAGGCTTCTTTGGAGTCACTGCAAAGCAGGCTTTTGCCACATTGCTTGAATACAATGGCCCGTGAGATCTGGGAGCAAGTTCAGGGGAAGGGAAGCATCCAAATTCTTTTCTGGTTTGTCTGCAAAATGTGATACATGAAATATTTTGCTTGTGATGATCTGCTTTCTGGCAGGCAAGCCAAAACAATTCAGTCATTGTCCAGTAAAGCATTCAAGCAGGAATAGCCAGGAAATCAGTGCAAGAAGAAGCAAACAACCAAATATACACAAAAACCTCCGGGATTCTCCAACCCTAAAGCAAGACCAAGTTCATGCTCAAAATGCAACCTTTTGTTTTTGGGTTTTTTTGCAAACAATATCTTGGCAAAAAGAAGAAATGGAAATTTATAAGCACCTTTGGCTTCAGTCAGATGATTTCCACTGAAGTCACCACCTTCTTCCTTTGCATGTTTGGTTACTGATGATGTGTTAATTTGGGACATATTCATCTCATTTGCTTTCTGATCTGTCTGTGGAAGAAGCAGATGCCGTGCATGCTAATCCAGCCAGGATAACAGTACCAGAGATCTTTGCTGGGCCCCGTCCATAAGCACCACATGGTGGGGGCAGTGACACCACAGGCATGACAACCCGCAAAGGTGAGGTCATGGTCAGTTAACCAAAACAAGGCCTCATCAAGCTGGTGCTCAGGCTGCCCCAGAGACTTCCTAATGCTCACGGCAAGCCAGGTGAGCAGGCAGTCTCTCTGGCATGAGAAAGAAGTGAAAAATTCGGTGTCTGCTTCTGACACAGATGCACACAGACAGACTTTGATGTGCTTAGACTAGATTTCCCCTTAGGACCGGGGTGTGCTGGAGCCGCTGGCCACCTGTGTCTCTTGCTGCTGCCCTGCAGCTTTTTTCAGAATACTGTGGGAGAAGAAATACAGATGTATTTCTGGAAATTACGCAGTGATCAGGACATCTGGAACATCTTTCACCCAGCCAGCACAGCCGCTGGCTTCAACCACTTCAGTTTTATTTCAGCTCCAGCAACATGGTTCAGCAGCACTGTAACAATATTAAACCTGTCACTCCCACCATGGTGCTGCTGCAGCCACCTGGGCACTGGACAGGCTCTGGAGTCAATGGCTGCTTCCATGGGGTAACAGGGCAGCCACACTGGAGGGGACGTGCACAGGTACAGCTGCTGGGACCATGAACACAGGGCTTGAGACTCTGGGTCTGGGGAAAACACATCCACATCTGGCTTACCTCAAAGCTGTTATCTGTTGGATCTATTTTCTCTAGTCAGCAGGGGGAGAAAGTAGTGACTTTTTTTTTTACTATTTCATATTAAAATTCTGTGGCTCAGAAGTGCTGCTGGGACAGCTTTGAGGCCCCAAACACTCATCCATCAGCCACAGAACAAGCAGCAATCTTCAAAAGCAATAAGAGCCTGAAATCCTGAGGCAGTGACAGCGCGGACACAGCTGAATAGTCTTGACCCACAATCCAATGTCCTGGAGAGTAACTTGATGACAGAAGCTATTTTTATATGAACTAGTATTGTACTTTCAACATCCCACATTTCAATTTTTATAGGTGTCCTACAGTTAAAGCAAGAGTTCTCCAGACAGTATCAAGATGCTGTGATGGCAGGACCTCAAACATACAGTACTGTCAATGCCAGGAAGAACTTGCAACAGGAACAGCCCAGCCTCAATAGAAAAGTATCATTCAGACGTTTTAAGGAAGCGGACAAGGATTAGGCACTTTCCCAAAACAAGATGAGATATCTCAAACTCAGCTTTAGGCTTCAGAGGGCCAAGGCACTGTGTTCTCTACAGGCAATGCTTCCTCTTTAGAAGGACAGAGTCAGATTTTACAAAGTTGCAGCAAAATTTTCTTATGGCTCTGATGATTGGTAAAACTGCCCTGCTAGTGGCTGCTCAGCAGGAAAGCAAACATCACAAGTGGGCTGTTTTCCATCCCTTCAGATCTTTTAACATTTTAGTAGCGGTGTCAGTAGGGAACAGGAAATCTCAGAAGTACTGAAAATAAAAACCCTACAATTCCTTTACTGAAATACACAACTCTGAGTCATCAGCAGAGTTTTCCCATTCAAATAAGCCCATTGAAACCAGCTGCGATCAGAAGGTCTTTGTCCTGCATCTAATTTACCCTGTCAAAGTCTCTTCCATCCGAGTCTCTGCAGGGAAGAGTCATCTCTCTGTGATTCCACCTCTAGTCAAATCCCTTGTGCCCTTCTGAAGGTGACAAAGAGAATATTTTCCGTAACATCCAACAATTAATTGGTACTGCACATTAGGAGTATCACTCAGTTCATAATCTCCCTCCTTTATTCCGATGTAGGTGGGAGCAGGACAGGTTTTATCCTGCAGTGCTTGAGAAACTGCTCAAATACACTCCCTTTTCTGAACTTTTCAAGGTTCTCTGATGTTCTGTTCATTTTTGCCATATAAAGACACATTTTCTCTAAATGTCTGTGAGCACAGGAGGAAAACACAGGCTCTTCCATACCTCTATCTGCACCTGATCAAATCTAGACTCAGTTTGGAGTGGCTGTGTTGCTATTTCTACTGCACTTCAAAAGAACAAAGCTTCTCTTCTGTCGGAAAATCTTCCTGGGGAAGTATAAGGCAAAATTTATATCTTGCATAGTGCATTCCCAGCAGCCAAGCCTTTGAACAGGAAAAAGTCTTAAGTTTTCTGTATAGTTTGACTGCTCAAATTACTTCTATTAATAATTTGTCAGAAGGATTTAGGATAAGCTTCTCAAAGGCATGTTGATCATTTTGAACCCAGAACAGCATGCACAAAGCTGCCAAGAAAAAAAGTTATCCTTTCAGATAATCATATTCATGAGGTCAGCAGAGGACATTAACTCTCAGCACTTTGCTTTGTTTCCACATGATCTCTTCTCCCTGGAGTGTGAGATTAGGTTGGGAGAAAAACCAGTTACCTCTCATCTCTCAGCCAGTCATCAGCACTGAACTCTCAGTGCTGCCGTGAGTCAGCTACAAGATTGCAGCAACCTGAAGTCACAGCCAGGGCACCGAGGGAGAAAAATGAAAGGACTGACCCTGATGTCCCTCGTTCCTTCTTTGCGTCTGCCCTGCACACCCCACCCAGCAGGGATTCATGGCACTCCAGCATTCACAGGCACTGGCACTGCGATCTGACCATTGCATCTAAGGAGCCCAGGGTCCCTGGCAGCTTGAAGGCAGAAGGTGGATTGAGATGTAAAGGCACAGAGCCGGGAAGAGCCACTGGAAACTCTGGGTCCAGTCATGCCATAGGATGAGATTCAGTGTCCTTCACTCCTCTGCACCAATCACTGCAACTTCCTGGGGGTCTGAAGTACAATACAACGACTCAGCCGTCCATCCCGGGACGGGGGTACTCAGCTCATCCTTGTGCAGGACAGCTTGCTCACGGGGCAGGGAGCAGGGCAGGCTGGCACATTTGGGATGATGCAGCTGGCTCAGCCAGAGGGGCAGAAGAGAAAAGCAGAGGCAGAGATAAGGCTCTTATCTCTATGGCAACTGCCAGGAAGAAGCACCATGCTCACTGGGGGAGAAAGGAAGAAAGAGAGAGGGGAGGATGAAACCCAGAAAGCACAGTCAGGAAATTGCTAACCAGGGGAAAATGGAGGTGGGAGAGGAGCAGCAAAGCCCACTGTTGCTGAAGGGGAAAGCAAAGGGCTCACGGTTGGTATTCAAGGAGGAGGCTCTTAAGTTCCCAGCACGGGTCAGCTCTGCCAGCCTCCCCGTCTGCATCCTACAGGACACGGTGTGCTGGAGCCACACACAGCTCTCTGGCAGGCCAGCAAAATTCCCCATCATCTTCTAGGAGACACCAAAATATGTGTGAAACTCAGGTGACTGCACAGGTCTTTGAGCCTGAGATGCCAGCACTGCTGGCATCATTCACAATGTGCATGCATAATTTAAAGTGTGAAATATTCATTTTACTCAGAGCACAGATTAATATTAAGCTCAGATAAAGATGCCAGACGGGTGGTGAATAAATTCGGTTCCCTTCAATGCATCTGAAACAATGTAAAATAAATATTGAAAAAATTAGCAGGCTGAAGATCATGCCAGTGCTGCACAAGTTGTTTCATGTTTGCATCAGAGTACAATGAAAAGGTAGGTTGGATTCAAACTAATTACATTTGTTCAGCTTTGCCTCATCCAGGAAGGCTTCACCACTGCAATCTGGAAGTCAAGGTGAAAAAAATCACTCCTTATTTCCCACACAGTCACAGCACAAGTTACTCTACACAGAATGAAAACACTGTGTTTGCTCCAGGCCTCCAGGAGGCTCCTCTCCCTTCTCATCTCCCCTCTGTTAGTCAGCAGTCATTCACATGCCCTCATGATTTGAGAGAGTGGAAACCGATTCCTGGGACTTCTCTTTACAAAGGGCATAGAAAGGGCTCATTTTACCACCTTACCTGTATATGTGGTGTGGGCTTTCCAGCTCGCCTGAATTTCAGTAGCAGCAACCGAGTGGCTTGCACCACCAAACTCTGATTCAGAAGAAGACACAAGTGCAAGAGCCTTACCAAGCAGAGGGATGAGTACCCCTTTCAGAGCTGGGAGGCCATTCACCTAGCACAGAAAATCTCTCAGCTGCTCATGCAAACAGAGGACAGGCTGCCAGCTCAGCAGTGGGTCAGGCTGAGCAATGTACAAAACCCAGAAACTCCAGGCTGCACAATGTGCTTCCGCACGAAATCCAGAGTAAGGCTTCCTGGGCTGAGGTGCATCTCTGCTATCCCCAACCTCCCTCCCAGCTGAAGGCAAGAAAAGGTGCTCTCCAGAGGCCACGGGAAGCAGCCAGGTTCACCTGACAGAGGCATGGGAGATACTGCCCTCACCTTGGTGGCAGAGGATATGGAGGCACTGAGGACGTCCCATCCCTCGATGCGATGATGGGCTGGCTCAGGTCCCCAGGCTGTGCTCTTGCTGCTGCAGCCTCCTCAGTGGCTGCTTTTCTGTGAGGGAGAGACCCTACCCTTCAGTGATGGACAGGCTTGGCAGGGCCTCCTCAGCTCCTCCAGATGCTGGGAGCAGGGAGGATGGTGGGTGGTGAACTGAGAGAGCCCTGACCACCAGCCAGCACCTCTGTACTCCTCTCTTCCTTTTGGCAAGACTTGAGTGATGAAAGCAGAGCACCACATTGACTGCTGGGGACTAACTGTGCAATACCCTGCTGTGCTCACATTGCCACCCAGTTCAGCAGTGCACCAGCTGATTTTCCAGTGGGAGACTGGCATCATCTGTGCCTTGGAAAGGAGCCACTGCCATACAGCTCAACCAAAGCACGAGGGATTACACTGACAAAACAGTCAGGGGTTTCTTTATTTTAGTTGACTGCCCTGTTCTCTCACCTTGCTGCCAGTTTTCCATTGCTGAGCAGCAGCTGTGCTGGGAGCTGCCCTGAAACCATGGGCAGTTCACCAGCTCAGCACTTGTCAAACAAGAAATTTAGTCTCCATTAACTAAAGGCCTGAACTAAAGGGAAATTTGCCAAACTGCATCAAATGTTGTTGGGGATACTCATATTCACAACTACTTTAGCCTTAATTATGTTGATCTTAATTAACTTTAAAATCTAGGCTATTTTAGTTGTCCATGTTGAACGCCATTCAACCACAGGGAAACAGAATTTAGGTTTCTTCTTGGTGTACAAACAGGCAACCAAGTTACAGCACAGGAGCTGAGTCACAGTCACAGTGCTCACACTGTAACCCTTCACAAACTTGACTTCCGACACATTAACACAAATCTCTCCCCGTGAGGTTTAAAGGAAGGCTTTGCCTCATGGCTGCTGCAGGGTGGGAACCTGCAGCATTAGCTCAGCTCTTGCAAACAAACAGAACGTGATCAAGCCTGTGGGATGAATAGAGAAATGAGCCCAGGAAATGCCTATGGGATGAAATTACATGTATGCTCTGTGGAAAGGACACTCTGGTCTCAGTCAGGCAAAGTCACCTGAAGATCATCAGTTCATCTACAGTTAAAGAAGCCTCTTTTCCGTGAAGTGAGGGTCCACGTGGCACCTGACTTGGGCTCACCTCCTCCACTGGAAGAGGAACACAATCATGAAGGCCATTTGCAATCCTCCCCAGGCTCACACAAGGCACCTCACACGTGTAGCCCAGCTCACAGCACACCACTGCCAGTGCAGAGCCCTTTGCAGGGATGTCCTACCCATGCTGGGGAAGTGCTTCAGCTGCAGGAAACCTTTGGTCTTCCCTTGAGCACAGAACTCCCACCATCAGTGTGATGCACAGGCAGTTCCACTGAAGCAAAGGGCAGCCATTGGTCCACACAGACTTTGCTGACTTGCAGCCTGTGCTCAGGCTATGCAGACTGGGTTTCCACGTAGAACAATCTCTGAGGAAAAGAAAAGCATGTGATCTCATCCTACATGACGAGCTCAGATACCATTATATGAAGGGACCAGGAAATTTCTGTAACTGAAGAATTTTTGGGCAACTTTCCATATGAGCATCAGCATAGCACAAGAGAAGATGTCTCTGTGGCTTCCTCTGAGAGAACAGTATAGGTTTCCTTAAATGTTGGAAGCAGTTTAGGTGCTGGAAACAGCTCTAAATCCCTTTCACATGATAAGTGAAACTCTTGAACTCTCTTGGATAACCTATATTTTTTCCTTCTTAAAAGAAGATTCATTGACCTGAAAGAAGGATTACGAACTGAAAGACATTAGATTTAGGCTACCAGGCAGAAATCCTTACTAATCTTGGCTAATCTTATGCCTGCTTAAATTCTGCTTTCAGAAGTTTCTGTCCATCACTCACAAAACAATCTATATTTGAAAGACAGACTGATGTCATTAATTACCTTTATCCCTCATCATCTCTCTCTCATCTGCCTTAAAGAAAAGCTTAACCCTGCGGTTAAAAGTTTACTTTGGACTTGGTAGTTCACAGAGGACAGGGCTGCAGGGGAAAGGCAAAGAGTTGTACTGCATTCCTGGGGAGGAGTTTGGTTCCCTGCTCTGCCACATACCTCAGTCCTCACTAGCCAAACTCTGCACTGTCTCCATGCCCCTCGTGTGTCCAGGGAGCTCATGCTGCCCCACCTGATGGATGCAGGAAGCAGAAACATTGCAGGGTACAATACTGTGAAAATAATGACAGTCCCAGCCACAGGAGGCCAGAAGTCCTACAGGAGCTCTTCCATTAAAGAGGACAAAACTCTCCCTTCCTTGAATGGGCACTACAAAAATGGTGCTTTTATGGCCTATTCCACTGCCATCTGGCACAAACCAAAGGCTCAGCAGGGACCTCACAGGATTGAGGTGCCTTTTCCAAGATGAAGACATTCACTTGCTAAAGTACAGCATGAGCTCAGAGGCTGCTCACACCCCTCTGGCAGCTCCCCTGTGCCCAGGCATCGTCCCCAGTGCTGAGCAGGGCACGTGCCAGGCCCTGCTGCCCCACTCTGTCCGTGCTCAAGGGCTGACCCTGCGCCCTGGCAGGAGGCAGAGGCAGGGCTGTGCTCCCCACTGAGTCTCTCTGGCAGACATAATCACACAGCAACGGCCCTAAATCCCTGTCTGACGTCTCAGCCATTCTGGATGCCGTTGGAGGCAATTTTCTGTCCAGCCGCCAGTTTTAATGGGATGTGCAGTTAAACAGATTCATCCTTTCAGCTTCACTCTGCAGAGCCTTCACTCTCCAGCTGCCGCTGCTCCTGTCCCAGGGAATTAGAGTGCTCTTGGTGTTTCTCTTTTGCAGGCAGGCACATTGCTCAGAGAAGCAGCTCTTGCCAAGAAAAGTGTATAATCTAGAAAGCCACCTGCTCAGCTTTTGTTCTTTGAATTTCTTACAATCAATTTCCCTTTCCCAGGAGAAGGTGCAACTGTTTTCAGTGAAGCAGGAAATAGAGGATTCATGATGTGCTATAAAAGCATAGCCAGTCCCAGGGAAAAGGTTAATTTGCCTCACTGTGGGCTCAAACAAGGCAGAGACACTGTAGGATCCCCAGTGCTGACCTCCCAAATTTGAGGAAACTGTCCTTGTGCCTGCTTCAGTAATTTGCAGATTATCATCCTGTTCCCATCAGGCCAGGCTGTAATGTTAGTACCACACTGATGTGGCACTTCAGCTTCCTCTCCGTGACTTTCTCTGTGACTCCTTCTTGGGGTGGGAGTGTGTGGCATTTGCAACAGGGGGTTCTCTCAGCTGGTCACCCCATGGCAGAGCCACAGTCCACATCAGGCCCCAGTGCCTGAGGCAGTGAGCACAAGGGCTGTGGGACTGAAAGCCACCCATTCTCCCTGTCCTTTGGTTTTCCAGATGTGCAAAATCATTTCATGATTCAATCATTTATTATGACAAAACTGTTCTTTGCAAACCGTAGCTACATGCAAACATCTGCCCCTATGCCTTTGCAGGGTGACCTGAATCCCCACCAGCTTCCTTGGATTTTCTTGCTCAAAGAACCCAAAAAATGACCATAGGGATACATCACATGACTGTGTGCAAGTGTACACCTTGTGGCAAGCTGTCACAGCCAGCTATCTTTTATGTAGACAAAAGTTTGGTTTCCCTTTAAGGGTTTCTACTATAAATACTTGTAAGACATGGCATTAAACTAGCACTGTTGGGATAAAATTATTCCTCTCCTGAAGTGTACAGTTAGAACAGGTGGGACAAACGACTGCCTAAAGATATCTATTTCAGCACTGACAATAGAGAGGGTTCAGCTGCCTGGGAAAACCTGCCTTGCACAAGCATGTCATGGTTTAGCATAGCTGGGAATTGCAGTTAAAGAAGACAAAAAAAATCCCCAGGCAACAGCCTCCATGCACAAAGAGTGTGACAGACCACAGTGTCAGTTTTCACATAACATATTTCCTCAAGACCTGGAGGGGGACAATGGCAACTGAATCACAGCTGCTGCATAACTGCAATCACCTTGTTAAGAAATACCAAGTTAGAACCATTAACCAAAAAAGACAAACCTGGGTTTGCTGATTCCCCAACCTGCTGGATTGCAGGCAGTCACTCACACATCCTGCCTCTGCTCAGACCCTAAATACCAAAGCAAGCTTTCCAGAAACACAGGATCAGCTTCTGCTTGCCCTAGGAGCATGTGCCTCGAAGCAAGTCCAAGCCAACCTCAAACACAGTTTGCAAACCTGAGTCAGCATTTCTGGTTTGCTCTGATGACAATTCAATTCTGCACTCAACTGCTTCCAAAATGTTTCAGCTGATCTGACAAAGGGGTACCCTACCACATCATCAGCTGCCTGTTGCTGTACACCTCTAGATGGTTTTCTTGGTCAATGCATCAAAGCCTTCAGAATAATTCTGTTTCCACACCACAGTCTAATGGCAGTCCTGAAACAGGGATGCCACCCTTCCCCTCAGGAGCTGGGACAACACTCTGCTTGCCTTGGCAAGGCAGTGGGAAGCTGGGATGGGCCTCACTAGGAATCAGCAGAGCAGTTTGTGTGCGTAACCAGCTACTTACAGACAAGATACCAGCAAAATGGAGTCACACGGCATCAGCAGGTGAAATTACAGCTTGGCTTTGGGAGGAGCTGAGCCCCCTCATGCTGTGGTTGCTCTGAGCATCTTAAAAATGGCCTCACCAGGCAGTCTCTGAGGGAGCAGCCCCACAGGGAACTGCCACCAGCCCTGGGCAGCCCCACATATCCCAGAGAAGGATCCCGTGGCCATGGGCTGGGTGCCCACTGGCCCTGCCCAAAAGTACTGCACCATTTCCTTCTTGCTGCTCAGATTCCATAAAAACTGGAGTCCATCAAGGAGCACAAAGAAAAGGAGCAAACCAGACGTGCAAGGGGGAGTTGGTGGCACAGCTCAGCTCTAGCTGTGCTGCCCTGGCTTTGGAAACACCTTGTGCAGGAACGCTTCTGCAAACCAGGCAAGCGTGGCTGAGTCAGGTCTGGTGAATCCTGCAGGCAAAGTACATCAACACCAGCAAGCAATGGGCTTGCCAATACTGGTATGTTCTTCAATGCTTTGTTTCTGCCCCTCCAGCACACTCACTTCCCTCCTTGGGAGAACCCAGCAGTGAAGCACAGCACCAACCCATACTTTGCCCTCTTTGCCTGGTGCAGGAGGCAACAGCAGGAGCAGTGCTCGGCTTCTCCCCCCCACAGGGCACACTAATGCTGCAACTGCAAAGCTCCCCTCTCCATCCATCAGCATCATAAATAATCATAGCAGCTCCTGCTGTCTGAACCATCATTTGTATCTTGTTTTTAATTGCATTATGTGTAGCTGGTTCACCAGACGCTATCTGAGGAAGCATACAAATAATTCATCTCTATCCTCCATTCTCCCCATACATGCTTCCAAACAAGCCAGATTAATCCTGGTCTTTGTCTGCTTCTAACCTCATGTCCATCCTGTGTATCTAGCATCTTATTTTCACCTGCCATCCAGAATTAATGCTTTACCTAGCACATTCAATTTCCTCCCGTCTTCTAAACTCACAATTAAATACTTTTCAGAGACCAAGGTGAACTACAGGCAGTCAGGATGGATCAAGAGAGATGATTAGTTTTGTCTTACAAAAAATAACACCTGATACATTATAGTAAGCAGAATAATCTACAATGCTCCCGGTGGCACATTATGTCACTGAAGCACAGCAATTTTGTGATTCTGCACGCCAGAGCCACGAGGTGATTTAATGAGATGTCACTTAAAACTGATTGACACCTGCAGCCAGAACGGTGTGAACAGCACTCCCACCCACCAGGCCTCAGTGACAAGCTGTTGGCATCCAGTGCCATCAGTGCTGTGAACCCATCCAGCTCCAGGAGTGCTCCAGTGATGGGAATGCTGCTATGTCCCGGAGCTGCAGCCA
This sequence comes from Monarcha castaneiventris obscurior, assembly GCA_026261815.1. Lineage (NCBI taxonomy): Eukaryota > Metazoa > Chordata > Aves > Passeriformes > Monarchidae > Monarcha > Monarcha castaneiventris. The sequence continues at coordinate 5,670,183 of JAMPIT010000879.1, forward strand.
CCGACTCTCCAATCCCCTGAGGGTTCCTCCCATAGCCTCAGTAAACCATGGGCCAGGGATGGGATAAATGGCCACAGCTGTGGCACCTCCAGCCCTCACTGAGGTCTGTGCAAACTTCTGCTGCTGCAAACCAATCCCACTGGTTACCAAACTGCTCCCTGGCCAAACAGCCCTTTCCTGCCACTGCAGGGGGACTGATGGCTCCTCCTGGGCTCTTGGCCAGTGCTCCCCCATGCACAGCCTCACACTCAGCATCCCCACACTCAACATGCCACCTCCTCTCCATGCACACTTTTGGCCTCAAGTATCACATTTGCTTCCTAATTCTATTATATTCATGTCTTTATAAATGAATGAGTCTCTGCTGTGCAACTTAACAGGGAAAAAACTTCTGACATCTTCAGTAACTCAAACTTGCCTTTGGAATAATTAATTTTTCTTCCAGTTCCCAGAGGAGGGTGGTGTGGACTGTGCACAGCAAGCAGCTGTCAAACACAACACTGTCTCCTGCTCAAGCATTGTCTGCTGAGAATTTGATGTCTGCACGTTTTCTTGGAATTAATCCATGAATATTTTCTTCAAAAGCAATTTATTCGTAAAGTGTTTCAAATAATCAGAAAGAGTGTAACATCCTCATTTAAAACATGACCTGTTAGATCAGGGGCATGTTCACACAGTACTCTGTTGCAGAGGAACAGCTGGTGAGAGCGCACTTGCATCACATTTCTGGCCTGGTCAGTCACATTTTGGTTACTGAACTCACAAAGCCTTCAACACCACTTTAAAAAGGAAACATTTTTTCAGGGACTTGCTGTGGAAAGCAAATGCAAGACTGCTCAGCCTGAGACTGTGCAAAGGTGACCTGCCAGGAGCGTGCCAGAACAGTCTCAAAGAGCACTCCCGCTTTGGACCCGTGAAACTCATCCCAGCAGTGCTGGCCAGTGCCTGGGGACACACACTGCCCTTTGCTTGGTGTGGCAACCTGGACACAGCTTGACTGCTACCACGTTATGGACACCCACGGATTTTCATCCCTACCCAGGGCAGGGAGAGAGGGCAAAAAGAACCGAATCTTGGATTTATTGGATGTGTACTTCACCTACTGCTGCTGAGACAGGAGCCAGGGCCACCATGCTCAGCCCCACAGCAAGTGGTGGAGACCTGAAGACACTGCTCCTGTGACCCCCTCACCTTTTTTTCCTGAAGCTATCTGAGTTAGTCCCCTGCCCGAGGCTGCTGTCTATCCCTGTAGGAGTGGGACTGATGCCAAGAAGGCTATGACCTAATGTTTTAGTCTGAACAGAGAGATGGAAGAGATGGAATATCATACAGGAGAGTGTTCTCTATGCATGCAATTATCCGATAATCTATTTTGGGAGATGACTCTCAGAAGGAGGAACAAAACTCTCACCTTCTTTGCATTATCTCTTTAGAAACAGGGAACTAAATACATGAAAAATGATACAGAAAGCAGCAAAACAGCATGGTGCTTTAACTCGTGCCGAGTCCAGGAAAGGGAGGGGAAAGGGGTCAAGTCCTGCTGCTCATGCCAGCACATGAAATTTGGTAAAAACTATTCCTGCTGATTTAAGACTAATCAGGTCTGTGAACAGCTGAACTAATTCAGCCTCTCCCCATGCTCCATGGCTGGATTTCTTCATGCATGTACATAAGCAGCAAAATCCAAGTGAAACCTCTGCATCCACCTTTCTCTGATGGGCCCCAGTGCCCCCCTCACAGGTACAGGCCACACTGTAGCCCTGTGCCACATGGGAGGTGCTGCAGAGGCTTCTCTGAGCCACCTGCCCCATCTCTGCTTGGGAAACCTGCAGGAATTCAACACCTTCGAGGTGGCTGCCCTCTGCCACACTTGACCAGAGGTGCAGTTTGGTAGGGGCCAGACACACAGGCACAGGGACAAGGTATCCCTGATCCCTGGAGGAACTGAGGCCCTTGGGAGTGGTGAGTGTGTGGTGGCTCAGCCCTTCCCACACGTGCTGCCTCACCTGTGCTCACCAGCAGCCAAAGGACTGGGCAGACACTGGGGTTACAGTGCCTGGCTGTTCTCTCCCTGAGAGCAACAGCAAACTCAAAGCTATTCCAGAAATGTGTGTAAAAAATGTGTGCCTGGGCAGGAAAACATCATCAGTGTCATCCTACAGCTGAGAGCATGACAGAGGGAAAACAAATACTGTAAAGAGGGAGGACTCAGTAGCAGAGAGAACCCAGGTAGCTCCTGTGCTCCCTTCTGGCAGACACCTCCCCACATCAGTCCCTGAGAGCTTCTCCCATTTCTAGCTGTGAAACTACACGGTAAGCAACTGCAAATGCCTGCAACACTTCCCTGACATAACTTCCATACAGCTGATACAAACAATATCCACCCATTCATGTGGGACATCAGGCAAATTGTACCAGCAGAGGGCCCAGAGAAGGCTGTTCCACTGCAAGAAGCCAGGCATGCCATGAAACACTTCCCGAAAAGGCCAGGCAGTCAGTCCCCTGTGTTTGTTGCTGATGCTGGATATGATTTTTCCATGTGTTCTCCCTCAAGGCTGAATTTTTATTACACCAACTGCCACTTTATCATTCACTTCCACTTCCAGCAACTTCAAAGGAGCTCAGAGGAAGGTGAGATGAGCTTTTGCTGCCAGCCCCTCTCTTGGTGCAGGAGGGAGGGTGGAGCTGCTCCAGCTGCAGGGTTCTGGGTGCCAGCACCAGGAATAGTCCCAACTGCTTGGGGCAATCCGGGGTGCCCCAAATTCTCTACTGCCTGTATTTTGGTACAGAATGCACGACCTTGGCACAGGACATGACATGGATGCTAAACATAGCATGAAAGGTGTGTGTGCATGCTGTGGGATTTCCATCCAGCCACTTCAGGTTCTCCTAATGCATCCGGAGTGAGAGCCGTGTGGTAGCCCCTGCACATGTGAGCACAGAAAGCAAGCCCTTCCCTCTGTCATTTCATGTTGGTTTGTTCCTAAAATCAGACATGGTATTTTGCCAGCAGTTCCTGTACAGACATTAGGACAGCCTTTTAGATTGAGAAAATCAAGGTATTTCTAGATTTAAATGAAGCACCAAGAGGCAAGCCACTCACCCTTCCTGAAGCAACCTCCCCCTTCTGACAGGGATGCTTTCCAAAGGCTGATCCTTTGCAGCTGGTGATGCTGGGTTAACGGTTTCCATTGTCCCTAACTGTAAGTACTAAAGCCAAGTGTTGTTTTTGTACAAACATAACCCATTATGAAATCAGGAAGGTAACCCAAGAGGGCAAAACGTGAACATGCACACTTACACCACTGATGTGGGCTTTATGCCTTGCTTGAAACACACAAGACACTTCTCCAGACCTCAGTGAAGTCTGAATACTCACTTATGATTTAAGGGAGAGATAAACAGAGGATTTAGGGCCAGATCTGAGTAAGTATGGCAAACTTTACTGAAATGGTATTTGAGGCACCTGAGTTACAACCTTTGCAATAACACAGTTGCTGTTAGAGCAGGATGTTCTCTCAAGCAACTTACCCACTCTAACCCACCTTTTTCCAGGGTCATGTGTTAAATCACTGCAAAATCATGGGTCAAAGTTGTTTCATAGCTTTACTCTTTCAGTAATGTGCAACATGAACATAATAGTGTTATTAAGAAGTCAAAAATAACTTAACACAATAGCTATATAAGATTTTCCAATGATCAAACTTTCAGCAATTACTTTTTGTTAAGTTCAGAAAATTAGCATATTTGTTAATCAAATTAATTTAAAAAGTAGCTTTTAAAAATAAAAGCAATGCTTTAAATAAATATAGTCCTTTTTATAACCATAAAACACTTAGTCCTGTTAAAGGTAACACAAATACTCCACTCAAGCACAGTACTTAAACAATTGAAATGAATGTTGTGAGCACACATGGGCCAGACACCAGGAGGGACAAGGATGCATTGCTTCGGGACATTCTCTGTCTCCTTTCTACAGTGGCACAAAGAGGCAGCCAATTCTCAGAACTACCCCAAACACATGACATGCGTCAGGATTTTGTAGCTGCTGCACAAAAACGCTGGCACCCTGTTTTTCCCCAGGCTATTTCTCTACACTACATCTGTAGCAGTTCTTCAGCCCTGCTTTTAAATCTCCAGCACAGCATGATTCTTAACCACAAAAACGTAAGGCCGGAGCCTGCTTCTTCATCCAGCTGACTCCAACATCTACGCAGAAGGTGGCAAGCAAGGCCTGACCTCTCACACATCTTGCATTAAAGCCCACGTTTTGTGAAATCTGGAAAACCTTCCTTTCAATACTGGCACCACTGGGTGCTTCAGAACGGCCTGAAGGTCACCTTCAGAGTTCATGACCACCGAAGGGTATTCACAGCTCTCCCCATAATTACAGGGCTGACTAGCTATAGTCATTACTACTCAAGTTAATGCCTATCAGCAAAGACAGTAGCTGTCTTGCAGATCTACAAGGTAGCAATGTTTTGCTGGAATAAACTAAATTAGCTAGTTCTTACATTAGTATGTGCTGTCTGGGTGTATCCTGAAGAGCAGTTTGCTAAATTCAGCAAAAAATACACCTCAAATTTACTGATAATCTACCTAGCAACTCTGAACATTTAATATCCTGTTTACTTGGTTGTAATTGTTCACTAAAAATCACCTTCAGGGTCTGCAGCAAACCACCAGTTTTGTCCTCACAAAAACAGCTGTCAGTGATATTTGTTGTGTTTTGTTTGTTTGTTTAAACAGCATAACAGTAATGCAACCTCTAAGTTAAATGATAAAAGCTGGAGAGTAAAATAAAGCCCAAAGCTGATACAAGTGCTCTCAATTTGTTTTGATCTTCAGAATGAACAGGCCTATTCAAAGATGACAAAGGAATAAATTAGCAAATGACTAATGTAATGCATGGAAGAGTGTCTACAGGATTTGCATGTGCGCACACACACACACACGCACTTGCATACAGACAGCTTGGCTTCATTAGAAATCTCACTACCAGAGTTTAACTTGGATAAATTAACTGCATTAAAATACTGACATTGTGAGGATTTTAATACTATCACACCCTGTAGAGGGCACTCCTGTGTGAATTTTTAAATGCTTTAAAAAAATAGTTTAGAGTTATTGAAATCTGTGAAAAATGCGACAGCTCTGCCTCTCCTCACAGCCTCCCATTCTCATCTCCAGTATCCTTCTCCTGTATTGCCTCCAGGCCCCGTTTTGCCTTGGCATCCGCCTGCCCGCTCCCGGTTTTGCTCAGTCCACACGACAGGCACGCCAGCTGGATCTGCTTCATGTTCTCCAGGGCTTCGTTCTTGGCGTTCTTCAGGAGATCTCCTTGGCCCTGGGGATGCACAGACATGCAGGAGAGAGTCAGGGATTGCACACATCGCCAGCACCAAAAGCAGCAATACTGCTCTCGTGGCCCCACAGGTCCCATCTCAAATCGTCTCTGCCCACTGGAAACGGGACTGAAGCCCCTCCTGCAGCTTGGTGTCAGCACAGTGAGGGAGGCAGCAGCCAGAACTGGACAGGGTGGGACAAGCACCAGACTCCCCCAAATTCCACAGCACCACCCTTGGGAAGTAATTTCGGCCTGAACTGAAGGAGGCTGCGGGAGCAGACACTTTACCACAGTCAACAGCAAGGTCCTGCCAGGGACAGGGCAGCAATGGAACATGGCACCCCTCTCCCCATGCCACTGCTCTGTCCCTGCTCTCCAGCATCAGAGCCCACAGGCAATGGCTGCGTGTCCCCAGCCAGGGGCCCCTTACGAGCTGTGTGAGCCTGGTAACCCACCCCTCCTTGCCTGGATTTGCTACCCAGCCTTGGGCCTGCCTTCAGCAGAGCAGGCCAAGCTGTGCCCACATCAAACACATCATCCTGCAGCACTCCAGTGATTCCTTCTGAACCATTTTGTTTGGGATCTTTGAGAAGTCAAAAGGGAGTGAGACTTCATAAACAACATGCTGCTTCTGTATCTTCTCAGAGCATGTAAACGTGAGGTGACTAACAGGATGTCAACCCAATTTGTAACAATCAGGAAAAATGTGTTATATGAAATTTGTATTAAGGAGTTGGGGTTCAGAAATGCAAAAATGAATATTTATGCAATATTGGTATCTGAAGTGCCGTGAGGTGACAAGATTCTGGAGGTACAGGATACAAATAAATAGAAGCCAGGAGATGCATCTGGTTATTAAAATTCATTATCAGTAAGAACTCAAGCTCCTCTTCTCCTAATGTCACCCCAAGTACAGCTTGAAGTACAGCACGTGCTGCAGCTGGTTACACTCATATTCAGAAGGAATACCTCCACTGAAATGTCACTTTCGGATCTCTGCCACCTAACCTGATCTGCAAATCACAGGTACTGTGATGGGTCTCACAGGAGACAACAGACACTACAGCAGGACCTTGGGCTCACTGGAGGGGTGACTGAACACTGCCCCTCCTTTGGTTCTCAGAACAAATCGGATGTGTTGGATGAGTCACAGCATGACACCTTGCATCAGTGGGAGCCTCTCTGCTCTCCCTTTCCCCAGAGCTAAGAGGAAGGATTTATCCCACACTGATGAGCACAGTTCCCTTTTTGCCAGCGCCTGGCACTGGACTCACAAGGCCTGAACCCCTGCACTCAATGTTCACAACGAAGAAACAATGGTGGCTTGCAAGGCTGCAGCACTGGTAAACACCACGTGGGACACCACGTCATCCAGGGATGGCAGCCTGTGCCTCAGAACGTGATTGCCTCATCTCCTGGTGTCACGAATTTGTCCCTGCTGAACGATGCAAATCACCATCCAGATGCTGGGAATACAACTCAGTGTGAGAATAACAAAAAGCACTGGGACTGCGTGAGCGGCTCTGTGCTATTTGCTATGAAGCTCTTTTGAAGGGATTTGTGCCTCGGCAGCATGACAGTTATGGGAATACACAGACAAAGAGCTTGGGACCCAGTCAGCAGGCATGGTGTGAAAAAACAAGAATAATTTATGCAGCAGATATTTCTTGTAGCTGTGAGCTTGCTTTTATGTCAGAGGTTTTGCTTATGGTTAAAGACAGTAGGCAGGAATTCAAGAGCCCCAGCGCTGCCTGAAGCACCCGGCCCACCTTGGTGTTCCTCCCTGTCTGCAAATGGCACAGGAATAGTGCCAGTGCTGTAGTGACAGGGACAACACTGCCATATAAACCAAGTATGTATCATTAAGGAGAGGATAATGTCATCAGAAAGGATGTATCTCCTCAATACATCTTCCATCTCTTCAAACTGCACAAATGCGGTTTTTAATAGTTTGGGTCTGGGATGAAATACCCCTGGCTGCAGTGGGGTGACTGCTACTTCTTATGCATACAGGACCAACGACACCAAAGACTTCACCATCAAACAGGGAAAAATCAGTGTGACGATGCTTTGCAGCCTTAACTTCTCCAAGCCAAAACCAGGTGCTGGGTATTCCTGCCCAAGAACAGAAAAATCCTCTTAGTGCAAGAAGCAACCCCTTTCCAGGGTGAGGGCAAAGCGTGGAAATCTTTCTCAGGGCAGCCCACAAACGGTGTGTTTGCCCAGGGACTGAGACCTGCACGGACAGAAGCTATTTGGGATTAGATGCGCTGCTCGGAGGACAACAGCCTGAGCCTGCCCTGCCAAGACTCACATTTGAAGCCCCCAGAAGCCAAGGGACTTCACACCCCACTGAAAGTGCCAAGCCACCCGCTCTCCCTTATGCATATTCTGATTTCACATTTGGGTAACCAGGCAATTCAGAGTACAGATTTTGTCTGAGGCAATGCACAACATGCCTTCGAGTTCCAAGAAGAAACACACGCCTCCTGAGCATACTTCCAATATTTTGAAGACATTCTTATTTTACAGTGATCTAAAAACAGAAGTGGACTTATCAAAATAGTGCAATTCCATTCATGTACAGACCAAATGATTTATGTCTTAGTCTCCTTGTGGTTTTTATTTTTAAACAGCTGGTTCGTTTGAGCAAGACAAAGAAGCAAAAATTATTTTGAATCATCTGCCATGAGAAAATTAACGACAAACTAGCCCTCTCTGACAGAGCTGTCATAATTCTAGAGACACCATTAAAAAAAAATCTGTGTGCATGCTCTGTTTGAAAAGCCATCTGTTTGCTTTGAAAAAACTGGCTGTGAGCATAATCCACTTAAGAAAAATGTCAGCAAAATTGTGTCAACACCTTAGCGAACTAAATACTGGATAGAAGCTAGAGTAAACTTTACAAGCACGATTGCATTGAAACAACCTTCACAAACCAGTCATTGTGATCATGTCTGTGCACAGAGCCATCCTGCTTGCCCTTACAGAGTATCTCTCTTCCAGACAAGGAGAGACCATGACAGTCCACTTGAGCATCTATCCATCTATCTCCCTTCTGCTGTTGGTATCACCAGCCTTTCTGAAAATAAATACTCGTGAGAAAGTTTAAACTCAGCATTTGGCAGGACAGTGAATTAAGCCAGAAGAGACTAATCAAGTGTTCTGACAAAAACTGATCAAGGGGTCCATTTTCATTTAGCATGAGGGAGCATTAAAAGTCAGGTCTCATACACCTAACTACACCTAACTGCAGAGCCTCAGCACAAATTAACAACAGGACAAATAATGCAGCTTGTCAACCAACTGCAAGATCATAAGCCTTTACCTTGACAGGTTAATACTGATTAGAAAACGCATAATCTGACATGGCTTTAAATATTGTTCAGTTTCAGTGACAACCCATGAAAGGCTTTAAGAAGTAAAAGTAGCTCTAGACAGACACTGGCAATGGCTACAGATGGGACAAATTCCATATAGTTGTAGATTCAGTAGGTTTTTTTCCAAATCAAATACCAAAGTTTTTATGAGTCAAGATGACAGCTCTATATCCAACAGCAACCCACTCTGGAACTGGGGAAATGAAAGGTGGATTAGGTTAGTGGCACCTTTTTGTGTTCAACTTCACAGTATTATTTCTTTTATATACACTGCATGTGTATTTCTACATAAATATAAATATATGGGCATGTACATTAATAATTACAATTTCCATGCTTTCTAGGAAACATCCTGGCACACACAGGCCATGCCACACAGTTGTTGTGGGCACCCCCAGCGGGGGCAGCACCCGTAGCCTCTGTGCTGGCAGCTCCCACAGCAGCACCAGGGGCTGCAGGAGGACCCTGAAGGGCAAGGCTGGGCCCATGCAGGAGTGAGCTGCACTGACAGGTGCCCCACATGAGCACCCTGCACTGCTCCTGGTGAAGATGAAAATCCCATGCTGAGCAATAGAGCTTTCCTGGCGTTCCAAACTGGCCATGTTTCCAGGGAGGCTGAAGCAGTAGCTGTGAAAGCCATTTTCTAATCTGCTGCTTGCTAAAGCAGACAGTTGCTTATCTCCTGAGCAGACACATTCTCTGACAGCACATTATGGGAGCTTTTCTCTCCAATCCTCAAGGGCTGAGTAAATACAAACAAATAACAGAGGTCTTAACATCCATCCCACACCATGCTCATCATATTACTGTTATTTTTTAACTTATTCTCAAAGAACCAAGCTCTTTCATTACTATTTAATCACAAAGTAAAATCTCCAGAGGCTGCCAGTGGACGCCAGCGGGTGGCTGAAAAAGCCAGACACAGTCAAATGAAACTGCCGCAAGCATCGCACCACTCCGCATTTCAGAGGCAACACAGGCACGGTAACAGCACTGACAATCTGTGCCAAGGGACTCCAAATGCCAGAGAGCCGCTGTCATATTGGGATACTCTGTGTGGAGGCAGCATTTACTGCAAGGGGTGCATTTTCAAAGTGTCACAGTAGGACTAATTGTGTTTAATATTAATAAGGAGGCACACAATTAAATGATCTCACATGGCTTTGAAAATGTAATCTTGGGGAGGAAATCATTAATGAAAAGATTAGACTGTTAGGTTAAACTTACTACAAAAAGTAGATATTTTTCCATGCCTCCTTCAAAGTTAAATGTGGGAACAATTTATATGAATTTGATCATGATACATTCACATTTCAGAGAAGACTGCTGCAAAAAAACAGTGTTGCTGAATCAATGCAGACTGTAAAAACCCACCCTTTTCACTGGGACCTGCAGATAGTTTGTCAAGAGCTTCGCTTTATTGTCTGTGACAGAGATCATAATGCATATGTTGGCATGAAAAATTACTGTACACAAATACTAGACACAAAGCTATAACCACTTTTCACACACTGAAAAATAAAGGATTGCAAAAACAAATTACACCACAGGAAAAAGCAGGGTCCAAATGTTACTTGCCAATTTATCTTTAAACTCTTGCACAGCAGAAATTCACTTCCTGTCAGGAAAATAAAAAGGCCACAAATATAAAAGATGGCACTTCAGTGGCATTCCTTGTGCTACTGGTGTATCATTTAAGGTCTGAGTTTTGGGCACAGCTTCTCACTTAGCCATTCTGAACCAAATGCAAGAGCTTGTTTCTACCTGGCTGAAACCAGCAACAACTTTGACACTGAGTATATCAGGCGATCTGATCGAGTGCTCGCTGGGGCCTGAGTCATCACATTTTGCAGGATGTGATTTCAGACATCAAACTGAGCATCTCATTTTGGTATATCAGCATGTTACTGACAGCCAGAGACCTTCTCTCCCATTTCCCAAAGTGGGGTCTAGCAAAAATTTGCAAGGAAACAGCTGAAAATCAATTATATCACACAGAGAACAGATCTGACATGTACAGAAAAGAAAACATCCACCTAGGGAAAGGCAGTCACCATTATATACAAAGTGCTAAATCTCTGCAAGCAAGAGCAGCAAAGAATAACTATTGTGGAATAGATTATTGTGTGCAGTTCTGACAGAAGGTTACACGATACAAACCCAGTGACATGATCTAAGGTTGTGCCAAGCAACAAGGTCAGAAGCTCTAGGGCTGATCTGCTCAATGCACTGTAGCTCAGTGCACTGCAGCCAGCAGCTGGGACACCTAGGAGGACAAGGCTGAGGACGATGACAAAGAGGAGGATACTTGACAGGAACAATCTCCTACTAATTCTGTATCTAACCCAAATTATTCTTCATGTCATCTTTTCTCCATGTACTTCATGAATCAGCCACACGGATGCTGGCTCCAGGCTTTCCTGCCTGTCTCTCATTGCACAGGGGGCTGAGCAGGTAGAAACCCAAGCTCCTGTTCCCAAGAAAAGCACCAGGAAGCACGGAACCAGCCCTGACTGCACTGTATGTCCCATCTGTTTTACTCCTTACTCAGGAAAAAAATCCCATTTGTGGCCGATATTTGCAGGAGTATCAAAAACAAAACCACACCTGCAAGGAGCACTCGAGGCCCTGAGGGCACTGCCCTCACTGCCTCACCAAGACACACAGCCCTAAAGGGACACATCCCAGCCAGCAGCCTCCTGCCAGCAAGCTCCTACCTAAGGATAACTGCTGGGGCAAGAGCCAAGGAGCAACTATCTCTGCAAATATCATTTACAAAGCACAGTCTCTTTTTCAGTGCAGCCAGTTGTAAGGGAGAGAGGACAACAGCATTACTCCAGGGGGCTGGGAAAATTCAGGTCTCTTAGCAGCTCAACGGAAAGCGGCCAGGAATCTGGATGATGCACAGAGCCCATTCAGCCTCGCCCTAAGCACCCAGCAGGTTCCAGTGGATCAGCCCAGTCCTCTTTGAGGCAAAGATCTCTGTAGGTGTTCAGATACCATAGCAATGGGACACAGAAGAAGTTAATAAAAATTAATAAATAAATTACAGTAACTAGAATAAATAAATAAATAATGAGCAAAGTAAGCAGAAATTAGAATGGCCCTAACTTGTAACACAGACCAAATGTTAACCTCACTTGGGGCTTGAATGCCATTACACACCACGAGCTGCACACAGCCAGGGCATTTGTGACTGCAGGTAGGTACCCTGACCCAGGGATGGAGCCTGATGCTAACCGTGTACACGTGGCGCTTTAAAAACAAATTCATATTACCTGAAAACCAGTTCCATCTGATTTTAATTACTTTTGTTTAAACTCCCAAATAAGACCAATCTGACAGTTGTTCAGTATTAGGCTGCCCCACGCACAACTCAGAACTTTTACACTGATTTTATTCACCATTTGGATCTCACCCCAAATGTCTGGATTGGAGAGGATGACCTAAAGGGATTCACAGGGCTGTTCTGCATGAGCCTGTTTAGTTTTCTAGGAGGCTGGTGACAGTTCACTGCACAGCCAAGCAGTCAATCCCAAAGCACGAGGTGTGACATGAATGGTTGGGAAGAGGGAACGCTGTCTGTCTCTGCTGGCATGGCTCTCCCTTGAAGAACACCCATACCAGTTCTTGCCTTCTTTTCCAGATGTTGGAAAGGTGCAGTTAAAATCTAAATGGTTGTGCTGGATACCAAGGGACATCCCCCACTCCACCACATTGGGTGAGGCTCCCCAGTAATTACAAAACTGCCAGTCCACCACTTGTATATTCCCAAATCATGTGACACAGCCAAACACAGACCCTGAGGGAAGCCTGGGAGGTGGGAATGAACAAACAAGGAGAACCTCAAGGAGAACAGTCAGGCAATTACCTGAGAAGCAAATACTTAGAAAACCTTGTGATTCTGGCTACTGGCCTTGCCAGCACGAGGATATCAGTGCTTTGTGCAGCCATGGCAACTTAGGGAAGTTTCTCTTACAGGATTTGCCTAACATGACAAAGGCAAAGGACATACATGGCCAGCTTACTCTCAAACTCAGCTGAGTGCCCCCCCCAAACCCTACTGGCCCTCGACCAAAGCCTGACAAGGAATTAACACCAAGCATTTGTTTGAACACCTAAGTGGCAAAAGCACTCATGCTACAGCCTTCCCTATTGATCTTTAAAAAGAGCTCTTCACTGAAATCCAGGGGCTCTTGCAAATCAATTGCACTGTGTGGCTACTAATTTATTCCTTCAAGCAGGCATTTTATGTATAAAAAGAGTGGGCTTTTATTTTTATTTTTTAAATAAATGCCTATGCTTCTGTCTCACATGGGCATTTAAATTAAATTATGTTATATCAGGCTGTCAAAAGCAATGAATGTGAACATTGACTGTGTGTTGCAGCAGGAATTTGCTTTCAGAAATAATGCCATTAATTTGATCTTAGCCATGTGCTGAGCAGTTCAGCTGCCTGTGTGTCTCTCGGGCACTACATCAGGCAGACAGTTTGCAAGCACAGCCACAAATGTACAGACTCTGGCTGTCGACCCCTCCATGCTAGGAACCTGCTTTTTTTTCTGGTGATAAGTTTAAAATCACAGGGTTGGCTGGGAGCCCAGGAGTGCACAATTAATACTAAGAAAACCTCACATCACTGAAGATATTTGGGCACTGTTTATTTTTGATACACAGCCATGAAATAAAAATTGAAGCTATATGTCCAGACACTTATTTCTTAGGCCTCCTTTGGTCACAAAACCCAATTTCTCACAGGTACCAGTGCCAGCACTAACTGGTAACTCCAGTAAGGTCCAGAGACTCCCAGAAAAACCAAACAAGGGGAAGAAAGTGAGGCAGAAAGAACACAATATTTTTTTTGCATTTGATTTTTCAGCTGCAGGAAAAGAGATGTTTTGCAGCTAATGAAACACCTGTGAAAAGCAGCCCCCAAGCAAAACATTTGGCTGGCACCCCTTGCTCCCAGGTGCCCTCTGTGCTGACTCTCAGATGCACAGGCTGCAAGCACAGAGTTAACACCAAAATCATGTCCTTCACTGCAGTGTAGCCAGCAAAATGTCCCTTAAGTTCATCAGAACCAGGAAAAGGTTTAGCAGCCAGCTCTGAGCTGACTCTGTTTTGACTGAAGACAACATGCACCTGTGCTGCTTTGGGTTTTTCGGAGGGAGGGAGTGTTGCAGCAATGTCACACAAACCAGTTACTGCTCTCTTTTGAATTGCTGGAGGTAACAGCTAAAAAAATACCTACAGCTGTGCTTAATTGTAACTGAAATAATCTAATCAAGATGAAATCAAATTGTGCTGGCCAGAGCAGATTGTTTGTGGAGAGAGCACCCTCAGCAATGCTCCCACATGCAGCTCCCAAGGCTCTGCTCCTTTCTGCCTGCCACAAGCACTAATGCCTTAGCAACTATGTGGTTTGCAAATGCTGCTGCTGCAGTGGCTGCTGGCCAACACCAGCAGCTGACCGGGCCATGGGAATCTGCAGAAGCCACCCAAGCTCCCTACTCCTACTCCCAGAGGGGACAAGACCCCTCTCCTCTCTTCATGCAAGGAGCTGTGGGCAGCCAGTTTCTAACCAGTTCACAAGCAGCACAGGCCACAAACAACTTTATGCTGAAGCAGAAAGCTTTAAACTGAGACCAAAGCCTCCAAATAACATGAAGGGTTAAGGGCCAAAAGAAAATAATTCCAGAAACCGCTGTCTACGAGGAGAGAACAGGTTTTTACAGGATCCCTAAGGAAATGCTCTGATTTGCCTCACTCCTGTCCAGGGATCAGCCCTGTCATTCTGGTCCCCTGCAGCCAAAGGCTGGTGAGGCTGGACAGTGAGCTCAGTAAAAGCAGAGCTGAGCCACCCTCTCTGCTCGTGTTCTGCCAGCCAGTGGTTAAAGAGGCTCCTGGGGGCACAGAAGCCGTGGGCCTCACATGCTAACTGGGCTTGTTTCCCCTGGTAGAATCCCAGCCCTGCCTTCCCAGTGCAGATGTGAAAACAAGTACAAACAGGAGCGGGTAGGGTTATTTTTGTAAGCAGAACACTGACTGACCCAGCAGGCAGAGAGCTACTGAAAGGAAGCAACTGAGAGGGGAGGAGAAAATCAGCAGGGGTCAGAAACAGGCCTGGGTGGAATTGAGAAACCTCTGTGAAGGATGGGAATGGAAACCCACAGCAAACTGAGTGAGCTAAGCACAAAGATCAGTGGTGCAGGATAGGCATAGTATTTGGGGCAAATTTATTGCCCCAAAATGTCAATGAGGGAAACGGAACAAGAATCATTTACAATCCATTACAATATTATGCCACAGAAAACACGAGGCTTTTCAGCCAAACTGAACTCAGTTTTTAAGTCTGATACAAAGGGCTGTAATAACACCCCCACCGTTACTGGGGAGGCCTGGAGATCAGTTTAGACTACCCAGCATCAGACCACTGAGCTACCCTCTGGCAGCCTCCAGTCCCAGCCCTTTTATTCCAGACTGCTAAATTAGGCTGCTCAGGTTGCCCAACTCCTGCCCCCACCAACACTTGAAAAGATAAAAACACTTCTTGGGTGCTTTTCTGTGCCTTCATGTGGCTCAGCTCCTCCCCACTGCTACACACACCAGCATCCCTAGGTCATCATCCAATGGAGTGGGAACCCAGGGAACAGAGTGAGAACTTAACTGCAATCATCACCTCTATTATTACTATTCAGAGCGAACACAGCCTATCAGTCAGGCCCTTCCTGCCAATACCAGACCTGTGTCTTATCTGTGACACACAGGACACTGGAGAAAAGAACTACCAAATAGGCATTTTTAACTTACTCCTCTAAGACTGACTGCTGTCATGTAATAGCCTTTCTGACATCAGAAATGCCATCTTTTTGTGATCTAAAAATAAATAGCAGCTGCTTCAGCACCTGAATCACTGGTTTTGTGTCCAGTTTTCTCTGCAAATGGATCCCACCTGTACCTGGGGAAATTACCCACAAGAAAGTGTCCTGTATCTCTCACAGGGTTCATCACCTGACACTTGAATTCATCTGACCCAGGTAAAAAAAGACTGTGGCTGTCAAAAATACAAGACTGCAGTTTCCCAATCCATTGCTCCTACAGTAAAGCTTACTTCCACCCACAGGTATTTGGGCCTCTGATTTCCCTAGCTCCTGTGGAAGGTTTTGGAAATGCCTGCCACATTTAGGGCTTATGGGATCTACCATAAGATCTAGGGGAGAATAACTTCAGACCAAATGCCTGGTCTCACTGAACACCTACATAACTGCATTCACTTAATGCAGTTTGTGGCTTTTCACTGTCACAGCCCTCCCTGCAGACCCATATTGCCAATAATCACACATGTAAACACAGAAGTCTTTACTCCACAGCCTTCTACTGCTAGTGGCTCCAGACAATAAAAATGAATCAATACCACCACTGAGTTAAAGAGCATTTTACTTTAACCACGGCCCTCAAAATATGCAGTGGTGTGGATGAACACTTTTCAATGTCAGAAGGCAGTAATGGAATCTAGACTGGCAAAATGAAATGGGGAAGGTCATGCCAGCAAATCACTGCCTGCTGGATTCAGAGTTTGGCTCCCCTGACTCATTTACTCACATAAGTACAGAAGAAGTCAAAGGTCCTGGCTAACAATTGCATTATGCACATTCTGACATGTGGAGAGAGGATTTCTATCAAAGCTCAGGAGGGTGAAGGTGAGGACTTGGCATTCACACAGAGACAGACCAGCCCCCAGCTTCAGCCAAGCACCAGGGCCAGGTACTGCTCCATTATAAAATATATTCCTGGATTTCACTGATGCCACTGACAGTGCCAGGGAAAACCCAAAACACCATCTTAGCAACTGCAGAGGAGGAAGTTCCAATGGAGCAACCGGCAGCTTTCATCACCTCCTGAGCTCCCCCAAGGAACTATCTTAAATTAGACACCCATTCCCCCACAGGGAGCAGGTTTTGTAGATGCTGGCACGTAATTCACACAACAAAAGGGGCAGTCAGCTTGTCATAATTTGTAAGCTCTGAGAAACTGTATGTGATCCGCTGACAGGAGCTGTAAGGAGCTCCAAATATACCACAGGGGTAATTTTTAGAAGATGTTAAACCTCTTATCACACACCATTCAAACACAACCCTTTCAGGCGAGTACCAGTTACAGCTCCCAGGGAATGGCACAGCACAGATTTAACAATAAGCAAATGCTGGAAAAAACCACTGTACAAGAAATCCTCTCTTAATGTTCTTGTCATGTACAAATCAGTGCTCTGGTCTCTCCCTGACACTCCACAAACTCAGAAAGTAGCTGTGGGTGGAGGCTCCCATGTGGAGACCCACCATGGATGCCTTAGAAGCAGAGCCCTTCACTCCCTCAGGCCTTCAGTGTCATGAATAAACATCCAGGCAAGGTGGTGTGGGCCACTGCCAGCCCAGGAAGGAAAAGGTCTCTCCAAGCCCCTCGGTGAGTGCCAGGCATTGGGGCAGGGGCCCTGCCTGGGGCACTCACCCAGTGCCACCCAAGGGCCCACAGCAAAGGCTCCCAGCCCTCCAGAACCCGAGCCACGTGGGGCAGGGCTGGCAGCTTGCCTGGGGCTACATTGCAATCCAGAACACCTGACACAGGCAGCTGCTCCTTCTCCTTCATTCTTTGTTAGTACAGCCATTGACAGATAAAAGCAAGAAATGTGTGAATTTCTGCAGAAACTTGTACTTTCATTAAAGCCTTTTTAATTCCTCCCAACAAGATCATGTTGTCAGATGGGCATAAAGTAGATTCCCAACTTCCACATCTTCCAGGTTGTGTTAATTAACTCCACTGCAAGTACAGCGTTCTTTGATATCCATGTCTCAGATGAAAACCTCACTGTTGCAGGGGAGGGAGGGGATGGTGGCAGAAGTTGCCTAAGTTCCTGTGCCACCTGCAGTTTCTGGCTGCATTTCTCTTCCTCCAAGGGATGTGAGATGGCACTGACCCAGTTTTTATACCCAAGCAATCATCCTTTGGTGGGGAACCACCTACATTCAGCCACCTTTCCCTCATGCCACCCCTCCTCTTCCCACTGCCTCCCCTTAATAGTACCAACTTTCCAGCACAGTTCTGCAGTTCTGCCGAACCACATATGTGCAGGAGTAGCTACTTTTCCTCAAAAGATGAGTATCTCCAAGAAATTTGTAACCCTAGCTGCTGATTTTCAAATAATCTCTTCACAGGTGATAATCTTGTTCCTGCCCGAAACAGCTTTTGGAGAACAAACTCTCTTTGTATTCCACCTGAACATTATTAATTACTTTTCCAGCTGCAAAGTCTTTGGACCAAATGACACACCCCCTCAGGAGAAGCTGGCCTTCACACCCAGGTGCCAAAATCCCTGCCAGGCTGGTAGAGAAGGATGACAAGCATCGCAGATGGGGCTCAGGCTGTGATGGGTCTGCCCCAAAGGCACAAGCACAGCAGGGCCAGGTCCCACACAGTCACCCCAGGGCAAAGGTGGCACAAAATATGGAGCAATAACTCACAGGAACTGTGATGTGTCCATCACGGTGACGGACAGTGTTAGAGCCATGCAAAGCTGAGTCCAGATCAAGAGTGGGGGTCACAGGTGGTTTGCCCCCCTCACTGGCAGGATTCAGAGGATACAACTGGGGCAATACCGAGGGAATGGGATTTGAGGCAGGGGAGAAGGAACAGTAAAGGCTGAGATGAGGCACAGAGAGATAATGGACTTATGACAGACAACCAAGCAGAGGGCTTCACTGAGCTGCCAGCCTACACAAGGAGAGAGCTGGGTATCTATTTTGCCTTTCAAACATCTTGACAAGCCTCTATTTGTGAAGTGACACTAAAAGTGGTTTTCTATGCACAGCACCTCAGTGTGCCAGCCCTCGGCTGGGCTCAAAGCCCATGCTGCTGAGGTGGCCCTGGCACAAGGGGTACCACGCATGGTGACCCCACATGCTCCTGGCCCTGTCTCCCCCCACAACACAAAGCTTCTCACCCTGCATGCACAGCCAGCAACTTGGCATCAGAGCCATGGCTTTTGGCAATTTGTCACATCACTCAAAATAAAAGACATCAAGATGGATTGTGATCTCTCTCTGGCTTATTTTAGCCAAATGCAAGAACTCAGAAAAGGTATCACTCAGGGCTTTTCACACCACATTTCACTTTTCTAATCTCCTCCTTTTGTGTCAAAGTTGCTGTTGTTTTGCACATGTATTTGATGGCCTGTCTCACCTCCTATATCCATACATGCATGTGTGTTTGCACACTTACAAACCCATCCCAATGGAACTGAAGGAGTAATATTTAGACCTGAATTGCAGAACTTTGGATTGCATTAAAAAAACCCAAAATGTTTACATCAAAGGAAGGCAGCTCACAGTACTTGTTTTCTGGTTGAACTTCACTGACTCTCCATTTTTGGTCTGTCATACACTTGAGCTCACACTGACTGCAGGAGGGTCTTGTCCCTAAACCCACCATTGTGAAACACCTGTAGGAGTAGAGCCCTGGCGCTGAAGGAAGAAGAGCAAAGTGAGAAAATTGGCAGAAACACACATTTCTGCTCAGATGACCTGGCCATCAGCTCTTTCCCCAACAGCCAGATAGGTCCCTGGTTCTGTCAGGTACTGAGTACCACCATGGGAAACAGCACAGCCTCATACCAAGCACCTTCCATGCCAAATATCTGAGCAGGGTTTAGATCCACAGCAGCTGAATGTTCATCAGCTGGAGGAACTACATAGCTTCTAACAGGCCCTGCCAGTCCTATTTTCTATGAACCCAAATAGGTGGTAAAGGCCAGAGAAAAGAGGGAAAACTGTGTGCACTCCCGGGAAGAACAGAAACTATTAACTGGCTTTGGTTCTTCAGGAGCTGTGTCTTGGGGGAGGTGAGTGCTGCTCCTCACAAGCACCAGCACTGCAGGCAGGAGAGTGCAGGCCCACGTGGGTCCCTGTGCCTGGACAGACAGGCACAGACTCTGCCTGAGCTGAATGTCTGGACAATCATTCCTTGCCAGTCAGTGAAACATCCTGCTGGGACATCATTCAATAAAAGCCCAGCAATAACTGCTTAACAGGGGACAAAGTCTCTCCTCTTTGTCAGGCTATCCTGGGACTTCATGCCCTAAAGAAACTCACAAGATCGTGAAGGAGGTCATCAAGAGCTCTGAACCCTGGTGATCTTTGCTCTCTGCTTAGTCCCTGCTATTGCCGGCACTTGGCACTTGAAGATTTAAGGTTGCCTGGGTGGCCTTCACGTATATTCTAAACACACGCAAATATTTAGTTTGTTCTAAATCCAACTCATGTCTCGGAATTTTCCTTGGCCAAGAAAACAGAGATCTTGTCAGAAACACCATTAGTGCTTCAAAAACTTGCAGGGAACAGCCAGGTACCCAGAGAGGTCACGCTGTACTTGTTGAGACCACTCACTGCATCCTCCCCGGAGCAATGCTCTGGCAGAATGGCCGAGGGCCAAGAATAACAGGATATTCCAGCTGATTAACTAGTACTCCTGATGGATTGGGATTACACTCCTTTTACTCTAATACACAGTGATGAAGCAACCTGAGAAGTTTTCATCACCAGATTCAACTGAGAAAATCCACGGAGACTGTTAAAGAGCTCTAGTTCCTGCCTTTGGGCTAGGGCAAAACAGACAAAAACCAGTGCATTCACCATTTATGGAGGAGGCCTTTATCAACCAAATCACTCTGCTAGGCACAAGAAAGGTTTGCCTATCCTGCCTAACAATCGCATGGTTTGTTCCCTTGGTTTACAAAATACACTCATCAAAACAGCTTGGCATGTGAAGCACACTTACTTCCTTATCTTGTAACTCAAGATCATTTAAAGGACTCTAAATCCCCTCTCCCAGAAAAATCTTGCAACACCTCCACATACAGAAGAGCCCTGGAGCCTGTCCTGAGAGCCAGGAGCACAGGCTTTGCCCTGGAACCAGCTCTGAAGCTGGGAGCCTCCACTGCACTCACCACTGCATTCAGAGCACACAAAGGGCCTGGGAACAAGTTGTGCTCCCATGTGGCTCCTCCAGACTTCTTCACAGACCCAAAAAGGAAAAACCTAAATCTACCTCCTCCCTCACCTTTCCCTCTACTTCTAAATTAACTGCTTCAAAGTAAGCAGGTTGATATTTACTGGACTAAATGGATGTTGACCTTGATGGCCCTCCTCACCTTGTTTTTAGCACTCTCAGAAAGCCAGCTGGTTTGTATTATTTTTCTCATTTTGTCCTTCAGTTCATGTGTAAGAGACCAAGCTGATCTAATCACTATGTGAATCATTAGAACAGCTCTGCATTTCCTCACATATTTGTAAAATCTGCCACTCAATCACAGACTGACTGGCTCAGCCAATCTCCACTGTAGCTGAGCAGGTCTCAGCAGAAGGAAGCAGATCCCTCAAAAGTAGCCAGGTCACACAGTCTGGAGAGGTTTAAAAGTTTGAAACACCACTCTGAACTGCCTCAACAAAGCAAATGCAAACAATGTGGGGACAAGACAGCAGGAAATATATTTAGTCTCTCTGGAAAAATAAGCCTTTGGGGTAATCACATTCAAAATACATTTATCTAGATCTGGGTATGAGTAGACATGAGGTGAGTTGATGTGGAGTAACACAGTGAGCCCTATATTTAAAGGCAGGCATGAAGACTCCATGTCACACAAACCACTCCTGCCTACTGCTCTTGCTGGACTATCACTGTCAGAAGATGACAGCAAATCACAAGAATTTGTTGTTAAGACACTATGGCTTACATTCCATCTGTTTTGCAGTTTCACAAATAGAGCACCAATGTGCTTATATCCACAGGGATACGCTGGGAAAAGGAGGGAGGTAAGATATCAGGAATTTTTGGGGGTCGGGGAAAGCCTGACACAGTGAATAAAATACATGGCACACAGAATGCAGCAGCTTTGTGGGGACTCATGAATCCATCATGCTCTCACTTGAGATCCAGATAGTGTAAATTGTCATGAAAATCCTTCAGTAACAATTAAATAATATGTGGCAGAATAGATTGTTATCACTGTGCTTAATTACATATAAGGTTCCTAAGATTCTGCTGTGCTGCTCTGCTGTCCACTCTGCAGCATGCCAAGGAACAAAGCCATGGTTCTTGCCTAACTGCAGGAAAAAGGACTCATGTGAAAAGACCCATACAAATCTCCCAAGATTTTACAATACCACCGAGTATCCATTCAAAAACACTTCCACAGTCCACTATAATAATCCTTAAATTACGGCTGGGAATGGACCTAGTTCTTCCAAAGATCATCAGAAACTCCGTGTTTAAGGTGCTTTAGAATAACAATCACTGTCTGACAGATAGCTTTTCTTCATAAAGAAAACTGATACCTTATAGTGATGATAAATTCATCTCAGTTTAGGTGAGGCCAGGTAGTCTGTATGTACCTCTGCCAGAAATCTCGCTTTTATCTCTACAAGTAGCCTTAAAGTGTGCATTTGGGGCTCTGGATGCTGCAGGGTCTCCCAAGCAACTGAAGGCTGATTGTCACAAATGACTGTGGTGAAGAAAGAGGTCATTTGTGGACATCAGCCTGCAAAAGTGCTATTTCTGCACAGTTTTGCTGCATAAAATCACTTACACCAGAGCTAACATTGATCACAACCACATCATAAAATTGTGGATGCCTTCCCCCCAAAGAGAGAACTACATTAGCAATTTATTAATTGTATGCATTCTGCACTCAGCAAACTTGTCTTGATATAGCTAATCAGCATTAATTTAAATGCAGGACAATTAACAGATACATTCAGGGATGAGAGCTGAAACGATCCCTGAAAATGTGAGCACTTGATGTCCTGTGGCATGCACTAACACTTGGAGCCCTAGTAAGACAGAACAGACAGACTTGGGACAGCAGAAGCAGAATCTTATCGCAAGCAGCAAAAACAGATTTAAAAACACATGCGCATTTCAGAGCAGATTAGAATCAAACATTTGAGTGTTTTGCCCTTCAGCAGAAAACCAAAACAATAAATGCCACTTTATCTTCTTTTTCCCATGTTTTGTCTATAAATAAGCCAGCATGTTGGCATATTAACTATCCGGATATTTACCATCAACATATAAGTACCTTGTGGTATTATTTCTAGACTTTGCATGTTCTGATCCACCAAAGCACAAATAGCCCAGAGAAATCTGTCTGCAGACAGTCAAAGCATGTCCATGTGAGAGCAATAAATCTGAACCACAGTCAACATACTCAAACTTTGTTTGACTTACTCGCCAGGCTCTTGGGACTCAGGCAGATCCCAACTTCTTTGCTCAAGTAAACACCTCCTGGCAGTCTGTGACTCAGTAAGGAGAGTGGTTTTCCAGGCTACAACTTTTTTACCTCAAACGTTCCCAAAAACTCATATAGCAGTCATTGAATCAGTGGTTTGCACATGTGACAGATGCTAAAGGTGCCTCAGTTACTGCAAAATGCTTGGCACAAGATCCCATGGGAGAGGCAGACAGAGTGGGCAGAAGAGCCCCAGGAGAGGTGGCAGCTGCCTCTGTCCTGTGCTGGGAAGGCCAGGAGCAGACCCGAGCTGGTTCTGCATGACATCACCCACATGTGAGTGTACCTGACCCAAAAACCACCCAGTGCTCTACAGTGAGGGCAGGGGTTATGTCCCAGCTCTCAGGAGGACTCATCCAGCTCAAGGCCAGAACTGCCCCAAGGAGACTTCTCAGCTTTTGCCTTCCAGGCTCCGATGCTCCCCTCTCTCCCAGTGCAGGCAGGAGGAGCACCAGCATCTGGGGAGAAACAAGCACGAGCCCACACACCCACGTAAAAGCCTCTGCTCTGGGAAATGGAGAGTCACCTGCTTAAAAAATAAGAAATACCTAATGAAAATGAATCATGAAAATGAATCATGACCTTCTGTGACAAAGGAGGGTCAGAGCAGAACAGCTGCCTCAGCTGAGCAGCTTTGTGTGGCTGGCAGGGTGAAATGAAGGGTTCCTAACACCATGGTCCCTGTGCAGTGGTAAACACAAAATTTCTTTTACCACCTTTGCATTCTACTGGCACTCAATTAAATACAGAGAGGAAAATGAAGACACAAAGCTGGTGCTGCATGGAAATAAAAATGAAAGTGAGACTAAATTTGGGATCATAACCTTTCCTGTAATACTGCTGTAAGAGCATGATTCTTCTGTCCAGTGTACTTAAGTTATGCCTCTCAGTATTACTGGCTGTGAGCCTGACAGTGTTCTACACAACGTGGAACCAAAGAGGAAGATGTGACATTTTATAAATATTGATGTCAAAGCTGACTTGTTAGACTGTCACCAAGTTATAACATCGATGTTCTTAGTGACATTTTTACCTTCTGGCAAACAGTTTGTCCTTATAGTGAGTATTACTAATATGTAATTAAGTTTATATAAACTAAGGAAGAAAATGACATGCTATTTTGATTCACCTCTTAAAAGTACGCAGGGCATTTTTAAAGGTGATGAATGTCCACAGTTAGGATTTTTATAAAATACACTTTAATCTTGCACTCTGTAGCTATTTAATGATTTTGCCAGTGGCAATTTCTTATTGCATCTTCTCTTTTATTCAAAGCTTACCTACTGCAATGAGTCTTTATAAAGAAACACATTAATTAAATGTGCCTTGGCTTCACTAGCCCAGGAAAAGACTATTAATCATTTCACAGCACAAGCACAACATAATACCTGCTATTGCTCACGGGCACCTCACATAAACTGACTCCTGCTGCATGATGTAATTGCCTCCAACAACCCCAAGCACACAAAGAGGCTTTCTCTCATCAGCCATTCACTCACCTCCCCTCATGTAAAGCAGTTGATGCATTTGTGAGATGTTATGGGATATGTTTCCTTTTCTTACTACACTATACCAACATCTAGTGAAATGTATTTGTAGTGTCCACCCCTGCCACTGGGCATAGGGAGGACACCTATGGCTTCAGTGGAGCAGGGTGGTCGGTCTCTTCCAACCAAATTCTCCTGAGTAGCTCTCACCAGCCCTGAGGGAACTCAGTGCTAAAGAAGAGATGCAGGTTTGTATGGGCAGGATTAATGAAAGACAGGATTATTTAAGGGGAAGAAGAAAAAAAAATATTTCAAATTAGAACAATTACCAATGGTCTCATATCAGAGATCGAGGCACCTGAGGCACAGCTTCACACCCAAGGCACAACTTCATTCCCGGTTTCCTAATGTCATTCCTGAGATGGACTTCAGTCAGAATGAAGAGGTGTTTCATGTGCATTTCAAGGATAGTTAGTACAAACTCTGTTAATATTTTATTGTGTGAGAAAAGTAGAAAAGAAGTTGTGGCTTACAAATGAAACAAGTAAATTATTCCTTGACCTTGACTAGATGTTTTAAAAGCTCTTCAGTATGTTGACAGTATGTGCTAGGCAGCAATTATTTTTCATGGAAAATGTTTCTCTGATACCCTACTTGTACCTTCATTAATCATAGGCCACCCACAGAGGTACAAACTTCACATTTGACAAACATCTAAAACAATGAAAACATTTGGAGTGACTCTGATCATGAGACCTTTATTTTACCTAACACAGCTAAAGGTATTCAGGTTAATGTTCAGAACTGCCCTAGTGTGCTTTCTTTGGGAGGTGGGGACTCTAGCTACTAACCTCAATTCCTCTGTGTGGAATAGGTTGGCTATTTAAGTCTGGAAGTTTGAACTGGTTGACTTTTCTCTTCATCAGAGGTCCCCATTAACTGAGCTAACACTGACTCCATTACTCACTTTTCTGCTCTCTCCCACGGTGATTCAAGGTATGCAACAAACCACAGGTGTCCCAGGTCTTCTCTAACCCCTCTCTACCACCAGTGGCCTCTCCCACACACTTTTGCCCTTCAGCCTCTCTGTTCCCAACTCCTTTTTCCCTCTCCTGCTCAAGACATGTTAGTGCTCTTTCCAGCACAGGGCTGATGTATGCATCTCCTACTACTGCTGCATGCTACATTTAGGGGTGTATTTGATGAGGAACTTTAGGGGTATATTTGATGAGGAATTTAGTAAAAATTCCCTTTCATCAACTGGCTTGCTCTGGGATTTCAGCAAAAGGAAAGGCACTGGGAGGTCACAGGGAGATGCTGCCAGACAGGGTAACCCAGACAGGGCCAGAGAGAAAGGAAGTGTGATCTATCAGAGCAAGGTGAGAAGTGAGGCTGTGAAAGGTGTGAGTTGAATACTAACAACCTTAATGCTTGGCTCAGGTCCTCTCCTTGTCTTCTGCTGTGGCTGCACCAAATCCTCTCCTCTTTCCATCTCTGGTTGTCCCTAGCTGTTTTCACCCAGGCTCAGTCATACAGCTGCCAGGACAATTTGTGGCTGGCTGGTGCTGAACCAGCAGCTAAAGCCCAGTGAGTAACCACTTCACCCCGAGGTACATCACTGTGCAGCCAGCATGAAGGGATGAAAATCCCCTTTTTAGCTGTTTGGACAGTGCTCCGCTTTGGAAACATAACCCTGCAGGATCTACAATATTCCTCATGTTTTTTTCTTGGCAGACCCTCCTGCCCTGTCCCTTCCCAAAGAGATGCTCCAGTTCTCATTTTACAAAACAAGTCTTTGAGACACCATGACCTTGAACAGGTCACTTTCAGGGTGCATGGGGCAGAACAGACAACCAAAGCCATGTCCCTGACGAAACAAACCACAAGCCATCTTTCCTCTTCTGTTCAAGCTTAGATTAATTCCCTTTACAGCTTCCAAATCAGAGGTGTAATGGATATATTCGATAAATCTCAATAAGTGGGGGTAACTGATACATCCCGTTAAAAAAAACCAACATGTTGCTTCAGCATTAGTAAGATGTACAAACAGAGGAGCTAAAAGAGCAAAGGTTTACTTATAAAGTTAATATGAGACAGGAGGTGGTACTTTCCCTGCTTACCTTCAGCACTGTGATATTCCATGCAAAACTCTCAATGGCTTTGCTTAATTTTCTTCCTTTCAAACCTTCTTTTGTCCCAAGGTTATGAAGCTCTTCATGGAATTCCATTCCTACAAATACAGATTGACACATCACTCAGTGCACAACTGATTTTCCCTATAGATGTTGAGTGAGCATTTCAGTCTTGCAGCTGGGACTTCCCACAACCTCTTTCTGTGCCTTCCCCCTGCCTCCTTTTACTTATATGGCTCCATCCTGGGAGAACATTTTCCAGAATAAAGGTGTCACGTACAGTTTTGGGGCTGTGCTTCCACTTGGTTTGCGGCTCTTCTTGCCAGTCCAGGGGTTCCACACAAGCACTGGTCCCTGCACAGACCCTCCTCCAGCACTTCTGCCTGCAGCCTGCACTGCTGCCAACACTGCAACAAAAGGCAGTCACTCATCACTCTCCTTGAGCTGATGACTTTGCGCCTTGGAAGGCTGGCTGACACATGTGGAAGATACCTGTTCAGCACAGCAAATGCAGGCTCCAATGCACATCTCCTCATTAATCTTAATCACAGTCATACAGAAAAGCCCTTGTACTTCACAAGGATAAATTACGTCAGAAGCATGTAACTCTAATAACAGGATTGCTACTCCTGCAGCACGGAGAACTTAAGACTTCCAACCACAGTCCTGCTGCATTTCACTGCTAGTTTCTGTGGCAAACATCTGCAGATCTTTTGCGTGGTACAAGAATTCAGGAAATCTGGGAGCAGATTAAAAGTCTTAAGGTATCCAATCAGCCCACCAGTTTCCCAAGATCTGCAACCTTTCTCTGACTCTGGTGTGGATTAAGAGACAAAATGGAAAAGAGCTGCCTGTGTTCCCTTAAGCTCTACCTTACAAAGGCCAAACTGACACTAAATAACTCCAAAGCATCTGAAGCCTACCCTGGCTGAACAAACCAAGCTCCGTCTCCAGTTGTTTCATAGCTCTCCCTTCCCGAACGCTTTAGGGTAAATGTCACTCACAAATTGGAGCTTTGTTGAAATTACATTGAAGAAATGCCAATGGAGAGAACATCTGCACAGTGTGGATGCACAGGATGCTTGGCAGGTTGCTGAAGGACAGTCCAAGGCAGGCTTGCACTCAGCACAGCTTGCCCAAAGCACTCCTGGAAGACTAACAATTGTTTTTTCTTCCCTTGCACCGACTCCAGGAGCTCAGTAACACTGAGGCTGTTCAACCCCACACAATGCAAGATTTCTCTCTCTACTATTTATATTCCAAAACTTCACCCACTCACAGGCTTTGCTTGTCAAGGGTAACGGAGTTCTTGCAGTACATCCTTTGGAAAACAGTCTAAATAACTGCACCCCAAGCAAGATTTCCTTGCAGGTGTGCTTCACGCCAACTGACTTACAACATTTCACTTCAATTAGTAAAAGAAAATCTTCAAATGACTTGCTTTGTCCTGGAAAAAATATGGAGGCTAATGGGTCTTAGCTCTACATGGACAGCCCTGCCTTTATGCAGCATCTTTTTATTTATTTTTTTCCTCTGGACCTCACTTCTCCATCTGTAACTTCAATACAGCACTGCCCCAGAGAGAGGGAGCCACAAACATTTGTTAGGCTGCAGGCAGCAACACCAGTGAAAGCATTTAGCAGGGTCAATCCTCCAAGCTGCTGCTGACCACTGGGCATTGGCCTGAGCCTGCACATTAAAAAAACAACAAAACCAGTCCCACAAGAACCAGTCTGGAAGATCCAGCAGGACCCTGAGGCACAGGGAAGCCACACCAGAACAGGCTATGAAGCACAGGTCTGGTGGAACACGTTCAAAGGAGGCACAACTGGGGTGAGGTAAAGGACAATGTCACAGGCAATTGTACCTCTGACACCTTTAATTTTGACTGCTTCATCTTACCTCATTGAAAGTGTTACATACAAATTTGCCTGGCTAACACTTGCAACAAATTAACTGGCAGATGAGCAGGGGGAGGGATACACTCTCTGCTAGTCTTTTCCTTTCTCTAAATCCCATGGTTTCAGAGAAGTGCTTCATGTCTCTCCAGCTGCCTTCTCAATCAGAAATTTTAAGGCTAACAAAGCAAACAAAAATGAAAATACAGTGGATGCAGCAGCAAATTGAACACACTTGAAAAATTTTTCTTTTTCCAGGGGGAAGGAAGGAAGAAAGGAAGGAGAGGGGAACTGCATGAAACTCTGAACATTAGTGTGGCAGCATGGTACTGCATGGTATTTTCTATACACATCTCCTGCTCACAAAAACTCCAGTGCCCAGGTAAATGTTGTGGGTTCTTCTCTCTGTGCACAGATCAAGCTGTGCAGAAAGGTGGCTGATGCTGCTCAGAGTCTGCATAGTTTAGTGCAAAGTATTGCTCTTAAATGATACCATCTAGACACCCTCGTGGTACTGCATTTTCCTGTTACTGTCCTTTTTAAACCCTCTGCACACGATGAAGGCTTTGGGGTGAGGAATTTTGTGCTGCTTACGCAGACACACAGGAGCCAAGGCATGTCACAGTGATGAGGCCCACGGCCTCCAGGCGGACATGGCCACTTGCCTCTCGCCCCTTTGCTACCACATGCTACCAGCATGGCTGAAGAGCAAAGACAAGGTTCCATTCTGCTCTTGCACCACATAAAATCAGTTAAATGCTACTGCTGAAATGGCTTCCAATTTCTCCTAATTAAAAAGATCAATTAAAGTATTAACTACAAAACAGCAGTTTCATTCATTATTTATATTTAATAGAAGCAAATGGCTGTAGCCTGCATCACTTGGCAAATACAAAAATGTCTACCAGAAACAATAGTAATTAAGACTGCTGTGGTCCTGTGGGTATAGAAACCTCTTGCTGCTCTGTGTTCAAAGGAACAAATGAGCTAGAGAACGTACTCACTAAAGCACCACACCTTCTCACCCCCCTCTTTTTAATGCCTTTCTGGTTCATTTGACTAATTTAAGTGCTGTCAGACAGTTCAGAGCTGTAGAGAAGATGGAGAAATAGCTTCTAAGGTGAAAGCTGAATAATTCTGTCTGATCCCACACCTGCATTGCTATTGGACGATGAGCCTTCAGGAGCACAGAGCATGCCAGAGAAAGACTGGAATGCTCACTTACATCCAGGTGAAAAATGCTACATTAGTCACAAGCTGTAAGTAAATTATGGCACATTATTTCCTATATTCCATGCAGAACTGCTCAATAAAGATGGATTACCTGCTTTCTGGCACTGAACAATCTTGTCGTGTGTGGTGTCTGCCGTCTCAATAAGAACCCTGCTCTCTTGAATCATCTGTCAAAAAAAAACAAAAAAAAAGGAAAAAAAATCAGCATTATTAGGGTTTCCTGCAACATCTAACACACAGAAAGTTCAAAGGTTGAAACTGGAGAGGAGGTCTTCTCTGAGAGCAATACAATAAATATTGGATCCTTCCTTCCTTCGGGGGGCTCCTAGATCTGTATCAAGCTAACAATCAGTTGCTCTGAAAATGTTTTGCTCCAGAAGTTAATGAACAGCTGTTTTACATCCATGAGACACTACTGCAAACAACATGAAGGAAACAAAAGTGATTTCAGAAGAAAGCAGAATTAGCAGACAAACTTCATTCTACGTTCAACTAAGCCCTTTCTAACTGGTACTTTTCTTAAAAGGAGAAGTAAGTATAGTCTTTGACACAGGGGTTTATTAAAAATGTTACCAAGTCATGAATAGAGCTGATTCCAAGAGGTATTTAAGCCTATGCTGAACTTTATGCTATATAACAGTTCAGACACCTATAGTAGTTCTTGAGTTTCTCCTTGGAGAAATTGAGATCTGAATCCTATCCTATCCTCAATATTTCTGTTGAAGCTTAATAGAAAAGACAACAACACAAAAAATCAAAACAAAACAAGAAAAAATCTACCTAAACCCAAACAAACTAAAGCAGCAGTTTCAACAAGCCTACTCACAGGTTTCAAGAGACCTCCCTGCTTAGACATCTTCCTAGAATAGCCCATTAACAGCAAACAAATGAAGGGTTCATTACCTGACAAGTTTCCTGAGCCTCCCTGCATGCAAATACTACTCTCCTTTGATGGTAACAAGCTTCCAAAACCTCTCAGGAGCCCAATATTGTTCCACTGTTCTATTCTGTGAAATTGCTGAAGGTGGTGCATACATATGTTATGGAAGGCAAGAACATGCTGTATAACCAACTGTGCCTGAGAACAACCTCACTGTCCTGCAATGTTCACCACAAACCTCAAACAGCACGAGAGCAGTGCCAATTAGAAATGAAGCAGAATGAAGAGTGAATGCCTAATGTTACACCCTGAAATTACAGAAGCCACCACCTGAAAGATTTGCCAAAATGCTGCAAAATTCTAAAAGCCTTCCTACTTTCAAATATGCTAAATGTGAAAACCCAACTAGTAGGTTTCAATGATTTTAGTGGAAGACAGGATAACAGTAATAAATTAACACTTGCAAATTAGCACATCACTGTTTTAATTAGACACAAGGAATGAGAGGCACTTCTACTTGTCACACTCAAACTTACAGATTCTGGAGAAATTTAGATCCAAATTTTGCTCCTCATCCCATCTTTATTTCTAATTAAATGTACTAAGGCAGCATTTAATAAAAATACCTATGCCTTTCCTTTGATATAAAGAACAACACATGGAAAACAAAATCCATTACCAGCTTCACAGGCAGAGTGAAAAAAGCCCAACATACTTACAGAATGCAAAATTATTTTTTAACAGTACATGACCAGTGGATATGCCTGAGATTTAAATTACTTTCAATCGTATCCTCTGCCTTTCATTCTTATTACTTGCTTGTTCATCCATCACTTCATTTTTTTTTCCTCTTTGATAATTTCACTTGTCATCTAGAAAGAAATGAGAATTTCTACCCACTCTTTGGCTTTTCTGTACCACAGCACATTATCCTTTTGTGCTGAAGGAGCCATTCAGGTGACAACTACAAACGCTGAAGGTTGGTCTGAGCAGTGAAGACAGGAGTCCCAAAAATCCTGCAAGTCACTAAAGCAGCAGCCAGAGGCCAAACGTGCACCTCTTGCACATGCAGACCTGGGGCCCATGTATGGATGCTGAAAAAGCCTCAGCAGAGAATTTCTTCAGCTCTCTGCAGTAGCTCGTGAGAGCTCTGTCTTCCTCATGCTGAACTATGCAAAACATGATAAGGTTTCTGTAAACCAAGTCTGCTATCTTGCACCTGCAAATATAATTAGAATTGTTATGATTTCGACTAGGAGAATGAACGATGTGAGAATTGACCAATCACTCTAGTAAGCAGTTAGCAAGAGGTCCAATAATCTCTTGCCATTTATGTAGACACTAAGAGAACTAAACACATAAAAACCCATCTTTTGTTAATTAAGTAATTCCATCCATTCTCCTGACTGCATTCCTGTCACTGAGCCTTTCTTAACCCTCTGGCTGGCAGCTGCAACACCCGTGGGGCAGTGCCTGCACTGCCCAGCCCAGCCCAGCCCAGCCTGTCCATGGCTCCTGCCCCCCATGCAAACATCACTCTGGGCTTGGGTCCCCACTGGGGCCGTGCCTGCACTTCCACCCAGCAGCAGGGTTTGCCCCGTGAGGTCAGCTCCAGCTAAGCTGGGATGGGACATCCAACGTTTCACACTCTCCTGGGCTCAGATCCCTCAAGCTGAACGTGCCTTGTGAGGTTTCTGTAGAGGCACACACACACACATTTATATACATATATACAGCCACAGGAAATTATCCTACCATGCACAAAAAAAGCAGCCTGGAGAATCATGCAACTACTGGACCCACTCCCAGGAGTTCCTGGCATGTCTGTTTTAGGATTCTCAGACATGAAGGTATAATATTCATTTTTTAAGAGAAAAGTAGCACTAGGATGTCAATTTTCCCTTACTACAGAGTAGGTAGAGCAACCCTCCACTCCTTTGATGCTGACATCAAAGTCTCACTGCTCTCATCTCAGCAAGAACAAACAATTAAAAACAGATCATGTAGCAGAATTTAACCTGTTCCTATCTTTCTGCTCAGCAGTAATCTTGACAAAAGTAAGCAGCTTTTGTCCCATGACAAATCCTGAGAGTGGTTTCAGAGTTCCTCAACTCAATGACTGGGGTTAGGGGACAACCTCAGTTCGTCACCTGGCATCCTCCCTCACATGTTCTTCTAAGAAATAATGCACTAGGTAGAGGTAATGCACCAGGAAGAAATAATGGGACCCAAGCCAGTTAGGAGATAAGATTTTGGCTGGCCAATGGCACCTTCACCACCTCTGATAACAGTGTGCAGGACCCTGTATCCCTACATGACAGGCCAGACTCTGCTCCCAACAAGAGCTGCATGAGCAGTTTCAGTGGGCACAAGATCCTGCTTCCCAATGCTGCATAAAAGATGGCAACAACAGGACAGGGCAAGGGCAAAGCCTGGGTATTCACTTTGAAGAACAGACTGATTCAAACAGACAAGAGTACAACAGGCAAGTAACTGATATCCAGGAATAAAGTTACAGCACAGGGTCATGGCATCTAGATACACTTTTTATTTCTTGTCGCTAGTTCTGAAATGAGTCCATGATTTCCCAGTCTGAATCATTCCCTGTTTTTCCAGCTGCCATTACATCTGAAACCCTGATTGAGGATATCACCTACTTCTTCTAGAAGTGACAAGAACCAGCAGCCCTAAAAACATGACATGAAAGGCTGTGAGATTTTTTGCTGGGAAGGTAACGCCATAAATCACATGACAGCTTGAGATTTTCAAGCCCACTTTTACCAGTAATGTTTCAAAACCCACCAACCTGCCTCAAAAGTGAAGACTGAGCTTTCTGATGTTTGCAACATGAATTTCCATGCACCTTTCCTCTGCTCAGATCCACACTGAGCAGCCCTCCGAGCAGCTGTGTAGTCCCAGCCCTCAGGATGCTGTTTAATGTCAGCTCCCAAATGGCAGCTCACTTCTGTGAGTGACTCTCATGGAGCAAGAGATGTCCTACTCCCCCAGGAGTCCTGAGTTCCACCAGTGTGTTAACTCCTGAACAGAGACCTTCAAGGAATTAATGTCCAAGTGACGTTTACTGAAAAGCAACCTTTAGAGGATGGATGTTGGGATGTGGTTGCACTCGGAGGGAAGATATTTTTAGCAGGTACTGAAGCTGGCAGGATTTCTTAGGACAATGTGAATTACCCATGTCAGAAAGAACATGATAAACTTTACTGATTGCTGTGTTTAATGTAACTGGGGAAGGGTGTGGGGGGGGATTGGACAAAAATAAGAATGAAAGCACACAAAACCCGATTCTGATATAGGGAAGAAGTATAAACTTGATTCATCTCAATCCACCTGAAGCACTCTGTAACAATCATGCTGGATTCTCAAAAAAAGCATAGGAAGTAAGAGCTGGCACAAACCCAGGAATTCTCTCCTTATCCGGTATATGAGACCCAGAAAGTGGAACACACCAAGGGTTGAAAACATAACTAACCTTTCTCACTTCAGCGTCTAAGAATAGCATGGAATAGCAAATTTAAAATCCCAGCGCTTCATGCAAAGAACAATGCTTTATTTTGTCACTAAGTGAAATTTAAAATATCTTAATGCTGAAGGCATCATATTACTTACATGACAGGGTTATTTATTGCCTGTACTAAAGGCAGTTTAATCACAGGATCAGTACAAACTGAACAAAAGAATGTTCTTTTTACTTTAATGAACTCTCGTGCTAAAGACCAACTTCTTCTTTTCATTATGAATTATTCTACGAACTGAAAAAGAGAGAGGAAATTAACACAGCAGAGTCTCACCAAGAAAAGACAAAAAAAGAGAGGAAAAGCTCCTGGTGGCAAATTAAAGCACTGTTCCTGCTGGAAAGATAAATGAGAAAAAAGGGGCAGTTCAAGGAAGCCTTTCATAAATATTCCAAAGTTTAGAACAGAAATTGATTGAACATCAGACTAAAAGGAAGATTTCTCTTAGGTGTCTCCTCATGGCCATTGTCCCAGTCTTCTACGCCTTTCATTGACAATGAAGAGTTTTGCCTGGTTACAAAAACAAAACCACAAAAACCCCTCAAAAACAAACCAAACCCACCATCAATCATAAATAAAAGAAGTTACAAAAACAACCAGTTCAAAAAACAGCTGAAGAGCAAATTGAGCTCATGAAAATTTGAAGAGAATTCCCTTTAGCCCTGAGCATTTCTTGTACACATCTGGGACAAGAACCAGCCAGGCAATCAACCTTGTGCCAGCAAGTTTTCCAAGAAGAGAAAGATGGGTATGGGTGCCAGGACATGGGAAGGAGTGCTGCTGGCCACCATTCTGTCCACCACCTTGTCTCTGTCCCAGCATAGTTCAAGCCAGATTTTGGTATCCAAGGCTTTTCCTGCAATAGCCCAGCATGACAAACAACTAGGATACAACAAGGATAGTTACATGAGCTGGAAACATCCGAAATACCTTACTGACACAAACTGAGAAGAAACAGCGTAGAATTCACCTTAAATTCCAATTTCATGTTTTCAGTTAGAAATATTTCTGGGAAAATATGGAATCATTGTCACAGGATGTGATCTGTGCATGAAGACCAGTCCTCTACAGAACAACAGGAGCAATGGAGGAAGAGAGAGAGGTCAGTTTTCAATAGTCTTATGCTAAAACAATGTAACAAAGTACCCAACTGGAACTTCATTCTCTAAGGGAAGTTCTGATTTGACTCTTTCCAGGTTCTGTTTTAGTAGTGCCTAATGGACATGGGCAATAAGAGCAAGAAACTTTCAGAGCAGTGGGGAGGAGAACTGTAAGAAGTACAGATAGAAACAGGACTTTCCTTAATAAGAAGTGGGACAAAAAACTGACTTTCCCAGTCCATGTCCAATTTTGGATGGAAAATTCTTTAAAACAAATAGAAATTCAAGACAATGTCCATGTGCTGGACTGTGTTTGACGTCAGTGCATTATGACACTTCTTTGGCAGTGGTTGCTCTGCAATATCCCTTGTCTTAGCTGCTTAGAGAATTGTGAAAAATGTTTCTCTGGGGATGACCTCTATCCCAGCTGAGGTATGAATTTCAGTGAAAAAGCTCACAAAAATCTACTTAGTCATTTTGCATTTACATAATAACTGGGAAAAAGGACTTCCTTCTTGGGAATAAAGTCATGCCTGCACCAAGACAAGCCCAAAAAGACTGAATATGAAAGAACAGCAGACAAAGAGCAGTTCACCTCACACACACCCTAGCAGACCTCTGTAGTGTGCATGGACCAATACCCATGTCAACAGAACTACTGCCATTAAATACCTCAACTTATTTCCCAGCAACCTCACAGACGCTTCTTCTCCTCTCAAAAATCCCCAATCCATCTCCATGTTGGCCAAGACATTCTTAGCTATCCTGCCATCTCCCAGAAGTACTTACACCCACCATGTCCTTCCATAACTATCTGCTTCAACATAGCAAGATCAGGGTTGAATACAGAGAAAAACATTATTGTCAACGTGAGTTTATATAATAAATAGCTTCATTGTTCAACCTTTTTTACACTTCTTGTTATTTTTGATTTGATAGCATGTAAAGATAACTTGGAGAGCTCATTTTTCTTAGAAAAATTTCTGTACGCACATGAGCCAGGAGATTGGGTAAAACCAAGAACATTTATTATCACTTGTTTATTGCTTTTGATTTGCAAATGATTCAATCATTTGATCTTGGAGGAGAATAATGCTTAATCAATGACTGAAATGTAAAGTGCACAAGTTGTCCCTAAGTTCATGCACTCTTGCATCAGCACATGAATATATCGTGCAGACAGAGTAACCACAATCTGTTTCCAAACAATTCTCAACCAAAAAAAATCCTAACTTCACAGGATAACCGTTTGCAATGCATAATTCAACCATCTGTCAGGTCCAGCTGGGCCCCATCCCTTCTCTTCACATGGAGTAACTCCTTTTTTAGGTGTGATCAAAGAACACCAGCATTAATTTGACAGGTTGTGAGGCACACTGCACATGCTGCCCACCTGAGCAACCACTGACAAGGGGGAGCACACAGGTAGAGAGGCAGAGAGAGAGCCCTTCCTTGTGAGACAGGAAAGCTCTGAAGAACAACTCCTACAAGTGCCAGGGTGCAGTATCCTAGGATATGTATGTGTAGGAAGCAATGACAACATGACCTGAATCCATTCATCATGCTCTATGTATGGTATCAACTAAAGCTGTACATTGAAATTAGCCATTCTACACTGTATTTCTGATCATTGACACACTTTTCAAAAATGTTCTCTGTGCATTGTCAACAGTCCACCATATTTTCTTGGTTTTGGCAAATCCTGTTCCCTGCTCTCCACTGCAGAAACTCCCATACAACCCAGTATTACCACTGAAGCCCCTTCCTCCACGAGACATGGCCAACAGTACAGCTCCACTGCCATGCCACCATAAAATGAGAGAAACACAGTCCTGAAAAATTGTTCTGGTTCCTTAAACAAAGCACATTAAATTTTATTCTAATAAGGTCTCTCTCAAAAGAAAATATTTAATGCAGAGCACAATGGTAAAATTAATTGCCCAGGAAAAAACAAACAAACTGCACAAAAGGGTCCTTGTCTATCTCACAGCTGACAAAGGCTGAGCAGGAGGGAACAGACAGTTAATTGTTTTCCAGATCATTGTGGCAGGTCTCTGAGCATTTGCACCTCCATTTCCCTGGACCATCAGCCCTGTTTGTGCCCCATTAAACACACAGGCAGAGTCTATACTTTCCATGGAAAAATAAAAAGGTATATTCAGTTAGCAATCTTCTGTAAGGGGAAAAAATTCTAACACATTAGGGATGTTTTTATCAGAAATTATTTTCAAAGCAGACTTTTTAAAGAATGTGGCACACGTAGTGTTTTCAGAGGTGGTGAGGAAGCGTTTGCCCAGCTCCCTGTGCTGTGGGGCCCAGTGAGTAAGGCAGACCTGCAGTCACACTGAGATTTAGGGTCAAACTTTTTTCCATTTTACTGTAAAAGGAATTAAGAAGTATAGCCTGTTCATACAACAGATAGGCCAAGAGAAACAGATTTTATTTTATGCATTTAAAAATGCTCTTAAGCCTATTCATTCAAAAGGGGCTTTGAAGTGAAGAGACATGCAGCAAGCACTTGTGGATCCAGTTCCTTGAAGCCGCATTTATCAACAATATGAAAGGCTGAACTGTACTATATCTTGAATTAAAATTAATAAATAAGCTAAAATATTTTGTATTGCTTTCCAACATCTCTTTGTACTCTCATTTGCACAAAAAAAAAAGTATTATTAAAAAGAAATACACCCTGGATTATATGAAGTCATTATACAGCAAGGAGAAGCCCCTTGTCAACATTCAAAATGCAAACCCCTTCCCACACTGTGATTTCAAATCTCAAGATTGAT
The DNA here is from genome assembly GCA_026261815.1 of Monarcha castaneiventris obscurior. NCBI lineage: Eukaryota > Metazoa > Chordata > Aves > Passeriformes > Monarchidae > Monarcha > Monarcha castaneiventris. The sequence continues at coordinate 5,708,297 of JAMPIT010000879.1, forward strand.
AGAGACAGTTCATTTATTCAAACACAGAAAAGGCTAAACAGATTTCAGTATTCTGCTGCTGGCATTGTTTCAAAAGGCAAACATCCAAAATGTAGCACAACCACTTATAAAATCCAGCTTTCTTTTTCAGAAGCAAATAGTTTTAGCAAGTATGAGGCAGTCACAGCCAAAGTGGGGGAAAAAAAAGTATCATGTTCTCCTTAACAAAACTATATCTCAGACCAATCCTTACATAGGCAAGGCACAACTCCCTTCTCTCTCTCTCTCTCTCTGATTTTAAACTGTTTGCATGCTCTCCTGACATTCAAGTTTCATCTTCCCCCATCGGAGACAAAGGTGAGAACAACCATTATTTAAAACTGTTATACAAGTGTTTTTGTCTACATCCAAAAAAAGGCCTTTCACCTATTTAAATTGAAAAACTGTTTCCAGAGTACAAGGAGGCCTTGAAAAGTCCCATGTGTACTCTTCAGTATATAATTACAAAGATAAGAGATGACACATTCATTTTGGTAAAACTCCATTAAGCAAGCCTCCAAAGACAGAAAAATCTCTTATTTATGGGGTATTTGCTCTTTCAGAAAGGCATGACACCATGTAACAAATCTACCCCAAAAAAGTTCCATCTGAAATAAGGCAATCAACTGGATTTGCAAATCCTTGTTCTGGTGTTGTTACGGCTGGCATTTTATTACCATAATTTATTCACTTCCAGGTAATAGAAACTACTCTGGAAGGAACCTAGGGGTTATTTCAGAGTACTTCTAGTATTTCTGTTTTAATCAACATCTGTATCTTCCCCACCTCACAAGCTGATTTTCCCTTGAAAAGTGTGTTATAAAGGCAAAAAGTGAGATGGAAAGGAGGTGAGCATTTGGCACGTTGAATATTGGTCAAAGCTGCGATCACTCTTTGCAACACATTAGGGTCTCTGGAAGCAATTCCATACTCCCAGCATTATTCACCATTTTCTTCCTCATGAACACAAGCTGCAGAAATAACTGCAGCTTATAACTGTCCTCTTAAAAAGAGCCATGATTCAGCCTGGCTGCCACAGTGCAATATTTAAGTCAGGCTTGGCAGAACTGTGCATCTTGCTATCGGCTGCTGCAGACCGTCAAGAAGGAGGGGAAGCAGCAGGGCACCCCCACGGCCCAAGAGGCACAGTGTGACAGCAACTTCTGCTGCTGGAAGTCACGCACAGCTGTTGTTCAGTCACCCACAGCAGTGACATATGTCATACAACGAGCAGCAGCACTCTCATCTGGAACGATTCCAGTTCGTGTCTCTGCATTTGTGTAAGCATTCCTGTACCATACTGACCTCTCCTTCCCCATGCAAGAAAATGGCATTTTACCCTTCCCTCCCAACTCTGCCATGCCCTCCCCAAGAGCAACACTGACTTGGTCTGACAGGGACAGGGACAGTACTTAACAGTGCTGCTGCAAAGCCCAGGGAAAGGGAGAGCTCAGCTTTGCCTGGGAGCTCCCATGCTGCAGCTCCCTATCTAAGGGCCTTGTGCTCTGCTGCGGGGAGGCCAGCAAAGGGCAGCACACAAATCTCGCCGCTTCCCAAGGACAAGGACTCACAGTGCCAGTACAGGCTGAATTGCTGCTAGTTTTGTAAACAAAGTCCTCTTCAAATGCCAACCTGTGCTAGCCACAACTGTGTTTAAAAAAAGGAAACAACGACAAAAAGCCCAGTGTGGCACTGTGGCGATTAAAGGCCAACCTTGCAGAGCCCGAGTCATTTGAAGAGCCTTGTTTATTCAACTGGACCATTCGGGTGTGTGAAAGCCAGCGGGCACAGCCCGCCCCATTCACAGCAGCGGGGAAAGGCAGAGGTAGCAGTGCCTACCAGGTCATAGGCTGCCAGGACCTTTTTCTGCACGTCGGGCACGGTCCCCAGAGGCTCCAGGTAAGGAAAGGTGTCCTTCATGCAGAGGGCCACCGAGGGCGCGTTGTCGCTGCTCACCAGGCGCGAGGAGAGGGTCAGGATGCACTGCTTGAGGCTGGCGATGGGCGGCAGCCCGCACAGCTCCTTCACCGACACCATGGCGTTCTGGGAAAGGGACACAGACACTTCAGCACGGGCTGCCCCTCGCCACGCAGTCCCCCCCGCCTGCCATTACCTTGACAGCCCTTTCTTCTTCTCCCCGCTGATGTGAGGCAGTGCTATCCCGCTCTTCACCGTCCCCAGGCCACCCATGGACCACAGGATTCCATCTCACGCAGGAATTCCCTGCCAGCCCCATTCTCTGTCCCGAAGCCTACCGCCAGCTCCAGCTTTCTCCCAGGCTCAGGCATCCCAACTGCCAGCTCTTCAGCAACTTTGCACTGCAAATCCAGCTCTAACAGGGACAAATTCTGTTCCCCAGCATATTAAACCATCAGCCTAAAATTTCTCTTACCAACTGCTTAGACTCCAATCGCTTTTGATGCTGTAATCACTTTGTTCTCCCATCATTATCATCCTCCAGCAAGAACAAGTTTGACAGACCTTGTATTTCCCATGGGAAAGGCAAGCAGGAAAAACTCACTTTGTTTTCAGCCTTACATTACCACATCATAAAGAAACACAAACACTCTTTCCCCTTCATAGGTCCCATGTAGGAAAATCAATACCGGATATGCAGGTCAAACCAAACTGACATGCCAGGATTTATTTATTTATCAGGTCAGAGGATATACAGCTGACATGCACCCATCATTTAGCTTCTTGAGTCGTACAAGGAGTGACCAAGATGCACAAAACCCAAGTAAGAGTATTGTAACAACCCATACCTTGCAAATGTTCCTCCCACAACTTGCTGAAAAAAAAACAATCATCAGACAATGCCTGGCTAAGTAATAGATGCTTTTCTCATTAATTAAATTCGAGAGCATGCAGTTAAATCCAAAACTATGTCTTTACACAGCATTCCCCAGAACATGTTCTTTTACTGAACTTTTGCTTGGAAAGCACATTAATGCTGTTTCTGAGTCAAAATCAGAATATTTTCATTTATATAGCTCATATATAGTGCCTGACCTAGACAGAAGGTGGAGTCAGCAGTTCAAGCTAGTTGCTTTCAAGGCCTGAAGGAAAGGAAAGGCTGGGAAGAGTTTCCCATTCTTAAAAATATGCTGAGACTATTCCTTTGAGAGTGATTTAAAGCTTATGTCATTTTGTAAACTTTTCCAGCTGTCAACATTTCATTTCCTTTAGACTCTATCCAGAAGAGTGGGGTCAATGAAGTGCTATGCATTTTTCTCCTGTTTTCAAGAGAAAAAAAATTGAACTGTTTCTGTATCTTTACCAAGGAGATAGCTACGGCTGATTCCAGCTATGTATCAAGGAAAACTCATTGTTTAATGCTACTCAGTTTTGTTTCTAGGCAGTGCCTGAAGCTCTGAATTAAGCTGTCCTTTAATCGACCTGCAGTCAGCCCCACCAGAGAAGAGAGCACTGGGCAGGTCCTTGTTTGGCCTCGCTGCCACTTTGCATCCTGCCAGGCACGAAGGTCTAACCCAAGCACTGGTGACAGTGCCTGGGCACCTGGGCCCTGATGCTGCTGGCCAGGGCAGGCTCTGCTGCATGGAGCAGCACGGGTGCAGGGACAGAGTGCCCAGGGACCCTCTGAGCCAAGACATGGCACTGGTGTCTGTGCCAGCCAAGACAAAAGAGCTATTCAGCAGGGAGGAAACTGCAATCCGAGTGGCATTCAGTGCCTATGCCAAACATCTGCAGCCCTGGGGCAAACAGTGGCAACGCACGCTCAGGAAAACATGCTGCTCTTTGCACAGGGGGTTTCTTTGGTGTAGACAAGACCTTAATGACACATCCACTGACTGCTTCTTATACTTACCCAAAGAAAATTAAGAGCATAACCCTCACTCACTTAGCAAACCAAAAGCTTGTTGACATTTTCTAGAACCAATGAGGAAATGAAGTATTTGAGACCAGAGTCAGGGAACACAAATATACCCTCAATTCTGCTTTCTCAGGAAAAAATATCCAATCAAACAGGGAGAGGGCATGATTTTTAAAAACTCATTGTTAAGATGTTTCTGCCTAATCCTACATTTGCTTGTTAGTTAGCACTTGTAACTATCAGCCTGCCAATGTCCATTTCAAGACTGACAAGAGCTTTTGAGTCTGAAGCTTCACCAGCTTCAGCAAGCCTGCCCTACCAGCAGTTCACACCGGGACTTTCACTTCCACATTCAGGACACACCAACACACACAATGGAAGTCTCATACCTGCATATTTTCTCTCATGTCAGTAGCCTCTCGCAGTGGGTGCACTGCCAGCTTAAAGATGTCATCAATAATCTTGAGACCAGTGTTCCTCAGCATGGTGTACTCCCTTGCTTTCTTCCCTATCCTCACGGAGAGGCTGCGCTTTTGTGCCTTCCCGCCTCCACTTCGGTTGGTTATTGCAATGTGAACAAAGAGGGTAACGTGCTCCATGATGTCACCAACAAAAGAGCGCAGTGGTATGTGCCTGTACCCGGGCTGTAAGCACTCCAGTGGGATGGTGTACTGTCCTATGAACTCATCCCCAATGTAGTCATCATCCAAAACAACAAAGCGGATCATAGCCAGCTCTGGTAGATTGATCTGGAACTCAAAGCTTTCATCAAAAATAGGGTTATCACTGTTTTGCTGCACAGTTTTAGTTCTTTGTTCGGTGCAGTCTGCAGGAATACCATGTATTTCTATGCAGACATAGGGGTCTATGACATCCCCTTTTGCACATGCACCCTTGGGCTTTGGAAAATTCTGACCACTGATAATTTTGACATGTAGGACCTGCGGGGAGACCCCCGGAACAATACCCTTGGTATTTGCGCTGAAGTAAGACACTTGGTCACGCATCACGGAAGGCCTGAGAACGTACCCGCATCCCCCGTTCTGTAGAAACCAACCAGTGTGTAGGTCCATCATGGGCCCCGGGGTCTGATAGTTCATTGCCACTATCTGGCAACCACAGTTCCAAAAATCTTGAGGATTTAAGTTACTGGAGTCTATCCTCATAGCACTCGGGTACACCCTGGACAGAAACTTTTTGTTGTAGTTAACAAAATCCTCAGGGTATTCATTTGCAATCCGACTGGCTTCTGCCTCACTGAAGGAGCATATTTCCCAATAATTTTGAGATTTCATTGATGTCTCAAAGTCTTTATATTGGATAGATTTGCATAGGGACACCAAGTCAGACAACTCCCTGCAGAGCCAGATCAGCTTTGGTTCCCTTGAGAAGTCTTCTGACAGTCTTCGGGATATTTCAGCCTCTTCATCTTCATCTGTGACCTCTCCTTCTAATACATCCTGGTCGCAAGGCAGTTTCTTCCCCTTCACAATGATCTTCATTTTCAGTTTCTCAGGGGATGGGAGGTAGGCTTCTGAGGATAAAGGTGCCTCTGTGTACAGTTTGTTTCCAAAGATCCTTTTCATGTGTTGCACCATCACCTTCTGCTGCTGTACAGAGCAGTGGTTCCCCAAGCAGAGAATAAGAGGGTATTCTGAGGCAAAGAAGGCCAATTTGTTTATTACCTCGATGACATTTCGAAAGGCAAGAGGTGATGTCATGTTGTTGCGGTTACAAATAATGGGTTCATTATCTGGGCCGTCACAGACGTCCAGTTCAATGCTCCGGCAGCTCATCTTTAAAGCTCTGACATAACCATTGATATCAGCTGGCCCTCTGAGCTGGTCTTCTATTAGATATGTATTGTGGGATGCATTGATGTAGTAATGGGACAAAGGCTGTGTCATGTCTTGGACAATTTTTTTGTGCTCTGGGTCAAAAATATCACATTCTGAGGACAGTAAGTATTGAGTAAATCCATCAATGGCAAGAAAACCTTTCAACCGCCCTTCTTCAGAAAGCTCGTACCTGCGTATAATATCGAGACACATTTCTTCTGTTATGTGGGTCACTCCTTGCTCAGCCTCTAAAAACAGCATCAGGTCATTGGCATCCAGGTACTCTTTGTTTTTGGATATCTGAACAAGTAAGAAATACACTTCAGGTCTTGTGCAAAGTTCACTGAATGCTTCACAAAACTCTTCTTTTGTTACTCGTGTTGTCAGTTTCTCTTTGCTCTTCTGAATTTCCTTAAATTTTAATCTTATCTTTGATTCCTTTAAGGTGGGGTTAAGCTTCTTTATTAGCTCCACAGCTGTATCTTCTAGCATTATGCCATTGCCATCAACATCTGCTGCTTCAAATACAGTTTTTAACCAGGCAAACCGTGGGGTATTATGGCTGTTTTCCATCAAGTCCAGGGGCTGTTTGCTACGAGAAACTAAATACCTTAATCCTGATACCCAAATATTGGCCACATCAGCTGAATTGGCAACCAAGTCAAGGGACTCATAGTTCTCACCATGAATTACTGACAGTGCGCAGTCCTCAGAAATCTGGTCTGCAAGTCCATTATTCCTGAATGTTTCTGTGTTCTTCCCTAGTCTGATTTCTTTTATAGCAGAAATATCAAGCTTGGCTTTGTCAAGATCCTTCTTGGAAGGCTCCCAGCGAAGAGCCTGCAGGTCAGGATCCAGAGTAAAAAAACGGTTATAAATCCGGGAATTTGGACGAACTTTCTTCAATTCACACCCAGCCTGCATAAAGCTGATACAGTCACTGGCACTGCTTATTTTCTTCTCTGATGGCATGCTGCTGAAGGACACTGTTTTCTTTCTTCCACATTTTTGGTTTGAAGGATCCTGTGGAATAATTACGTTTAAAAAAAATTAGCGGGTTTTCTTTGGCCATTCTACGAAGTGCATAAATAATAGAAAAGGTACATTTATGCAAAGATAATTAATGTTCTTCTGAACTTCAAAACACAACATATTATTCCTTCCCACAATTCAGTTCCCTACTGAGCTATAAAATATACTGAGCTATAAAGTGACTTGACTGACTGTGGCATTAGCGATAGCAAGTTTTCATGAGTGACATTTGCAGCTATTAAACTGTCTTCCAGATCTCAGCAACTTGCTGCAGCTGTGAGGAGGCAGTATCCAGCTGTATAAATTATGTCCAGTTTCAAAGCAGATACATCCCACTCTCGTGCCTCCCCACTTGTTTTGAAAAGTAGTTATTGTGGTCATTTCTGTGTACAACAACTGCAAAACACTGTAGGAAAATGGACAGCCACACAAGAAATGCAAAGCCTTTGTCTTTAGGAAGTGTATTCTAACTCCTCTTGAGAAAATACCCAGCCAGACATGCGATTGTCTTTTCAGTATCAACTGATGTAAACGCAGCTGCCTGCAAAGCTGTCTGTAATGTTAGTGCAGCAACTAAATTTGAACCTTTCCCTGCGTATTATCAATTCAAAACAACTCACAATAATTATAAATCATTCTTTTCTCTGCATGATTTCCATCTACCCCATTAGTATGTAAACTATCCAACAGCTACCAAAAGTATTTTTAAAACATCACTCCAGACTGCAATTAATTGTGAAAGACTTGTTAAAATTGCTTTCCCTCCTATTTCCCTAGCCACGAGCAATACTTCCTTTGCTCTCTGCCTTCTGTAGTTGAAGGGACCTCAGCTGCCTGGATTTTGAATGGAAAAGGGTCCCGAGGCAAGGAAACGTTGATGCTGGGCCTAAGCACACAGCCCTGCACCCTGCTGCCTCAGGCCCAGACATCTGCACCAGGCACCAGCTTCCCAACAGCCGCCAGGGATCTGCTCTGAGACACCAGAACCCCTGACTCCCAAACCCTCTGCAGCCTGCACTTCCCTTGCCTGCCCCAGCAGCTGGTTCCACTCAGCTCCAGTTTATCTGCTGTGTCATTCAACCTCCCTCAGTGCACACTCCTCTGCAAATCCTACATAGACGCCCTGCTCTGGTAGGGCCCTCCATTCACCCATCTCTGTCCTTTGATGCTCTGCACTGTTTGAGCAGGACCTTGTGTAGCACCCCAAGCCACAGAGCATCAGTTTTGGTGCTCATAAGAACTTCTCCACTCCTCATTTGCATGTTTGCGTAGATAATTTCAGCAAACTAGTCAGTACGAACATTTCTACAAAACTGCTGTTGTCATTCACACACTTCATTCAATAATATCCAAAATATTTCCAAACCCCCAGGCCCCTAACTACTGAATTTAAAAGCATGGGATCTGCTGAAAACAAAAATAAAACCTCTAAACGTCTTATGATAAAGATTTCTTATTAAACTAATAGAGAGACTTCTACTGACAATAATAATGCCTCTTTCCATTTATTTAGTACTTACTATGAGAATGGGTCTTAAAGAAACAGGAAGGAAGTCAACAAAGCGAGTGCCCCAGGTCAGCTACTTTTTAAATTACTGTTTTATGCTAAAATATTCTGTTCTTGCATTAACATACTGTGTTTTAATACGCAGCTTTGGCTATGGAAATCTTCAGCCAGTAGATGCTAATGAATACAAACGAATGCAGCAGATTACCCCACGGGTTTTAGAAGAGCCTCTTCTTTTTTATTTTCTTATGTTTACAGGAGCAATATTTAGACTTAAGATTGATGATTAATTAGGAATATTTTTCTCACATAGTTAGATGAATTAATGGCCTTGGAATCTGCAGTGATTCATTCCTTGACAGAGATTCCTCAGGGCCAGACCTGGAAATCTCATCAGAGCAGCCTATCTGATTTATCTACAGGTCTGACATTTTGTCTTAACTAGGGAGGCGCAAATGTTATGTAACTACTTTTTTTCTGCAAAAAATAAAAGACATTTATTTTTAGTTCCGAGATACCTCTGCCTTTTGATCAAAGTAAGTCAGGGAATTAATCAGCCATTTTTCATGTATTAAGGTGGGAAAAAAAACCTAACTGACCTCATGGACAAACGACAGAAGTTTCCTTTTAACACTCAGTCTTAACACCTCAGGGATTTTGGTGAGGATTAGATTATCCTCTGTGTCCTCTTTCCCTGCTTTTATTTTTCATGTATACTTCTGGTTTTATACTTAGTGGTATGTATGGAACATCAGAATTGCATAACAGCACTTCCTCATCTCAGAGTAGGACTTGCCTGTATCTTTCTATCAATTGAATAGAATTCAAGCCTAATCCACAGACTAATTGCCTACAATTAGCAAGATTTAAATATTATTGACACTGATGGGATTATTTTAACTAACAGTATCCTCAATCTAACGTAAAATACACACAAATCCCACAAAACTGCAATTGCTAACTGAGCTTATCACTGCATCAGCTATTCCCCTCCTGGTCTCTCTAGACTAGGAGCATACTCAGTCTTCTCAGTCTTTCAAAGTGAGAGCTGTTACTTCAGATATAATGTGACAGTTTTCATTCATAATTACCACAAAGTTAATTATTCCAGTCTTGCAAAAACTCAAAAGGTATTTCTGTAAGCTCCAAAGCTGTCTTCTCAGCCTGACAAGCCCAGGCACTCGCCTTTGCTTTACTACACTCCTAATGTTTGAATAAGCACCTCTGGATCCTGCCACCATGGTTTATCCAGGCCACACACCTCCAGATCCCCAGGGACCACCCTGGGGAGCAGAGGAGTATTTTCTTCAAGAAGTGTCCTCCCACCACTGAGCCCCACTCACATCAATGCCTGGAGAGGACAATTTAGATACCCTGTGCCTCGCCACTGATCTTATGCTGAGCTTAGTTCAACTGAGACTCCAGACTTGGGGTTCTAATTTTGGTGTAGCTATTGCTTTCTTTAAATCTATACCTTAATCCAATTTCAACAGATTGATCTTCTAAGACAAGACATCCAGCTAAGAATACTGTGCTGCAGTGTCTCCAGTGGCTAAACTGCTGCTCCATTTTACTGGATACTAAGAACAGGGAAAAGTACAGTCACCTAGCAAACTAAAAGCTGCCAAAATCTTACATGGATAAATAGGAAACCTGCTCTCTTGTGCTACCTGCCAAGAACATTCACACTGCAAGTTATCAAAAAACCTCTCCTCAGCATTCAGCCATGCATGAGCACTTGTTCCTCTTCATTAACCAAAGCAATCAGAAGGCATAATGAGATGCAGCACTGAATCTTGGAGCTGGAAATTCTACCTTTTTCCAATATGCTAAGGTCATCAAACCTTGCCTAGGTAACTGGACAGTAACTGGCCTAGGACTGCCCTTTACCCTCAGTCACTTGTACTGATGGAACTGGATTTATTACGGCAGTGAAAAATCAAAAACAAAAGATGATGTTTGCCAAAAAGAGAAATCTACATCAATGTGAAAACGAGGAACTAACTTGTAGATTTTCCACCCTAAGATCTTTCCTACCAGAGACAACCAGGCTCTATACAAAGCACTGTTCCTGGAAACAAACATAATCAGTTTGCATGCAACATGCAAGTACAAAAAGGAAATCCCCACTTATATGGAAAACCTTGTGTTTCCAAGGCAAGACACTCCTTTCAAAGTGACTCAAAACTATGGTTTCTTTCAGTTCTTTGGTTATCCCCTACAAGGAGATCTAATGGGATGACTCCATCTCCTTCCTGCTCCTGAGCCTGCATAGTATCCATTATATAAAATACCTCAAGACATCAAACACAAGACCACATCAATACACACTTAGATTTCAGCATATGCACTGCTGCTCTGAAATCATTCAGGACCAAGGAGATGTATCTGTGTGCTGGCCTGACTGCATCCTAACACTTTCTAAATGTTTCTAAAGCAGGGATTCAGAACACCAGTCTAAGCATACTCCCAAAATAGGAGAAGCTCTCCTGTTGAACACATCATCCTCGTCAGAGGGACTGGATACATAAACAGTGGGATCACTAAGCCATCAGCAGTTGTGGGAAAACTCCACCCCATCCACCCTGACCTCTGACTGCTCAAACTTCTGCTGTTTAAATCAAAGAGCTAACAGAAATAAATCAGTGGGATTAAAAAAATATGAGTAAACATGCTCTCCACCTAATCCCACCCTCTTTGTCAAAACTATAGGACATAAATTGCCCATCTGAAGTTAAGGACCAGGGCAGTAATAAGAGCTGGATAGCAAACCTGCACACAAAGGTCAAGCTCATAAATTATTTGGCTGAAATTAAGTTACCTGAAGGCTCTCTAAAGCATTGACAGCCTTCCAGGATTCTGCTAAGGAGGATAAGAAAGGTAAAAACCACCACCTAGCCAAAGACACCAAAAATCCTTAAAGCTGCAGGGCTCCTGTGAAAGGATACTAAATTCAGTAATAATCCTGAAAGATAAACTCATTAAATGTGATTAAGAGCTATTTCCCCAAAAAAACTATTCACATTTTCACCAGTTTGATTCTAATCTTTGATATTTCTCCTGAACCTAGCACTAGGAAATCAGTAACAGTTAGTTTAGCCTGTTCTCACAAATAGACTATAATAAACAGTGCATCCTAAAAGCTGTCTGCTCAGGAAACTCCAGATGATCCAGTTAATTGGCCAACTGATTACCTGATTTTTTGTTTTCCAAGAGAAACTAATTAGTTCTACAGGATAAGTTTTTTTGGGATACTTCTAGATATCTCAGTTACACAAAGACAGAACCCCAGTCCCTGAAAATCTTAAGGCTTTACTGTACTTGGGGTGGGAAAATGTACCTTTGAACAGAAAGTACAGAGGTCAGTGATTCACTAGTGGCACTCAAAGCACCGTGTAGCAGGCTGACAAATGACCGTGTACTTTTTCTATAATGAAGTAAGCCAGAGCAGGGAAGACTTATATAAACCATGCAAGAGAACACAAAGTCAAAGCCTGGGCCAGGGCTGCAACTGGATCTCATTCATGTGTGAGGCTTAGTGCATTTGATCAGGTGAAGCTCAAAGCTTGAACCCACAGTATCAGCACGTGATTACTGCAGGTAGCAATCATCACTGGACGCCAGTATTCATCATTAGCACACAAAGCTTTCTTCTGTAAATCTCAGCCATGTTCTGGCCATCCTCACAGAGTATCCTTGGACTGGCCACTCTGCAGATTTTAGCAACTCTTCTCACAGCCCCTGCTATCACATCAAATTAAGGAGCTAAATTCTCTCTAATCTTTCTTGGCAAGGCCTGTAGGATCTAGGTATCAGATAGATACCCACTGTGACAACTCACAGGTCAACAAAGAAAAGGTTGCCTACTCAAAATTCATCCAGGTTAACAGCTCATGGCACAAAGCAGCTACCTTTGCACAGGGCCTGAACAGCCAAACCACCTTATCCCTGGTGCAGGCAGCTGTTGGGATGCTGCCAGTCACACCTGGGCTAACACACAGCTCAGAAGACTGCAAGAGCAGATGTTACTGCTGTGAGATCAACCTTGGTAGCCTCTTCAAGGCAAAATCCCTACTGATTCAGGGATTTGTGCACATGGGGAACAAAGATCAGACCCAAAATTTAACACACGCATTGTTAAAAGCTGAGCTACACACGTAATGGAATAAACAGAAAACTTACAGCAGACCAAAAATACAACATGGACACATACATGAGAAACAGCTTCAGAACACAGTGTCCAACAATTCTCCAAATACCAAAATAGTCCCGCTAGCATGTGTGCAAAGCCACGGAGTTGTCACTAACCAGCAGTTTAACTCGAGTGCAAGCTCCACGCAGAAGCCTCACCACTATCGTAATTCATAGAGAGCAAGGACTAAGGGAGCTCAGGCACAGGAAAGAAAAGTGTCCTGGGGAACAGTAACTAATATCTGCATTTACAGTGAGCTCTCCTCAACCCAGGATTACCAAGGCATTGCGTATGAGCACTGGACTGTCACCAAGACCTAGAATAACAACTACAGTCATTTAAAAAGTCACCCTGCAAAATGGGTACTGCCAGGGCAGGAAAACTGAGTGAAGACAATAGCTTAGCTATTCTGGGATGCTGAATAGTCCCCACTGAAGAAGCTCAACAGCAGGCAAGACTATAATGGCTTGTCTGATTTCTCCTTGTCTGATTTCTGCTCCATTACTAAAAACCACTTTCAAGTACTGTTGTGTAAGGCTGGAAAGAGATACAAACGAATGCCTGGAGTAGATCTTTAGGAAAAACACCTGAACCAAAATGATTTGCTGTTTAAGAAATGCTTTGGTGTGTACTTGCTTTTTTCCTTTTTTTTTTAAATGACTAGCATCACTAAATTTATTCAATTTTACCTTGAAGAAGATTTACCTTTGCTGTTTAAATGACAAATTAGAGCAAAAGCAAAAACCAGCAGCACATAAAGACCCCATCTGGAAAGGCTTCTTGGAAATGAAAAGCGTACAATGCAAGAAGGGTTTCTTTTCTGGCATGATGCCACGCTGAAGTTACTACTTCTCCCTTCTTTTTTATAAGTAGGGCCATGAAGCCAAGGTTGAAAATCTTCCAAGAGCACAATAACATGAAAGCCTATAATGAGGCTACCACTTCACGGCACCTTCTGCCATTATTGTTGAAGTTTCATCCAACTGCTTTCCACAAGTGCAACATCTACAGTGAGAAGCAGACTCCTGTATGACACTTCAATACATACACACAATGTCTCCATGTAACCCTACAGAAGATGCCACCTGATGAAGAGTTTTCACAGATACTGCCCATTCTCCCTGAGGAAAAGCCCCTTCACTTAGGACACCCCAAGTGCCAGATCTACTTCCAGTTGGGAGGAGGCTTATAGCTTGTAAGGGACTGACCCAGCTCCCTGGATGTAATATCTCCAACCACCACCGCTCCCAAATATTCTGCTATTTCCAGCTACTTAGGTTACTCACAGGCTCTAATCCTTCTTAGTCTGCAAGGGCACCTTGGACATGGATTGAACTCATCACCCTGCAGGGAATATAAACCTGAGAAAGACAGAAAGACACTTGCTGCTTTCTATCTTTAAGCAGAAGTAGTAGCAGCAAGGTCTGGAAAACGGGGATCTCAGCTGCAGCATTCCCAGGAGAACTCCACTGCACAAATCCTCATTCTGTTACAGAACCTCCTCTGAATCTGGGACAAAAAGTAAGAGAATAAGAGAATGCTAGTAGCAACCAAGGAGGAAAAGCCAAGTAAGTTTAGAAAGACCTGGCTAAGGAAAAACATGCCCAACTGGTACTCCCCTTCATTACACCTCTAAATACTTGATTGGCACTGCGTCTGTGAGTGGGTAATTTTCACTGTCAAAATAATGGAGAAGCTGAAAAAAGATTTGATTAAGAATAAAACTATGATTAGCATTAACTATTTCCAGCGTTATGGAAAACAGCTTGTCAGACTAACCTGATATCTCTGCTTTTATGATATTAAAAGTTTGGTTGATACACATAAAGTCATTGTAATAGACTCTGTAATGTATTATGGTTTCTGCAATGCATTTGACTTGGTAGTGAATGACATTTTGATTAAGAAGATACAGCAATAAAAATAAACTCAGAAGACATTAAATGGATCAAACACAAGATAAACGATAACTTTCAAATGCAACAGTAAACGTGAAACACTTATCATGAAGCAATGCTTCAAATGGGATCCTGCAGGGACCCATTCTTCAGCCCAGTGCTGTTTAGCATTTTTAGAGTGACCTGGAAGAAAGCATAAAATCAATACACATGGAGTCTGGAGATGATACAAAGCCAAGCTTCAACAGTGATGAATAACAGAATGTGAGTCAGCAGTCAAAAGATTGCTTGACAAGCAATACATAAAAAAATAAGTATCTTCCAATAAGGAGCAAAATCCAAGGTCATAATTCTAAAAACACAAGGGGCAAGTCCTTATTTACAGGACTCTGATGCAGGAGAATAATTTGGGGGAAATTTTTTCGTCATCACAGCTGATCAGGAAAGAATATAACAAAAAGATCACATACAAAACAGTATAGTTGGTTGTATAAACATAGTATCTACTCAGGATAGAAAAGTTCTAATATCTTTGTATTTGTCCATCACATGATGCTCTCAGTTTAGAAATTACCTTGAAAATTGGAAAGTTCACTAGTGCCACAACAATAAGGAAGATTTTGGAAAACACATTCAAGTAAGGAATTACAGATTATTTTCATTCAATACACATATTGTCCGTATTAATAATTATTAAATTAGTATGAATAAAAATGTGCATTAATATAAGAAAAAACTTAGACACATCATGCCCTAATTAAGAGGTATATGGGTATTTTATTCAGAATTATTTATTATTCAGAATGTAATTTTTTCAATTGAGTAGTTTAATTAAATCCTTAATCAACGTACTTTAAAAACTCCTTCAAATTATATTTCCTTGTGGATCCCCTAGAAACTTAAAATATAGACTAATGTCACAGATTTTAGATCACAGAATATTCTGAGCTGGAAGGGATCTACAAGGATAATTGATTATTAAGATGATTATATAAAAATTATCTGAAAATCAGTACTGTCTGGTGATACACTCTTTTAAATCCTGGAAATCAACACATTCAAAATTAAGCCAAGACTTTGAACAAGAAAAGCAAAACTGACGATGGTCACAATCTCCCAAGGATGGCTGCAGAGTCTTCATCACTTTTTCATCAGCACCTGATTCCTTCCAAAAGGATGTCCCATGAGATCAAACATTATTTCATTTAAGTCCTATTTAATGGAGAACAGACCAGACTTCAGTGCTATTTTTTGTCCTGATTTAGGTATTAACTCAAAAATTAGATCCTGTGTTTTTCCAAAAGAAAATGGTTGAATGTGACTGTGCCTTCTGTCTGGTATCATGGCACTGGAGATTACCAAGCACTGGGGGCCCAAAATAGGGTGACCAATTTAATTTCATTCTGAATCTTACAGCAATCCTCCAGGAATAAAATGTGTAATCCAATAAGCCACACAAATCTCAACAGGCTAATCACATTATTTTAAGCCCTTTTTAATCAACTTAAATTATTTCTTCATTAATCACATTTACGCCAATTCAGATCAACCCCTACACCTCAATTTAGCAATGAAGTTACAAAAAAATCAATAAAATTAGGTAATGAAACTGGTTTAATGGGATTTTTTAAAATTCCAATTGTCATTCATAATTCGATTTTTAAATAGGCTGAGATAAAATACATAAAGTCAAATATGAAGTATATGGGCAAGACAGGGAAGTCTTTTATCTGACCTATAATGCACTTGGGGGTGAAATTTTGCCTCATGCTACCTAAAGGCCCTCGTTTTCTGCAAGAGAGGAAAGCAACTTTCAGCACACCCAACAAATGCATGAGCTCCTCTGAGGAAGCTGTTTATCTTTGCACAGCTGGTGTGCAGGCTCTCCGTGGGGCACAGGCAGCACCTCCACAGGAGCCCACAGGACAGATCCTCGTGGCAGCCCCCCTGCCCTGCAGCTCACCCGCTGTGGGTGGAGGTGTGATCCACCTCCCTGCACACGTGGCATTCATAAATCACCAATGCAGGTCCCACTGGTGATTTATTAACCCTTGTCAGTAAGCTCCATCACAAAACAAGGATTAGGGAAAACTTTCTGGTTGCTCCTCTACAATACGGGCACTGAAATGTCTGTGCTTAACCACAGACTCAAAAACTCCTCAAGTATTTTTTTACTTTTATTTTTATTTTACTCCCATCTACAGCTTTTTAGCTTTGCAACTATGGGCACAGTGCATCCCATACATCCCCCTTCAGCATCCATGAGCTGAAGAGCAAGACATAAATCATGTCTCCTGGTATCAGAGCAGTTTCAAGCCACAAAATGTGCTCCTACACTGCTAAAGGAGTTGGCAGGGCTGAAAACAATGTACAAGTAAAACAATTATTTCAGTGGAGCACTTAGCAACAGTACGACAAATTAGGCAGCTCCCTTACAAGCAAAACACAGACTTCTCTATTAATACAAAAGAAAGAAGTATTCAAGAGACAGCTGTGGTAGCCTCATTAAATCTTATTATGTGACTCTCATAAGTAGGAATATTCCAAATTTTACCAATGTAGACACAGAATGTTTACATTACTCATCAAAATAAGGAGTAAATTATGCAGGTTACAAGCACCTTGATAAGCTGCAAACTGCAGCATCATAAACACCCTATTTATTTAAAGAATAATTGATTTGCTATGGAGATGTACTACAATTTTTAATCTCATTCCTTCAAAATTATCCACCGTCAAAGGCGGAACTCTCTTACTTCCCAGAGCCCATGTCTGGGAAAAAAAACCCACCACCTAGTTCCTCATTTGGTTTTGGTTTTTTTAAACAAATAATGCAATTATAATGTAGTTTTATCCTGGTCAATATATATATTTGCTAAATAATCATAAATCTTTTATCTTAGAATTAAACTATCAGCATGTCTGAGTATTACAATACCTTGGCTTTTACATATACATTTTTACAGTTTAAGTGTATCACCAATCTGGTGTAATTGCTTCCATCCAGTTAATATTTAAACATTATGAATTAGTGGTTATAGGGGTTTTAGAAAAAATTTGAACTCTAACCACAGTATAACTATACTTCAGCTGCAACATAACTTAGCACTTACACGGAGAAAGTAACACCTCAAATCTCCAATAGTTCTGTACACTTGCAACATTTAGAAAATGTTGAGCAAGAAGAAGAATGCTGGATTTGCAGCCAGAAGAGTGGGAACCTCCTGGCTTCTAGTTCCACTCATGAACCCAGGAAGACCCCTTAGGAAACACAATCTGCTCTGGATTTGTCTCGTGGTTTCCACAAGACTCAAAAACGTTTCTGAGACACAAATATCAGTACCTTCAGAGAAAAGGCAGCTTCTGTCAGGGTCTCCATCCCTCCCCTCACCTGGGGGGGATACATGGCAGAAAAGGGGAGGTCTCACAGTGGGGGCAGGAGGAGCTGGGCCAGTGGTTTGGGGAAGCTTTTTGTTTTAAAAGGTCCAAGTTTGGTATTTGCCTTCTCGAGGACAGAAGGCCACAGGCCCCCCTGCTAAACCACAAGCTTCCCTTATGTTGCACAGTTGTCATTAACACCAACACACTCTACCCAGAGCAATTCCAGAGGCTACTAATGGACTATTAAATACTGGCCACATTTAGTTTTGCAAGTGTGAACAAGCAGTAGCAGAAGGGTGACATTAGTGAGCACTGGGAACCACTTTTGCATGGACAAAAATCAGCTCAGAACTCAGAGCTCATTCAATGGGCCCTTTAAAATACATTATGCTTTGCAAGAGCTGTGTGATTCAGTTGTTGCTGATTTTAAGCTTTAATCTTACAAACACACACATTTAGTCCCCACGGTCACACTGTTCATTTGTTAATATTCTATTTAGATTAAAATAGGTGTGACTGTGCATTTTTCATCCAACATCTCCTCAGGTCCTTTTTAAACCCCAGTGCTCTGGCTTTTTGAGAATTTTAAAGGTAATCCCTCCCACCAGGGAAACAGATTCTAAATTTAATGGTATGTTTTTTACATAAGCAGATACAGTGAAAAGACAAATGTTAAGAAAAAGTCTTTTTCTTCTACAAATATTAACTCCCTCCTTTCTTCTTTCTTGTTATTTTTCATCAGTTCCTTTAGCTGGATGTATGAGGAATGAATGCTCCCCAACACGTATACTTTTCCACTTTATTTACCTTGGAGCAACATCTCTATTTAGCTGCAGGACTTGCTAACTCTAGGAAAGAAGAGGCCAGAGGTAAGCAAGAAAGCACCAGGAGCCAGCAGTGAGTGCCACAGAGCCAGGGAAGCACAGCCATTCTCAGGCCAGACTGCTCCAAACCCAGCATACGTGGGAGAAGCCAACTTCTGAGCTCCATTTTTACAGATGACACTCATTTTTTCTAGCTGTTTGTCTCAGGAAAATAATATTGCTGTAAATAGACCACTTAAGATTTAATTTTTTTAAGTGTCTGTCTTTAAATGGAAGACTAAAAAGGACAATATTTTTTGAATTATAGGAACTATAGAAATCATTTACTTTGCTTGTCAGCTTTCCATTTCAAAGCTCTTGATGAAATTTCTAGTCTTAACCCTAAAGCAAAGCTTTATGCAATGAAGGGCCAACATATTCTATATATGTTTAATTATAATAATGAAGACTTTGGTAACGCATTTAGAAGACCTACAGTCTAATCAGGGCTGTAACCAGAGAACTGCTTTGTTGTACCCAGGAGAATTTGTCTGTCTTAATTAAGTCTCCTCTCTCAGACACAGAACACAGAGGCTCTTTCATCTGAGCTACCTTATGCAATTGCAGAACAGCTCTACTTGCTGCATACAGCACACATTGTTTACAGTCCAGTTTCTAACACTGTTATCATGTTTCCTAAAGCAAAAACACAGAAAAGACAGAAAACAGTCTAGACAATGTCCTTGGATACAGTAAATGGTATGCACATGCTTCTGTCTTGCAGTTCACCAGCAGAGGCGGCAGTAAAATATGAATGCCCTAATGCTCACATTGATCCCAATCACACTGAATCCCTTACTTCACACAAAGCAATTGTTCTGTACTTAGCTCGATGCAATGAACGCAGAATCTAGCCCACAGGAGCAGTGGATGAGATTTGTGAAAATCCCATTCTTAACTGTACCACATTTTCTGGATATACTATTTTAAGGCATATTTGGAGTCAGGAGAAAAGTACAAAACACCGTAACAGTACCAGACATTTTACACATACATTAAAAAAATTAAATCTTCTTAGAACTACCACAGGCACTAAACTCTATAGCTTATTAATTTCAGTGGGTTTTGTCTCTGCTCTTTTCTGATTTTGAATCAATATTGAGCTTATTGAAATTATGTTCCTCCTTATGCCTATACATAAGCCAAATAAATTCCTTTTTTTTCCCATAGGGTGTTTTCATCTGAGATCATTAGTAACTGAGAGAAAAAGAATCAACTCTTTGTATGCAGTAAAGTGGCAAACATTTGTTTTTTAACTATATTCTTTGGAAAATAATACACTTCGAACTCATTTTCCAAAGACAATTAAAAATGACAAATTACCTGCTATTGAGTTCTTCAGCTGCTAGGCAAATTGAGGCACATCAGATACTCTGTAATTGCTAAATTACTCTGTTGATCAAAGCACACTGTTGTAGCTCAGCAAACTGAAATAGCATTACTGCCCTCATGAAAGATGAATGCTCACCCTGCAACCACTTGCTGGTATTTTAAAACTCAAACACTGATTTCAGAGCTCCAAGTGAAATGTGGTCATTCAACAAGCACTGCACTGTTCACCACCACACCAAGACAGAGATTTTGGTTGTAAAGTTGGCACAAGCCAACCTCAATCTGTGGTTTCTTCCTAAACTCTCACAGAAAACTGTTTTCTCCTATCAATAAGAACGTGCCCCAGAATAAACTCACACCCAACACTGGGAAAGTGTATGAAACTATGAAAATTACACCATCCAGAAATCAGACAAAATACTAAAATTCAAAGACCAAATTTTGAAGAGGTCTGCATACATCCCTTGGTTTCAGGGTCAACGTGGCTATCAGAAGCAGGAGAAGTGATGTAACTAAACCTGTGAAGAACTGAAGGGTGGAACACTTTTAGAGTACTAACTGAGCTGGGTTGTTACCTTCCACAGTTTATAGTTTACTTTTGGTGACACACTCGTTCTGGATAGACACTTAGTGTTCAGGTTTCTCTACTGCCTGAAAACACTTGGGGCTTCAAATCGAATTCTGAAATCCAATGGGCAAATATACAAGACTGGGTATGAGGCAGGTTTTCCTAACACCCCATTTCTGAAAAACTCAAGCACAGGTGTCCCATATATTGTTCACAGGCTCAGGGGTACCTACATATCAACCACTGAAGCTACAGATCTGACTGCAGAGCAACATCCACACAAGCACGAGTTCCGTTCCTTTGTTTTGCACAAAGCACAGATCTGGTGATACATGCCCAGCTCTTGCTGAGTCAATGAAGCACTTAAACACAGATCTACTATATTCAGTGAAACTTAAGAGATATTTTAGTGCTCTGCTGATCTCTGAGGCACCCAAAATCATGCAGGAAACAGAAGGCAGACACACTGTGAATGTTGTTGACATGTTGTAACACCGAGCTATAAAACCACCCCTCTGTTTTCAGAGACTACTCTAGCTCTGTATCAAACCTACATGTTTTGTGAATCATATCTTCATGGCAGGAATGTAGCAGCATGCAGCAAAAACAAGTCAAACAGTTGTTTTGGTGTAATAACTTGGTAAAATAAGATGTTTCTTTGCGAGTGCAGAAGAGACACCACACATCATTCTTGAGTGTTTTTTTTAGCACGATTGCTTGGATTATCTTCCAGAAAAAAGACAGACTACATACCTGAAAAATAACCCTTTTCATTTCTGACCATAAACATAATCTGAGGGCAGGCAGGAGACATGGACTTAAAGCCTCTTAACCTAAACCATATCCCTTTCACCATGAGTTCCCCAATAATTAAAGTATAATAAACAGATGAGTTTGGATAACACCATATGCTGGTTTCTTACTTAGAACTTTCATTGTAATTGTTTTATCTTCTTGTATTTGAGAGCTCTTATTCATGTAATACCAGAAAATATACACAGAAGTGCCCCATTACCTCTGCCATTTCCTTTTTATAGGCTTTTACAGCGACCACATGAAAAAATGTTTGTTTCAGCAGACCTTGCACAGAGCTGCTCCCGTACAAACCCAAAACCAGGTTCCCAAGCAGTCCCTATGCACAGCCTCAGCAAGAAAATTACATACTGTCCATAACTTAATCAGAATTTTCAGAGACAGAAAATGTCTCTTACATTTATTAGATGCAGGTTTTTATTCTACAGAGAAGAATGGGACTTAAGGCCTGGAAAATCTTCTTGTATTTTCTATTTAAGCCTTTGCAAAGAGACAATGTTTGGCAAATAGATGGATTTTAAATATACATCCTGGACATGTTTATACTCCATTTGTGACTAACACAAGGAATTGAGAGCAAAGCTGTGCTAAGTCCTGTGGCTTGAGGCAGGTACACAAGCAGCAGCGTGTAACTGTGTAAGCACACATCACACACTGACACACAGCTAAGGCAGAGCCATGAAGGGATTCCACCAACACCTTTCCAAATGCAACCTGCATAATTATAAAAAAATCTTGGTACATTCTGAGGCATTGCAAGAGCAAACATTTTCTCCACACAAATCTCTCCTTGAAGCCTAGAGGGCAATCATGTCTTGCAGGGATGATTACGCAGCATCCAGAAGGAGACAGAGAAGCAGAACAAGAAAAGAACTCCATCAGAGAGAAACTGGGAAAACCAGCACAATGCTTCTCTCTATATAATTATCTTGGTAGAATAATGGCAGAATTATACAAAAAGAGCAACTAGAGCCCCTTCCAGCAAACATTGCTACTGTCTGGATTAATCAGACAGAGCTGTTCCTGAAACTGATACATAAATTGACATTAGTTCAGTCTGCTTGTCTAATACCAATTCAATCTCATTTTTCATACCAAATTATGTTGGATTTTAATTAAAATCTTTTAACTGAAAATTAAAATGTCAGTGGTGATGCACAGATGCTGCTGAACAATTTATCTTCTCCCTAATGCAAATAAAAAATAAGAAGAAACACCTAAGAGCAAGAGTTTCAAGCAATAGTCTGCTCAGCCAGCAGCAGGGACTGGCACCATTGAATTAAGTTCCAGGGGTTTATTTTCTTTCTAAATTTACCTTTCAGTGCCAGTGACATGCCAGCAGGATCAGGGACTGCCCAGCTGAACTCTATTAGTCAAATAGCAGGGAAACAAAAGCAAATAGCTCCTAAACGCAGTATAGCAGTAATGATACATGACTCAGGAAACTCCATCCAGCTTTTTCACTCATCGGGCCAAAAATGGCCCCTTAGCAGCTCCACTAGCACCCCACACAAACACACATGGTGGGTGCTCATCTGCCTCAGCTTCCCCCAGCATTTGGGTAGGGCTCAAACTCAGGGGCTGAACACCACCGTCCACCTCTCCAAAAACATTCACCAGGGGAGAGGTGGTAACAGGGGAGCCACAGAGTGCAACACCCATTTTCCAGAGCCACTGCTCTAGTGAAGCCTAACCCCACTTCTTCCAACTTCTAATTGCTTCAAATGAGCTAACATGGTTTGACACACCAGCACTCCCCTACCAACAGCTCCCAGGGGCTGCTCCCCAACGTCCATTTTGGATCCACTCCTAACATCCAACTCACAACGATTTTAATTGGACTGTTCAATCCGCATCAGAGGTCCACAGGACCACTCTCATGAAGTGAGACCTGCAGCTCTTCTCTCCAAAGCTACTGTTTCTGTTGTTTCCAAAGGTTCATCTGTTTGGTTCAAAGAAGTCAGAGTTACAAACTTTGTCCACCTCAAACTAGTCACCAGCTTCAGTCTGAATTTCTAAGTGCACACATATTTTGGGCCCAGCACCATACACAACTAGGCTCTACTGATGTTGCTGGTCATTTGCTGAAACACTTTCTCTGATTCCACAAATAAAGCCCGTTCCATGACTTAACTTCATTTTCTAGCTATGAAATAAATAAGAGAGACAACGAAATGTTGCATATTGCAATGTACTCTGTGAATGGGAAGCCCTTAAGCAGAGTGGGAACATAAACAAAAGTTAAGGCATGAGTCACAGAGTTCAAGTCAAAGAAAAAAAAGGGAAAAAGATTGGTGAGAATAGCAATACACAAATTACAAACACAAGACAGAAGTAATAAACAGGGGCCCATGTAGAAGTGGCTGTCAGGCATAGGCAGCACACTTCAGAAGGGGACAAGTTAGAGCTTTTGACACCTCGCTCAGTTCAGCTTTCCATCCTCATTAAAAAAGCATCTGAAAAAGAAAACCTTGGTTCTCCTGGGAGCATATTTCCTTCTCAACAAATGTTACTGAGAGTTGCACTATTGACGTCAATAAAAGGAGGGCAGTTTAATCACTAGAGCTAGTTTTTGGTTGCTGATTTGATGATGATCTACTGCTCAAGCTGCTAATGGTTTGAGCCTAATTTTGTGGTAATCGGACTGTATTCACCCCTTGGTTCCTCGCTGCTGAGGTATCTAACATCACTGCACCTGTCACGTCCTGGGAACTGAAAATTATTTCTCTGCAGTATTAAAAGGGCTGAAAAAAGAAAATGGATATTACTAATGGGCAGCGCCAGTGCTGATGTTCGTAGAGAATATGGAAGTTCCACAGAGCTGAATTACATTACATATTTGCACAGGGCAATTTGTACAGGAAATACTCTTCTCCTTAACTGAGTCTTGCTGTTAAAACAGATCTGTCTGGAAAAAAGGAAAGAATAGAGGTCAGAATGGCAGAAAAGCCAGCCTGATCTTTTCAGCTGTCTGCAGAGCACCAGCACACCCCCACACAGCCCGGCATGGCGAAGACCTGGGATGCAGAAGGCAATCAGCAGTTCTTGTCCTTAAGACCAAAGGTCAAACTGAACCAACCCTCCAGCGGCAGCAGAGGCTCGTGGTTCCAGTGAAGGCCCAAAGGCAGAGACACCCCAGGGGCAGCCAGTGACACTCAACATGCCACCACTTTACCAGCAATGGCTCTGCCCTAACCTGTCAACAAACAAGCATTTTGTGCATGGCTGGAGAGGAGTATTCCCAGGCTGGGTTTTCCTCCTGCTTGTCCTTTGCAGACCCGAGGCAGGCTGGCCAGCTGGGTGAGCCCATCAGCCAGCACAGAGGCAGCAGATGCCTGAGACATGCAGGACACCCCACACTCAGGCGTGCACGTGGTGATTCACAGCATCCATTTCAGTTGCCAAAACTGTTTAATAAACCACTACTAGACTCGAGGCTTGAAATTTCACAGGGATGTTTAGACTGAGAGCTTATACAGTGACAAACTTCTGGCTTTGAAAAAGACTGTTAAAACCTATCTTTGGTCGTTTACACATCCTCTCCTAGTGCGAGACCTGCCATCTGCCTACTGCGATTTGCCAGCTATGCTGCTGTACCTCCAGCCACCGCGCTGCTAAAACACGCAGGCAAAAACCTCTCTTGGTGTTTTTACCCACACGCTGCTTTTAGACTGTTGCCTGAGAAGGAGCAAGTGGCTTAGGGTTAGAGGAAGAGGGCAGAAGGACTTGGTCATTTATATCCTAAGCACTGCCCTACAGGGAGGCTTTTCCTCTCCCAGAGCAGTAGCACCCGCAAAGTCCATGTAGGGAATCCCAGTGAGCTGACACCCCTCTGCATTGCACTGCCTGGCAGCAGCCCCTCTATCACAACTGCATCCACCCTGTAAGCTCCACCTCCTGCTTTTTGGACACTAAGCAAGGCCAAGAGCTAATAAAATCACCCTCCCACAGACCCCTTCATTCGACCTTAGACAGAGTCAGATCCTCTCCCCTTACATAAGTTTGTCACCTGCAAGATCAAAATCACTCATTTGATTTCCATTCCTGCTCCAACCCACAGCAGCTGACCTGGGGGAGCAGCACATGGAGCAGCAGCAGCTGTGTGTTCAAACAAATCCACCTGGCATACAGTAAATTCATGTCCTCTGTTCCTTCCTCACCTGCCTGAACCCAAATGCATACAGTACACTGTTTAAGAGAGAGGTAATTTGAATTAAATAGTAGCCCTAGCACATTCCAGGAGCATTCCTGAAAACCAAGCATTTGGATGAATTTTCTTCAAAAGCCTCTAAACAAATACCCAGCTCTGCTGTAACACTGCTGCTTTCCCCTTACCTTAGTAACTGTTGGAGGCTATTTATCTCATTCCCCTTGCAATATAAAAACCATTTCTCCAGTCAAGCCTCTACATTATAGATGGTTATTTTTTCCTTTATCAGGAGCCTGCTGATAGTCTCTTTCATATGGAGGCAAAGCACCCAGCTGAATGATGAAAGTGGCAGCAGAGAAGTAATCATGCCTGCACGAGGGACCTCTCCCAGGATTTTATGCTGTTTGCAAAGGCCTGACTCCAGTGCCACGCTGGCTGTACATCACTGTGATTACACTGACTAGGTTATTCTGATTTACAGCAGAGAGAGACAGAGAGGCAGGAAATTGGCCCAGCAATGATGTACTAATGTGTACTCTTCTCCAGAAGCTCAGTGCCTCTAAATACAAAAATGTTAAAACCATGGTTTTGATAAGCATGACAAATCATGTAAAGACATTACAATTTTATTAGAGGAAACATTTTCAAATGCATTGATTAAATTAGGAATAGTGACTTGGACCTGAAGTTATAAACCTCTAATCTCATCAGCACTAATGACCTCCTGAAATAAAAGGGAGGAAGTCAGCATCCTCATGGCTGAGACAAAGAACACACAGCACACGACACCAGCCCTTTATCAGCCATGCTACAATAGATAAAACTGTGTGAAAAGACAAAGACTGCAGAGAGCTAAATCACAATCCACATGTTAAAAATAGCTTCAGCTATCTCAGATTTTAAACCGTGTTTAGAATTACTTAATTCTTGATCTCCAACCAACACTGAGACACCTACCATAGTCAAAAAGCAGCCTATATAAAAGCAATGTTCTTCTGTATATATTCACAATGAAGTATATGGAAAAGCATGGAATGTGTTTGACCTATAATTGTCTTCCCAATGCAAATGGCTTCTGACATGCATATTCCAAAGTGTAAGTTGTATGCAAATATCCCACACACCAAACTGCTGACTCCAAAGGACATGCAGCAAGGAGGTAGTCATAAGATGGCATTCACCTTCCCACTCTTCTCTCACTGAAAGTCCCCCTCCTCCTCAATACTGACACTGATCTCCCTCCACAGTCTACTGAGATGAGAAAGAAAAGGGAAGGTGTAGACTTCCACTGCATGTAGAGGCTAAAGATTGATCCAATTGCCCCTGACCTTCCTAATGCTGACTGACAAAGAAAACATATTGTCACTGAACAGGCCTAACTTGTAACCTGTATTTCAAGGTGCCATTGTCAAGATTAGGGAGACCTGAGCTTGATAAAGAGCAAGGAAAAGAGCAAATATGACAATGCAGCTTCTTAAATCTTCCCCTGGGTCCTTGAGGGGGTCAGGACTTGTTCTCATCCCTTACATAACTGAGGCAATCTCAGGGTCACGTGAAACCTTAACTCAACTCCAAATGCCAGCACACAGAGAGCAGGTGGAAAGCAAAGCATGGTCCTCACGTCCTGCTTCCAGGGTTGCCACAAAACCCAGGAAGTCTCCTCACACTGAAGGTACTTCCTCCTGGTGAAAACAGGCAACTAAAACTAAACTGCTCGTTCACTAGTGTGCGCCTAATTGGGGTCTTCTATGCTGAATCCTCCTTTTATGCTCCCCAACAGCAAACATTATAAAGGATGTTTAACCATTTTCTTTTTTCCCCCCTCATGTTTAACCCTTTCTCTCTCTGTGAAACTAGGAAGCAAGAGGAAAGAGTGGAATGAATGTATGCTATGTCTGTCAAAATATGATGTATCGAGAGAAAGAAAACTGTTCTTCCCTAAAGTCAACAATTATTAGCTTACATGTTTTCTGAAACACCGGGAAATATAAGAAACTGGTGATGGAAGAAGGATTGTTTTAACAAAGTTTGCACCTTGAAATGTAACATCAATATGGAAGAATAAAATAGCAAATCATGCAACATTGTGGAAAACCAGCAGAATTATCTGAGTGCATTTCCTTATCTTCCCTCATTTATGTGCTCTTTAGATTTATACACTTCTCTTTCTTGTAAGGACTACATCACAAGATAATGCACAATTACTTAATCTGTTCATTAAACTTCATCAGCCTTGTTTCATCTGTCAGATAAATGGAAAATACTGGTAATATATAGCTGTGCATTAACACTATTTCTGCCTGTCTCGCCATGAGCTCAAATCCAAGAAACAAACCTCACCTCAAACAGGGAACAATTTAGTTTAACTGCCCTTCAAGACTCAAAATCCTCATCTTGCCCCTTCTCCCCACCACCTCCCCCACTGGAGTAGCCTATATAGTGAAAAACCAAGTTTCATAGCTTTGGATCGGAACCTCTGGGACGTTGCTGGCTACAGACACATTCCTGCTTGGTTGAAGCACAGAAAGATGCTTTCCTGTGCACCCCTGGAACACAGCAGAGAAATAATCTCACTTGTGCATCCAGGAGCAGGAGGGAATGATTCACCCTGCACGCTGTGAGCAAATTTGGTCTAAGAGGGCACACAACTAGTTACTAGAAGTGGATCGCTATGATAAGATTTTTTTCCTTAAACTGAAATTCCACATTTGAGGTATGAGTTTTCTTGCCTTTTTTTTTTTCCTTTCCTTTTATTGCAGGAATAAACTTTCTGTTATTAGTCTGTTTCTGTCATTAGATTTGTAGTGTGTGCAAACATTGATGAGTGGCTTTTTTCTCTACCAAATTGTTCTGTTCTAACAACTGAGAACAACATCTTTTACTGCATTACACATAGGAAATATTTAGAACAAACAAAAAGAGAACACTGGCTACCCACATGCATTAAATATCTGATAGTAAAGTGAAAACAATACATGTGGTAGTGCAGCTGCACAACATTAGGATAATTGAGTTCTCCATCTCCCCAGCCATTGAGTTTCAGCCTTTTTTCAGTATTCTTGAGTTATCTTTTTTCATTGTAAATAGGCTTCATTTCCAAACTCTTCCCATCTTTATTTTTTCCCTTGAACTCACCTCTGAGAGACTTAATGAGGACAGAAAATTGATCAGCAAGTACATTTTATTCCATATTTGAAAGCACATAATGTTTCTCACAAGTCCTCATTGTAGAAAGATGTGTCTGGAAGTATTTCTCTTCTATAAATATATTTAGAAAGATGGAAGAGAGAGAGACACAGCACAACCCAATGACTTGGTTAGCACAGATGTGCTCTTGAGACACCAAGACTGCAATAGCCCTTTCCAGCTATGCACTGCCAGCCCTCCCCAGTGGCAGCCCAGCTGGTTTTAGGACTAATCTGAGAGATTTTGCTCAGGTCATGAACCTCCAGTGCCCCGAGTAAGTCACCTATGCTGAAACTTGGCTCCCTTTGAGAAGTGTGAAGTTCAATTCTATTCTGTTTTTCCTTATTAAATTTAAAAAACAGTTTTATTAAAAACAAATTCACAAACAATGGTTGGTGTTCAAACACAAATTTTCATCTGTTTACAGACCATTATTTACATGTGGGGGTTTTGTCTCCCACAGCTATCCAATTCAAAATTAATTTATAGCCCTGTCATCAGAAAAATAACAACCACAGCCTGACAAGACCTCAGCATGGAAGATATAAACAACCTTCAGCAGAACACACTGGGGTGCAAGTTAGCTAGCATGCAACGACAAGAGTAGTAGGAAATAAAACCAGCTAGTTACCCTTAAAAATACCAACACAGTACGTTTAACATTTTCTTTTTTATTGCCAAGTGCTATAATTAGTGGTTAGTGAACAGTTGTGTGATGGCAACAACCAGATGTTGCAATGGGGTGTTGCACAGCACTGGTAGGTGTGTTAAAAAAAGAGGCAACAGTTGGCCTAAAGGGTTGACTGTTAATATTGCTTGCATTATTCTGATTCCTAAAAAAAAAAAAAAAAAAAAAACCACATCTTAGAAGGAAATTTAATTTAAAAGACACTCAGAAAATACACTGGCTCATCAGTCAGGCTATTAACACAGAATAAGTGTGTTAATAATAATTAAAAATAAATACTGCGTTAACAATAAAGAGCAATTACGCAGAGCAGTAACAATAAATTATATAGATTGAGATAAAGCCTAGTAAGAGCAGTGGTTTTCTTCTCTGTATTACTACATGTGCTGCTTGTTGTATGGGGTGGTGGCTTTAAGACATTTCCCATGTTATACAAGAGTAATTTTAAAATTGAAGTGGAAAAGAGTTTGTGAAAAATGAAAGTATATTTAATCGCAAAATGGACTCAAGACTTGCATTAAATGAACTGACCTTATCAGGCTCCATTCATCTGTATTTTTCACCCTCAATGAAAATGGAAAAGTTGGTGGGGAGCTGTTTCAAGTGCTGTTAAGCTTCCCACTGATGTGAGCAGCTTACTTTAAACAAAAGGTTCAGGGTTTCTGTGGAAAGAGTAACAAACCCACCAGGATTTCAAGGCTGCATGTCCTCAGTTTTCCCTCTCTGTTCTCAGTGCTGTGACTGTGGGAACACAGTGGCCTGTTTCACTCATGGCTCCTGTGTTTAACATGACCACATGCAACACTCTTCTCCCCATTCCCCCCCCAATTCATGCTAAATTTAATACTTGTACTACGTTGTTCAAGATCTCCTTTGAAACTGCAAATTTTTATATTCATTTTCAAGATATGAAAAACAGGGGTTTAAAAACCATTAATCTGGCTATGATCATTAGCCTTCCATTGATTTTCCATTTAAATCTTTTCATGCACCTGATACATTATAGACTAAAACTCAGTCTCTTGAGCAAGCCAAGTGTGCCCAGTCAGTCCCTCAGGCAGACAGAAAGTTTCCCCCCAGCCACATTTGGAGGTCAAACAGCACAGCTTAGGCACACACAATAAATAAGTGGTCACAGTCAAAGTCAATGAGGTGAGTATTTTAAGGAAGGAGATCCAAGCCTCTTCCCCTGCCTGGAGGAGACAAGGGAAGGAGAAGGGAGCCTATCAATCCACTGAGGCCAAGGAAGGGAAGGTCCTTGCTAGCTCATCCTGCTGCAGCAGGAACACCCCTGCCAAACCGATGGCAACTCCCAGCCTAAGGGCTGCAGTTCAACAGGGATGAGGGAGCAATTGCAGGAGGACGTAGGAAGGTGAAAGG
Source organism: Monarcha castaneiventris obscurior (assembly GCA_026261815.1). Lineage (NCBI taxonomy): Eukaryota > Metazoa > Chordata > Aves > Passeriformes > Monarchidae > Monarcha > Monarcha castaneiventris. The sequence continues at coordinate 5,738,978 of JAMPIT010000879.1, forward strand.
TAAACAAGGATGCACCATTTCCTTTCATACAGACGAACTGCAGCCCACGTGCAAAGCAGAGTTTCACCAGGCACACTGCCAGTGTGCAGCGAGGGGAAGGCAGCCCTTGGCCCACACAAGGGCCTGCGGGATTGGACCTTCGGGAAGCGCGGGCATCGCTCCCACCCATCTGCCGAGGAGTGCACAGGCCTTCCAAGAGCAGAAAGGGAAGCAGGAGCCCAGCCCCAGCACAGCGCAGCACTCGGGCAGCAGCTGCTGCCGGGCTGCCCGGGGGCTGCATCCAGCTGCACACACCAAGGCACCCTGCTCTTGGTTCTGCTCACAGGGAGATTTGCCAAGGGGAAGGCAGCTGGCAAAAGCCAGTAAATCCTTCAGCTCAAACTAGCAGAGATCCTGCTGTGCCCCTGCCAGCTCTGTTGGTGGGTCCAATAAAGGGCTCTGCACTCCAGGTAGCTCATAAAAAGAGATTAAAGCATCAAAGTCAGTGAGACAATTTCCTTCTATTTGCCCACTCAGGCAGAACAATTTCCCCTCCAGATTAATTTCTGCCTTCCTCCACTCGGTGGAGGCACCAGGGCGCACAGGTGGGAAGCAGGGGAAAGGACACCAGAATGGAGAGGGGCACAGCCAGGGAGGAGGCCCTGTGTCCCTCCTCTGCGCTCACTCTCCCAGCAGTGGATCATTCCTACGGGATGAGTGTGCCTCCTGCTGTGGCAGGGACACAGACCCATAAGCTGCAATGCAAATATAAGTCAGTTATTACAAAAATAATTTTAAAAGCATTTAGTTGTCACACAACTAAACAATTATTTCCATGGCATTTAGAAAGTCCATCCAGCCTGACTGGTCTGGGATGGTCCATCCAGACAGGGATGTATTCTCTGCTCCTTGCATATGTGGCTTTGACTGATGAAGGATCACAAGACAAGCATTAGTGATGTGCCTTGTTAAACACTGTCAGTAATGCAGCAAGGAAACCAGAATACACATCTAAAGTATGAAAACAACAGATGGATATTTTGCCAAAGCAACACTGCTTTCCTTCAAGGACAGCCATGACCTACCCAAGCTCTGGGGATGGTCACCTATCCTGTCAGCATTCCCACCTTCCCCAGAGAGGGCAAATCTAGCTCCCCAAGGCTCAATGTCCCTTAAATCTCTCAATCAGAAGTGATAAAAGAGAAAAAAGCAATTAATGAGTGTACATGAAGTCCATATTAGCTTTCTTTTCCATAAAATTTGCAGAGCACCACCCAACTGAAGTCAGTATCAACAAAAAGCACTTGGCCATCTGGTGAAGGGAATTCACTGACCAAGACTCAGGTATGGACCTGCACAAACATTTTTAAAAGATGAAGGTCTACAAAGGAATATAAACACATACTTTCACCTCTATGTGCCTAACACCTGTGTAGTGCTTCATTCCACGTAACTAATTACAGCAGGACAAGCACCAACACCCTAGGTTACCGACTGTTTAATAAATCAAAATTTTGTGGGTGTTGATATTTCTCAGAAAATGCAGTGTACTTGTGAAGAACAGCATTACAGGATTCTCTTCAAAAGCATTGAGTTTGTTCTTCCAAGGTGACTAACAGGTTAATACCTCTAATGCACTGAGAATATCTGCTGCATAGTCCCCAAGAACCCCTGCTCCCATTAGCACAGGCTGAGGTTTCTGTTACCGCACCGAGAGTCTCGAGAGAAGAGCAAGATAAAAAATCTACATCCTCCTATCTACAGCATCTCTACTGTAACTGCTGCTTACCACACCCTGCACAGTGCCTCAGCATTCTTACACCTGGGCTTGCATTTACTGTAAGTTCTTTACAGATATAAATATGAACTTGGTTCCCTGTATAGAAACTTTAATCTCTCGGTCTGATTCAGGCTTCTACTACTTGACAGTTAAGTACAACATCTGAGGCCTAAGATCAGATTATTAAAAGCTATTTCAAAATTGTGTATAACAGAAAGCATCAGCTTTCAACAGGAACCTATGCAAACAAATAAAAAGGCAAAAGAGCCTTTCTCATCTGTCAAGTGACTATTCATGTTTTACTTAGACTGTTAAGCATATTGCTGCTCTTTTGAAATGAAGATCAACACAATTTACAGACAAACATACTTTTATGAAAAAGTAACTCCTGTTGAGCTGCACAGGTGTGACAATATACTCACCCTCATCCCACAGTAACAATGGTCTGCTTTACACTAAGCTCTGCCTAACACCATGGTCTTCTGGCATGCACTTAATTCAGCTGCACCTTCTGGAAAGAGCCACAGTGTTTTTAATATTCTTTATATGCTTTAGACTCACTGAAACCAGCCATAGCACCTCCCAAACTGTGCATCTTTCAGGACTCCACTCCTGTGAGAGCCAAAAGCTTTGCCTTAAGCTCCCTCTGCCCCATGCTTGTCTGGAGATGCTGCAGTGCTCTCACAGCCACACAATATTCTGGGTACAAGAAAGTCACTTTAATTAGTGGATGACACTGAGATGATTTCAGAAATGGAGAAGTCTTGCTCTCTCATTTTCCATTTCACAGCCTGTCCCCAAGTCTCTAATTATGTATATTCACACCTCCACATAGAATTTAATGGGAGTAAAAAGAGTCTGTTCATCTGAAGGCAACACATTTTTCTCCAAAATGTGGAAAGTTAAGTAAAATGTCACAAGGAAAGAAATTCCAGGTGACTTTAGATTACTTAACTGTCCACAAAAGTATTTGCACATACCTTGAAATGAAAGGTTTCTTTCTTTTAAAAAAGTACATATACTTTTAAGATTTTGGAATTAAAAATGCATCAAGAAAATGTTCTGTCTCCAAGCTGATGCAAATCTTCATAGTTCTGCTGATTTCAACAGACTGGAGCACAACAAAAATATTTTTAAGTGGAAAAAAATCAGTTAAAAATGTGTCTTCAAGTCTTTTATTTCAAAGCTGAGGGACAATTACTCTTCTCACACCTAACTCTCAGGAGTTTTGCTAAAAAAAAAACCCAAACAAACAACAAATAATCCCAACAAAACCAAAACAAGGTATGAGGGCAGCATCAGCTTCAGAAAGCCCAAGACAGTCACATTTCATCAGAATTATTTGTTTTGTCTCTATCAAAATGAAATCCATTACTCTTTCTTCTAACAAGTCATTCTGGTCAGGTTACTTACTGATGTTTCTACAATTCAGAACAAATTTATTTTTTCATCTAGAAACATTTAAGGGACAGGACTCAACAGATATCTCGATGAACTTCCGTATTTTGGTAATCTGCTAAAGAGATCATTTCAACCAGTTACAAAAACCTAAAGTTCACTTTCTGAACACTCTTCAAATTAGACAGTTTTATGCACCTCTGCCAGCACAGAGGGAACATGAGACTTGGCGAGGCAACATCAAGCAAAACAGGAAGTTTTCTTTACCACAAACGAGTTTCTGACACAGGCTGTTGAAGAAAAGGGTACAAAGTAGGAAGACTTCACTGACGAATTTCATTAGTAGGACTTCACTGAAAGAGAAAAGAAAACCAAGGCTCCAACATCAAACACAAGCCTGCTACCTCCAGCTCCAGCCAGGACTGGGGAAAGGGAGGCCTGAGGGCACTCAGTGAACCAGGGCTCATGGCAGGAGCAGTGCCCAGTGCATTTCTCCTACAGCCAGGGCAGCACTCACTGCTGTATGGGAGCCACCAGCACCTCGTCGTGACCCTGCAGCTTCCCACGGGCCACTGCCCACCCTGCCCAAGGTCTACTTTGGTTAGCAGGACAAGCTTCTTCCTCACACAGATGCCCTGGACTGTGTCCAGCTGACTGCATTTCCTTGGAAAAGGCCACCACAGCCTTGTGAGAAGAAGGGTGGTCGTGGCCCACAGCTGAGAGCTGCAGGTCCTGGACACCTGCATGGGGTGAATGCAAAACTCATACCTGCCCCCAACCACTTCAACACTGGGATATTCAGGTGTGATGCATCGACTTTGCAAGTGCTGGTTTGCTGATATTTTGGTTGGGTTTTTTGTTGCAATAGCAGATTCTGTAGGTCCAGCTTTCCCTTCAATAAAAAACATGTCTACCACTGCAAGCTGAAAAACAACTGCAATTACTGTGACTGTTAGGCTATTCAAGTGAATGCATGTTCTAGATGAGACATCCTGAATTCTGCAAGCCAGAAATACATTTCCAGTGCTCTTAGTTTATTTTAAAAAGGTCAACTGCAGTTCTGTAAACAGAGTATACCTCCAGCACCAAAGGTCTGAAGTCACAAACTGAGCTGGAATATGCATCTCCTTATTGCAAATCCCTTAGTAATCTCAAAAACAGGAAATGAAATAAAAGCCCACAAATAAATTGTATTTCATTCGCTGATCAAAATACTGGACGTTTCTTCCCAGAACCTCTGACCCTTCCTCAATATCTCATGGAAAATAAAGATTTGAGGAATTTCTGCTTAGGATCACATTTTCCTCTCCTGTGTGTATCTTCAGCCCTCAGGTCAAAGAAACCTTAGGGGCCAGAAAGAGAAGAAACCACAGTTTCCTCCACAACTCGGTTTGCTCACACTGCTCTTCCAGCTGCAAGGAAACTGACCCCTTCTCCCACTCTCTCAGCAGGGAAGCACCATGTCCTGACCATGGGGGCTTCCACTCGGGCAGGGTGCTGCTGCTCCCATGACGCTGGCTCAGCAGGATGAAGGCAAACATCACCCAGACACCTGAATCTTCTACCATGTTCATGTCCTGCCACTCCACACCCATATGGCAGACAGCAGAGATACCAACTCAATCAGAACCTTCTCCTTCCAAGTAGTGCAAGCTGTTAGAATTATTTTACCAAATTCTTGTCAACACCTACACTGCAAGATGTCACCATACTACTACCAACCCACAGGATCATTTTCCAAATGTTCAGTAATTAAAGAGAACTTGCCCCATTAGCCTCCTTTTTTGGGGGAGGGGAACACTTCAGTTGAACTTAGTTTGGGCTTTTTCTTCCCGACTCCTCTGGCATGCTCTCCCTCCATTTTAGTTTTCACAGGAAATAACAACCACCTAGTGCTTTCTCTGTGTCAGAACAGTCTCTCTGCATGCTATTAATGCTGCAGGTTCCTCCTGTTCATGGCAAGTGCCTTCCAGGACATGTCTGTAGAAATGAGAGACAAAAGCTTTCCTTTGTGCTAACAAGGTTGGCATCTACTCTTCATACCGCCCCTTGCTCACAACTACACTTCACAGATTCAGCTCCCTTGCTGTCTTATTCCTTCTCACCACTGCTGACTCTGAGACACATTCCCCTACTTATATTCTGCTTGAGCTCAAGTTGTGAAGCATTAAAATGTTTTTAATTTCCCAAGAAATGAAGATTTAGAAAGACTGTTCTCACTTTTCCAAATCACAGGCACACACAGAGCTTCCCCTGCTTAGTACATCATTAGTATTTCTTTCCAAGAACTTCACTGCTTGCCAAATAGACTATTTTCAGGGAAATGTGCTTGGTGTAAAATCTTGCACGGAGGTGTTCATTAGCCAAATGCTGCTTATTTTGCATGGGCTTTTTTTTCCAGTTTGGATCCTTAGGAACATCCAACGGATGGATAGGAAAGATTTGTGTAAAATGAGCCACGCATTTGCTATGAAATAAAGACAAATGGGCATAAGCACCAGCTGGCAGGGAGGGATGCAAGCAAACACGGATGTGGCAGTGCACAGAATGAACACAAGGGAAGTGCAGCTCTGGGCACAGGGTGTCTTCAGGAGCACCAGCCAATGTCCTGCCAGCCACACCCTCCAATATGGATGGGACCTCCTGGACAGCTGCAACTTGTATTTCAGCAGATGAGGAACACAGGCTATTACTGGGCTGCTTCTGAAACAAATTAACACACAGGCACAGCAAAACGAGACAGCTTGGAGAAGCGTGTTCTCCCATGCTCATTCACGTGACCGCCTGACAAGAAACTGATCTGTCAACTCCATCCATTTAAAAATAGGAAGGAATAAACCCCACGTTCCAGTTAACAAGGAAAGTCACAGTGCTGACCACAAAGACTTGCCTAACTCTGCTTCTGCAGAACTTACATGTAGGTAAGTTGGTAGTTCATTACACAGAATATTGCAGCTTTGGGGGTAAAAAAAAAAAAAAACCACCCAACACAAACATCAGTATTAATTATCTTTTGCTTTGGTTTTACACAAATGCAGGGGAGAAAGTTAAGATATAGATATTCTCACATTTGGAAAGCCAAAGCCATACATCTCAGTCCATGTTATATCCCCATATTAAAACCACTACAGCTGGTGCTGCAAATACTTGAAGCCTTAAAATAAGGTCACTTATTCACATTTTCATGTTTTAAGACCCCTTTTAAAGTGGTTTACCAAACTCACGCAACACTTGAGAATTTGTTTTAAAAAACTGTTTGTTTCAGCCAAGATTAGACTTGACTTCAAAATCTGCTCACATACTTAAGAGTACAGAACAATTCAAAATTTGTGCATCCCATGGCCAATCCGCCCACAAACCTGAAATTATTACACTCTGGCATAAAACATTTTTTCTGATTTATAAGCCTTCTCTGAGATAACGTGGTGACTGATGCTTGAGTAAAGAAGTTCTTCCAAATTTCATCTGAGGTTAAATATCTGATTTTCAGCATACGCAAAAGGGAAAAAAACGTGCTCTGGTTGTAATATGAAGCTGACATTTCTGAAATGCCAGCGGACTGGTTTCTAATTTTTGCCAGAGGAAAGACTGCCAATATGTCTTTGCTTCTTTCAGCATTCCTAAATTTTCCCTGTCATCATTTTGAAATAGTGGGAATCATCCCCCACAGTATAGCAACCCCCAAGCCTCTCTGATACCAAAACTGACAGCTATGTAGCAGAAGCTGTGAAAATTGTTTTGCCTCTGTCAGGTTAAAAGCAGAGCATAGACATCCTAAAACAGGGCAAAAATCCAGAGATACTGAAAAGAATTTTGAGTGTCTTGAAAAACACTTGAACCAAACCTTTGAGAACAGCCAACAAATATGCAAGGTCAGATACACTGAGCATGTAAGTGACTGAAAATTGAACCTAACCTAGAAATACTCTGAAATAAATAGCTACTGTGCTTCATATTCACAGACAGCAGCAGCAAAAAGGCCACACATTTGCCTACAAATCACGACAAGCTGGATGCTATGCCAAAGGCAAGGGAAGCCCTCAGTGGAGCTCAGAGTCAGTGTGATCTATCTTTTCAGTTTACCCAGCTGACAAGTAGTAAGGGTAAACTGTTCATCTCCTGCAGAAATTAAGTCAAATTGCAGTGTACAAAAGTATCTGAGTTGGATTAAGAGCAACTGAAAGAAGCTGCTGATTGAGTTGCATTAGGCACTGAGGTGTTTAAACAAAGATTAAGGAAGAGTACTTGTGTTTCAGTTGGGAGAGCTGAAATAATTAGACATCACTAGTCCCATTGCAGGGTGCAGCACAGAGAGCAGTGCTGGAATTATCAGGCCACAAATGGAGACTGTACTAGGACCAACTAGCACAGATTATGGGAGTTACCTTCTGGGCAAAAAATACAGCTTAAGTTTTACATGAAAAAACAGATTAACAGATACTGTGTACAGGCTGAAGAAAATAATCTTCAGGGCACTTTCATGGGCATTTTTCCATATGCACTGGATGAAGTGAGAAATGCAGGTTCTCAACAGGTTCCTTTGGGTCACGATATCCCACTTCCTGCTGGAGCACATAAGCACATCACACTTAACTGAATTAAAATACACAAGAATCTCCAGGTTACCAAAAAAATAAAACTGCAGGTAAAGGAATAATGCTGTGGAAGTTCCCTCCATAGCTCCTTCTGAGGCTGTCACTTGGGGAAGCCTGACACCTCTGTCAGTCTCAGAGACATGGAAAATACCAAAAGGTTGGAAAACAGCAGTTTATTTTTTAAAAAAAAAAAAGCTCAAAATTTACAGTATTTCCGTTCATTTGTCCCACAAAAATTTCTCCTTTGGTTTCACCTTCAATATGGAAGATGAGGAAAAACTGAATATGGAAAAGAAGGAAGATATTTAAAAAAAGAAATATCAGAGACAGATAAGGACCCTGACTTACGAAAACAACAATAGGAAGGGGTCTTTCCTATGACCCAAAGCACATCCCTAAAAGAGCTCTTCCACAGGCACAGTGAAGCAACAGTCTGTTTTCCAGCATGGCAGCAAAGCTGCTGTCCAGTCTGTTCTAGTAGTGTAATTACTCTGTTAACCAAAAATCCCAATGGCAACTCTTTGCTATTTAAGTTCTGTTTTTTGGGGAAAAAAAAAAAAAACCAAACCAAAAAAACAGCTTTAGAAATAAAGACCTTTTCCCATTGTCTGCATGGCATTTTAGTTGAACTGATGAGTTTGGTATTGTAATTCCTACACACATTAATGCAGCCTACATTCAGAATCAAGACCTGCTCTGGAAGCTGTGGTTCCTGTACATCTAGGAGCTGTATTTACCACAAGGAAGTTGGAAATAAGAAATTTAAACCTTTCTGTGTTCATTAAAACACCTAATGAGAAAATTGCTGCCTAGAGCGGTTAATGGTAACCTGTTGTTGCTGACGAAGAGAGCACAGCTCCTTTGTAAATACAATAAATGCTATTTCAGCTATTCTGGCCCTGAATAAAAGAGCCAGTGTATTGTTTATTCACAAAGAAAAGCGATAGGATTTGTATGGTCTGCGAGTGCCTGAACACGGGACTCATCCCACTGAAGTGCAAAGCTGTACAGGGTCCTCTTCTCACTGAGGTCAGGAAAGCTTTTAGCTCAACTGGGAGCAGATTAAAATCTGACACCACTAAGCTGGTAGAACAGTCAAGAGGACCTATGGTATCCAGAGCTTTAGGAGCAAAGATAAAGCAACCTGGCTTGAAAAAGCTTGAGTGCATCACTACATTGTGCAATAGCTGCACACCTCTTCAGAAAGGAGACGTGTACCACCATAGCTGAAAAGCACAGCTATCAAATTCAGACAGACTTACAGCCTGGCACCATTTTTATTGCTCTCAATTGCTTGAACCAACCAAACCTCAGAGACAACATGAAAGTTGTGAAGATTTGAATCACGGTTATTTCTGGAACTGCCAAGCCCAGAAGGGAGTATTCTCTCCCCCACATTTTTTATCAGCTTAGAAACAAAACACAGGCATATTTTCTTAATGTCTCGTGTCACTGAACAGTATCCCAAAACAAATGATGCTACAGGACTACTCACCAGGGCCAGGGAATGAAAATATTGCTAAGCTGCTCCCTACTCTATCGGTAGAGCCTGTAGCATCACATTTGGGCTCCATCACACCAGTGCCCCAGGCAGACACATAGCACACATTCACACTATGCCAGCACCCACTCTTGAACAAACCACTCAATACTGCATGATGCTTCTTTGTAATTTATGGATGCTGTAACATCTGTGAACGTTATTATTGCCATGCAGACCTCTACAGGCAGTAAAACTGGAACCACCAAGCCCTAACAGAACTTTGATCTTTCTGGGCAGTAACGTTTCTATCAAAATCTGTTATAACCAATATGGTACAAACTGGCAAGTGACAGCGAAGCAAGAGCTGACAAACATTCATATGGACCTGCTCTAAGACAAAGACATCTATTTCACCATGCTGAGTTTAATACATTGCATTTCACCTGTTAGATTAAGCAAGGGCAAGGCACTTTCCCATACTCATAGCAGTGGAGTTAAATTATGCATTCAGAGATAATTATGTGATGCACTGTTTAAAGCCTGTCATTATACATCTGAAGTAACAAGAATGCAAAAATGCAGCTCCCAGGCAAGTAAGAGAGACACGGGATGTGTGTGAAAGAAACTTCCCCTAAAGGACTGTAAAGCCCTTTAATGCAGCTGTCTGGGTGCACCATCTGGACAGAACTCAGGTGTATGGCAGGGATGATGAAATCCTGATTGTTTTGGTCTCCCAGCTGAGGGTGAGGTGTTTTGGCAGATGTGGGTGCCTGATCTCTCCAATTCCAGGTGCTCTCTTAAAGGAGGCATGACTGATGAACCATCTTGCAACCTAGCACGCAGGCAGTTAGTTTCTCTCCTCTGGGTTTCCTTATTGTGCACATTTTCTGTAGTCTGGAGGAACTGCTAAGTTTTGAAAGCCATGGAAATCACGCAGCCCCAAATTTGCAGGGAGATTTTCTCTGGCACATATCAGGAACAATCATCAGTGACCGATTTGGTTCCCAGCCACCCTGGGTTCCCCAGGGGCAGCAGGAGCATCCCCACACAGCCTCTGGAGGCAGCTCAGGGAGCCTGCCTGGCAGCCTGCCAGCGGCTGCCACTCCTCTTCCACAGAAGGCTGGCAAGGCTGCACCGAGCTCTGCTGGGAGGAGCCGGCAAGGAGGAAATGCTCTCTCCTAGCATAAATACAGCTGCTTCCACAGAGGCCTGCCTCTAAACCCATTGCTTGGTGTCAGGCGGGAGTGCAAAATCCGACTGGTCTTGCACATGCGGCCACTGTGGGTAACGAAGGGCAGAAATTTTGAGAAAAGAATGATTCTTTTTTGACCTGGAAAGGTTTATCAAGAAGTGATGGCAAAATCGGGCTTCACCTGTACATAAGAGTCATGACTGGCAAAGACTAAATCATAGACTATCCTAAGTTGGAAGGGATCCATGAGGATCATCAAAATCAAGCTCCTAAATGAGAATCAAAAAACTCAGGAAAGCCCCCAGGAGCAAGCAGGGACATGAAGCACAGGACTGTCCTGTCATCAGCACTGGGGAATACCTATCCCCCAGGAAAACAAAATTCTGGCAGATAATGCTGTTGTGGTTCCTGCTGATGGTTGCTCCTGTCAGGCTCCTTGCTGCTCCATCCTAAGCCTCCCAGCCAGCTCACAGCCAGAGCTGCTCCTCCCCTTCCAGAAGCAAGGGAAAGCTGGTCCTGTGGCACAGTGAGCCTGCACCCTCCCAACAGCCCAGCCTGGAGGTTTGTCCATCTGCAGTGAAGCCACTGCATCTCCCCTTATTTACACTAGGACTGATGCCAGGCTAAAAACTGAAGCCAGCTTCAGGATAACAACAAATAAATGGTGTCCTTCATCCAAGATAACAACAGTAATTTATAACAGTCCAAAATGATGTTGCACCTCCAAATCCAGCCCTTTTTAAGTTATTTTTAAAACACCTGAAAATGTCAGCTTCTTTGTCACAGTGGATATGTAATGTACTTGGTTAAAAAACTGAGCCACCAGCAGGACACCAGAATGATTTGCTCTGTCCTGGTTTGTGCTGTGGGTCCAAACAGCCACAGCCAGTGTGATTATAGATGGCCCACAGCGTAACAAGCACTGTGAAGAGGTAAAACTGCCAAGCAGCAAAAGTAGCCAAGTTCCATTAATCACTGACAAAGTGTCCTGATGCTAAATCCTTCACATTCATCTTTTCCTGAGCTTTTCACTTTGCAGTGTATTACAAACAGAGCTTGGCTCCAGAACCTCAGTAAACCTCCACACAAAGTCACATTTTTCAAACTGTCATCCCAAGCTGTCCTGCCGCTCTCCTGATCACCCACAAACATTACTCCATATTTACATTATGTACATTAAGAACATTTTTAGTTATTCTTCCAGCCCAACAAATGAGCATTCACAATAATTTGGACACTGGCACTATCTGCCTGCGGCAGGCAGATGCTACTGTGCTCAGTAGAAGAGGAAGCTATTTTTATTTTAGCATGAGAGCAGTAAAAGCTTCTCAGAACAAGCAGACTCAAGTGAAATTGTTGCTCCTTTTTTTTTGCTGCTCCCTGCCCCTTGCTCTTTGGGAGAACAGCACTGCTCCCATTCGCAGCAGGGAGCCCTCATGGGGACATGCAGTGCCTAAGGACAGCTGCCTTTTGATGGTCCACACATGTTCATATGAAAAGTGCATATTCCTTATTACACGTGGAAAGCCAGCCAGACCATACATGTTGTACATTTCAGTATTTTGGAAAGCAGCATTTTTAAAGGATGTCAGGATCCTTTGCTTCTATTAAATTGTTAGCTATCCTGCAGATCAGCTGCAATTATCCTATGACTCACCTTCTAGTGGTGGTGTGAATTTTGAACAATTACATATTTTAACTAAGTAAGAAGATAAGAAACTTTTCATTTTCCTCAGAGCACTATCATTACAACAAAAGCTTAATAGGTTTTTTAATCTTCCTTTCCTCCCCATCACATCATTTGTACCACCCTTTTGCTTAGATCTTACACTAGATCATTAGGAGATACACACCAGCAAGCACTTAATTCCCTTTGTTCTTCTATCCATGCCTCTTAACACTCCTCTGCCTTTCCCACGTCCATTGGCCTACAGTTACACAGCCTGGCTCTCACAGGGTTTCACAGAAGGGACCACAGCTTAACTTAAAAAGTCTCCTGTGGGCCATTTTCAACCTCAAATAATGAATGCTCAGACCATTCTCCTCACCTGCTTGAGGTTTTCATGTCTGCAAAATGCTCAGCAATTGCTTATATCCAAAAGCACTGCCCAGGAAAACATGTCAGAGTTTTACGCTGCTCCCAGTGAAAGGGGAGCTGGAAAGACCTATGGATGGGATACAAACTCCTTGCAGCCCAGATCCCCGGGGCAGATACAAGATGCATTCACCAGCTACTCCTTAAAGGGTAGGAATACAACCCAACTGGTCTGTACAATAAAAGCCCCCGTAACTACAGCACTGCTCTATCAGCTGAGCCATGCAAAAAGGGTTCTTCAAAAGCCACTCAGGTTCCCCATCACCACGTCATTCCTCAGCTCCACACACAAGCTTTTCTTAATTAACTGGCAGAGCGCAAAAACAGCCAAAGATGGCAGATATCAGAGTTGTCAGTAATGGCAGAACTGCAGCCCAGGTAGAGCTCTGTTCATTGCAAGTGCTTGCACCATTCATGATCAATACACATGGCAAAATTGGTCCCCAAGGTCCCTGACATGAAGGAAAAACTTCCCGTTGATATTAGACAGATTAGGCCAGATTCCTCCTCAGGGTAACTCTGAGCTGCAAAGTGAAACTGAACTAGAGACTGCCTTACTGTTATCATCCAATTATCTTAATTTTTAGCTGCACTTCTCCTTATCCTCTTCCAAAAACTTCATCTCCTTAGTACAAGAGAAAGCTGTGAGAGCTGAGAGAACATGAAGTACCCTATGACACATCTGTCTGTACATCTTCACGGTGAGAAAGTCTTAAATGCTGGTGGTAATGTCAAAAAAATTACCAGAGCAGTTCAAAAGAAAAGACATATTCCTGTGCTAGTGTTCAGAGGCTGATAGGATGCTGAAAGGTCTCACAGTTTTCTTGCCATTCAACTGGAAGCCTCAGCTGTGCAAATTCAAAATCAGCAGACTGCAGCAACTATAGATAAGAGTCAATGTACCTTGGTTTCCAAGTCAGGGCTATTTAAGTTCTAATTCAATAAACTACTTGTGCACTCAGCATTTTGAGATTCAGTGCTTGCTCTCCTAAAAGTTAGTGCTTCCCCAGAAACAGCCTCTAACTTCCAGAGGAAAGGGGGAGAAAATCTGTTTGCTCAGCTCCATAGAGGCCAAAAACTTCCTGGTTTTGCCAGGAGAAGACTCTCCAATAAAGACACTAAAACACGCAACAAAAAAAATCCCTTTTAAGGATTTCTTGTGCCCGGGGGCAGAAGTCACTACTGTGCAGAACAAGCACAGAACAACCCACTGCAAGGCATGTGTAAGTCCCCAGAGACTTAGGTGCTTCTGGTTCAAAGTGGTTTCTGTACTCTGCCCAGAATCAGCAAAGCACAAAAACCTCTTAAAATAATCACTACATCTTTAGAAAAGTCTTCTTTCAGGCTAAAATACAACCTAAAGCATTTTAATTGCTCTCTGAACAAACAGCACAGGGCAAAGTCCAATGATCCTCTGCCACTATTGCAGACCACAGGCACCTTCCATCAGTGACCACTGAACCCTTCTGTTGGGCTGTGAAGAGACGCTGCCTGTACTAAATGCCTGTGCATTCATGATGCAAAGTACTTCTCCAGGCTGGAGCTTCAATGCGTGTAGTAACAAGCTGTAAAAACATGTCAGCAGAATTTGAGCGGACGTTGCCAAGTGTCAAAATAGGATAGCATTTAAACATTTGCAAATTTTGCTTATGATACAGCAGCACAAGGCAAACATACCACCATTAGCATTTCAAAAATAGTTTCTGTATGAAAGGAAGCTTTAAAAATAACTTTGCTTTCTCCTGGCATCCCTATGCTAATAGATTCTTCTTTTAATTAGAAAAGCCTCTTGCATGCAGGCACCAGGCATCACCATCTATTTAGGCAATTCCAGATCCTCCAGCAAAACAAATCAGAATGTGGTCCACGTCTTGCTTTGCCCCAACAAACCTGGGAGGTTTTGTGCATAGGTTGTTGTCTCATCCTGCTCCAAATGTCCACATTCCACTCACAGGTCAGTAAACTTGTGGTGATCCCTTCCAAGAGAGCTCTTTCAAGTGAGCCACATCTCATCATTGAGAAACATGATTAACTTCTCCTACAGATAAATCAACCGAGCCAGAGACAAATGGATTTGTTTATCCAAAGCCACCAGATTAATGCTTGCACAATCATTAGTATAATAGCAGACAGTAAAGTATTAAAGCAACAGGAATCGACATAAAATATAAGGGTAAAAAACAGAAAAAGTGAGATCCCTTCTGAAAGAAAGGGTGAAAGTATATAAGGAACAAAAGTACCATATTGCACAACTGCAGAGGTGGTGAATTCCAGTCACACAGGGCCTCCTTACCCATAGGATGCTTTGCTGGGCAGTGCCAACATTTTTCCAGATCATTTTATGCACATGTTGCAAAACACACTGAGCTGTTAAATCTACCTTTTAGTACATTGTTTTTCCACTTTGCTCTCATCACCTTCTCAAGTACCCAATCCAGGTATGGGGTTTGCAAACACTGGTAACTAATCCAAGACTTATCTACCTGGAAATCTCATTAGCTAAAGCATTGCTAAAAAAAAGATGATTCATTTTGTTTCTATTAGCTGAAAGGACACGACAAACAGCTGAGCAGATCTAAAATTACACACTTAATGTGAAACAACACTAAATCTGAGTACGGTACTGAAACAAAAACCACAAACAAGCAAGAATTCTGCAAGCAAGGTCCTCTGGAAAGCAAGTTACTAACCTGATTTTTCATCTGTTTCATCCAGTACAGTTTCGGTGGTAAATACAGTCAGTCATTGCTTTCATCCAGGAATTTTATCCCTTTGCCTAATATCCTTTCCCTAATCCTTTTCCCTAATACTTATTTGCTATAGTTCAAAAGATCCCATCTTACTGAATGGCCTTTTACTTCCCAGTTCAAAACAAGCAGACAGACAAAAGCACTGGTAGTAGCCACAGGTAGTGAAGAGACTGCAAAATTTCTAAGTATTTTGGAGCTGATCATTTTACAGGATTTCTGTGTAAGGAAGGTCATCCATCAGACTTTGCCACTACTTGGGGGAAGGAAGCAATTTTTCTCTCACCATCTGAAGAAAGTAAGTTGACCAGCAGGAAAGGAAGGGGACCCTACTGTAAAACCAGAATGAAGATGTGCCCCAGTGACAAGGCACAGCCCTTCCATGCTACCATTCACCAATTAGCACTACAAAACATTGTGCCTAGTTTTAGCTTTAAGGCTTCTCATAACAATATATTTATGCACATGTTTAAACATTTTAAGAAGTGGGTCCAAATTAATATAAACTGATTAAATTCCTTAACTTCAAAAGTGATGGGCAAGTTTGGGCCTTTTATTTCAAGGTACTCTACCTGCCACACCCTGGAGGGGGGCCTGATTTTCATGAAGTGCCACTCGCCCTCTCTCCAGGAGATCCCTTCCTGCCACGACTCAGAAGAGCCAGCCAGAACTGCAGGTCCTGCTGGAGAGCACAGGGTGCACTATGCCAAGCACCACATTCATCCAACGCTCATCTTCAAATCCTGGCCAACTCGTTTCCTTCTCAGGTGTCTGTTTCTGAGCACGGAGGCTGAATCTCTGTACCACACAACACGTATACCACAGAGTGTGGCATTTAGAGAGGTCTCTACTTTTTGCTGGAGCACTGACACCAAATCCTCAGTGTTCACAAGAGGACATTCCCTTTCCAGGCTGCAGCCTTTCATAGCCAACACTTTGCAGAAAAACCATGCCCTGACAACGCATCTCCAGGTGTCAGAGCCCAAAGAGCACTAACCCTGCCAAGAGTGTACGCTGCTACAGGAATTGGCTGTATAGATTTGAAACCCTGAAGTTTTATGCTAGATCAAGAAAAAGCAAGAACAACCAAAAAAAGCCCCAAACAAAACAACAAACAAACAAAAAACCCAGACAAAGAAAAAATCCCCACAAACCCAAAACCAGTCCCAAGAAAGAAACAAAACGTAAGCAGGAAGCCATGAGCTTTAGTCAAATCATGTGGGCAGACTGTACAGACACAGAGATAAGGAAAACTTATATTTTGTGTACAGTAGGTCTGTGGCAGCATAAACAGTGCTGGCTGAAGATACAGTGTACAGCTCAAAATAAGTACAGTAGATTGTACCAGTTCCGGTAATGGATGAAGCCATGCCAGGAACAAGACAACTTTAATTTTTTCTTGGAAAGTATAGCTCCATTCCAGCTAAACTCTTTTTAATTTTGACAGCTTTGCCAGTCAAAAAATATCCAAACTAAAACTAAAATAATCACATGCCACCAACAGCTGCAATACAGCAAATTCAATACAGCATGGGTTTGTACATATGTATCTTATATAACCAGATTCATGTAGTCAAAATCACGTAAGAAACAATACATCAGCACATACTGCTAGTTTTCTGTTTCACTCCTAACCTAGGAGCAAATCAATTAATTTCAGAGGCCTGTGGTGCTCTCAACTTCAAAGCTTCTCTAGGCTCTCCCCAGGCTCTGAACAGCTGATGGTGCCTGACAGAAGTGGTCACACTCTAGAGGCAGAAGGAGCAATTCCATGTGAGGCTTAAATGGTGTCCAAACCCAAACTCCTCCCACAGAGCGTGTTCTAAGCTCCAAACCAAACATTTCCACATACTCACTCTCTTGTGTCAGCAGTGCCATCCTACAACCACACGGTAAAGCAGGAAACTGATCCAGGTGTGTGCTAAAATACATGTAATTATGGATGGTGCATACCCCCACCTAAGAGTCAGCAACATCCCTGAAGGAGTTATCAGGGGACACTTTACCCCTCAAAACCCATAGAATTTCTCTGAAGTTTCAGAAATTGTTCATCTGTATTTAAGTTATCTTCCTACATATTGATTCTCACAAAACACCTTATCAGTATTTATCAAAAGATTAGACAGTCCTTCCCAAAAACTACCAAATATTTTTATTGTCATTTTTTAGGAATTAGCACTGAGGAATATAAAAGCAATTCTGCATAGCACTCTTGAGCTGTGGCCTTCATTTCAGCACAGCCAGTAGAAAGGTGCAGTGTCATGCAGAATATGTGTAACACTAGAAAGCACTTACGTCACACTGCACAACTATTACATAATAATATATTAAATACTGTTACAAAGTGTTATATAGAAATATTAAATAATTGGTACCCTCAACCACACCCCACCACAGGCTAGGGAAGACGGCAGTGAAGACAGGGAGAATTTCTATGGAAACTACCATCCATAAAGAAAAAGTCTACTCTGAATTAAATAAAAGATTAATCTCTTTCCTCCTCTCCCTCCTGCCCAGAAACTGGCCCTGTTGGTCAGGTCAACCACCATCCACTCAACAAGACACAGCCAGCTCAAGAGAAGCCTTGGAGGCTGCAGTGCTGAGCCCTGCCAGGCTGGCAGCTCTGGGAAGGACCTGCTGTCTTTAGCCATGGGTCCCGGGCACTGTGCCTGGAGCACCGGCACAAACAGGGGGCTGCAATCCTGGCTGGTGCCCTGCACATCAAGGGAGCCACAGCCTCAACTCTCCACCTCAGCAGCCTCTCCCCTGGATGAGTGACCAGCACAGCCCACCACCCCTAGGAGCCCCCAGGCAAGCTGCCAGACAGAGAACAAGCTGCCTCCCTTCGGCAGCAAGCAGCAAAGGGGCTTCTTGGACCCCTGCCCACCCTCTCTGCACAGCGCTGGATGTGCTGCACCCAGAGACAGCCCAGCAGAACAGATGAGATTCAACGTGAGGATTACGGCTCTGCTTTCATGTCTGGTCTTTAAAGGTCCCCAGACAACACCGTAGCAGTGCCGAATTGAGCCTCATAAATGTAACTGCTGAATGCATTTTATGGGCATAATTCCCAGGGTCTGTGAAAACAATGTGTTCTGTCTCAATAGCATCTAAACGAAACAGGCTCTTTAACCACCCAACAAAGGCCTGTTTGATGTGCCACATTCCAGGAAGCACAGCTCAGTATGATTTTATCTGTGCGTCGTCAGGCCCCTTGTGCCTTTTGTTGAAAAACTAATACAGCTCCACAACAGGGGAGAAAATATTCCTCTCTGAGTATGCAGCCAGAACAAAAAAAAGTTGATATTAAAAAAAGAACCACCATGCCAGCCTTCTCTGGTGTCACACTCTGTTTTCTTCCTTCAATGGTCAAATGCTCACCTCCTAGAATGAGGGCCTTTTCTTAGTGACCAAGACATTTGTACTAGCCCAGCCAGTAAGGCAAAAACATAAATGTGTTTTGTTCACATGCATCCTCTTCAACTTCCAGTATCTGTGCATCACCTAGTTTGCTTTTAAATCATTAGTCATGATGATCATCTCGCTAAAGTCAGTGGGAGGCCTCACAAGAGAGAAGAATGGTTTCTTACTCCTGAGGGCAGGATGCTTGTTCCTCAGGATAAATTTCATTTTTATATCCATGTAGGCCTACACAAGCAAATAGGCTATGTCATTCTCTAATGACAGTGCACATCCAGGAGGGAAAAGTCAATACCAAAGAAAAAGAAGTCCTACCTAACCTCTCAAGCACTCAGAAATCTCTGAATGATCACAACACAATGGCTGAAATAGATGAACCAAGAACCTGATATGCTTTCTTTGACAGTTGTGAACATGGGAGGCTTATAAGAGAGCATTAGGTGGTGACACTCTTCTAGTGCAGCCCCCCGGACAAATTCTAGATATCTATGACTAAGAGACTTCCTGGGCCAGCAGTGACTTTTTAGTAACTCCCAATCAATTTTTTCATCATGATTTTGCTTTTTTGAAACCAGCTCTGCTTTTAACATTCCCATCAAAATATGCTTGACAGTATAGTTAAGCTTAGATATTTCTTGTATGAAAAGAAGTATACTCTTTGGTCCTGAAACTGCCACCTGACAGTTTCACTTGAGGTACCTTAGCTTTACTCGAGCAAAAATAAGCATTTGTTTCCAATCTATTTTATTCATAGTGCTCAAAGTTTGTAGAGCATGTTATCTCCTTTCTGTAGCCTTTTTCTGGGATGAAGAACCTTCACCTTGGAAGTCTGTAGTCATTTAAAAGACATCCCATACCTGGGACCATTCCTGTCACCCCACACTGTGCCCTTCCAGTACCATTTAGACTAGTGCAAGCTGGTTGAGATGGGCAGCTCTGCTCACTGAGTCACTGCTTCAGTAGATTTTAAAGCACGGTGAGAGCTGACAATTCATTTAACATATCTCAAAGCAACGTTTAGCAAATGCCTTGGGGTCATTACTAATAGCTGAAGGCAATCAGCATCCGCCAGCACCTGCTGGCCACATTCTGCCCCAACTTAAAGTTCCAGTTCAATTAATAACGACACACCCTGACAGCCTGACTTGTTCTTTTTAATGATCTCATAGAAGGGTATTGACTAAAGCTTCATTCCTGCAAACTGTGCACACTCAGAGCATTTGCACATCTCGGCACTTCGGTGCCCAGTGCAGGTGTCACGAAAGAGTGAAATTATCTTTCTTTTAATTTGCTCTCCATTTTTTCATTTTAATTTTTATGTCTGTACTCAGTCCAGGAATGGAAAATTTAATTTGCCACCGAGGCAACCACTGAGCTGCAACTGCATCCATGGCAGCCCAGCAGCATGCAGGGCTTTGCACTGTTAAATGTGCTGAAGCCCCATTGCTCTTGCTGGTGGCATCCAGCTGCCAAAGCAGGTGGACGGGATGGAGGACTCGGCAAACATCTCCCCACTGCCCTGCTGCCTGGCACACAGAGCTGCTCTGGAGCACATGCTGACATATCCCCTTCACAAATGTCCCCAGCAAATGAGGACAGCAGATTTACCAAAAAAAAAAGAAAACATTCAAGACAGTTATGACCATTTTGTTCCAGCAGCAAGCTCAAAATCCCTCATATAAGAGAGGGAGAAAATGGGGGAAGAGCGGAAAAGTTCTGAATTAAAGCTGGCACAAAAGGATGCTGCTCTTGCAAGAAGCTTACAGCTATCAGGGCCTCAAAAATGGCAATCTAAAAGAGAAACTCTTTTCTAAACACCTTCCCCAGAGTTTGTGCACAAAAAGAAGCCGTTCAACTGATGGACAACTGAGTCTGTTGAGCTAAATAACAGTATAATAACAATTCCGCACTCCCACATAGCTATTTTATTCACAAAACATGTACCTATTAGTCAGCATGCCTTTGGAGCTGTAGTTGGGGTTGTGGAGCAATCCTGGCCTCATCAGCCTCTACTGCACTGCCAACCATTAACTTCTGCCCACTGTGAGACCCCCGCTGCCTGTGCTGCTGCAGCCTTTGCCATTCAGTGGCTGCTCTGAGAAGGGAGTACAAATGGAGCCATCTGCACATTAGAATTGACTTTCATGGTTCTCTACACTGTTACATTTCTCTATGGTACAGATGTAATCCCTTTTCTAGATCAGCACCTCTCTCCCTGTGTTTCACGTTGCACTTCAGGCTTCACTTGCTGGATTGCTTAGAGCAGATTTTTTATAATAGCTCATGCTAGGCTTGGTTATAATAGCTAAAACCGGCTTGGTTAATATTACCATTTAACAAATACATAATTTCTTACCTTATTTGTGTAAGTGGGGCTCTTAGTTTCTTGCTATATTACCTTACTTTTGGTTGAATGGAAACAAAAGTGATTTACATCATTCTGTAAGTTGATGTCCTCACTACTTGCTTGCACTTCCATATGCAAACTCTACCAACAAAACCTGCACTGCCAACAATTGCTAAGGGAAGGCACGAATAGGTCTCATTGTTCATATGTACATGCTAAATTCATTTCAAAAATCTCAAGTTTTAAATCCACTTAGCACGTTAATTCAATAAAATGTGGGTCTCTGGATTTTGTTTTTAATCAAAAAGACACATGAATAGTTCAAACGATTTAGAGAAATCCAAGCACATTATATAAAGGCTGGTTTTTTATCATAAAAGCACATAACCCTACCAAAAGAAAAAAAAAAAGAGTTAACAAGCCTACCAGTGGTTAAACCATTGTAAGTGGGAATTATATTTTTAGCCTTTAATACTTTACAGCATTAAATTAATACAGAGTCCCAAACAAGCTGGCCCCTGTCAGCCTGTAGCTAATATTAAGCCAACCTGACCTCAAGGGTTGGCTTTTTAGCCCTTCTTAAACACCAGAAGGGCCTAAGAGTCCCACAAGCCTTTGGAATCTTCCCAGCTTTTACAGATTTGTTAAGAATCAATGTTGTTTCAGAGACTGCTGGAAACAACTTCCCAAACTCTTCTGGGCATTACGTCTCAGCACTGAAGGATTTCAAAACACCTGAGCAGACACTGCCTTGTCACCTGTGCTCCCACACAGAATCCCTTTCCGTGCACCCCACAGCACAAGGGGAGACATCCTGCCCTTCAGCCTGGCTGGTGCTTACACCAAGCATCTCCCCTTACACAGTAATTAGCTCTCTGGAAAGTGCCATTTAGCCCATTCCCTCCTGAGACTGAATGGCCTATAACAAATTCCCACCTCCATCTTGTATTTACTTAAATATACAGCAGTCAAAATAGTTTTCAATATGTAATTTTTATAAATACTACCTCGAGATACAGCCACTTGTGTACTGGCACATTATCTTCTTTTGTAGGCACAGTGCATAAATGAACAGGCAATTGTGGCTTCTCACATATGGATTTGGAAGAAGAGAGAGAAACCCAGCCCTTGTTAAAGAAAGGACTGCTTTGAAGTACTTCATGAACACACTTAGCATAGTGCAGTTTGCTGACTGGGGCTTCCAGCAGCAACCAGAATATAAGCAAATTATAAAGATAATGCTTCTAGAACTAATTGTAAGTCTCATGTTTTCTGTTTTACACAGCGCCAGTATTTTAACCCAATGACCTGGCACCTAATTTTTCCAAAATGTGACATTTAATTAACGCTGTTTCCACACATCACTTCCTCTTGCCACCACATCAGAAAGCTGCTCCCTGCACAAGAGAGCTTTAACCTCTGAGTGTGTGTGCATGTATTTGCCACACACATCCTACAGAATTTGCATGCATTATCCGGGAGCCTGATAAAGGACACTGAGCCACTACACTTTGATGATCTCTCCCATAGGTGTGGTCTCTCTGTGCAGGCTTGCCAGGTGCTTGGCTAGAGTCCCATGGAGCAGAGCTGACCCAGCGTGGGCAGGGGACTGATCTGCCCCATGTGACAGGGACCTTGCCCTGCCAAGTGGGAGCTGTCTGGTCAACTACTTTGTGCTGATTTTGCCTCCTCCCCTGGGTACAGCTGCACTAGCTACTGCAATATGTGCTCACAGATGTTGCTGCCTGATGCCTTCAATGGTCGTTTGTGGTCTAAAAAAAATTTAAAGGCAGCTAAGAAGGGACAACAGACATTTGTTAGTTCTACAGAGAAACAGGAATAAATAGTAAATAATGCATCAGATTCCAGACCCGGCTTGTGCATTATGCAAACATCAAGACTCCTTTCTGGCTCCAGAGAACTTTCAGTCCCTCTTCCATGCTCCAAAATAGCAAGGAGTCTACAATAAATTTGAAGAGTTGAAGCACAAACTTAAGGATATTTGTATCTATCATTTCCAAGATGGCAATCAGTCTGCCTGTACTGTTATCATTAGCTAAATCTGTGCCTTCTACCACTTCTCACTTTCCATCCTCTTTATTATTTTCCTCCCCCTGACTTGGAGAGGCACACTCAAACTCCCTGATGTGCTAAAGTAAAGCTGAAAAACAGTCAGTATTTAATAAGCAAAACTGTGCCTGTTTTATTTGTTTAGGCAGTTTCTGTGAACTCACTGATTGTATTTGCATGAGTGCTCCTCATCTAGACTAGCTGGGTGCTATAGAAAAAAACCCTCATTAAAAATTGATATTTCATGAAAAACATACTCTTTAGCAGTTATTCTGCTCCTCGAGACCTTTCCTCTGTTACTATTCTCTTCTTCTTTATTGTGAAGGACATGTCTGGACAACAGGATCATGGCTTCTTAGTGAGCCTTTTCTATTAAAAGCTATCTCTCAAGAGAGCCAAATCTTGCTTGCCTTGGCCACACAAATAGTTTTATCAACTTCAATAGAACTACATGGGCAAAGCAGACGGGACTGGCCTCTGCCAAGAGCTATGTGCCATGTCCCTGAAGGTTGCTCCTGGTACTTTGGTGACCTCACACCCTGAAGTTGTAAAGCACCAGTAGTTTAAACAGAAAGACATTGAAGAAAACAATTTCCTGCTACCATATGCAGCTTTAAAGAAGAGAGTCAGAAGAGAAGACTAAGTGTAAGGCCTTTTTCTTACCAAAATATTTCTATCGCATTTCAGTGCCTGTTTCACATAGATAAATTTCTCCCAGTTTTTCTCCTCAGTGCTTAAAGTAGGAAAATGCTACAAACTCAACCCTCTTGTGTGGGGTTTCTGATACCAGTTTGGGGATTAGTGAATTAGTCATCACTGTGCTGTGCTGGGACATGGAGTGGAAAGTTACTGCACAAGGGAAACTGTAAGGTGAACCCAATCACGCCAGCTGGCAAATCTGCAGTGTCTTGAAGGGTGTTACAAAAACCAGGTTTTACACCAAACCCTCCTGCCATTGTGCCTTGCACAGATACATAACTTCATACATAGAAGTAACACCTGGCAATTTTCGAAATGTCTCAGTTTGAAGCTACAAATGTACAACATCTTCATACAGGCAGCTCAGGCTGCTGCAATGGGCACACTTGGGTGACGCTGTTACTGCTTCCTTTGCATCTGTACAACTGGTAAGTGATAAATATAATGTTTAGGAACAAAGAGATGAACCCAGTATGCAGTGCTGAACTCCTCCATTCAGCCATACACCACAGCAGCCCTAAATTGACATCTCAGCTGTAATGACACGTCCTGTCAGAGCTGGACTCCTTTCTATGTATATTTTAAGTCCAAGCCTGCTTTTCTGTTTAAGGAACTATTGCAAAACAACCCACTACTGTATATGTGGGTACATACAACATATATATTTCAGATCTGAAAGTGCTTTTCTTGCATGGCTGATTCATCCAGAAATTAACCCAGGATTCAAATGCGCTCCAGTCACAAAGAGAGCTGGCTAATTCCTCACTAAGTGACAGCAAATCCACTAAATAGCACAGTCTTGTGCTCAGCCTTACTGTAAAGGAGTGAATCTGTTGCTAATCCTTTTAGGACTATCCATCACACATTGACTAGTAAGGACCAGTGTTGTTACAATGAAAAATGTTGTAATCTGCAAAGTATTAGCTGCTTTACTTCTGATAATAATAGCTGTTTTCATACATGACACACAAAATAGACCTTATCTAGATTTTTTAACAATTTTTTCTTTTAAGTACAGAAGTTAACACTTACTCTAGAGTCTTTTTTTCTGGTACTTAAAGCATTTTTAAATTTAATTTCCTTAACTGATTAACTGTGTCAGAAAGAGCTATTTAGGACACACACTTTTCATTAGGACCTTAATTTGGTTGCGTTCCTCCTGGGGACTATTGCACTGACACTACTTAAATGATGCTGTAACAGCAGCATCATCTTTTACCTGCACCCACACGCCTTCAGCAATCCACCCGTAATAACCCCTGGGGGAACAGGGAAAGCCCTTTTATTCCCAGGAAGAGATGCCTTCTGTGTAAAATCACCGCAAGAAGTGGGCTGGGCTCTAGTGGGGCTGCCAAGTGTCACACACCTCCACCTGCCGGGCTCAGCGGGGCTGTGCCGAATTCCCTGGACACGGGGAGCAGCGGTGGCTCCCGGCTTTCCGCAGGCAGGTGGCCTCCGTGCACGCCCTGCCCACGCTGCCTCCAGCCTGCGGGCAGAGGCAGCGACCCAGCCACCTAATGAGGGCAGTTGCGGGAGTTCCAATTATCTCTGGAGTCAGCTCTCTGCATCTCTCCCGGCTCCTTTTATGGCATTCCACTGTCCAGCTGGTACCAAAAACAGAAAATGAAATGGAAATAACTGGAACACAAGATATGATGCTGCTGGTGGGAAATTACCGACTCACTGACTGCAATTCCCTATACATCTTTAAGGGGATTACTAATAGCTCTACTGAAGTCTAAAAACTGACTAGATACTTGGCTCAGAAAACACATACTTCTTTGGGAAAAGAAATATTTTTTATCACTTTCTCATCCAGGTCTTTTTTTTTCCATATTAGCAAGACAACATAGCTGCCTGACAATTCATTTGCTCTAGTTTATTGATTTCTCATATGAAGCCATGTTCCCCAGACAGTGATGTCATTTATTTCCATAGCAACTGTATAACATCACAGGACTATACCTAAGCAGGTGGAGGAAAACCTTTAGGGAACAAGAATATATTATGTCTCTGCAAATCTGCCTACACCAGAAAAGGGCTTTTGGAAGATGTCTCAAAGCTGGCTCTGAACAGTCTGAGTTTAAAAGACTGAGCAGTAACAGTATTATTAACCATTCTTCACTGGCAATAGTCAAATCAAATTCAGATGTGCAAAGCCTACTCCTCTCTGCTCTGCAGAGCACTACTCTGTCCATGCCACATTCAGAGAAGTGGCAGAAAGATACAGCTTTCCAGCTGCCCACTCCAACCACCATAATCTCCTTTCCCCCTGCTCAGAAAGGCAGTGCTCACCAAGTTACCAATGAACTCAGGCTGGTTAGCAGCTTTTCAGAAGCAGGACTCACCCCTCCAGATCAATACTTAAAACTCAAGTCATCCCATGTGTGCCAGCCATCTCTATTGCTCTATGACTTTACAGCACAAACTTGTGCAGCAGCTGGCTACAGCCACACAGTAGGCTCTGAAATTTCTCATTCAGCAGACAAGATGGCATGGAAGCAGTCCAGGGACAGCACCTTTTGATTAATCATGAATCACTAATTATACTCATGACCTCTCTCAGAAAGTAATTCTACCCAAAGTACCAGGGGTTCTGGGCATCAAAGTCTCCATGGCTCAACAAAGTCCTAGACATGGTATTGGCTCCTCTTCAGCAGTCACATTATTTGAGCCAAATGTGATCTTTTTCCTACCAAGTTGGCCCATCTGTCCCCAAAAGGCACAGCAGCCTCACTCAGAACCCCAAGAAAAGCCCCCTGCTAGAGTTCCTCAGCAGCCACTGCAATGTGCTGGTGTCAAGAGGAGGCAGCTGGCCAAGGCCAGGGGCAGAAGCACCGGGCCCTGCTGCTCCTGCCCATGTGAGCTAGCAGTGTAGGGGGGAAGAAGCACACAAAGGTGCTCAGAGATTACCAGAAGGTGACAGCAGCTGCATAATGCAGATGCTTCCCAGCATCACTGGGCTGGGCACAGACCTGTTCCCTTCCAGTTTTCCCAGAGGCAAACACAGTACTTATGACACTCATACAAATGACTGGATGTGATCAACTCCTGCTACCATCAGTAAACATCAAGTAAGCAACTCTACTTCCACCACTGTAAAATACCTCTATAATCTATACTGATCACGTATTCCAGGCTGATTTCTGCTTTGTACAGAAAAAGTGAAGCAAGGTGCTTCACATGGCAAATAAAAAGTAAAAAATAATTGTTGTTACACCTTTTTTTAATCTGTGAAAGTCAAGAGATAAATACATTAAACAACATTCAGTTAATGAATCTCTCTTACAACAAAAGCACTCCATGGTCAACAGTTGCCTATTCAGCAGGTTGCTAAATCTGTTATTGTGAACTCCTGTTCTAGTTCATTTTAGCAAAGCATAAACTGAGGCTTTTGCTTTTAAGAAATTGCAACAAGAAGCTGGACTTCTCTTTTCCTATTAGCAAAGCAGATAAACTGAGAAGAGATGCTTTGGGTAAAATCAAGATTTGAATTATTCATTAGCTTGACTAATTAATCTGCAGTTCAGTAGAGTTAATATTTTCTTTAAAGTAGCCTCAGAACTCAGAGAGATGCAAAGCAACAAATGACAATGCAAATAGATTTTTCCTTTTTCCTATTACCACCACATTAGGCTGTGCATAAAGCTCTCTTTTGACATGCAAATACTTTCCCATTGAGGTAACACAGTGTGGATTTAGATTATTGCTGCCAGTAACTGGTATTTTCCATTTTTATGATCTCCGTATCCTTCAGAGACTTCCCTCTGCTTTATAATTCCATTGCCCATTCATTGTCAGCTCTCTCCTGCATCTGCAACCTGTTGTCAACCATGATTTGATTTACTTTGTCAGTTATGCATCTTCTTCTGCCCTTTGGTCTGTGCTTACACATAAACTATATTGACAGCTAGAGATACTTGACTGACAGCTCTGTGTGTTTCCCTTTCAGAGTTTAGCCTACACCTGCTGGGTATGGTCTCATGAAGGCACAGAGATGAGGGGCTGACATCACTGAAGGTGCCTCAGAGGCAGGCAGCCTCCCTGAAATACCCTGCATATATTCCCCCACTCTCAGAAGGGCCCCAAAAACAACATGAATATTATTCAGCATGGTTGCATTAGGGAACATTTAAAAAAATTAAATAAACTAGTAACTAGTCATACCATTAAATGCACTTCTTCCTGCCGAAGAATAAATAATTCTCCAGATAAACACATAGATCGATTTAATGAGTTGACTGACAGTTTCCTACATTAACTCCTTCTTTTGCATTGAATTATACCAGCATGCTGAGGTGTTTAGCCTGTGCTGTAGTGCCTCACTGCTACTGCTACTTACAGCTCTTGCAAGAAGGTCCCTCCCTCGATGGAAAAGCTTGCAGGGCTGCATCCCCTTCCTCCCTTTTCCAGGTACCCCAAGAAGGAACTGTTCATCTGGGAGCAGAGACTGAGAGAACAAATATCAAACTAATATGGAACCTCTTTCTAACCCCAGCTGACATTGGTATGCACCCCTATTACCTCTACCACATAATATCATTTGCCCAGGTGTTCCAAGGGCATTAATGAATTTTGCAGTCGGATATTTACTGATATTACCTAGAATAGGAAAGTGGAGCATTGCAAAAGTATTTTCAGTTCCCCATTTAAACTTCACATGAGGAAAACTACTTTTGTTTGTGCAATAAGCTACCCTAATGTTTTCTTCCTGTATTCACTGAGCAATAGCCAGAGCTCAGCCCAAACAGGAGCAAAAACAAAGCAAGCTGAAGCAAACCCATTTATGTCTAGTTCTATTCCTTTGCCTTTTGTGAGCAGAAGGACCACATATGATGGACAGCTACCAGCCTCCTGAAATCAAATCAGTTTCTTTCAAAGAACATTTGTATTTTGTAAACCAATTAAACCACATGAATAGTACAAGCATGAATAGGCTTTTGTTTTATTCAAATTAAGATATTTTGGATTTGTGAAGCTGCAAATAGATATGACAAAAAAGGTAACAAGGATACAATAGGAAATTATGGAGCAGTGAGAAATTTAATTACATGCCTCTTTGATTGAAAGTTCAAGGTTCTTTTTATATTGCTTCACATTTATAAATTCACAGATCCTGTCTCTCTGTTTTCCAAATATGTTCAGGAAAATACGTTGGTTGAAATTGTCCTTCCATGGCTTTTAATTCCAGTTGTGTGCTGTTTAGATGCTTTTATTTCTATAAAAATTCAAAAGCAGTTCCAAGCCATGAACTAGCACATTTCCTTTTAATGAAGGCTGGATCAAAAGCTGCAGTCCGTCCATAAGGGGAAAATCCTGCAGAATTTAACAGTGCACAGTAAGCCTTCTAAACAAAAAGTTTAAAGAAAATCTCAGCCAGCCAGGCAGCGCTCTACAACATTCAACAGCTGAAAGAGCATGGCTCTCCATCAAATAGTTTTTAAGCAGGTTTTTACAAGACCATTTCCATAAGCAAAATCCTTTCACTACACTTAAAACAGAAATTCCTACTGACACAAGCAATGTGTTCTGTTTACAGCTCAGTTACAGCCTGACTCTGTGGAGCCGACCACCTTAACCTCCATCACCTCCTTGGGGTGGAGTCCCAGCCTCCTTCAGCATCACCCGCTAATTCCCATGCATTTGAATTTACCGGGATGTTTGTTTTTTGCTGGATTTAAAAAAATAAAAAAGGTTATACCAAGAGGCCAATTTACAAAAATATATGGATGAGAATAGCCTTCCTCACTTCAGAGATCATACTGAGGGCGATGGGAGTGGTCCAGATACATGGAGTTCTGCTGTATTAGTCTTGAACAAGGACTTCAATCATCTGGGCCTAATCATATTCCCATGAAAATCAGGAGCTTTGTCAGTTTTACTGGGAACTGTATGATGTGCATGACACTGACAAGGGAACAAGACACCTATGGAAAAAAAGGACTGATCTGTGTCCTTACCAACGTGTATGAAACGCATGGGGTCACCTCTGAGCCCTGTGGGGCAAGCGAGAACATGCATTAGGAACGTGACTCCAAAGAATAACCTGGCGTCACGAAACACAGAAAAATGCCCCTTTCTTTCAGCAAAGAAAAACAGACTTAGGCCTTTGGGAGTATCTGTTTTCATTCTGCCATCCTTTTGAATGCAATCCACTGCTCTTTGTGGTCCCAGCTGTATAAACAAGCTGCCAGATGACCTAAAGGGATCTGCAGAAGTGGTAGCTCTATCCCTAAAGGTAAACAGCCAAAATATACAGTTTGTCCTGTGCAAGAGGTAAAAAAATACAGGCCCCATCCAGCTCCTGATGTTTTCCCACCTCCTGACTGTTATGGGACACGAGCCAAAGAAGCCAATAGTGCAAGGTGCCAAGTATCTCCAGAAAATTAACTCCCCATGTTGTCAATCCTAAAAAGGGATACAGCAATACAGACTGCTGCTACTGGAAGGATACTCACGTAACACAATTTTTTATCCCTCCACAGAAAAATGTTGTACAAGGAATGACTTATATCAAATGAATTACATGAGGCTGATGTGACTTGGAATTCTGCAGAGGTTGCAGGTGACCTGTCTGTACAGTGTATTTGAATCCAGCTGGCAGCAAGAACACAGCTACCATGTCATTTGGACAGAGATATTTTCCAGAGAAAAGCTGCACTTGAAATAAACTAAACTAAAGGAAAAGTGAGAGCACTGGGAAGTTATTCTAGCCCACTGGTCTGCACAAAACAGTAGTTTTATAAGAGCCCTTGCAGGGCAATAAATGTGTTGCAATTAATACAAACAAACCCTGGACTACAGTAAAGCACATTTGGAGTGAATTGAAGCTGGTGGCACCTATACAGAAGGAAAGATTCAAGTAAGAGAAAAGATGTCATAAAAGAACTGAGGTGAAGTTCGTGTTTTTGGAGAAACTTTTATGGAATGCAGGGCCAGGTTTGGGGGTGCTGCTGGCAGTGGTGCATTTCCTTGTTCTCAGACCTTATGCTGGGTTTGAGCTGTGCACTGTACAGAGACAGCTGGAGTAAGGCTTAGGATTAGGAGAAGATTGCATGAAAGTCATGTAAAGTATATGATTCATTTTCTTCTGGGTTTTCTTTCTCCTATTTAATGGGAAAGCAACAGAGCCTAAATGAAGTCCCAATTTTTAAACGATACCAATCTCATTGTTAATTGCACATTAACAGGATTCCACCAGTTTTAGAAGACCTGAAAAGACACAAACTTCTATGAAAGAGTGGAAAATGTAATATAAATACAAGCTTTACAAACTGTAGATTGAAGGTCCCAGAACTATGAGGAATTAATACTGAACTTCAGCATATTGGTGCTTCTGTCAGTTCTGAACTGTTGTTCATACATCCTGACATGCATGAAGCTCTATATTTCATATGAACTTTTGCTATAAATTACTTTTTCATAAACAGTTCTCATTCCTGACAACTAAGGATACATCAGAAGCTTTCTCATAAAAACAAATTTATTACTTATCATACTGCTGTATTGGTTTAAAGTGATTAAAAAGTGAGCACATGACACGATTAACTATTTAATTGAGTGTAAAAGGAAGCCTGAGCTTTCTAGTTCCCAGCCTCATTGCTGCTTGCTCTTGTGTTTTACAAGGCTTTTTAGCTATTACCATAAAAATTAAATCACACTATTGTTTCAGCAGTATCCATTAATTCTGCTTTTATGAAAAACACCTTGGAGCCTTAATGAATGTGCTTAAGTGTAATACTGTGGATTGCTTTTACACCAGTATTGAAAGTATTACTCATCCTGACTTTTTTAAACACAGCAGATTTTTTTTAGCATTACTGCACAATGATTTGTGCTCTGTTTATGTAGATACAATATTTGTGTGTACGTGGTGTCTTATTTCCAGCAGGTACCACGTGATCAATCTCTACTTCAAAGGCCCTGACTTCCTTCAACATCTAAGGTATTCAATACCCATCGTGTTGGAGGGTTTCAGAAATAGAAAAGGTGGTCCCTCCCCTGTCCTTTTATGTCCTCCAGAAACTCTCCTTCAGTGACAACTAGTCTCCTTTTCCAGTTTTTTGGAAAAATTCATGTTGACTTACTGCAAATTATTTAAGCTCAAAATACTAGAAACATACCATTTCGGCAAGTGTTTCAAAAATGCCTTACCAATCTGCTGAGCTGGGAGTTCCAGTCTTCCTCCCTCAATTTGGGGAATTCTCTGCTTTATGGTGAACTCAGTTGCAGCGCCCACGCTTCCTGAGGGTGCTCAGTAAGTTGTTCTGAAACCCACAGATGATGAGAAACCCTACTTGAGCTGAGCTGCAGTGAAACCTGCCCGTGCACATGCCTGTGCATTCTCATGCCATTTTCCTACGGGGAGTGACAACATTTGTCTCACTTGAGGTTGCTAAAACAACAGTCTTCTTTTCTTTCCCTCACACAAAGTGGTTTTGTAAGATTCAAGACCCTGGTCTGCTTTACAATGTAAATATGTGAAATGGCCTTCTAGCAGTCCAGTCTTACAGCATGACACACAGCACAGTGCAGAATAAGGGCGACTTTGTCTCTATAGAGCCTTTGGCACCTTTTTTATAATGTAACAAAAATCTATGCACTGAATCTGAAAACTGCTAAGAATGATGGCAGTTTTTCCTCTGGCTCTGAGCCATGCCTTTTGGCACCTTCATTGTTAAGGGATATGCAAGTGCTGGCTGAAAATGCAGAAAGATTATCACAACTTATCTTCACGAAATGTGTGAAGCCTGAGACTTTCTGGCTGATTCCAGCGGCAGAGTTGAAAGTTCACGTGTTCATGCACAGTGCAAATATAGTGCCAAAGGTTTATGTTCAGGCATATGGGCTCTTTTGTATATTCAAGTTGGTCTTTACAGCAACAGCAGAGCAGGGAAGGTGGGTGTGTGCGTGTGTTAGTACAGCAGATTGGATCGTGACTGCAGAGAGGTAAATTGGATTACTTTGTATCTTCCATGAAGAAGCAATCTATTCTATTCTCTTGCTTGCAAATGTTCTTCCAGGATTTTTGGTTGACAAGTTTCAATTTTTGTCTTAGGTGAGAGGAAAGAACCGAAGGAATGACTGCTCTTGTCACAGCCAAGGCAGAAGAACATTTTTCTAACAGGATGCTGGATTTCACTGTTGGAGTCTGCTGGGCAGAGTGAACTTCAGCAGGCCCCTTTATACTCCTGGCAGGACCTGCCACCACTGAGGCACCAACAGCAAATGAACGTCTGCTGTTCATTCAGCACCTCTTGAAAGTCAGCATGAAGTAACAGGGGAAGAGAGCTATGGGTAGGTGCTTTCTCAAAGAGGTTTCAGCTTTCTGTGCTAGAAGGTGTTGGGTATTCATCCCTGTGCACACAGTACCCTGGGCCCTTCTGCAACACCTTCTGCAAAGCCTACCTGTTAATTCCAGAGACACACTTACACATTTTTGTTCATCATTAGTCTCCAAAACAGTAATTGGCAGTCAGAATTTTTGAAAAGGAAGCTTTAGAAGGTCCTTTTGTTCTATAAAGTAAGCAATAGCATTTCTTCTCCTATGAAACCAGTCTAGGATTTGGGGATTACATTAACACTGTGGTGTGAGTTAATGCTTCCTTCTAAGCTTTTCTTTGATTGAGAGTCCTCTTCCACAGAATGGCTCAGCTGTTACATTTGCAGGTTTGTCTTGTAAAGCTGGGGGAGTTTGGTATCTTCCTGAAGATACTCTGCTCTCCCTACTGTGTGTGGTTTGGGTTTGTTTTTAAAGAGGGTTGTGGATTTTGAAATTTATGGTGCCTGAGTGATGTCTGCTTCTCAGAGGTAAGACGAGCTATTGGCACATGTGACTGTCCCATCTGGCCTCTTAAAAGACAAGTGTGTTGGAGGCCATAGAGTTACATCTGTTTAAAAATGGGAATGACTTTAAAATGCCAGAGGTATTGGAATGACATGTCATGATCAGCTTGGGAAGGTCTTTGTCATGATAATTAAAATTTCCATCCGTCTGTACAAATTATAAATTTGAGCAGTCTTCTGGGGCTGGCGTAGAAGACATGACTTTGTTTGAATTCAACAACCAACAGTGATTAATATTTTCCTCATAAATTTAGCAGGCAAACTGTGAGCACATGAACCATCTGAAGGACTGAAATTCCCTTACAGTGTTGCAAATACCAGGCTTATGACTGCTTTATAGAATTTCTTCTGCTGGTGTCAAGTACTGAAGGAAATGGTTGTTATAGGTGTTCCTGAATTACATTTTACCTAAATTACGGTATCTTTTTAAGATACGTCAAGAGATGGCTTAAATGAGGAAAACAGCTGTGTGTGACTAGAGATTGGAATGAGCCTGAGCAATATGGAAGGTGAAAATATGCAAGTTCTGAATTCTGCTTTGCTGCAGGGAAGTCACGTAATTTCACTATTATATCTTAGATTATAAAAGACAAAATGAAGTAGAGGAGATAATCTATATTTTGCTGACTACCCAGGTATAAGAAAGTTTATTGAGTGGAAGTGTGTGAAGTCACTGAGATGGAAACAATATGGAAGTGACGGTAATATTAGGGTTGTGATTATTAATAAGACTGTTGACTAGAACTGCCTTTTTTTAATCAGCTGCTCCTTCATCCAAAGAGAAGCTTTTAACTAGGAAGACTGAAGAGAGCTGGAATTTATATCCACAGAAAGCAGAATACCAACAACTTCTGGGCTGGCAGCACTGCCTGTTGTACACACAGCCTGTTTGGGGAAATAAAGCCATTAAATTCTGCAGTTACTGCAGAGATTGTTTTGCAGAGGTAATGTTCAGCTTCCACTGGGCATCCATCATGGCTAGATTTAATAGAAAAAAAAAAAGCCTTGCTGTCTCCAAGTTAGTATGGTAATTAGGTAAGGGGAGGGCTTGTGCTGCTGACAAGAGAGCACTAGCTCTTGCTGGACCAGGTCCTGCAGCATTCACTCAGGGAAAGATTCCTCCCAAAACAGGATGAAATAATGATCCCACTGGAGTCAGTGGCAGATTCCCCACTGATGTTGGTGGAGGCAAGATTCCACCCTGAGGCTATTGGAGAACTATTTGGAAATTTCTACAGGGGAATGTAGGAAGAAGAAAGGAAGGACTAGTGCTTGCAAATAAGTTGTACCATATGGAAGACAGTAATATCTACCTTCTGTCTGTGCAGAAAGTCTGCAGATGTAATTATAATAGAGGGTTTTTTTCAAACTCTTAAGAATAACACCAGTGTAATAAATGCACAAACCACCAATGGTGGCTGACTTCATAGCAAAGTTCTGCAAACCCTTCTCAATTCAACCTGTATCCTAAAGCTGAGAACCACAGAATATTTAGCAGGAAATGCAAAATCTCACTCGTGTGTTTTCAAAACTTGAACTTAGCAAACTTTAACTCCAGCCTTAAAGTACTCCGATCACCAGAAGTTATGTTGAAGATAAACTGGCACATTCACCCTCCAGCACCAGCTCTCGTCCCCCCTCAGTGATTCCCTGAAGATACAGAAAGGGGCCTCTGTTCTTTTCTCACTTTTCCTCAGCACCACTGCCTCAGTGCCCACACCCACAACAAAGCTAAACACTCTCTAGTCCCTCCTGCCAAAACCAACTCTCGTGCCACACCAACTGCTCCTGGAGGGGATTCAGCAAGAAACCGATTGTTCCTTTCTCCGGGGGAGATAATGTGGCAACTCTGACTCCAGCCCAGAAAGAAAAAGGGGTCCTCACTCCGAGTTTGATGAATCTGTCAGTATTTCAGACCCAAAGCAGGCAGCAACTATGAGATCCTGCCATGCTGACTGTTCAGGAGCTATGGCAATTCTCTGCATTTCCACACGCTCCCAGGCCTTAGGCAGGATGATTAATAGCCCTCTCCCACAGCTCTGTGGATGGGAAGATAAGGACAGTGACAGATCACTGTGGCTCAGACTCTCCCAGCTGCCGCTGGCCTGCAGAAAGTTATAAAATGCTGTGATTTCTTTAACCTGCAGGGAAGGTGTGTCAGCAAACCTCGCTCTAGTTAAAACCCACAATTACAGCTTCATGCAGGTAACTCTTAGCAGAGAAAAAAATCCTTTAACAGTCTAGCAAAGCACTGATCAGAGTGAGAGAGCTAAAAGGTCAATCACCAACTAAATCATAAATGTTTCCTTTAAATTTTAAGAAGTTTAAACAGTTTTTTAATTTTTTTTTTTTTTTTTAAACTCTTGAGGCAGGATGACAGCTCTGGCATTTCTGAAAGGGCTAAGAGCCTGTCACTTTGTCCCTGGCACTTCCCTTGCTCATTTTAAAAAGCTCTGAACTCCACTAAATCTAAGCTCCTAGAGGCATCCTGATAACAATAAAGGCAAATCATTAATGCTATCCTCTAGAAAAATCAAACCTGCTTTTAGATGTCTTCCCTGCTTGGAACTGCTTGCAAATTCAATTTGCATGCTTAATTAGCATCTGTGCCCTCATGCCGCTCTGTTTACAAGAAGCAGTCCTCATTACACAGCTCTGAATCTGTATTTCCTCTGCTTCTGAGTATACATTGTGCATTTTAATTCTTGAATCTGTTCATTGGCTGGTTTGGGTGTGAGACACACACTTCAGCACTGAAGTGCCAGCCTACCACTTGCTTTGTTCAGTTATATTTATGGTGCAGCTCTTGAAATTCTTTTCCATAAAGCTTTTCTGAAATACCTGAAATCCGTCATAGCTTCACCTGTTCAACTGTGAAAAGCCTTTTGATCTTAGAAGTAGAAATTACCCTGGAAGCTCACACAAACTTGAAGAGTAACTCCTCAAAGGATGGAGGGAAGGGAAGTTGAAATCTGAGAGCTATATCAAAATCATAATTTTTTAATGAGCATTTGTACCTGTTGTATACCCTTTCTATTTGGTCATGGATTTAGAGCACTTGTCTACCTGCAGCTCTGCTCAGCCTCCAGTGCCCTTTCTTTCACACAGAGAGGTTCAGCCATGCAAGGGAAATGCCACCTTACAGACAGGGGATGAGGCAGACACCCACAAAGGTGCTGGAAGAATTAGATATCACACAAGTATTGCAGCAACCTATTGCGAGAGGCAATTAAGAGTACCATGAACATATTCTCCTAGGTACATATTAGCTGTCTATTTGTGTCCATAATGGATCAACAGAAGTTGTTTGGGAAACAAATTTAACACAGCCTGCAAATAGCCCAGATGCTGCTGATGAAACAGCACCAGAAAAGCTTTATGGCAAAATCATCTGAGCAAGACTGGCCAACTAAAAAATTATCCTATCCAGTTTAAATCCTATGCTTAATATCTAGCTAACCAGAGACAGTATCGTTTAAAGTCTGGGAACAGCAGGTTTATGTTCCATCACAATATAGTCCTTGGGTAATAAACACTTGGAAAACATTGTGTTAAAAATATATTCATTCTCCATCTTCCAATACACAAAGCCACAAGATATGGCTGGTTGTGCACTGGAGTGCAAGGTACTTGTTGCTACACTAAGTGTGAGCTCCATCAGAAATGACCAACCTCAAAATTCTTTGGTGATCAAGCCCAAGTCATGAAGCTGTTTAATAAAAAGTATAGTACAACAAAGCTTGCACTGAACACTGTGTAGTCACTGAAAGAGGGATGTCCCATGAAGGGAGGCTTTCTGGCATTTCCCTTGCCCAGGGGGAACACAAGCTCTATTGGGGTTGCTCTGTCCATGTGACACAGCACCAGGGCAATGAATAGGTCAGACTGAATGCCCATCCAGCCCAGACAGTGGACAGTCAGCAGCACAGAGCTTGGCCTCAGTACAGACTGAGCCTCTTTCTAGTGTACACCTTCAGTTTTTAGAAATCCAGGAGTTACAGGCTCCCACACAGATTGGGAAAAATGCATTTTTATAGAGACTTAAAGAATTTTATATGCAAGGGTCTGTTACCGATGCTCTCGTCCCTCTAGCAACCAACAAAACATGTTCCTTACAAGTAGCAGCACTTCATAGACAAATAAAAGGCATGACCTCTGCCTCCAGCAGTTTTCAGTGGATAGAGGAAAACATGGTAAAAGGCAGGGAAGTGGAACAAGAGACTTGATACAGCACAGTGTCAGGAGGGCACCTGCTTTCATGGTTCAAGCATCCTGCTGTTTCTAGCTTTTAAAACACTGGCACAAGCCTTCAGGACCATGCCCTACTAGCACTAACATGCCAGCATGGCAAGCCTAACTTTCACATCAATGATTCCCTTCTCTAAATCCCTCTTTTCCTTTGCTTGCAATGCTATTGTTCCCATAAGATCTCATTACATATTAATAACCATTCACCCATTCATTCTGATTCCAGAAGGGAAATAGCAGCTACATAGTGGCTGACAGAATGAGATTTTATTAACAGGTCTTAACATTTCACTCATGTTTCCAACTTCGCCATGGTTTTTGAAACAAGGAGAAAAGAAAGTCTGGCACTCAGCCATGCTAACAATCTACTTCACTTTTTCCAGGACTACAGTCTAATTCTGTGCCTGCTTACATCAACCAAGAGTTTGACTCTTCAACTGTCACCTCATCCCTCTGCCAGCTATGTTTTCCAGCCAGCTATCCTTTCATGCCTTTTTGTCTCCACCTGTTTGATGCAGAAGAGAAAACCAGTGCAGTGGGTTTAATCACGACGCAGCCTTCTGTGATGTACAGTCATGAATCTCAAATAAGGATACTGATAAGAAGCATATTAACCACAATGTGAGAATTTTAATCATTTCACAGTCTTCTGCACCAGAGCTCTGCTTGGCATCTCTCAGTAAAACACGATGGCCCCAGACTGCTGCTTTGCAGCCCTGCTCACTTCAACTGCTTGCATGAAATGCAAACATATCACTGCAATTCTGCAATGCTGCCTGCCACCACCCTGCATTGTGACCCTGGTAGTGTATGAAAAGAAACAATATTTAGAGCTCGAACTCTTTGACCTGAGCATCTTTTATCTGTTCATAAAGCCCCATACTGCCTCATTTGTCTACTCTTTCTACTGTTGTCTCTTTGGAAATGGAACAATAATCTATTTTCAGCAACACTGAAAGTAAGTCTACGTAGAAACAAACAGCCATCTCCGTATCACAAGGCAGTTATGTCAGTTTACTGTCTCAGGTCCCCAGGCAATTACCATCTGATAATAAGCTAATTACTAGCCAAGGTTTGAGCATATATTTATACCTTGGCTGTGCAAAATGAACATTCTGATTTGGGATGTTCTATTAAAAAACCCCTGCCCTTTTAAACTTGAAAAAAGTAGCTACCAGGACAAAAGGGTTATTTATGTAGCAAATCACACCTTCAATATTATTTTTGTTAAATCTTTTGTTGCTGTGATTTTCAACAGCATCATGTATACATGCAAACAGATCCCACTTATCAGTGTGTGAGATGCACACGTGGAAACACACATACAATAAAGAGAAGATTCAGTTACAGATAAATATATTTTCCATGTATGATTCACTTCTATTAGCATCTCTTAAAGCTTGAGTAGAATGTACTTTGTAAGTAAAAGCTAGCATGTCCTTTACAACTATTTTCCATCCTTTAATGGCCTGCAAGGTGTATTTAATAGTTCATTATTAGGGTGACCACAAAAGCCACCTTCATTCTCACAGGCACTGAACCCTCATGGTTCTTTCCCAGAACCGGGCTTGTTTGTTTGCCTCTTGCACATTCCACCTTCAATCCCACCAAACAGGCTGCTTATTCCTCATTTCTTAAAGGGCTGACCAACCTCTTTGCCATGATACCCAAAGATGTTAATCCATTTGCAAAGCTTTGGGAGCAATTCCATTTCATCTGGGAGTCACAAGGCATTTAAAACTTGCCCTTCTGTCCTCAAAGAACTTAATTTCCCACACATACTATACTGTACTACCTGTTGATTTTTTTCATGATGACTTTTCATTCTCCCTGCTCCAAATCAGACCATTTTTCTGTGGCTGGAAGGCAAAATATCTCTCCACCACTGTCTCTGTATACCTGTCTTGAACTAGGAAATATGAGAGAATACTGTAGTCACTATACAGAAACCAGGTTGCCTACATGCTCCTACATGCATAGAACAACTTGACAATAACAAAGCATATCTCTAGAGGTTAGCAGTATTTGCAGTTCCAAAGAAATTATTTTCTATCTTTAGGCACCACTAGATCGTGCTTTCATGCTTCAGTTCATGAAGATGCCCAGAAAGACAAGGCCAATCAATACAGTTATTGACAGATGATTTCAATTACTGTAACTCTGACTGCCAAGCAACAGTTTGTGGTCAAACTGCAAATGCACCTCACACTGAAAAACACACAAGTGCACTACAAAGAAAGGTATGTGTTCAAGAAAGTTCCCCTTGAATAGAAGCATTCCTTTGGCATGAAAAAAGCCCCAACAAACAAAACCCACTTTCTCAATTACCTATGCCTGGGAAGTTTCCTTTGGCAAGCCCACATTTTTTTTATTCCTGTAGAATTTAAACTCTGCCTGCAAAACATGAATTAATAATCTTGGGTGGGTAAAAGGCAGTTTTCAAATTATATCAAATGCGGGGATTCTTCCAGAAACTGCTGGTATCTCTGGTACCTTCAAGCACTGTTGTCACCTTGTCAAAAGAGTAAAATTGGAATGTCTACAATTCAATCCAGCAGGATCCAGCAACACTGCAGGGGGACAAGACACACAGAAATAAACAAGAACCACATCAGCTTGTGAGAACACAGAGCAGTAATTGAGGGCAGACACATGAAGCACTGCAAAATAAAAAGTAGGAAGAGCAGGAAGAGTAGCATGTTCTCCCAAACCCAAAACCCACTCCCACTGAAACCAGCACTGCTGTCAGGAGGGGAAGAAGCAAAGTATCTCTGCTTTGCCTCCAGCTCTCTAGCAGAATATTCCCACCCCCTGCACTCTTCCAGCACAAGCATTTATATAACGGTACAATGAGCCAGAAATAACTCAAATACACAATAACTAACTATGGATGGAGTCTCCAAGGTCGATGAATAAGAACAGAGGAAAGAGAGATCATTTCCTCCTCCTCTCCAGTAGCTGAAGGAGGAAGTTAAAATGCCTGAAGTGCAATCCCAGGGTGTCCACACTCAGCTAACACATGCCATTTCTCCCTATAGCTGTGATTCCACAGCACCCCAAGCACTGCCACTTATGAACAGGGGTTATTCATCAACCTTAACAACGCCAAAAATATTGACTAGACCTTTACATTTAAAGGTTCAGAGATCATCTTCAGTGCTTTGCATGCATTTGATCATCCTGCTTTCAGCTGAGTTTCCAGTCAAGACTCCTCTGCATTACAATGCAGTGACTGCATGTTAAAAGGAGCTGTAAGCAACTGGAGATACCACCCTCTCTCTCCCGAGATAACTGACCAGTTGCCACCACTGGAAAGAAAAAAGAAATGAAAAATCAAAGTGCAGCATATGTTTTCACAGAGGTGAGCTCTTTAACCTCTTTCTCACCAGTCCATTCCTTCTGACATTTAGCAGGCAGCCAAAGCTTTTAATGGAGGATCAGCAGAAAACAGCTTTTCAGCAGGTATTGACCAGCAGGGTTCTGGCACATCAGCTTTCATCACTATCTCACAAGACAGAGAAGCAGTACCCAATCGTACTTCATATCATCTGTTTAAACATTTCTGCATGTAAAAACTAATAGGTAGAGGCAATTTGTATCTGCTAGTCCCAACAATAGCCTCAAGGTTTCTTTTAAAATATTATTTCCTTTCAATCACCATTTGCATTTCTCCCCCACTATGTTATACTTGTCAGAAACTCAAGTTCAGTCATTTACAAGCTTCTACTAAAAATCCACTCTAAGACTAAAATCCACTCAATCTACTGAAAAAAATAATCCAGCTTTAGCAACGTGTGCCCAGTCTTCCGTATACTCATGCCAACTTTAAAAAACGGAAGCTATTTAATACTTAGGTCCACTGGGACTTGCATACAAATAAATCCATCAAAAAGCATCATCCTTATTTTCCTTCTTCCTTATGCTAGGCCATCTGTGCAATCCATTGCACAGCTAGTGGGGAAAAAAAAAGAAAAACCAAACAGAAAGGAGCTGCTCTAACATTAAAGGGAAACAGTGATTTGAGAGAAGAGCATTTTTGCTGGTGGCAGTGTCTTCACCAGATAGCACTTTGGACTTGAAGGAGAAAGTAACACATGTTTCAAGGGAGGTTTGCCTTTATCTATATCCTGATGGAAACCTCCAGCTCCAAAATGTTTCCATCACATTTGGCTCTCAACCCCACTAACAGATGTTTAGACCATTGCCTTGTTTAGAGAGGCTAGACCATGGCCTTGCACCTTCTCTGCACATAGAGCATTGTTTTCTACAGAGCACAAGATATCTCTGCACAACTCACCACTGTAAATCAGCTCTTTACTAGTCAGTCTTGCTGAAGCACAGTAAATTGGAGACCATCTTCTCTCTCAGTTAATACTAACTCCAGTTGTTGAGAGACAGCACAGAGCATTAAGCTTTATAAGGGTCAGTGAGTCATTTCTGCAGAGGCAGTTTGGGTCCCTCTTCCTCGTATCAGTTTTTTTGGATAATTGTATTTTGGAAGGGAAATAGCATCCTTTAAAATCTTAGCAAATGCACTACAGGAGACAGCCTGGTTGCCCTACCTCAGGACAGCACAAGGCAGACTTTGCTTGTAGAAGCACATCCCTGCTTTCA
This sequence comes from Monarcha castaneiventris obscurior, assembly GCA_026261815.1. Lineage (NCBI taxonomy): Eukaryota > Metazoa > Chordata > Aves > Passeriformes > Monarchidae > Monarcha > Monarcha castaneiventris. The sequence goes on from JAMPIT010000879.1 coordinate 5,781,491, forward strand.
AGGATTAACACTGGCATTAACCTGTCCCTCACCCTTCCAGGTAGAAAAGTCAGCCAGCCCTTCAGCAACCTTTTACTTCAGCTCCCCAGCCCAGCTGTGAGAGAGGCAGAGACAAAAGGAGCCTGAGCCCTGCCTGTTTTCCAGGGAGGAATGGAGTGGAGGAAGAACAAGACCCATTCTCCCTGACACCTCGAGGCTTGGTGGACAAACATGCCCTGAAGATGTGGAGCCACACCGCAGGAGGGAAAAGAACTGAACTGCCAAGTGACCAGACCAGGACTTGCTCATCCCTCTCTGCTCATTACATATGAATACACCATAAATACCAAGGAAACCTGATTGCAACTCTTTATAATAGATTAAACTCCACATTCTTAATTAAGTGCTTGATAGATCTGCACTGTGCCTAAATCACTACATGTGGTATTACAAATAAATTAAATGTAAGAGTAATACAAATAAGATGGTCCAGCCGTTTAAGCCTCTGCTTCCACTTGCAAGCAGAACTGTGACTCTTCATCTAGACAGCAGTCTTGCAGGAATATAAACTGCCACTGCAGAAGCAGTGAGTATTTTTTCCATATAAAACAAAACAGCCTTGTTACACGCATAAAATATTCCAAGTTTCCACATTGTGCCACATTTGTGAAAGCTTCCACTAAACACATCTTCATTTTAGTATTTAAAGCCACAGAAGATCTGGAAACTGTTTTACATTTTTCAAAAAACAGAAATACAAACGAAACAAATGTATGTAATTAAAGGGAAATAGTTTTTCACTGCTCACTGTCATCAAATTAAGCTGCAGGTTTTACTGGAGTTAGCCTGTATGTTACCAGTCTGTTTCAGCTGTCCTGGGTGTAATGAACACAGATTTCAGTTTCCACAGAGTCCAGTCTAACAGACCGTGGATCTTGCCCAACATAGGGCAATAGATGGGCAAACTAAAGTGTGTAGGAGAGGGAACCTAAGGTGACAGAAAGTCTGCTTGTCAATCTTTATACCCATTCCATTGGATCAGTGCAGTTTCTGTGCTCTTTCCCATAGGAAGCTCCTACAGTAGGAGATGGGCAACACCACAGCCTGAGAAAGGCTCCCAGCTCTCCATATGCTCTGCTGTGATCCATGCCCAAAGGACATCAAATGGGCACGGAGCCCAGCAGGGGAGTCACCTGCACAGACCTGCGGGTTGTGCTCACTGACTCCATTCAACCTTTGTTTGCCACTCTGCTGTTTCCTCCCTCCCTCCTCGTCAGCTCAAAAAGGCATCTGGAGTTTCATGCCATATGCAGTTTATGACCAATTATTATGGGACCTGCAATCCAGAACCATTTGATATGACTTGCACATCCTACAGTAAGATGAATGTCTGAAGGATGCCACAAGATGACCTGACTCCAGCCCTCCCACTGATGTGATAAATGAGGCCTGCACATGAAGGTCAGAGCAACAAACATTTTTGCCTACAGGAAGGTTCTGGCACCATTGTATTCTTTGTATCTGTTGCAACCTCCTCTGTTTTTAAAAGAAAATTGAAAACAAATTTTAAAACCTGCTTTTAAGAGTTACATGCAACAGAAATGTGCTAGACAGTTCCACATTTCAACTCTAAATTAAAGCCCAAAGCAGTTAGTTGGATAAGACCCATACTTTACATTACAGCATGCCAAGGGTCCAGACCTTCACCCTGCCCTGGGAAGGCAGGACTGGCACTCCCAAGGCCTGGAAAACTGCCAGAAAATACAAAAGAATATAAACAGCTCAAGTTTTCATCTCTGTTAAATAAACTGGGGGGAAGAGGGGGAGAAACACCAAACATTCTCCATACTTTGTTACAGATGGAAATTTTCTCCCACGAACATCTACCCAAACAAAAGGTTATTTGTCTTCTAAAGATGTTCACCCAAAGACTGCCAACCCTCTTTCTCAGTCTGTGCCCCAGACAGCTTTGCAGTTCCTCAGTTCTGTGATAGCAATGGTTTACTGAGTCAAAGCCAGGTATCTATTGAGTTTGAACGGCCTATTAGAAAGATGTTTGCTTTTTTCATCATATTTTTTTTTTTTTTACTGTTTCATTCTATCCTCTGCCTAATTAATCATCTCATTAACTATGTTTTATTGTCCTTAAGTCTTTCAGTAAGCATCCACCAGCCAGACCTACAAGTACTCCCCATGGACAGCTCTCCCTAGAACATTTGCTGACTACCCCATAATTAATCTCTGGTTGAAAGGCTCAGCAGCCATTTTCAGCCTCTACACAAACAGCCTGCTTTCTGTGTTTGGTTCATTCTTCTCAGTACCACTAACAAGAAATAAACAAAAAAAACCCCTAAAACTACAATACCAAAACAACATGCAACCTTTTGCACTTTTGATTTCAAACAACAATTAACTTGAGGCATTCCAACAACAAGTGCTATCCTCTGTATACTAAGATGGGAAAAGGAACAGCAGAGACTTATGTTTTGGCCCATATTATTTTTCAAACCACTTTTCAAAGCAAGCCAACCATATGGATGTCATTTTTAAAAACTTGAGTCATACTGCCACACACTCTTCAGCATGACCTACCATTATAAATGAAAATTGCTGTCAATTGAATATGAATTAGCATTTTTGTTCCAAAAACTGAGAGATGAAAAATTGTTTGCTCCTAAACTAACATTACCCAAATATCCTCTAGATTGAAATATCGCTATCCCCACTTCTCATCATTACGTAGTAGTGCAAACCAATTACAAATCATTTTAATTGAGATCTAAAGGGTTCAGGAACAGTAAATAGTAAATAAAACAAACTTATTTGAATAATTAAATGAAGTACATAGATTGTGCAATTATTTCAGCAACTGCAGACCAAACACTTAATGAACATCTGTGGTTTTATATAGCCTGCCAACCCTGAAGGACCTACAAGCTCAATAAGGCTACTGAACAAGGACTGTCAACCTTGGTATCTGAAAATCCAAATTTAAAACAACTTCAAAGGAAAGCAGACTCAGGTCTGACTTTCAAGAACACAGTTCTTCAGCCCAGTTGATGCTACTTTCGTTCCCTGGTCTGTGAGCATACTCTGACTGGATCCTCAAGAGCAGCCACGTTCCCATGAATGAACTTCCATAAAACAACTACCTGCAAATGCATGACAGCAAGTCCTTCCAAACACTCAGTTTCAAAGATGTGGGCAGCGAACCAGCCATCAGCATCTGTGGGATTAACACTGTGTAAAATATTTATGGCCATTAACCAGATTTTGCAAACCTTCCACAGCATTTTATTTCATGTCCTTTACTACACTGATAATGCATTCATCTGTCTCACCACTTCTTTTTTCTTAATTTTAACAGTGACAAGAAAGGAAAGGGTTCATGCATAACCTGATAAGATGGGTATCAAACATACAAAAGGGAGTCTTGCTTTCTGAGGCAAGAACACAAGCCCCCATACCCTCATCAGCTGTACAGCTGGATAGAATAGCTCAGTCCTGAAGTAACCAGAAGGTAAAAACACAGAGTGAAAATGGTCTCCCTGTATTTTAGTATGAGGTACAAGGGACAAAATATAGCAGAGTCATAGGAGCTTTTACCAGGGCGTATCTGAGGCACTGCCATACTTTTGTACACTAGGGGCAAAATAAATATGCCAGACTTTGCAGGGTGCTCTCTGCTGACATGGTAAACATGGCCTTTTCAAACAGTCTGAGGTTATTCAGTCCATTTTACTACTAGTGCTGGATTGCTCTTGACAGGGCTTTTTCCAGTACTTCATCCAGTTTAGTTTCAGACGCCCCTAAATGGAATGTGATTATTTTACTTGGGAGATAATCCCCAAACTGAAGGGGTCTCAGTGTCTAAGAAGAAATTAAGCCCCATGAATCCTAAGAGAAATTCAACTTGGCTTTCCGTTTTTTTAAATTTCACCTAATCAGTCTTAGTCAGAGCCCCTCATAAGTATAAACCGATTGTACCTGATGCTTTCATGATAAAAGCTTGTAATCCATTAGAAGGTCATCTGGAACCTCAAAACTCAATTTCTGTATGACCTTTTAAGCCATCTGATCAAAATTATTCCAAGTCACTTTGGTTAATGTCAGGTCTGACCTGCAGACTAAGGAAGCTCATTAAGTGCCATACTCAACTGTACATGCTGATGGTTCTCTCTGCAAAGGGAGCATATTTCTCAGAGGCTCCTCTTCAATTCCCATGCGAATCATGAGCTATGTTATACATTTTATCTGCAGCTGTCATCTGCTTTTGAATTACAGGATCAGGAGAGACAGTCAAAGATACGAGCACAGATGCATTAAAACATTCCCCTAAGCCAATTTGTGGGAAGATCTAACTCCTCTCTGATAACTAGCACTTACAGCTTATTGTGAAAAGCAAGAATATAATGTGAGTGCAGGGTATTGCAAACTAAGTATGGCATTAGACACACAGAAAGAATCCCCAGGATTGGTTTATTACCATCACTGTAAAATGATACACCATCCTACTTAGCATCTTTATTTATTTAACTTTGTATCAAATACAGCAGAGCAATCATTTACCTAACAATGTTTCTAGAGTAGTCTCCTTGAGAGATGTAGCTGATTTCCTGAGAACTGTGGCTCACAACATACTGATTGGTACTTCTTTCTCTCGGTAAGAGCCCAAAGCAAGCTGCCTTCATATAGCTCAGTTACATAACTACCTAAAACGTTATTATCAAATTAAGTGTTTATATGGGCCATAGGAGTCATAACACAAAAACTATATGCTCTGAGAGTGCGTCACCATTTAGCCTGGAAAGGAGCTACTGCCATTCTACTGCATTTGCTAAGGAGGGCTCTTCTGCTTGGATAAAATCTGAATGGACTCCACTGAATTACACAGGAAGTGTCTTAATCTCAATACAGCTACATCCAAGGGACTTCATAATTCTCCAAAGCAAAAAAACCCTGCCAATTAACCAAAATATCTTCTCAATCAAAGTAAGGATTAAGAAATTCCCAAGGGGAGGTTTTGGATCTGAAAAGCTCACAGCTGGGTTGGAAGCCTAGAGGGGAGCCACGGCTCCCCAGATCTACCTCCTGCACAATACCTGAATGAAAATAAAGAACATAAAAGCCTCCACCAGGAAGCCCTGCCCATGCTGTGAGATGAGGAGCCCATGGAGATAACCCAAATAGACAGAAAGGTAGGTAACAGAGTTTTTGTGCAGACTTTTTCATTTCTGTTTATCCCTTCGTTTGTAAAAGTTAAAACTGGGGCTGAAGTATCCTCTCAATGTCCACAGTTCACATGTTCTTCTCTGAAGTGCTGCTCAAACCCTCAGCTAAGCTGCACTTGCCAGCATGGGTGACACCAACTCCTGGCCTATCCTGGTGCAGTGTCAGGTGAGCTGTGGTGGCTGGGCACACCCCTGGTACAGCACAGAGGGAAAGGGAGTGCTTGCACCCTGAGCAGCCAGGCATTCTGAACAGGCAAACTCAAATGGAAGACTGGTCAAGTAGATGAGGAATTGCCAATCTGTACAGCAAGACCACAAGAACTAAAGCACAGACTGAACACCACACAAAAATGCATTTTCGGAGAGCTTGCCACACCTGGATTGAAGCACTGCCACCACACATAGCTGCTGATAAAGTCCACTTCACAGTCCACTCACAAAAACATAACAAAACACAAAGCCAACGGGCTGGAAGGAACTTTGGGCACCACCACTAAACATAAGAGAAGTTTGCACCATATTCACAGTTTCCAAAGAACTGTGAATTTTAATACACAACAAAGCACTTACTTGTAGCTTATGTTAAAAAAACACTGCATCTTAAATGCAAACTATTCACATCTCATCCTAAGATAGGAATGCAGCAGGCTTTGAAACCTGCCAACAGACTAAATGTCAATTTGGATAAAGCACAGGAGGATGCTTTTGATGCTCCCCAGTGTCTGTGGCATCCCTTTCCTGCAGTCCAGCTATAAAGACTATATAAGTCTTCCTGCCACTTATAACTACCTATTTTAAGGCTACCAAGTCAGTCAAGGTACTGGCCTAAAAAGGCAAGATGCCACCAAGTCCCTCCTCTTTCCAGGTTCATTTGTCCACAGCCCCTCCGCATGCAAGAATGACTTATGTGGCTGAGGATGTACAGAGGTACTGAGCTGAGCACAGCTGCTGTCATAAGGCAGCTCATCCTTCTTAACTAAGACCTTTTCCTCCCTCTCTGCCCCATGCTGCTCTGTGCAGCGATCTGCCACCTCTTTCTAGCACAGGAGAAGATGACCTGTCTCAAAAGCCAGAGCCAGCCCACAAGCTCGACAGTGAACTGCCCTGAAACACGGCAACCAGAGCCCAAGCTGCATAAAGGTCACTTTCTGCTGTGTGTCCCCAGGCAGCTGGGGCCACATTCTGCAAAATGCAAGGCAGAAAGAGACTGGTGTTTCCAAATGATTGTCCCTACACAGGGGTGCAGACTAACCATAACCAACTAACAACTAATAGAGTCCTGTGCAATTAAAAGAGGAGAATGAGGGACGTGTAAAAGGCAGAAAGAAAGAAACTAGGACAGAGAAGAGGAGGTGCACTTGTTTAATTAGCAAAACAGTCAGCAAAGCTGGGCCATGGAAAGTCTAATAACAGCCCTTCAAAATAGGAATGATTCCTCTCCAACCTGCCCAGGAAGCACCTCCCCTCTCAGTGCAGCATTTGCAGTACTCTTTTATCTAATTACCACCAACAGGCATCTGCTGCTGTTTGCATCCTTGCTCTAATGAGCAAACGCAGCTGCCCGATCTGGCTGGAGCTGGGGAGCAGAATTGTGACTGCAGATGCTTTTTTCCCCCCACCGAAGTTCATCAGAAGTACCTGCTCCTCAAGGAGATCCAGAACTTTCTGAAAACTGAGAAAAGGAGCATGAAGAAAGTGCCCCAAAGAGATTGAAATGAGAAGAGTTTTAAAAGGAGGCAGTGAGTGCAACATTGACAGGTACACCCCAGGCTAAATGCTAACCCCCACTGCTCAAACCAGAGAGGTATTTTGGTAGGTACCAAAACCAACTGCTGCCTTTTCTTAAGGCTGACAAACTCAAGCTGGGGGAAATCCATGTACAGTACAATCTGAGGTTGTTTCTTCTAGTACTCCACAAGGGAGCTGTATCCTATTTCCAATGTAAACATGGGACATGGTGCTCCAATTAGAGGTGTCTCTAGCTCATAATATGACTCTTAAGTGACATTTCTGGTTTACCAGCTTTAACAGTCTATTTTAAAAAGCCTCACAATGCACAAGGTGCTCTGGGAATAATCTCTCAGCACAGAAGCAAAGAAAAGATGGTTGGATTTGATCATTCAAAAAATTAGGTTTTTACCTTCTTACAAACATGCCTTTTAAAAAATGGAGTAACTACCCCATGATTTTGTTCAAAATGTACATTGGCACAAGGTTACTTAAATTGCTGCAAAAACCATGTCCTCTCAAAAAAAAAAAAAAAACTTAGGAAAAGCTATTACTGACCCTGACAAAAAGGCACAGATGGTGAATTTAGTTCCAATGAGTCTGATAAAATGCTGCACAGTCGATAGATGGAATTACTCTTTCTCCCTTTCACGTCATTTAGACCGTCAGCCCTAGACAACAGACGTAAAACATTTGTCTCAAAAGACAATCACTTGTAAAACATGTTTTCCTACAACATACAGACTGAGATTTTCGAGTAAGAGAGAAGTATGGGGATTTTCTCTTTTATTTCATTATAATAACCTGAGGTATCTCCTCCATGTTTTGAGAAGCTCCTACAGGCCTTGCCTTAGCAGGAGTTTGAGTCATTCAGTTACCCTGAGTAGGATTATTCCCGTCCTTATGGGAATTGTCCATCTCCCTCTCAATATAATAAATGTTTTCCATGTAGTACTTACTAAGTGCATCATCATTAATTTCTATGTGCAAGAGCCTTGCAAGACTAAGTTTGAGCACAAGCACCAATCTGAAATGCTTTGCCTGTATTTATCCCCTTCTAATCATATAACCCAGGGGCACAAGGGTCCACCAACAATGTCAGGGCAGGGCCCTTGGCAGACACAAGGAATCTAAACTCTGGGGGTATGAAACATAGGAATTTGCAGGGCTCTAGCAACAGAAGTGTCACTACAACACCTGCTTGTGCCAAATATAAAAGTATCAAAGGAGACCTCTGGATGCCCCATAGCTGGATTTTCAGGAATCCTTTTCTCCAAGATAGTAACATGCTAAAGTAGTACCTGTACTTCAGGTACTACTTCAGTTAGTAGATCCAGTTCCACAGTTATGAGTGTCCATGACTTTGCTACCAGGAGTAAAATTGCAATGTATTTCCAGCATCAGCACACTGCTTAGCAAAACTGTCCTTCATCAATAGTTCAGGGCACCTTTCTTCTTTGCAGCTACAAGTACAAAGAAAAAGCAGTCAAAATGAGTTCCTCAGAACATAACAACCCCTACCCCGCTCTATTGCAGAGCTGTCAGTTTGGTTTTTTAAACTTAGATCACTGCTCATACTGGTAATAGACTTTCCTATTCTGTTTTCTCTAGTCTGCTTTACCCCCAAAAAAGGAAAAAAGGCTTTTTTTATAGCTGTGTCTAAAAAATCTAGCCTGAAGATGTTTTATACCTTGACTTGAATGTTTGCATAACGTTTCCCTAAAATCGCTCTCAGACTGCATGCTCACTCATAAAAGCTGTCAGAACATGATGAAACTGTTCTAAGTGACAATTCAAGAAAATGCAGAGATATTATCCTGCTTGGGCTGAACCACTTTATTTCCAAAAACAGATCATGGGGAGGAGACAGATTCTTTCCTGTGAGGAAGCAACGTGGGGGGAAGATTATTTATCCCTCTCTATTCCCAAATGAGGGTGCTTAGCAAGAGCTGCCTGTGTGAGGAAGATCCCCCCACACTCTCTCAGCAGAGCACCAGGCAGCTACTGGTGCAAATATTTGATTTGAGGCTGCTGAACAGAAGCCCTCATCAGTACCAACTTCAAACTTGAACAAATCATACCAGCATCTTGAGAAGGAAGTCTCCCCAAACACTATCAAAATTATGAATGAAGGACAGGTAGTAGCCATTCTCCAGTGACAGCCAGCTGTAAAGTAACAAATGTCTTTCAAGCAGAAGCTTCTGATGTTTTTAACTTCTTCATGCTTTTATTTTAATGCCTGTTTCACAGTAATAATATAGTATGCAATTTGGGTGCAAGAACACAAGAATCTACTTTTTAACCTAGCTGAGACCCTTCCTTCCTAAGACATTTGAACACTGTAAACCATACATCTCTCCAAAAGAAATAAGATTTATTCATAAAAATAAAAACTTACAAAGTGTTCTGTATTTAGTTTGCCTGTGGATCAGTGTCTGAACTTTAAAGACCTTAACCACATAGCTCCTCAAACCAACTTACTTAAGCATGCTGAAGTTTGACTGGCACACACCAACAACAGTACCAAAGAGAGTTGCCTTAAGGCATCTACATTTCCAGTTGCCTGAGTCAGCCTAGTTTTAGGACATAAGGTCTTCCATTCCTGACGTTTTGATTCTGCAACTTAGATGCTATCACTTAGAAAACCAAAACAAAACGTTTCCTTTTTAAAAACGTGTTTTTAGCAGAGCCAGTTGACATTTTCCTACCAACAGCTCACTCCTTAAAAAAAAACCACTTTGAAATATACAAAATGCTTATTTTAGAATCATACCTCCTGGCTAATTTTGGAAAAAGTGTCTGGCTCACAGCAGGGTCACCTAGAGTCCTGTAGGCAATGTGACAGGGATGCTGGCATGTCTTTTCTGCTGCACACCAAGCTCCTGCTGCTCTCCCTCCCCATGATCAACCCCAGGTCCTTTCCAGCACTACTGTTTTCCAAGGGTCTTCTTTCATGGAGTATCTGCATTTTTAATTATTTCCCAAAAATGTGCCAGCTTGTATTTTTCCACTTTAAACCTCATTTTATTTCTTGACTATGTTTTTAAGCTTCCAGAAACTTTCCCCCATTCACATTATTTCTCTGACTTCCCAAGCAGCATGAGCAAATAAATTCCGCTGTCGAGTTCAACCACCTCTGCAGCTCACTTCTGCCTTTATAGACCAGCAGTGTTGAACAGCACATGCCATTTTATGAAATCATCCTCAGTCCGGGTCAGGACTCTGCACACAACAGCAGCTAGTCAGTCTGGGAAGGCAGACCCAAGTCTACATGTCTGACAGGCTCCGTGAAGAATCTGCTTTTATTCTCCTCAGCTGAGCCCTTATGCAAAACCTGATCCCTGGATACTCCTCCCAGTACTGCATATTGCTGTTCCCCACTCCTTCCCTGAGCTGCCCTGCTCTTCCCACAGCTCAGCAAGAAGCTTCTACAAGACTAATCCCTTCATTACAATGCAGTTTCATCCCTTCCTAGATAGAGAAAGCACTTCATCACCTACTTGTGTAATTTGATCTAAAGTTTTGATCAAATCTGCCTGGCAGAATTTGTCCTTTATAACTTGATGTTGTTTATTGCTCCTTGATCTTCTCCAGACTTCCCTTCCTAGATCAGAGCCAAGAAACTGTCTCACTTGATACAAAGCTATACATAATTTTGTGACTCAGAAGCCTGTTGATTTTACTTTTCCCCCCCAAGATCCTCCTTTTTGGGGCACCTCTTCCTTCTTTTCACCCAGAAAAGAAGGCTGTGGGTTTGCACAGCTCATCTGGCTGTGTATATATTAAGAATGGTTTATACTTATTTTTGCATTGTGGCTGCACAAGGCAATTTTTTTTCAGATTTCTGAAAGGAGGTGTTCCCTAGTCTGTTAACATTATTGGATTATAGATCATTCTAGGGACTGTTAACAGCTGCTTTGAAGCTCCTGCATTTAAGGGACAAAACTGACCTTGGCCTGTGTGAAGAAGTAAGGAAATACAGGTTATAATAAATATAGCTCATGTGAGCTATCTGTGCTAAGCCAGTGCCAGGCCATGCCCCACGTCCAGGACTGCCCTTCAACCCCAGTGGGCACCTGCAGGGTGAAGGATGGGAGGTCCCCCCACCAGACCCCCAGAAGAAAGCAATGACCCCAGCCCTGCCTCCCTCACTGCGTCGCTGTCCCTCCAGGCAGGGCACCACTGGGAGCTGCTGCTGGCTCCTGTGGCAGCTAATGGTTTTGGTAGGTATTTTTCCACAGCTAGCTTAAATTTCTGTAGAAGCACCAGTGAATAGCCCAGAGCCTTCTTTCCAATAGCAGGCATCCTTTAAAAACTACCTCATACACTGCTGGCAAAAGGGGGCTTTCTGGCACAAGTTTTTCCTAGAGTTTTTCTGAGATCAGTTCACAGTGTTGCTGTACCTAGAGACAGTGACAACTTTTACTACTTTCCACTGCATTGGGGATTTTTTTTTTTTTGTTTTTGAAAAGACACTAAAATGTACACTTTTACAATCTACAAACTCTGTTCTCACTGTGCACATAAATCCTTTTAATGATGAGTGCTATTTTTCACGTACTTAAAGGAAAAGTGGCCTTGTTTAGAGGGTTAAAAGTGCTCTTACAGAAAAAAAAGACTTTAAGCCAATAAAGAAATTAGGAACACTGCTAAGGACAATTCCTGGAGTAATGTCACAAAATAGACAACTTAGGTACTAATTGTGTCTCATTCTGAGTGTCAGGTTAGTATGATATTTATGCCACGTTATTTTTCCTGACTAACAAGGTTGAGAAAGACTGTTCAATGTCAGTAATACTTTGTGTTAACCACAGGAAACACCACTCCATTCCTTCCTTGTCAGTTGTGGCTCTGCTGAAAACAAGAACCATTTGCATGTGTCTGAGCTCAGCCCTGAATGCCTCCTCTTGCCAAGACTCATTTATCAGTTTAAGTAAACTATAATGTAATTTCAAACAAAAGTTATTTGAACTAGTAGCTGGAATATTTCAACAAATAGCTGGACTGCTTTCCATGGTTATTTTGTAGCAGCTTTCAAGACCAAAATTAGTACAGAATATTTATTTTCTTCATAAAATAGTCATCTTTAAGGAGCTCTACTTTTTTTCTGAAATTATTGGCCACATACTTGAGTGCAGAAGTTGGAAGTTGGCATCTTCCCAGTAAAAGCCAATGGAGCTATACAGCTTTACTCCAACTAAAATTCCCACATTAGCTATGCTGTATGTTCCATTTGTTATAGTGTATTGCTTTGGATTAATCATACCAGAACAGGATGAATAAATGCATTACTACTGGTAAAAAGAATCACATGCCCTGAACATCTCCTCAATCCTCTCCCATAGCCCTCTTGATCATGTTGCTTTCTCTGAGCTAATGTACAGCATCTGTGAGGGTGATTTTCTTCTAAAAATGTGTGAAAACTACATTTCTTGGCTTATACTATACAGTGAAGGGGATCACATGTAATGTTGCAACTTCCATATAAATACAGCTCATCCCATCTTTTCCCTAGAATATTAACTTTTTCTAATACACACTTACACGAATCACAAGATTCCATCTAACAATTTATGCCTGCTGGTAGCAGTTACTTGGAAAGGAATTATTTCAGCAAAGCCAGTATAATTACTAATGATCTCATGACTAGTTACTCTTTTTAGATGCTCAGTAAACCATCCGTAAATTCATTCCACCTACTATCTGTTTAACTTGTCAGGCAAGCTTACTGACAAGGGAGCAAGAACAGCTTTTAAAAGGAAGGAACCAAACCAAACACATACGCCTTTGCCCTGAGGGATGAGTGCAACTACTGAGGCAAACCCAAAAAAATCTTTTAATCTGCTGTCGTAAATGCCTGTCCCAGCATCAAACATCACTCCAAATAAGCGTGCGGCCACATGCAATGACCACATGCACAGCAGCTAAAGTTAGTGGGGTTTTTCCCCTTTTTTCTTTTTTTCGTGTACAACTCTTTTCCCACTTTTCTTCCTCTGAGCCACTCCTTGCCCTTTGCAACCTCTTTTTCCTTTCCCGTGGCTCAGCAGAGCTGGCAGCAGCTCGGTTCCTCCAGAGCAGGGAACCAGAAGTCACCTGCAATTAGGAGCTGCAAGTGCAGCTACTCCCCAGCTTCTACCGGATGGGGTGGATGAAGCAGATGAAGCAGCTGACAACAATCTGCTCTTTCCTGATCCATTGAAACACTTTGCCATCTCCTTTAATCTTCCCCACAGCTCTGCAAGAGGATAAAACCCACTTGGACAAATGCAAGCCTGAGGCAGTATTTCTGTCTGTTCACACAGCACTGCGAGGTGGCTGAGCAAACCCCATCCTTCACCAACCAGGTGCTTCCAGGTTCTGCCTTTCTGACTTGCTCCAGAAGCATTCAGTGCCACTGGCATTCCTTCCAAACACATGCTGACATACACAATCTGTATTCATCTCTACAGAAGCATGCAGGCTCTGATAGCAAACAGAAGCTCTTGAACAAGTTAAGTGTGTTGTTTGCAGTTCAGCTAGTTGAATGTGAGCAAGATACAACCTCTTCTCCACCTCAAAACCAATCCCATAGCAATCATATTTGCTTTTAAATAAATTTAAGTCTAATCTTGTATACACCCTTCTCAGCAGAGCTACAACCATCACTTTTCCAATTACTCCATACTCCTGTAGGCTGCCTGAGTTTTACAGCTATCAAAAACCCCCCTAAACTTTTACTTATTTAGTTTCCATATTTTTTTGTGTTTATTTTTTAGTAGTTCAAAGGAAAATTCAATGGGGTTGGTTTTTGTTTTGTTTTATTGGTTTTTTTTAAATAACCAGTGCTCTTGCTCCAAGAGTTAGTCACAATGGACTGCTCATTTTTTGGCATGTCTTCTGAGTATTTTTCAGCACATTCTCAATGGCATTATGCAATCATTTCATTAGTCTCCACTGTTTCACTTGGCAGTAAGATGAGTTATAAAATGATGTCAACTTTTGGAAAAATAGGAATGCCAGAGGACAGTTTCAGGGGTACACAAACCCTAAAATCACATCCACTTGGAATTCAGAAATCTCCACTTGTATACCTGTGATCTCTGTTTTTCACTAATAAGCCACATCATCATATCACAGTTATAAAACACATATGGAGCTACGGAGCTGCTCCCATCACCATTACCCATCCCATTCCCCACCCCATCTCCTGCAAAAAAGGGCACATTTGGTCCTATTTTTAGAGAATCTTTTGGACCACCAAAGGTGAACTTGCATCCAGTTAAGCACACAGGACAAAGCAACGATGTACAGCCTCCCTCTCCACACCCTTCACTATTGCAGTATGGTATGACATGCATGACATGCGGCAGCACAAGGTAACAAAGCATAATTTGTCATCACCTTGCCACCTTACAACCCTGAGTGGTTCTTACTCAGAAATAAAGATGTAACTAGATCTTCCAGATGCCTGAATACAGGTAGTTTTTCACAGAAGATATACAGCATGTTCTCGCCTCAAGTCAGTCAGCGGCTTCTGGAAAGCCAAATGTTTCCAGAGCAAACAAAACTTAGCATGGAAATGGTGCTGACAGAAAAAAGTTGTGTCTTGAGCGGGCAATCTCCTTCCCTGCCATCTCCCATGACACTATGCCAGGTGGAATCCTCTCTTCAGGGGCTCAGGAATTAAAAACTCAGAATGCTCAGAATTAAAAACTAAAATGTGAAAAACTTGGTTTTATGCAAGTGCAGTTATCTGAAGACCCCCTGCCACATTCAAGCAATGGCTGGCAAATATGAGACATGGGAATGGACATGTTTTGCCTCTTATCTCTAGACATCTACAATTAAACAAGTAATACAGTAGAGCTTCCTTCACACACAGACCCCAAAACAATCCAGTACTAGTGCTGTTGTTGCAAAACAGGCTGCTCTGAGCATTTGGATCTTTTCCCAACTCCAAAGCAGCTGGCACTGCAGACTGGGGATCACGTTGCTTCTGTCAGCATCAGGGCTTGTCATTAGCTGTTAGCACACCAGAGGGGACAGGGTAATCTTCACAGGAGGTAAGGAAAAAAGAAAGGGCCACGTGGGTGGGGGAGAGCATCTCATCCCCAATTCAGCCCTCTCAACACAGCCTGACATAACGTGGCAAAAAGATGATGAGGAAAAAACCTATTGTCAGGGGAACAGTCACAAACTGACAGCCCCCAGAAGTGCACTGTGCTTTCTGATACAGCAGAGCATGCAATTTTATAAGGAACAATTAGAGCAATGCATAACACCCAGTGGAGCAAAGAACTGCTGACAAAAGCTATTTCACCTATATATGTCAATATTTTCTAACCAATATCTACAAAAGTCTCTGTAAACTCCTGTCAGAATGAAATATGCCAGAAACAAAAATTCACATTTTTAAACAATGTCATGGAAATGAAATACCATACATCAAGTGGATAAATAAGAGCCTACAAGTAAAATTTGTTGGCGTAAAGGCAGAGCAACCAAACCCCATGCCTCATTTTTGTAGCTAGAAGAAACTATTGTTCTTTTTCCAATGACTGCATTCCATTCTTAACACGTGTGAGACCTGAAAAAGAAATGATCCTGAAAGCCTTTAAAAATAAAATTGAGCTAATAGTTGTACTTTTCCTCTAAGCAAAGCTCTTGTCTGCCAAGCACTCATGTAAGTATTTAATTGCAGTCTCATGCATTAATCAAAATCATTGGGAGCACAGAGAAGAAATCAACAAGTATCTGCAAGGACCACAAAGGTCAAAGTAACAAAAATGTAAGCAGTTAGGCTCTGTTTCAAATGCACCTTTAAATACTGTCAACATGAATACAAAATAGAAAAAAAAATGGCTAACTGTATAAGAAGCCAAGGAAGATGTAGAAATTACTTATGGCACTAAAACAGTATTATTTTTTTCTTATTTTAAATACAGAAACAGCACTGGAGGAATAGTCTGTGCTTACAGTGTCTAGTGCACCATACAAGTCCCTGCCAAATCTGCTGTAGCAATGCATTCAGCACACATATGCTGACCCGGACTTTCTTTTTCAAACTTTATCTTTTTGCCTTTAGGGCACTTCAATTCAAGCACTGTTCAGAAAACCAGTACTCAGGTAAGCATCTTTCCCTGTGTTGTATGTAATACATGCCTGAAGGAGAGCAAAATAAGGTCCTGAGCAAGAATAGCCAGGTACTTGTACATGCTTGGAAAAGCTCAGCAAGAGCCATGATTTGGTGCTCAGAGGGGAATTCAGGGATTGCTGTTGCATTAACCTATGCTTTGCTAGTTTAGAGGCTCTCTAAATCTACAGGGGATGCCCAAACTAAGAGAGACTCAAGTCAGCCCGCACGGTGCAGTGCTAAATTCATGCCACCACTCTCAACTATGGGATTGTGTTTGCCTTATCATGGTGCTCAGGTCTCTGTGATGGGCCTCCCACAAAGGCCCCAGCCAGCTGCCATGCAGGAGGAGGAGGCAACTGTCAGAAAAGGAAGCAAAGGGATGATCTGGGGTAAAGCAGAAATAAGGGAAGGAGAAGACCCCAAAATACTTCCCAGGGACCTTGCTCCTCAAAGCTTTCTGTTCTAGGATTCATTTAAATGGAGTCAGCAGACACTTCCCTGCACCCAGAGCTTTGATAAGCTCTCACAGTCTGGTAGCTTCAATAAAGCAGAAACAAAGAGTGAGTTTGCCTTTATTACAGCACTGTGTCGTGCACCATAAATAACTGCTTAGAAAGAATAACCAGACAAACCCTTCAAACTGCATTTGTCAGATAAACCGGGTAGAAAACATTTGGTGATCATATCAGCCTTGCTATTGTATTTATTAATTTGCTTTTAAATCCAACAAGCAATAGCACCGACAGCATGTCTCTTAGTCATTCATGACATCTAGTTGTTCTTTTTACTCCTCATCCCCCAGAGGGCCCACTAAAAAGAATGGGGCATTAGAGAGAGGAAGGCTTGCTGACCCTACCAAACCCAGGGAATGCAGCCCAGCCAGCAGGGGTTCATCTCTGGGCCAGGGAAGCAGTGTGCTGGGGGTTCTGGTGCACAGGTACATCTCAGCCTGGCACAGAGAGGAGGAGACACCTCCCTCCACTCAACACTCTGCAACTCCTCTGCAGGCACCACAAGGCAATGCCAGGGGCTCTGGAGACAGCAGCCACAGAAGGACTTGAACCCAGTGGTAATTTAAGCCCTGTACAGGTTTCACTATGTATCAACAGCAACAGCATAGCTTGGATAAACTTCAGTAAATATAACTTACCTGGATGGAGTTGCTTAGCTGTTTAAAATTATCTGAAAACATGCAAAAAGAAAAAGACTTTTTAACAATCAGATCTGCATAGCTGGGAGTTTATGGGGAATATTCTATGATCAAAACAGTTGTGAACATATGTGGAGCTTCTCAAAATTTAATGAGCTCTTTGCATATTAGGCAGCACCACAGTAGCTCTGCACTTCAGCATAATGTTCATTCAGTATAAACTGGTTTTAAATATTCTTTTAAGTTTCTGAAAACTACTCTTATAACTTAAGTCTTTTTAGAAGAAGTTCAAGAAAGCTAAACTTAAGCACCATCACTTTCTAGCAGAAACTCCCCCACCACTTTTGAGTTGCCCTGGGAGGAGGGAGGGAAAATTTTTTTTTCCTGAAATCTGATCCATTATCCTTTATTTTTAAGAGTAGACATACCCTTGGAAATATGAGTAAGGCAACATTCCACCTCTTATCCAAGCAGCCTAGAAAAGTTCTCCTTTCCAAAGGAAAAACGTAAGCCAAGTCATCTATTACCCTGTATTTCTGGGTCTCATCTCTGATGGATCTAAACATTACCTCCTTTTTTGTAGGCTTCCATTTTTCACCCATTCATGTCTTAGAATGACAACACCATCCCAGAGTGATTGTTGCCAGTCAGTGGCATTATTTCCTGTGACTACCTCATGTTGGTCACAAGTCACTTGGAAAGAGGGAGAGCGAGCTCTTCTCTCTAATTGCTTCTCTGAGATACTGCCTGGATCTAGATCCCTGAGCATAAAAGGGTTCAAAAGTGATCAGACAAGTTTATGGAAGAAGTATCTACCAGAAGATATTAAACACGATGGGGAAGGCTGTGTTTAGGTTAGAGAATCACAATGCTGTGAGAAGACTTGTTCCCATCTTATGCTTTGTCGTTGCTCTTCCCCATTCCCACAGTCTTCTGGAGAGTGAGTGCAAGGTTTCTCTTTCACACTGGTTAAATTGCCACAAAAGAGAATTGTGCCATCAGCAAAGCAGACATGTTCTAGCCCCATTTTTAAGCTATGTGACAAATGTGCTGTATCTAGGATTTTCTACTACAGTCAAGAGCAGTATTAAATAGGAGGGTGCAAGGGGGGTTCCTTTTCACACCAGTGTTTTCATAAAAGCAAACACAATTTGAGTGACTTATTTAAACATGGAAGTTGCAACCTGATTTAAAGCCTCGGCGCTGTTAATTTTTGTTTCTGTTGGCATACCCTAACATTTGAAAATGTGCCAGAGCAAATTGCAGTAGAAACTGTCAAATGCTCTCTCAAACCTATGCAGTTAAGAAAATACTGCTTCATTGCCATGCATTACTCTCTTTCATGCTAATTTTGTGGGGGAAAAACTGGTTAACATATCACCTTCTATGCTGAAAGCAGCCCAACTGGATTTTCTCCACTAAGGGAGCAGGGGGCACCCGGAGCACAAGCAGCAGTGTCAGGGGCCCGGCGCTCCTGGGGTGCAGCACTGCAGCTCCCCTGCACAACTTCACCAACACAACTGCAGCTCTCAAAGGGGTCCAGCTGCACCCGTTTCCACTTTGAAGCAGCTACTCCATCACTGTGCCATAGCTTGCTTGGCTTGCTTGTAGTTGCAAGCAGCCTAAAACAGTTAAGCCTCTTCTTACAAAGCCAAGATTTCTCCAAGACAGGAATTACTTTTAATGATGGCATTAACAAAGTAACATCCACCCATAGCAATGTCCTGGATGAAAAGGGACATTTGTTTGCTGAATTTACTCCCTGTCAGCTGAGTGAGTTTTCAGCCATAGTAACTATTTATTTAGCACCAATCCTTTGTGTGACTGAAGCCACTCACATTTCCTTTTCAATAATAACTTTGTATTTCATACCCATCTTGTGGAAGGAGCCGCCTGACCACACAAAGCTCTAATGCTTGGACAGCTTTACTACTCCCTACACAGCTTTTTTCAAGGCTCAAGCAAAGATGAGAACCTTTGTAAACCATCCCAGAAGCATTAATTTTAGTCACTCAAATATTTTGAAAGGCTTATCAGTGGTAATGAGCATCGTTATTACATTTTCAGCAGTAAGTAACTCAAGCAGTGGCTCACAGTTAACTAACTGTATGTGCACCAAGAAAGTATTCTTTTAATAATGCATTACTATTGATTTATTAGTAGCCTAATAACAACATGACTATTATATTCAAAAGAAGTTCTTCCCATCGTAAGAGATGACCAATCTGGAAACCTCTCTCTTCTAATAGGACTTGCAGGAAATCATATGTATCCCTGCAAATTCCTACAAAAACTATTTTATTGCTTCAGAAAGAGGAAAACAAAAAATCACTCATGAAGTTAAACAGCTATCATTTCTGCTTGGCATTTTCAAAACAATAAATATATGAGGTAACTGCTTGTGCCTTAAGGCCACTGCGCTCTGACTTGATACCACTAATTAAAGCAAACCTACATTGTAAGAAACATCTCAGCAACAAGCATAGGTTGAATTAATCAAATCCAAAATGTGAACTAACAAATCCCCTTTTTTAAAGAAAAAGTGCTAATAAATTATCCTTTCTAATCTGGCAGTGCAAGCAGGAGATTTTTTGTGATTTTTAATGCTAACAGCCTTGGCTGAAGAATGGGAAGGGCTAATCCTTAAGCAAATGTTGGAGTTGTCTTGGCTGCTTCCAAGAGCTCCAGAGCATTTAGTGGCATTTAGCCACAGTGAAAGCCCTGACAGAGTGCAACGTACTTGGATCCTGCAAATGCCATGGCAAACTCGTTTGCAGTTTGGGAGGTCTGTACCCTCAAATGCAAACTTCGACCATGGCTCGTCCTACACAAAGGCAGAGTGGTGGGTGGGCTACACTCCATGAGGCATCCTTCAAATCTCCTGGGCTGGCAGCAATCCCTCAGCATATGCATAATTTTAAAACACACTACAACAACATTTAAACTACAGACATGCTTAGTTTACTGGATCAGAGCATGAGTATCTATGCCTGTGCCTCTACACAGATGAAATGTTTTCCGTAGGACTTGCTTTGGGCAAAATTCCTAAGTTTTGCATTGAAGGGGTTTTTTCCTGCGCTGTCCAAAAACTGTAAAAGCAACTGTGAAATAGAGTACATAAACCATTTCTTCCTCCTTCCCTTCAATCACCTTGAAGTCCAAAAAAGGCCTGAACATAGTCTGTTCCAACAGGCACAAGTCTGGGTTTTTTCCATTATAAATATTTGTTTCGGCAGCCTATCCCGATTTGGTATAATTTTGATGTGATACAATCCTGTTTACTTCTGGTCTCTGCCAACATTATCTTCCTTTTCTATTTTGGTTCCACTAAACAAAGCATTTAAATGAAAAGCACACTAATTTTTTTGTGTTTTAAAATACACACATCTGTTATAAATACCTAACCTTTCTAGAACCCTCAAAACACACACTTCACACACTCCAACATCCCTAAATTTCCCCTTGGCAATATGCACCAAACCAAATTGAACAAAGCTGACCCTAACACGGAAAGCTGCAGCAAACAAAAACGTTCAGGTTCTTGAGTTTATTCTCGGCAGTTTCATCAGTATGAACTTTTTACACCCACGAAACAAGTTAGAGATTGCCAAATAGCAACACACACTGTAAGTCTCAACAGAGTCTTTCAGGGTGAAACAACATCCTGAGGTCATCTAACTGCTCCATTTTTGAGGAATGTGAAGAAAATGTATGAACAAACAACAGGCATACCTCCTGTGTAGCACACATATGCTATTTGTCTTAAAAATAAAGCAACAAAAAAAAAGGGGGAACCCAGCCAAACTAATGGCAACTACAATATAAACTCATTTAACCTGAGCCATTAATGATTCATCTTTTATCAGTATAAATGATACGCAGTTCTGCAAGCTCCTAGTTGTTGAATCTCTGTGTACATAACCATTACTGCAACCCTTACTTTAAAATAAAGAAACCAAAAAAGCGTTAGATCTGAAGGTCCAAAAAACAAGCACCTCGCAAAAAAGGCCATCTGATTTCTTCTGGATGCATAAAGGACAGGTAACACTCCAGCAAACTTTAGGGACTATTGGATCACGTGTCATGCTACATCCAAGAGTTCTGTTGGTTTATAAGGACTTAATCCAGCCTAACTCAGAAGTGTTGGCTCTCTTGTGAATCACCAGATGCTGGCAGCAAATGCCACATTCTTAAGATTTTGCCAGTGTTTCCACAAGTAGACTGGAGATGCATGGGACTCACAGCAGCTCCATCCCAATATCCTCAAGGTGCCCTTCCCCTCACTATACTCATCACAGACACAGAACACATTCACAGGTTACCTACATGTGGTTCCCCACCAAACATCCTCCAGATCCAATCCACAGTCAGCTGTCCTCAGTAGCTAATGGCATTTAAAACAATGCAGAGTTCTCAGGGCAGCCCCACTTTAATGACTTGAGGAGGGGGCATTTTAGATCATGACAATGACTGGGAAGCCTTTCAAAGAGGGTGGGTCTTGAGGCACCATAAGTTTTAAAAATCCTGTTTGCACTGTCCCCAGACTGATCCCAAAACTTCTGTTACCCCAACACCTATTTTCTGTGGTAACACTACTTAGTTTGTATAGGTTAAGTTTCCTACAAGACTAGAACCAGCATCTGCTTCACAACCACAGCAGTGGAACAGATGATTGATCAAAGTCATTAACTCTGCCCACTTCTTCCCCCAGCCAAATATCCAAGGAAGTCCAGGCAGTGGTAGATTGCATTACACATTTAGTTGAGCTGGTAAATACACAGTATAAGATCTCATTTCTACGTAAATCTGACAGCAGGTGCATACAGAATCTCAGGCTGTGCAGCTGAATACCCAGTATGGGTGTTCAGATTCATACAGTGCTTCTGTCTGCTTTCCCAAAATGCCTTTTTCCTGTTTCCCTTTATTCTTTATTAATGACAACAGTGCAGGGGCTGTGGCAG
Source organism: Monarcha castaneiventris obscurior (assembly GCA_026261815.1). Taxonomy (NCBI): domain Eukaryota; kingdom Metazoa; phylum Chordata; class Aves; order Passeriformes; family Monarchidae; genus Monarcha; species Monarcha castaneiventris. The sequence goes on from JAMPIT010000879.1 coordinate 5,803,655, forward strand.
ACAGACAGACAGGTGTTGCAGCTTGCTCCAAATATGGAACAGCTTTGATTCAATCTTATCTTGTACAGTAGCTTAGCCAAGAGTCACTGCTTTTGGTAGAAAAGCACACTTCAGGTTCTGCTTTCATCAGCTCCATTCCAGTCCTAAAGGACTTTTTCAATCAACCAAGCAGCTCATCATCTTGACCTCGACTGCAGGCAAGAGATGACTTCTCAGAGCTTCAAATATCCTTCTGGGGAGCAGGGCAGGGATGGGGATCACAGGAGTCTCCATGAGGCAGCATTATTCAAGTCCTGTACAGCGTTACCAGACCCAAGATTACTGCACTGGTTTAGTTTCTCTGTACAATCAGATAATCAGTAAGAGCCTTGCATACCATAAACCACAGGTTATCTGAGGATCGTGGAGATCTTGCTTCCTCTTTCTCCTACTGAAGCTGCAGGTGCCTTTGCCATGTGGGTACAATGTTAGGGGCTCTGCCAGCCCTGTGCCTTGAGGAAGGAGGTCTGATGTGGTGTAACCAGCTCGATGAAAGGCAGGCAGGCAGTCTCGGGAGACCACTGGCTGCCGACTGGGTGGGTGCAGGCAGAGCCCTGCAGGATTCCCCAGGTGTGGCACCGGGAGCCCTTGGCTGTATCCTAGATAAACATCAGTGCAGCCAACACAGAGTCTTTGGAGCCGGCAGAAAAGCTTGTTTGCTCTGGAGTTGGATTTCTTAATATCTTTGTTTTGTTAGGAAACAAATAAAACCTTACCAGTGGCAAACTACGCAAAACAGAGAAAACCTCTTGGACTGCCTCAAGACTCACAGTCTCCACAGCAGAAAGTGTTTTAACATCAAGATTACTTACATCACTAATTTAAATCAAGATACACTGCAACATAAAACTTTAAAAAAAAAATATAGAGATTTAAATCACTGTGCTATTTTATCAAGTCTGCTTTGTTCCTTAATTACTTTCCTAAGGAAAAGCCCATTCAATCTATGAGAGCACAGCTCAGTTCAGTAATGAAATTGCAGCTCTGTACATTCAATCGAACCCTGTCCATTTTCCAGCTTATAAAGAAACAACAAAAAAACAAACAAAAAACAACAGACAGAACTTCAAAAAGTTAAAACAACACCCAGTAATATTTTCTATATAGTACCATGAGCCATACACGCCAAAGAATAAAAAGAAAGGCTAAAGTCTAATCTCCTGCATTTCCCACTTTCTTCTTTTGGGGGGTTTTAATCTTCATCTTCTCCATGTGAGTCTTCTCTATATTTGGTATTTTATTATGCTCCTCTAGCCTAACTCTAAAGCTAAACCATTTTAAACAGTAGAATTACTCCCATTTCACTCTCTAGCAGCTGGTATTCCCTGAGCTTTGCGTTTTGTTTGCTGCCTTCATGACTGCACTTGGGCTTCATGTGGGCTCTGCTCCTGCAGTCTGACTTCTTCATGCAGAGCCAGGCCTGCAGACCTCTGTCACAACCAATGGCCAGAAGAGTCTGCTCACCCAGCAGCAATGCTGCACTCCCTTCCTTGCTATTACACTCAGAGGGGTGTAGATTTATAGCTTTCCACAGTCTACACTTTGCCAAACTTAATCTGTACTTGCTTCATTCTTCAGACTCTCCTACAACATTTTAATTATTTATTGCTTTCTTATCTAAACTCCTTCCATTTAGTCTGTGTCATTGTGACACTGAAAAAGTGCAGAAATAAACCAGCATTTTAAATGCAGATGCCACAGCTTTATAAACCACGTCTGTATGTTACAAGCAGGCTCTCATTTAACTTTGACTGAAGTCTCCTTCTCCACCATAGCCTGTCAAATGCCTTGCCCCATTGAAATGTCTGCTTTGGCTTCCTTCTATAGAGAGGCACACAATACACTTGATTACATACAAGGTTGAATTTCATTGTCTCTTATTCACATTCCTCATGTCTCAAGCTGTCATATTTTGCTATTCATCTTTAAAGGCACTTGCAATTCTTGTCAATATGCTATAATGTGCAAGTTGTCTCGTTTCTGGTGTACAAGCTTGGAAGCCAGGTCTCCATGCTTACTGGGACTGTGGAAACTTCAGCCAGATTGAGAACCTAGCCAAGGTACACAACAGCTCCCTCCCATTCCAGATGTCTGTATTTCCTTCCAACACAGACCAAGCATCACATCTGATGGCTGATAGCCATTCTCCACTCAAAACATTTCTCGTTGTCCCCTCTAGCAGGTCACCCTCAGTCCAGACTGACTGACTTTTACACAAGTCTTGTACAACAGTAACACCTCCTTAATGACATCTGTATGATTTACCAGGGAACAGTAATATTCCAACAATTGGGATTCATCTACCCTCACCATAAGGCTCTTGTATTACTACAGAGAGCTCTGCGCAAGTGCAAGCAGATGAATTCTTTACAACACCATTACCCAGAAATCATTAAGTCCCCCACAGTCATTTTGCTGTGCTTTTCCAGACTTCCTCATTTACCAATATTGAGAATCTCAGCCCACACCATCACTCTGTAGCTCTGCCATTGCAAGTGAGCACCGGGGAAGATTTGATGCCTGGAATTCACTGCTGCTCAGCACACAGCTGTGTTTGCTCAGACCTTCAAGGAGAGAGCCCTCATCTACTCCCTGCAAAGGCACAGGCCACAGAAATCTCCACAGCCTGCGTTCAGCATCTCTTGCTGAACACGAATCTTGTAGCAGCCACCACCACTCTTCCTCACTTCTTTCAGCATGGCCAGAAATCCCAACCACACTCCTGCATGCTCTAAATCATTAGCAATCCATGTGTCACACAATATAACCTGCATTACTTTTTCTCCCTCTTTTCTACTGTCACTCCTTACTGCAGTAGCTGAGTATCTTTCTGTGAAAAAAAATCAATACTAGGGAAGTCCCTAATGCATTAGTGGAAGCCTGTGGCATTTCTATTTTTGGCAAAAATTACTTACCAATGTAGGATGTAAAACATTTATATTTTAATAATAGCAGTTTGTCATATCTGGGCTATATTTTATGTATTCTTCTTTTTTTGCTTCTCATCTCCACAACATACTTTTTTAATAAACTTAATGGCAATTCTATCATTTTAATTTCAACTGGAATATAGCCAAACCACTAAATCTACTCTGGAGACCTACTGATTTATGGTCATCTTTTGATAAGTTGTATTTTCTTTATTGAAGCACCTCTGGGTGCTATTGCAATAGAGCTATTTGCAATTGCAAATGAACAATGAGGCAGATTTTCTTAGCACAAGAAATCCAGAGGGCTGCAGAAAACACACACAAGAGATACAGCTTCGCCTACATGATTGCATATAATTCAGTGAAATGCCAAATTGCTACATACTGTGTTTAAACTAGACTACTACAGCCCTTAGGAAGAAATGTGGTTTTTTGATTGCTTCTGTAGGCAAACCTGTGTCAGAGATGCATTATTCAGAAGATTTATAACACAATTATAATACATTAATATGTTAACCCCTTAAGATATTTTTAAGCAAAAAAGGGGTTTAATACAGCCTGTGAAATTAAATCAGCAGTGCCAGGAAATGAGGCAAGCTTCCAAAAAACACTAAAACTAGCAAAGAGATGGTGGGTACTGAGTCTACATAAAATATACCACCAGTGCTGACCACACTACATTTACAACTGCCTTGCAACAGTTTAGAGAAGACTCTTACACCTCTGCCAAAATTGGATCCTTCCCATCCTAGCATCTTCTGTCAAACCACAGGGAGGAAATAATAAAGGAAAGAGGAAATAAATGCAGAAAAAATTAGCAAATAAAAAACACACCATGACTTGATTTGGCCTATTGCATCCTCTAGGGTTTTTGGTTTTGCCTCCTTTTTCTCATGATTAATTCTTCTGCAGACATTATTGCATATTATGGTACAATGGGGATTTTAGAATCAAAGACAAACTGTTGTTATAACCAAGTAAACATTGAATGGGATAACACAATACATTCCACTGTAATTTGGAACTGCAAAATCCAGGCAACCAAACTGGTGAGACGATGAGAGGTCAGACAAATAAGTAGAAAGCAAAAGCTGTGAGCTGTACTATAAATTAACCACCTCAATTAGTTTAATTTTGATCCTTCTCTGAAAAGGTTCTGCTTCTCACTTTCCCCATGCCTGAAAAAAAGCACTCCAAAATCAAAAGACAAAACTGCCAGTCAGCTATAGATGCCTTCAACTCTTCTGTTACTATGCAGAGAAGGTACTGAAGAAAATTCAACTTCACCCTGGGATTCAATAACATTATTTAGGATGACAAGAGGTTATTTCAAAAACCTGAAGTAGGATCCCAGACAAACAAGCTGTTTCTCAGGAACATTGCACACTTAAGAGCTACTGGATAACTTCCACCTGCCAGCATGAGAAGCCAGGCACTACCTCCAACATGACAAGCTGTGCCAGAATCTGTCTCACAAGGATCAAGAGAGCTCTGAAAGTAGTTGGCAAATAATTATAACTCCTAGCAAAACTGGAATCTCAAAAGGCATGGAATGTGGGAGAGGGAGATCTATCAGGAATTAAGCTTCAGGCTTTTCAACATTTACTGCAGCATTTGAATGACCTCTTCTGTCCCGCAGGGAAGCAAAGACAGCACCAGCACCTACAACCACATCCACAATCCAGTCATTCTTAGCCTGTGGAGCAAGTTAATGCTTGACATAGGTCTTCAAAAACACCTTGAATGCTAAATTAAGTAGCACAGAAATTAAGTCTAAATGCAAGCTATCACAACGCTTACAGCATAAACCAGATGCCTGAAGAAGATGGAGAAAAAAGCACATCAATAGGAACAAAAATGCTGAGTCAGACTGCTCTCTTATTCCTGTGAAGCAAAACCTGATTGCATCTTGGCCTTTGCCCCACTCAGCCCTCAGATGAGATTTATTCATATGACATGACAAGTAGGAGAGAGCAGCCAAAATGGCATATCCACTCCTCTCCCACAGATGCACGTCTCATGGAAGCAGTAAAGGATGACTTTTGGAAGGTGATAGCGAAAAAGCTGTACATAAATAATAGTTTTCAAACTTCTTCTAACAACTAGGCTCCTGTATTTCTTCTAGTGGCAGTCTGAAGTGTAAGTCTAAGAAAGAAACTTGCTTTCCTTTTCAACAAATCCCTTAAGAGTCCATGAACTGTGTGTCTGTGATCCACATGCTACCCTGGCTGAAATCAGCTCTTTGCTCTATCCAACTCCCTGCCCTGCTCAGCTCTGATCACCTCCAACCCCTCAGTTCCCTTTTTGTCCCACAGGGCTGCTGCCATCACACAGCTTGAAGCCCAAGCTGCTCTGGAGGTGGTAAAGCCAGGAAGACTTGCTTTATCCTAAGTAGATAGTGTTTGACTGTTTCTCTCCTGAAATACATTTACAATGTTTTTGAACAGTCAAACCCAACAAACACTTGCTCCCCACTGTAATTTCAGGTCATTCATGCCTGATTTCCACCAGACCCTGCTCTTGCACTTCTTGCCCGCAGGAGGCAAGACAACCACTGCTTAGGACAAAATGAAATAACTCAGCTCAGTGAAAAAATGAGAAATTTGAAAGGCCTGATCCATCTCCACCTAATGACTATGTGCCCTGTTCACGCTGGGACAACATTTAGAAACCTGTTCTATACAGTTCTCCTGAGTTTTATAGCCCTGGGAGTGCTGCATCACAGACCTGACCCCTTTGGACTCATCCAAATTCACAGCATCTCACCATGCACAACAAATGCTGACAGTAATAGCCTGTTTCCTTATTTAAAGGAATAACTTTAGTGGATACAGCACATTACATAAAGGATTTCCAGTTTTATTATAGCTCTCAGAGAAGGGCTTTGAATAATTGCTGCCTTCTAATCTTTCTAATCTTTAATTTTTGTTTCATAGCAGACTGACTGTTTTGTGGTTATGGCAGAGAAGGACGGAGGATGAATAGGAATAGGGAGTAACTCCAAATCAAACTGGAAGAGAGATTCACCAGCAAATCCTACTCTTCCCTATTAGGATTACGGAAGTATTTACACAACAACAGAGCTTCCTTTACACAAGGGACAAACAAGAAATGTAAGATTGATAAGAAATCGTGTAAGAATGGGTCCCTTTCAACTCAGCATATTCTATGAGCTGACACAGGTAAGCACTACTTTAAAAGTGAGACTATTCATTTTTAACCGAAAAATCCAATGTAATGTGGATATACAAGATGTTCCAGAGATGTAAAGCCAGACTGAGGCGTGCAGATTTCTCCTCCCTCTCCCAGACTGAATGGATAGTAGGTCATGGCTCAATCTTTATAAGCAAATTCACTCAAGCCCCAAAACCCTAGGAAAGACTTAAGATACAGGATTTAAGATAAGGACTCTACAGCCTGAGTATAATGGTGATTACAAGAGAGTAAACATCTGTACGTGTTAATTTATGATGAGGAGTCAAGCCTTTCTTACTTCATACTGATTTTCATACATCAAGCTCCAAGCAGCAAATATTCTAATTAACTTTTTTTTTGGTGCAAAACAAAAGCTGTGTTTATTTTGAAGTGTTTCTGTGCCTATTTGTTTGCATAACATTATCTCGACTTTAAGCCAACTGAACGGAGTTTTCAGAACACAGGTATAGAGGCAATGCTCCAGCAATGTGCTCTGAAAAACAGACATTTCCTCTATTGCTCCTAAGAGAGGAGGTCGAACAAGCTCTTATGCCCAGTGGGAATCCTGGTCTGACAAGCAGGGATAAGTACAAAAATCATGCAGTGCCTGAGGTTATAAACACAGTGTGCAACTGCTGCTCACAGAGCTTAAGATACACAGGACACTGGCCATTATCACTGTGCTTTATTTTACCCATATGTCATCTGTGAAGCAAGATAAAACAGCACCAGGCAAAAAGAGGTGTGGTATCTTCAAGGACAGGTTAAGTCAAACTGTGCCATGAAAACACCATTTTCACACATGTATTTTTAGTATAATCCCAAGGATATAATTTTATCTTGCTCCCACATAGTGTCTTCTTATCAAGTCCCGCAGTCTGTGTTATAACTCAGGGCAAACAGCCCCAACTGCTGCATGCTGCTGTTGCAAAGAAAAGACAGGACTATTTATTGGCTTTCAAGCACTACAAAGTGAACTGCATTGCTTGCATGAAAAATGTTGCAGAAATATTCTTAAACTATTTCCCTTTCACTCCAAATAGGAAAGAAATCAATTCAAAGGACTATAAATTTAGAGCAGGAGGACCAGATCTAAGCACAGCTCATTAAATGATGTGATGACTTAAAAAACATTATTCATAGAATCACAGAATGGTTTGGTCTGAAAGAGACCTTAAAGATTATCTAATCCCAGCCCTGCCTGTGGCAGGGACACCTCCCTCTAGACCAGGTTGCCCCATCCACGCTGGCCGTGAAAACTTCCAGGGATGGTGTATCCACAACGTCTCTGGGCAACTTGTTTCAGTGCCCTACCACCCTTATAATCTCAGGGCTTAGTTATAAAAATAAGGTTGTAGCCCTCAAACTGGCAAATTTGAACATGTAAGCTATGTGAAATCTCTACATAATTTTATTAGCCCAAATCCAGTCACTCCGAAGCTGTTCCAAATAGAGTGAAGGGCATTGTATATTTGTATTTCTTTAAGTCTGTAGTCTTGGTGACAGTGGGGGAGTCTCAAAAAACATTAGCTCTTTTTTTTTTTTTTTTTTTTTTAAATAAGCCAGAATTACACTGGGTTTGATTGCACCTCCATTTCCTTCCCTTCTGTTCTGGTTTCTAGAACTGCTAATAAAGTTGGGCCTTTGTGCTAAGCTGTGTAAACTGTTTTATATGCAAATATTTCAGAATTACACTGCAAGCGTGGCAGATCCAGGAGACAAATCACTGTTGCAGAGGGCATTAGTTACATCTTCCTCCCCCACTTCTTTTTAACCAAACATGAGAAATTTGGGTATTTCTATAGTTTTCTCACTGTGGGGAAGTCCCTGTCACTGACAATTATAATACTTTACCATGAGGTACTATAATGAACACTCTCAGGGTTAAAACATTGGAGAAGGCACTGGATGTAAGCTGTGGATTCACTATTACAAGTGACTGCTATAGAGCCAGTATTCTCTAGAAAAATATCTAAAGTTTGCTATCATATTTCCTGAGTAAGTTCTATTGCTCTGGAGTGAACCAATGGGATCACAGCACCTTCATTGCTGATTAGAGGTAAAACTGTGTTCCCCTTTAAAACATTAAATATAGAAGCAATTAATAAGCACATGCATGGGAATAAAAATGACTGGTACATCTGGAGATCAAAGAAGAAAGCAACAGCAATGGAACTTCAAAGTGTTTTCTAACTGCTAAAGTTTTTACAAGGACATTTCCTTTCTCTTTTAATCCCTGATTAAATGCATGCCAAATGGTCTGGCAGAAACTCCATCACCAAACATGGAAAAACCATTTGATGCAGGTCTCTGTATACACAAGTGAGTTCACACACATTTCTGAGAAATGTCTCAGTTTTATCTTCTCCCAGAACCAGCAGGGTCAGTCTCACACAAGACAAGTTTGCAGATAAAGTGCAGCAATAGGATTCCTTGCAACACTTCTGTTCTAAGGCCCTGTCCTAGACATGGTTTATGGTAGTTTCACAGTGCTGGGGCAGCATCAGCAGGGTGAAGACGTAGCTCATGGGGCCAGAGAGCTGTAGCTGCAAAAGCAAGGCTGTCAGCCTGCAAAGCAGACTTGACTGCCTTGGCTTCATCTTGCTTCCTCTCAAATGGGCAAAGGAATTCTCAGGAACAATACTTTCCTAAGATGATTTTTTGCTAGAGTAGACTTATCCAAGGGATGCTGATGGCCCAGGCCCATTGCTGTACTTTGAATAATCAGGCTCTGAGCCAGGCTGTGGGGGGCTGCTGACTGAGACTAGCACTTGGACAGCTTTTGCCTGGGCTCTACACTGAGACAGAGGCCCCTTCAGAAGCTCATCAGCGTGGCAATAAATTAAAAAGCAAGTGAACACTTAGTTGATGTCTGTGAAAAGTCAATAAACCTTTCATTGCAAAACCAGCGGTAGGTAAACTCCTTTTATCTCAACACTACCATTTTTCTTCTCTACAATAGAGAAAGCCATAGAGATTTTCTACTTAACAGGCCTCTTGATCTGTATAAATCCCTGCCTTCTTCATCCTCAGTTATTTTAATAGGTACATGCAATTCCAAAGCATCCAGGCCTACAAACTGTGTATGGCTCAAGCCACATCATCTTTCCACTAATCTGGTTTAAAAGAAGCACAAGATGTGATGTCAAGGCTAACTTTTTCATTTCATGTTCAAGATATGGGTCTCTTAGAGGTATTACCAACTGCTTTCCTTCTCTCTGGTCTCCACCCACACACAGCAATAGTCTCCAGAAACTTGTTGGGGTTTTTGTTCATTTGGGGGTGTTCAGTTGGGTTTTAAGAGTTGAGTGAATGTTTTAGTCCAGTGTCTTGCCTATTTTCTATAAAAGCAGAACATGAAGAATGAACACTTTCTATCAGTCTGGCACTTCACATATTTTTAAAGTTTAATATAAATACAAGTATGATGTGTTGGGTTTGTTTGGTTGGGTTTTTTTTTTTAATTAGATTTTGGGGTCTTACTTTTAAAGCAGTTCTCTAACACAGTAAATCCCAGCATGCCTGATTTCAATAAGATATACAACAGGATGAACTCATTAACACCCATAGCATGACATTTATAAAGCACGCATGAATGAAAACCAGTATGTGTTGTATTGGCTATAAAATCTGAATAATTTAATTAATTCATTACTACATGTCAAACTGGTAGTGAAGTGGCACAGGACATAATTGGACTGGTATCCCAGCATTGTTTTAATTAATTTTTATTTTGAAGGATATCATTTGCAAGGGGAAAAAAAAAAAGATACTGAACCTTGCAATCACAAGTGTATTGCCAAATTTGATGGCTCTCATACATGAGAGACCTAGATTAAAATTTCCCAGATGGCAAACCATTCTGAGGAATAACAAAGCCTTTTCTTGACCACTGTTTAAGATCTGAATACTGTAGTCTTCTCCATGGCTTGATACTGCTCAAAGTTTTATCTTGTCATAATTTGAAGGAAAACAAAGGTTTATTTCAACTGGCTCTCCCTGTTGTTTTACCTACTAACCAGAAGATTAATACTAACAATTATTTTCTGCCACCTCTAAATATACTCTTTGCTTTCACAAAGATTAATGTAAAATTAGTACCAAAAAACCCCAAATATGAGTGTGACTACCACACACATACCCACACCAAAAAAAGCCTTATCTGGGGAAAAACTAAAAACATCATGTATGAACATCATACTCAGCCAATTTACTTTAAGAAGGAGCCCCTTCAAAGAAGATTTCATATTCAGACTTTACTTGACAAATACTTTTAAACACCTGAAATTAATCTGCAGGCTGAAAAGTAGAGCAGTGTAATTGGGAAGGTAAAAGCTACCTTCAGTCATATTTAAAATACCATATTCCTACTTTATCAAAACAAGGATTAGTGTATGTGGTAACAGAGCCTCTCTCTCCCCTGCAGCTGCTGTGCTCTGACTGAAGCAATAGCCAAGTCACACTGCTGCAGTAGGAATTGTTCAAAATACTGCTCCAGTCCCATTGCCAAGGCAATAGAGCCCAAACAGAAGCAGGAGCAGAGTTCAGAGCCCCAGCCATCCTCAGCTCCCTCCTGGATGCCTGGGAACCCTGACGAAGTCTAAGCTTTAGCCCAATGACAGCATTGCCTATGCAGTTCACCACATGCTAAAACAGCCTTACAAATGGGTTGAACTTTCAACCTGAAGATAAAAGGCCCACTTCTGAGCTACACTGTGCCTAGGGTTTTCCTCTTCTAAATAATTCAGTCATGCATATCCTATGCGGATAATGAAATAATTTAGCAGTGTATTAAACCAAAAGAACAAGCAGTTATGGCTATTTTTATACCTCGCCCTAACTAGGAATTACCGACCTGTTGCACTATACTTTATTCACATTTACCTCTAAATAGCTTCCATTTTCATGCTAAGATGGTGTTCTGAGAGAAATAACTTATCTAAAGAGCTGTATTCAAATACATTGGCATCCAGATTTCAGTAGAGGTAGAAAGAGGAGCAAAACCAGGAAAAAAAACCCCAATATGCTAAACAAAAATATATCAGGTTCAGCATTCATTCAAAGCATGTGATAAAGAAATGCAACAAACGGTTTGCTGGAGCAGAGCCTTTTCACATTTCTACAAAGATGGTTTTTGTAATGACTGGTCAAGGACCAAAGTAGGCATTGCAGGGATTTCTGATCCTGCAGTAACTGCTGCTCCTCAGTGTTTTCAGAGATCATTAGCTCTCACGGTCAGGATATGCACAGGAGACAAGCCAACTACATTTCACAACTGAGAGGAGCATATGTCAGGCTCATTTTTCTTCCTCAAAACACAACTAAGCTAATTCTAAAACTTTTTTTTTTCTCCCGTAAATTAAAATATAATTAAATTCCATAATAAAATGGAAACCATCTAATCCCTTCTCCCACACTGGTAATAAAAAATACCACCCTCAAGAGTGAAGGGGCAACAGCACCTGGAACTGCAATGACCTGGGTGTTGCAGTACATCATTACCTGGGCTCTGCAGCAGAGGAATTGACCACTGCTCTTCACTGACAACAAAGGTATTTCCCTGGAAGGTGATGTTTGTGTAGATGAGTCACATTCGTTTTATTTCAAAGTAAACTAAATAAGGAGAGTGTTCAGAACTAGCTCATTAGCTGCCTTCAGTAGTATATAAACCGTTTGCCTTTACTGCAGTTTCACTGTGAAGTCCCTATCATCGCATTTCTTACCTTTTTAGAGGAACCTCCCACAGGGTTTTGAAGAAAATCAATTTTCCCAACTGTTATATATCAGATGTCAAAAACTATAACAAATTCACAAGCTAAAAAGGCCTGTCTTCATAGAATACTCCTGCAGGCATTCCCATCATACTAGAATTGCCCTTGGATATCTGGAAGGATCCTTCTCATGGAGCGACCTTGCAGCTGTTACCTCACTTACACATTCTCACGAGGTTGAGCTATTTTAGTTGGGACTTGCAAGAAAATCTTTTCTTAAATGTCTTTGGTCCAGCAAGAAGAAATTGAACCCCAGGGATTAAAGTCCAGAAATAAAACAAAATCTATACAAGTAAAGCACAATAAGTAAGCAGTGAATTTTCAGACAAACTGATGTCCTGGTGGAACCAGCTTTGCCTGCCCTTACAGTGAACAAACGACTGATATGTAAACAAGTTCAAACCATTGATCTGTGGCAACAGGATCAACTGCACCTTGCACTAGTAGGAGGTTATGGTGCAAGCCAGTCCTGGCAGCACTGAGTGTGCAAGTTCAGCTGACGTGACCCCAGTCCTCACGCTTGCTCCAAACATCTGCTTTGCCTGTTCTCTGGAACTACAAGCTCCTGAGAATAAAGACAATTCTCTGCTTTATATAAATACCAGGTTTAAAGTGATGTTGAGGCCTTTGGACTGTAATTAAAATGTCAGACCAAAATAGCTACCAAGGAGCACTGCAGGAACGTTTTAACTTAGTATTTTTAGTGGTTTGGATTGGCTTGGGGTTTTGGGTTTTTTGGGGTTTTTTTGCTTCTTTTCTTTTTAAAGGACATGTAGTACCATGTGCCTTAAAAAAAAGTAGTCACGGCTGTAGAATAGAAAAGTAAACAACAGCTTGAAACAGTCTTAACCTTTTTTTATCAAAAACTCAATTAAAATCTCCCTATGAAGATAAAAGTCTGGTTTTTGTTAGCAGATTTATCTGTACAAGTTTCCTGCCAAGAAGAATGCTTACGATACTGCATATCAACAACTTGATCTACTTTCTCTTCCTGCTGTCAAAAAATTAAATTTTATTATTTTACAAAGATGAGTATCATCACTATGACAACAAACCTATGACCTGGAGGATGCCATGAAATAACATGGCAAGAAAAATCAACAAAAGGAAACAAAGAATGAAGAACAGTTTTGGGAGCATTCCTCTTCTCTGGAAGTGTTCCTTTTGCAACGAACTCACTTCAGGAAATCTGCAGGTCCACTTAACAAGGAATGCTCTCCTCTCCCAAGTAACAAGTGATAGGCCAAGCTGTGTCAGAGGAGTTTTAGGTTTGATATTAGCAAACATATATCTTCACCAAAAGGGTTGTCAGGCACTGAAACAGGCTACCCAAGGAAGTGGCGGAGTTGTCTTTCCTGGAGGTATTTAAAATGTGTAGATGTGGCACTTAGGGACATGGTTCAATGGTGGGCTTGGCAAGTGTTGGGCTAATGGTTGGACTCAATGGTCTTACAGGTCTTTTTCAAGCTAAAGGATTCCATGATTCTACAATTTGCTTCTAAAGCAGTCAAGTCTTGAAGCAAAAGGTCACTGCCAAGTTATTTTGGTTCCTTGGTTAAAGCATCTTTATGTGTGCTACAGTGGAACAAAGCCTGTACTTTGCACATGGGCATTTTCAAACTCAGAGCACAGGTGCCTTCAAAACATGTGACAAATCTGGAAAGAAATCAAGATGCATTCCCTTGTCATTCAGAATAGGCTTTGGCTCCACTTATGCAAATGAAAAAGAAAAATGTGACCCTACTTTATATGCTCTAAATACCAATTAACTTTACGTTCAACCCTCTTTTACTTTTCATAACTTAAAAACCTTTTCATATCTGTTTCATACCTTTTTTTAATGGCAGACAGAAATACTTCCTAAGGCTATCTAGATGTAATAATGCATCTTTATCATCTTGAGTCATTCTACATATTAAATCCTAAACCAATGTCAAATTAATATTTATGGAAGAAGTGGATTTCCATGAGTATTTCACAGCCAGCACTATAAATGTCATTCCCAGTCCATATTTCTACCTCCTCACTCTGAGCTACTTTGTGAATGATAATCGGTTCACTGCTGCTACTGTTCTATGACTATTGTGCTGTGTGTACCACAGACAAGGAAATGTAATGGAAATGAAAAGGGTTTTTTACATTATCATAAAGTTTTATGCTAACAGACAGTTATTTTTAATTCATGTAACCACTGAATTAATTCATAAAATGCATAGCCAGTAGAAAAGACAGTTGGCATTTCTCTATAAGATGAGAACCAGACTTAATATTTTTCAGCTTTTGTTTTAGACAGTTCATTTTATCAAAACCTGTATTTCAGAGTGACTGAAATAACAGGGTGAATTTTCCCAAACGCTTTGGCCACAACAAAAGAAAAAATGTTTTGAAAATATTGGGCTTATTTGGTTCAGATTCAGCAAAACAGTATACCAAAAAATCTCTTAACAGTTTATTCCAGCAGTTCCAGAATAAACTATAAATATTTCCACAACACTAAATTTTCAAGCTCTTGTAATAAACATTTGCCCACTAACAAATTAATGTTAGATTTGCCTAACACTGTTCATTTTACACTTCAGCCCTGGTCCCTCCCCAGCTGTGGAGAATCTACGTGATCCTATTTGCACCACTCTTGTCCTACATGAGAAGTTGTGGAAATCCCAGTTTCCATTCCCACTCTGAACCTGCTAAAGGATGGTGGCTGCTCATGGCCTGCCACTGGAGCGCTGGGAATTGGCTCCACAGCCCCTCCAACAGGAATGAAAACCCTGCACACTGCCCTTAGTTCAAGCTGGCACAAAAAGGGGAAATGTAACTTCTGGCCCTGATTTGAGAACTTCACTTTCCCTTGAAAGGGAAAACCAACACACTTTTGAAAATGTCAACACAATTAGCTTCACATACATCACAATCAATTATTTTGACATATCTAAAACACTGCATTTGACCAAAAATTAAAAATTCGGTTTCCCTTTATTTCAGTAAAAGTAACTTTTGAATCATTTTTTTCCTCCATCCCCCCAGTTTGATCAACAACTGGAAGCGTCAGACATTTGTGTAAAACAGATGTTTTTCTGGTGCAAAATAAAGAGAAAAGCCCAACAAGAAAAATATCAGTAGCAAAGTAACAGTAGAAACAAAATGTTAGTGGTTTTCATGGTCAAAGTTCTTCAACTAAAGAGGAAAAGACATCCTCTTTTTCATTTGCATTACAATTATACTTGGATGACCCATCTAAGACAAGCTTTCCATTGTGCTCAGTAAAAGATACCATCCCAACTTACAAAAGCCTAGGGCAAAGAGTAGGAGAGGAAACAAAAGCATGAAGATATTAAATAACTCACCCAAGGTCACCTGAACTTACTGGAAGAGAAGAGCCCAGGATAAAGCCTGTGTGTTGTGCTTCCCATGCACTGGCTCATACAGAGCCTAAAAGCCTTCTCTGAGAAGCTGCTCCTGAAGAAACATGTCAGATGCAAAAACTACACACAAGAAATTTGGAGAAAAATAAGTCAACAGTCCCCCTCCACCAGCACTGCTACTATGGGACTTCCAACTTCCAGCAAGGGGGAGCAATGCCAGGAAGTGCCAGGATGCCCTACCCAGCTCAGAAGGGTAACTACAGCCAAGACCAGTCTCTGTACCTACAGCAGCTTCCTCTGCAGTCTCAAACCCATCACAACACTCAAGTCCTAGAAGTTTAAATCTCACCCAAACTCTCAAACCTAAATAACAAAAAGGTGATTTGTCTGTCTAGTTTTCAGAGTGCCTGTAATATAAATCCTGCCCTTCCAAGCTAAATGAGGCAGACACATCTGGAGACACTTCTTTGGGAACCAGAGTGTGTTTTCAGAAGCTAACAAACATCCAAATGTCATACTGTATTCATCAAGGCACCTCCTTCTCTTGCACAGAACTGTGCTGGTTAGGTAATTTCATTTAAATAAAAATTCAGGGTCCCTTGGATGGCAACCCAATTTTGATTGAAATGACAACTTTAGAACATCAGCTCAAAACACATACAATTTCATTCATTTTGTGTTGCACATTCAAATAAAATAAAGAAGTAGCAAATCCAGAGTTTATGTTACATGAAAGAAACTAACATGCAATTGCAGGGGCCAACAAAACACAGATCAGAGTGTTTGCCAGTCTTTCTCCACTACAGACCAGGAAAACACTTGGGAATGTGACTTAAAAGCAGTTTTCCCCTCTTCCTGAACTTTCTGCATGCTCATTTTCATCAAGCCATGATAAGGCTAAGAAAAACATTAGTACAAACTGAATTCACTTACAGATAATTGAAGGAGACAATACAAAAATTCCAGGTTCCCTTTCAGCTCTGTTTATCTAGCTTTGAGTAACTGCCCTAAACACATTTCACAAAATTTAAGTCATGTTGTTTTTACAAGTAAACAATGCTGCCTACTTACAAATACAACTCAGGCTAAAGTAGCAATAACTTGATATTTAACAGGAAGCAACCAATTTTTTCCTAAGCCAGTGAATTCTAATACAGCAATGAACTTCTTTTATATATATACAATTGATGTTGCTATTAATCATTAAAGATAACTTCTAACACAATCAAATATTAATTATTGATGGCATTAATTACCAGTTTGTCACAGTCTTAGTAGTCTCTTAACTGAGGAAAACCCACATGTATTGTAGATTTTAGGCACTGATTCCCTAGATGATGAATACATATTTTTCCTATTACACAAGTGAGGAATTATTAAGGTCTTCACTGACAACTGTCTTCTCTGAAGATTATAAACCAAATGCATCTTGCATTTTTCCCTCTGAAGAGAAAATTGTTTAGAGACTGTGATGGGCATTCATTCATGCTCTTCCCTATGAGTCAATTTGTCTCTGGATTTCCATTTTGTAAGACTTGTAGAACTTAACGGGACATGAGGCAAAAATTTGTGAATCAAGCTTCTTAATTTTGTAGTGCTTTCCTTCTCCTGTATACCAAACCACCAAGAGCCCTCACTCCTGTAGCTTTCTCCTACGTTAGCTCCATCTCTCCAGACTGTCCTTCTTGCTACATATCTTCCTGCACACCCCTTTCTAGATAGAGTCTCTTCTTTTCTTTGGAGAATAGCACCTATTTTCCAGAATTTTGCCTTTTTATCTTAGTACTCAGATCTCTCTCCAAATCTCCTCTAGCACACTGACTCCATCCATATTGCAAGTAGTTTTTTCCCTTCCAGCTGAGCACTTCATTATTTCAGAAGACAAATGTCTACCATAAGATACTAAGATCTCCAAAAGTTCTATGTGCTACTCTAGTCAAGCTTCTCAGTACATGAACAAAACAAACCCTTGGTCAGTTCCCCTGCTTTTCCAACACCCTCTCATCCCTTCCTTTTTTTTTTTTTGCCCCTTCTTCTGAGGAAGAAAAAAAAAAAAACCAAAATTAAACATAAGGGTGCTCTAAAATTTGTGAAGACAATTTCCTTGGGCCCACACAGCATGCCTGGGTGGGTGACAGCAGTAGAGCAAAAGACACTGCCCATCCTCATTGCTTTCCCACACTGAAAACATGACACATGGTACAGCAGTCTCAGGAATCTCAGGCTTCTGCACCACAGTGTGTATCTTTTGTGATTTGGGTATTTGGTATTTGAGTCTAAAAGAAAAGGGAAGCAGTGCAAAAACAAGGAAGCAAAATCACTCTAGCCAGATTAGCACATTAATCAAGATGTAACTGCACAGCAATCACTTACCTGCATGCAACATCTATAAACCCTAACAGCAATGAACAAGGGTAATAGAGCAATGAATGAGGGTAATAAATGGCACAGCTACATGCTTTTAGTTCACTTGATTGTGTGCACAAGACACTAAAAACTTTTGAGGTATATTATTTCTTACTAAAAAAAAAACAAAACCAGAACAGTCTGCATCTATATTGCATAAAATGTAACTTCAGAAGAGGAAAAATTACTGCAAATACTTCTACCTTTATTTCAAAAACAACACCAGAACAGCCAGCAACAGGATAAACTGTTGACCCACCTAATTAACACACAGTTATTTAAGAAGTAGTTAGTACAACTCAACATCCTTTCCATATACCAGTAGAGGATATTTTAAAAACAAGTCCAGCTCAAGCCACACTGGAAACCAAGGGTCTTCACTTAATTCCCAAAGGGTTTTTATTTAAATCAGAAGAACAGTCTGACTTCAACACCAACAGAGGAGATGTAAAGGCAGTGGGAAACAAGGTCATTTTGGCCTACAGCAGCCTTCCCCCTGAAGAGACAGCAGCCCTGAGGAGCTTGGCAGAAGGAAGTGAGGAGTGGCTGGGGTGCATGGCAGGTACAGGGCAGCAGCTCCTGGTGCCTGGCTCCCTGCTGCCTCCCTGCCCTTCCCAGGCCACAGCATTTCACAAGGGATTACCCGGGTGAAGGACAAAGCACTCATCTGTGTGTGCTTCGTTTTAGCACTGTAACCACCACCTGTACTGAGGGATCTCTGGGCATCCTTACCAACAACGTGATAAGTAAAACTGGGAAATGGAAAATGGAAAAAATAGCCTCCTTGGTAAGGGCTATTTTTTCTGTCTTTATGTAACAAAATATCAAATGAGGTCTAAAGAAGTATTCTTTCCCTACACAGTTACCCATCAGGCTTCAATTTAAAAAGCATCCATATTCAGAATAGAAAAGGACATGCTGAAATTCAAACAGGGGATTAAATCCAGCTCTTACAGGGTTTAACACCAGGAAAATATTAAAGGGCTTGTCTTGAATAACAATATCCTTAAGACTAATATTAAAGTGCTTTCTTGAACTGGGGTCATGAGGGAACCATAACCCTGATGATTGGGCAAGTGGAATGGGGAGTTAGAAAAAAAACAATTGTCAATTACTATTAACATCAGTAGCTGCAGGAGCCTATTTATGTGTTTTGGTTCATTTTGTTCCATATTTATGTGTCTTGCGATCAGCAAGAGGAGATGTGTTCATGCAAATG
Source organism: Monarcha castaneiventris obscurior (assembly GCA_026261815.1). NCBI lineage: Eukaryota > Metazoa > Chordata > Aves > Passeriformes > Monarchidae > Monarcha > Monarcha castaneiventris. The sequence goes on from JAMPIT010000879.1 coordinate 5,822,577, forward strand.
AGTGATTTGACTCAGAAGGGTTTCAGTCCTGCCTGCTAAGAGAAGTTACACCATGCTGCAACCAACAGAGAGCTTACAAAGGAATAGAAAGAATAAATGTCAATGAGTTACAAAAACTGGTACTGAATAAATACATGCTGAGTACACATCCAGCACTGTTACACAGGCACGGGTGCTGTGAATTCTTGACACTCAAGCATATGAAGCAAGGAAACTGATGAAACAAAACATATGCCTAATTTATTTTGCTCTGTTGACAGTCTTCCTTTACCTGCCCAGTCTACATGAAAAAGTAACACCTTCAAAAAAAAGCCCAAAATCCCATATTCTTTGTATTACTGCAATACACATCTCAATTTACTCACAAGGACACATGCTAATACAGCCATACCATTTCCACTGGCCTTCACAACATGATTCACTGTGACCTATGATTTATGTTTCTGCACTGGATGTGTATTATATTGTAGTCAGAAAGCATTCACAACCAGATGAACTAGATCATTCTGGCCATCACTCTCCTTACACTAAAGCCCTTTACGTTCTTTTGGCATCAAAAAAGAAAAAAAATAAAGCAACTATAAATCTAACTGGTCCTCATTTAACTGCTTTATATTAATATGCAAACATCCATTTTCACACTGTCACAGACACAAAGCTGGACTGAGACACAGCCCTCCACTGAGTCCCTAAGCCCTTTTAATAGAAAAAGCAAAACAAAAACCTTCATAAGGAAAAAGCCCACAGCCAAATGTAATTATTACCATTTGACTTTGGGTCCCAGGAAAACAAGGCAAAAATACTGATTGGTTGACTGAGCTGAGAAGTTAGTACCAGATCCCATGGAATAAGATGGTAATTGGATTTCTCCTGCAATGCAGTTCCCAGGAGCACCAGGCCATGGTGACATCCTGCATCACACGCAGGGACTTCCCAGGGCTGCCCAGGAGCTGCCCTGGGCACCCACTCCCTCAGCATGGGTTAGCCAGCCTTGCTTGGTGCCATGTGTCCAAAAAGCCCTGGCAGCTCCAGCAAACAACGTTCAGGGGAGGAAAAGGGGGCAGCATCCTGATGCCACCTGTTAGACTTCAGTGCTGCAAGGACTGTAGCTGGTATGGAGGAGGTAGCAACCATCTGCCACTGCCACAAGTGAGCGTGCAGAACATCACTAGCTTGGAGCAGACAAACAGCAGGGAAAGAGCAGGCATCTTCCTGATAAAACAGAGACTTAATTGTTGATGAGCCTGATTACTCCTAAGGTTATTTGACACTCTCCACCTTGGGCAAATTAAGTGTTGCCTTTCACCAGCTGAATTTCAAATCAGACAGATCTGCAATTTACAAGAATGACATTAGAGGGGGAAAAAGCCCAGCCCTTCTTCCTTGTCTTGATGTGTCAGAAAAATATGATGACCCCATCTTTGATCCATTCTTAGAGATATATAATACTAAGGACTCTTCAAAACAAAAGCCTTTTAAATCAGGTTCTAAGTAACGCTCTTTTCTCCATGTCTCAGTTACTGTGTCCATAAAATTAAAGATATGCCCTCAGTCTGCAGGCACTAGTAATTATTGCCTGAGCAACGCTAAGCTATTATACTAAGGAGAACCAATGGAAAGCTCGTGAGTTAGTTAATAATCCTATCCTGAAAGCATCATTTCAACACCGCATAGGAAATACAGCCTGGGGCACACACACAACAATGACAAAAACAAAGAAGAGATCATCATTAGGTAAAGAGCCACTCCTGTGTGCTGGTTAAATAGGAGTCTCAGAGAAAACATTCTGTGCGGCCAATGTAACCATAAAGGAGAGCATTAAAACTTACACACATGGAAAGCCATGGCATGATCACCCCGGCAATAATCTGCCATATTCTCCCTTCAAGAGCTGACTTCACCACCACACTGATGATCTTTTAATGTAGGAAAAACTGTTTGTTTATGGGAGATAAAGGAAAATACATCCCTGCTCAATTATTTAGGTGAGTTCTAAAGAAAAACACCACACATGGCAAAATGCCCCATGTCCAAGCCCTCACGAGGCTGAGAACTGCCTCCCCGAGCAAAGAGGAGCTACAACCCAGCTGGCTCCAAACACAGAGCAACCCTGGAGGACCCCAGAGGCCAAGGAGTGGGCCTGGCTCACAGGCGGGATGAAGGAGCAGCACTTCTTTCCCGGCCCTCTCAAAGCAAACAGAAATTACACAGAAATAGTAAGGGGAGAAATATCCAGCGTGCTCTTCCAAAACAAGTGGGAGAAGAGCCAGAGAGAATGCACTGTGGGGAGAGCTGGAAAGAAAGATGCCAAACAGCTCTGGCACAAGCTTCCAGTGCTGCAAGACAGCAGTACCAGCACAGCTCTGGGTAAATAGAAAAATGCCTCAATACTATATGGTCTGATGTTGGGGCACAGTGTCAGACCTACAGACCCCTACGTACCTCAAACACTGCTTTTCTTAAATTAGTGGAACAAGAATGATGGAATATAATCAACAACCAAAGCCATTCTGCAAGATTTAAAAGCATACAATGCAGAACAGAGAAATTTTTCAGTGGATTAACCCTCATCTCTACAGAGGGGTCAGACTGAGCTTAGACAATAAATCAAATTAATCTGAGCATCTAGCAATTCTGACGAAGCAAAAGTAAGCCTTAAGCAGCAATATTAACTTACTTTAGGCTTTCCCTAAACACTGTTTTTAATTCCTCTTTTTAAATGCTTAATAACTTTAAATATGTTATTTAAAATACATATAAATGCAAAGAATCCACATTTATCTGTTCCTTCCTGATAATCAAAATTGTTTCATTATAGATTACCATATTAATTAATGGCTAAGATACTTATCTGGTTCACCTCAGTCATACAAAACCACCATATAATCATGTTCATGAAACATACAAGGAAAAGAGATCCACACCTTATAACAGAAATTTAAGGTAAAATATCTTGGAAGAAGGAATTAATTAAAAATCCAGCCCAAATTAATTCCAGTAAGATTCTGCTGATTGACTTAAATTGACTTTGGATTGCATGTTTACTAGATGTGCTCTCAGAAACCAGCAGTGAACATTAATTAACAAACGTGTTTTGATTTAGAGTACTCTCATTTTCAGTGTACTGTTCAGCTCCATTGCACTGTTTTCCCACGAGTACTTACAACCAATTTTACACTTGAACTTGCCAACAATCAGTGCTTTCCCACTTAGGGGATTTCAAACCAAAATCTTTTAGCAAGTTAAATATTTTAAATCCTGGGGGGAGGGCAGAGAGGGTAAAAATCAGGAATCATGAAGTATTTAAACAGTCCCTCCAATTTCAAGAAGCAAACAACACAACCACAAAAGGATTCTCAGTTTTCCATTCATCTCTCTCACCACCAGCAACCGTCTGGGTCAGTGCCTGCTGACTGCCTCTGCAGCAATTTACAGCACAGTACAGGTTTGAATATTGTCCTTTGTATGCACAGAATGAAGGACTGCAGGGACTGCGGAGGTGACAGTACCATGCAATTTGTTTCATTAAAAGCCACAGATAAGAAAGAAAAAGTGTTTACAAATGCTGTTTTCTTTACTCAAGATGAAAAGAAAAAAAAAAAGAAAAACAAAAAAGTACAAAATAAACCCAAAAAGCAAAAAGGCTTTTTCTGTCCTTCATGATTCAACTTAAATTGGAGAAACGACCAGCAACTGATAAGGAATCCAGTGATTGCTTTGATCTTTAGGAATATAAATATGTGATGGTCACAGATGATGCTTCTTTAGGTGAGACTTGATCTTAAAAATTACTTTAAGAGCTGTTTTTAGTAAACAGCTTGATTATGCCTATACAGGTTTGCATAGTGGGCGCCCCAGCAGTGTGTTCTAGGTCTTCACCTGGCACCTGCAAATGCTGTAGTGCTTCCACCAACAGCCCAGACAGACAAAATCCACTCCAAGGTGAATCTTGTGCAGCCTGGGGTACCCAGTCAGGTAGGCAGAAGGACAGAAGAAGCCATTATCTCACAACTGCCTAAGCTTCCCAAGACTCGGTGGCTCCAAGGTACATCCACAAATATCAGTCATTTGGCCAATGAATCTTTGCCATATTTGCTGCCCTCAAGGAAAGGAAAAACACTAGAATTGTAAAGGAACAGAACCGATTTAACAAACAAAGCTGGAAATGCTCTCTATGGATCTTCAGCTGGTTTTAAACATAATCTTACCACAGATTATCCTGAGCAGAGCCACAATAAATATTTAGGATAGTTATTGCACTGGGTTTGGAGGCAGTCCTAAGCCACTATCCTTTGATATAAAAGCTCCCTCTGCCAGACTACAAACAAATTAAATACTAATAAATCCTTCAGTCTCCACAGCCAAGAAGGGTACAAAAACCAAAATACAGCATGTGTGCTGCTCTAACAGGAGGGTCTCACCAGGTCTCAAAAGCCAGCAGAGCCAGCACTGAGGGCAGAGGAACACATTTGCACAGATTTGTGGTGGCCACAACTCCCCATTGCTGTGAGGAGCAAAGATCTCTCCCTCTCTTCAGCAGAGAGATCTCCTCCTACCCTGAAAAAGGAAACCACCAAAAGAAAAAAAGATAAAATAAAAGGGAAAAAAAAAAAAAGGAAGCAACTTCCTATATTCTGACTAGACAACATTCTGGATTTCTGGTCTATGCCCAGCCTACTAACCACAACCAAAGCCTCATGGAGACATGGGGACACTCTTCTTGTACAAAAGAAAGTGCTATGTCAGGCAGGAAGAGTTGAACTCTGCTGCTCACAGGGGAAAGCAGCCCCACTTCCTGAGTAAATTCTCCCAGACCATGCTGCCTCCTATCAACCTTAAGGCAGGGGCTGGAAGAGTAAGAAAATAAGAGACAGGAGGCTAGTGCAGCACTGATAGGAGACAATGCTGTATTGGCTTTAAATTCCTGCCTCTTTGGGGAAAGTTCTCACTGCTATTATAGAGGTTTTCTTCCAATGTTACCATCAAAAAACAATTAGGCAGGTGGAAATTCTAAATTTTCAGTTTGTTTACATTCTGCATTTGACAACGGTTTATTCATAGCCAGAAGTACTCCCCTGAGGAGCATCAATCAATTTCCTTTGCTGCATATGTATTTTTCACACAGTCTGCGGGCAGGAAAAAAAAAATTCAAGTGAGATAAAGTGATTGCAAGAAAACCCACAAAGATCAAAGAATAACTTAGATGTCTTGCCTCCTTTTGTCTGGTTGATTTTTGCCTAGTATTAGGAAAGAAACCCCTGAAAATACATTGCTGTATACCAATTTGCTTCTATTCCAGTACTTTTAAAGGATAAAGTCGTAAAACAGGCCAAGAATAATCAAAGTATTATTTCAAAGGTCTTTTATAAGACTTTTTTCCATCAAGGACATTCAGAAGGGACTAAAGAGCTTCCTTGCCCATGTGTACAATACAAATAGCTCAATAGAAAAAGAGCCTTTATGCCTTATTTAGTGTTTAATCCACTATAAGAAATTTGTATTTAAATTCTACTGTGGTAGTAAAGCATCACAGAGTAGAGACATGTATGTAGTAGACCAGTTGATACCTGCATCACAGCAGTTAGCTATCTTCTCCCTTGACACACAACAAAATCAAATTCTCTTTATTTGCAGTTATTTGCTTCCTTTCAAGACACTAACACACAACAGGCACATCCTGCAAAGCACTAGAGTCCCCAAGCTATCCTTCATATACATGGCTTGTCCAAGGTCTCCTCAAGCAATACTGCACTCCAGGACAGTTTTGTTTTCTATGGTTTTGTTTTTTAGTAGCTTAATAACTGTTTAATTAGTTGTATTAAGCCAAAGAGAGCAAGCAAATCTATTAACAAACACAATTTTAAACTTTGCATAACTCACGTAATTTCACAAAACTTGAACATAATTGAAGAAGAAATTACACTCAAACAACAGTTTGAAAAATGGGCTGTCCAGCAGCACTCCGTAAGAATTGCCTCAGATTTTCATGGCGAGCAAAAAGTGAGATTTAATTTTTTAAATGCTAGTGATTGTTGCATAGTATCTATGCAGAAAAATAAAAACAGCTTCTTGCAAATAATTATGCACACATGATCAAAACCCTACCACAAACACCATTTGAAGATTTTGCTATATGTATTATGCTATACAACTCTCTCTTGGTTCTGCCCATCTTTAAAACCTTTTCAACATGCAAACACGAGCTCTCTGTACAACAGCAAAGCAGCATGGCCCAACTGGAAGTACAGAACAGTTGGCATTGCAGCCTGGCACTGTCCCATTTCCCCCCTCACATACACACCTCAAGGGCTTTGTTGGGACTAGCTCTAACCTGACCCCAGGCTGGACACTCAGTAGGAAGCGCAGCATCCCTCACGCCCCTGTTCTCCACAGAGCCTGGCTGTGCTCTCCCCCAAACCCCTCTGCAGCACCCAAGGCTGAGTAACAGGGAACAATCAGGGGCTTGATTCAAGGGCACACTCTCTCTCTTGCTCTCAGCTGAAGAGCTGAGACAAATGCACCCAGAGGAGGCTGCTAATTGTGTCACGAAAAGTGCAACAAACTAAGTACATCTATCTATGTAAAGAAATATCGACCAGTTGTCAGGGGTGTTTAACCAAACCATTAGGGCTTTGGGAAGAAGTAAATGCATTCTCCCTCATTTCTTAATCCAATTGCTTATATTTGTAACAAGGCATTAGCACTAAGAAGATGTATTATCTCTGTGTCAATTATCTTTGCTACAGACTATGAAAAATTCCGTAAGAATTAGCAATACCTCTATTTCACCTGAACAATACATGCCTGTGAAAACATGATACTGCTGGGGTGTACTGAGGGGGTAATGACAAGGTGTTGTACCTGCCATTTTTTTTTCCCCCTCACAAACAATTAAAAAGAAACAGCTCTACAGTTCTTTCCCCTTAAGGGGAAGATAGGCACATATACAGCACGACATTCTCTGCTGTGGACAAAGAACTGAGCAGTTCCTGCACTTCATCTGATTCCCAATATCCTGCCACCAGAACTGCCCAGCTTAGCCCAGTGATGCTACCTTTGAGGGACTACATTCATTTGATCCAGTAAGCCACAGCTCATTGGTGACAGAGCCATGGTTCCCAGAAAAGGGCTGGAAGACCAAGATGACTTTACCAGCTCAACAGTATGATTTCTTTGAATTTTTCACAACTGAGACTTGTCTGCAGTGTGCTGCCTAGAGAATAGAATCAAATAGCAAAGCTTTGTGTGTATGTAAGCAAAATTACAGTCCTGCTTACCTGAAAACTTCAGTAGAAAATTTTTCAGAGACAATAGGATTGAATCGAGCCACAAATACTCTCCTAATGACAAAAAGATGGGAGGGGCTTTTTGCAATTGTGTTTGGATGCTTTTAATTTTATCTTCTTCACACCAGTAAAAGCTTTATAATGTTAATGCAAACCCATTACTTGTGAAAGTGAGAATCCAAGGGTATCAGTGTGACCTACACAGGCTGTGACCAAACTGAAATAGCAAAACTGATGCTGACTTTCTTGTGATTGTCATCAAGATTTTTTCAGCAGATTAGACTGCTGTTAGGTAAACTCTGACTAAATAGTGTTGAGCAAATATTTTTAGCTGTCTTTGAACTATATGTCCAAAAGCCATTCACAGTGAAGGCCAAGCCAACGAAACCATCTATCGATAATTTTGCTCACTAGCAAAAGCTTCCCTTTTTCAGTTGTTTTTACACATCAGGCGTCTGCCTTTAAAGAACAAAACAATTTAAGAATACCAAAATAATTCAGCAGGAAAGCTAGGAAAAATAAGTTGCCTTGCCAATGTCTGGAAAAGGTCAGGAGAAAGTTTCAAAGACATAATTGCACACAAGCACCTACACTTTGAATGCCTGACTTTGTGACCTTACTCTAAGGCTATTTGAAAGAGCTTTTTGTGTGTCATGTACTATTAGATGGGGAGTCAGGTACCAGTTGAGCTCACCTCAACTTGTATTTTAAAGTGTATGTAGTGAAAAGGATATGATGCTGTTTTTGAAAGTTGTGTTTTCCCAAGAAGGCAGAGATGGGGCAATCACTTGTAGAAAGCTTGTAAGAATCAGGCCCTGGAGCATTTGTCTTTGCTTTCTGGAATCTCTTTCTATTCAAAAAACTTTATTGCACAAAAAGAGTTAAAGAACTCCTTAGTTATGTTACACAGCTGATACCTACCCTCAACCAGGAAACAAAGCAGGGAGTCCATCTCTGATGTCTGCTCTTCCCCACAGCCTTCCAAGATCATCAAGATCATATAACAATATTCACATCAAGCATGAAGAGCAATGCAAGGGACAAGGAAATGAAGAATCATCTCTTGTCATCTTTGTGCTGTAGCAAACCCAGCAGAAGCTGAGTGTGTCAAGAAACAGAATGAGTAAGCAGTTAAGTGGGTGGTTCAATATGTTCATTTTCCTCCACTATTTCCATTTTAAGTGTCAGCTTCCCAAAATGTATTTAATTTGTACTATAAATTTTGATTCCCCAACTCTTAGCATGCTGTTCAATGAAACAATCTGTACATACACATGTAAAAGGAAATATTGCACAAAACCATAATGACAGCAAAGGCCTTTGTATGAAATCTGTTGCAGCCACATTTACTTCTAGACCTAAAAAATGGTAAAAGGTTTTTTGGCTGGATGGATCTAAAGATAAATGAGAAGCAACCCCCCACCATCTTTCCTTCCCTATGCAGTCTGTACTAAGTATTCATCCAGCAACAGCAGCAGACTGCTGACAGTGTAATTAAAGAGGTTTCTGTAGGTTCTTAATCACAACTGTAGCCTCTATTACAACAATATCCTTCTGACTTCTCATTAAAGCACAGCACTATGTTGGAACAGCCACATTCCATCACTCCAGTTATTTAACCTTTGGTATGTCCTATAAATGCAATAGGATTAATGAAAATGCTATTCTCAAGATAGCTTCATTGTAACATGCAGAACTCAAAGAAGGGCTCCTTGTTGTAAATAGCCAGATGAAAAAACACTTGCCATAGCCCCAGGAAGAATGAGAGCATCGATAAAAGCCCTCTCCTCTCTGCTCCCTGCCATGGCAGAGTCTCACCCACCCTGCTCCTGGCTACTTCACCAATATGCATCAAGTAGCTTAATCAGAGAGGAAGGGGTCAAACGTGGGAAAACATCGTACCCAAGTGAGCAGGAGAGAAGCAAGGAGGGCAGAACATAGCATATGGTACCCAGTAAATGACTACAGCAGGGGAGTTTGCCAAAATGTGCCCCTGCCAGCCTCGTGCCCACCTCAGCAGGCTTCCCACAAGACCAGGCAGTGCTGTAGTGAAGGGTGCCTGCTGCAGTCTTGTCCTACAGCTGCAAACCATAACTATCTGCCTATAGCAATAGAAGCATACCCACTGCAGCACAATCCCTGTAAAAATCTAGTGTGTTAGGCATTTGCTTCAACCAAACCTCAGGAGGCTCAGGCTGACATGGCAGTCAATGAACTCCTTTCATCTCGTAGGTAGATAAAGACACAGCTCCCTAACACTTCAGGATGAAGCAGTAAGCAGATTGTTCTCATCTGTGCACCACCTGTACTGAAGGAGCCAGAGGGAGAGCATAAAAAGCAGGTTCTCATAAGCTAGAATTGTAACTAACAGGACAGCAACATTTAATGAAAGGTAGGAATAATTACTGATCCAAGCCCAGAACACATCCCTACATGGATAGTAAAGGGGGAGAAACTCCCTATTGCTACACTGCACACCATCAAAACCCATTGCTCACTCTAGCTGAACGGGAAAGTGGAATTCTGCAAGCTTGTCATAGAGAGGGATTTACTGCATAAGCTCTAAGTCTAATTGTCACTTTGCTTTGGAATGTGATAAAAATGGCAAGTAAATACTAAATAATTGATTGCAGACTTAAAGTTCAGTAATTGCAAAAACTGTTAAACCCCTCGGACTTACATTGTTAAAAACACAGTATCTTTTTGTGCCACCCAAACAGTGCTGCAGAAGTGGAGTATTTGAAAACGTACATGGAGCAGACAGATGAAGTTACTCATTATCAATACTACGGTCAATACTTCAATACTATGAAGTATCAATACTTCAGGTCTTGTTCTAGATGGAGTATGTACTGGGGCAGAAGCAGTACTGCATAAGGGGAGCTGCAGGCTCACCTCCTGAACTGCAAAGTCCAGCAAAAGGAACAGGGGGTGACAAAAACTGCAAGAGCAAAGTCTGGGATTTTTCTTCCTTCAGACATGGCTCTCTTTGAGAAGTCTTCAGCTCCACTGACTTTTCTTTCAGAGCATTACTGACTGAGTTGTAGGGTAACAGAAAGAAAAGCCTTTTTTGTTTTTCACTGACAGCATGTTTTCTTCCCTGTCCATCAAGAGACAAGGATGATTCACTTCTCTGCTGGTAAGGCTGGAGGACAGCCTGAGGAACAGAACTATTAGGATTAACTGGGTGTTCCATAATCAAGAGTTTTATGGGCATTCCTCCCTAGCTTTGCAACATATGTGAACCGTTGAGTTTGCCAAGAACTCTGGTAGTTTTTAGCAGGTCTTCCCTGCTAGCACTGAACCATGAGTCTTATATATGAAATCACTTTATTTCTATAGTGCTCACAAATGGAGAGGGATCTCCAAATCCTGTTTGCTGACAGCTGCTGCTAAACTCTAGCCCACAATTATACTTTAATAATTTATGTTGATTAAATTCTTGTTTTCTCCAAGTATTTGCAGGGTCCTTATTAGCAGTGCATCTGTTATGGTGGTTTCCCATTCATGTTTCCACATCTCAAAAATTGCAGGACAAGGATCAGCTGAAGCATGAACCCAGGCACAACTTCTGTATGTGATGAATCCCCTGATTTGGGACTGAAAAATATTCTATTTTTTGAAAACATTGCCATCTGCCTAGCACTCCATTTTCTCATGAGCTGCAAAACTGCTCCTCTTGCAGTACTTCACCCTTTTCATCCTGTTTGTATGAATGTTGGACAAAGACATGTAACAGCAGTTGGTACAGAGAGAATTCAAATAGTTCAGTCCTCAAACAGATTTTCTATAATTCAAACTCTAACCTGCTGCTTATGCCTAAAAGCTATGCCACTTCTTCACAAAAATCAAGTTATTGCCTACAGAGCCACAAAAGTTACACTCCTTTACCACAACTAACCCTGAATTTTTCAAATGCAATACTAAATTGTGAGCTTAACAGCTGTCTGCGGGCTCCAGAATACACAGTGAAACAAATTAAAAAGGTTTTTTTAAAAGACCAAAGTAACTTTGCATAAGCCTAAACTTCCTTAGCAAGCCACTTAAGCCTACTATGACACTTAAGGCCATTTAGGACACTGGAAAATGGCAAAGACTGAAGCAATCATTCCACTTATTTTTATTTGTAAAGAAAAAGTTACTTCTATCTGTAGAAAAACCTCATTAAAACTTTAAGGATGACACACAGCCCTACAGAAGTCACCCCAAGTGACACTCAACATGCTTTGCTTGTCTTTTTGTTCAGCAGAAGAGTGAGAAGCCAAAGTACACCCTGGAGCTGGGCAAAAGGTATTTGTGCAGTCTGTGTATCCAGAGTTTCAGTAAACTCTATTTATTGGCCTGGCTGGTGAAGTCTGTACTCTTCACACTCATTCAGTCTCGTACTCAACCACTGGACTTTGAATGTGTGAAGAATCAAAAACAGATGATCTGCTACACATGGGCTCACAATGGACAGGTTCCAAGCAAAGTCTTGACCCCCATCATGTCAAAGACACTTCAGTCATACAACATTTCATATTTCTAGTTGTGTTGATAGCAGAAAAGGGATAAACAAATGCAGCTACTTGTTTTTAAATCTATATACAGTGAGTTTTAAATGAATGTCTATGTTAGGCAAATCAGTTTCACATCCTTTCCTTACTTACTGCACATCTCAAATAGTCATCACATCTATAAGAACAGCTTTACTGCTGAGTATGTGCTACATGTAGTTAAATTCACAGTGTTGTGGGTTTTAGCCTGAAAGTATTAAGTCACTCAAGTCAGTTTTGACTAGAGCATGTAATTCACTTCTTAACTCTATAAAAACAGGCCAAATAAATGAAAGATTAAGATTAAAAAGTGGTGACTAAGAGTGTATATATTTTTATACTTTACATGGTATTCTCTGGATATATTTGTCCACACACAATGACTTTTTTCACCAATTAAGAAAACTGCCAACTCAGAAAATGAATGTCAGAAAGAGAGGTCTAAGTAGAACCAGAGTCATTTAGGTTGGAAAAGACCTTCAAGATCATCAAGCCCAACTGTAATAATACATTGGCATTACAATATAAATGTTTATTGCTTGTTTCATAAATTTATCATTCCTGCTAAGGACAAGTAGAAAACATTACTCCATCTCTGCTTTCTTCCGGTTTCTGAAAGGAACTACACACAAAAGTGGGGGTCTTTCTACTCCTTGCCTATATATACAAAGGTTTTAGATCACAGGGAACACCCCTATGAATCAGCAACAAAGTAATTTTACTGATTAAGTAGATTCATCTGTTGCTCATGGCAAACATCAGAGCTGATTTTACTTGCTGTTAGAAATAGTAAGTGAAACGATTTTACAGATTACATATCTAAACCAGGATTTTTGCACACATTAACAGAAGATGCAGCACTAAAGAGTGAGATCTGTATTCAAATATTGAGTGTGAAGACTACTAAGATGTACCTACTTCAGTCATTCACCAGGACACTGAGAAGATTGTTCTTTTAATATTAACCATCATTGGTGAGCCACAGGCTTACCAAATGTTTCTAATCCAACATTAGAATTGTCAGTAAAACTGCCCAAAGACACTTGAGATGTAAGCAACCTAAAGGTGGTATTTAGAGTCCATGTGGGCAAATTGTTTCAGTGCCCTGTGTCAGTCTTATTTTTAAAAATACCTCCATTAGTATCTGTGGAGTCCCATCCACAAGTGTGTAGTGGATAAAAAAAGGCAGTATCTGGCTTAGTCTACTTTTGTAGTGATTTACATCACAAATTTGGTGGGAGGTTGTCTGGTTGACGCAGACAGCAAAGAACAGAGCCAGGAGTCTAAAAGTGGTGCTTTACAAGTCCATTGCCCTGATTAAAGTGAATAATCCAAGAGATAAACCTCTCATTTCTCAAAGTACTCTAGTCCATACTGCATCACTGCAGCAGAACATGCTAAGCTTCTGTCTACATTACATGAATTGATGGGGTGGGAATAAAAATATTTATGAGCTATTTTAGTATTTAGACTAACACCTCTGTCTCAGTGACCATGTTTTCTTCTTCACCTATCTCTCATGCACAGCTGTGACAAATTCTTAACCTATGTAGTACCAACATTGTTCAGCGGAGCAGTATTATCTAGGAGAATTGTATCATCTTTTTCTAACATAGTTCCCTCCTCAAAAAGGTTTGTCTAGTCCAAATTTATCTTTTAAATTTACTTTCACAGAAACTTACATAATGGCAACAATTTAATACCCACGATCTTAGTTTTCTTTTCAAGGGTAGACACTGCTACTACAGTAGGTTCCACAGTCATCTGCCAAAGCAATGAGGCCTTTGCTATCCTGAACTATTTTGTTTCACACATTTGTAAAGCTGTCAGCTTTATCACTATCAAGAGGCTGCTGAGGAGACCAGAAGTCAATCAGAAGCATATCACAATGAGTACATGCAGCAGTTTAAGCAGTGAGGTTTCCTGAGGTTGCTTCAGCACAGCAGCAATTATCTCTCACTGGTGCCAGAAAAACTTATCCTTTAAACATAATCTCTAATTCATCTTGATCAACATACATAAACGTTTTGTAAAAACACTCTCGTAAGGCCTAACTAATCATTTAAAGATCTTGCTTGGATTAACAGCCAAAACCCAAGGTTTTGCTAAATAAGAACATATTAGTACAAAAAATATCTGTGAAAAGCCTGAAGGATTTCATTTATAACCAAGCCTGCAGTTCTCTGCTTCCTACTTTCACAGAGAAATTTAAAAAAATGAAGACAGGAAGAGGAAATAATAATTCATCCATCAGCTTTGAAATCTTCCTAGGCCTTGGAAGAATCACCAAGACAGTATTTAGAGGAAGGTCCCACCCAGCAGAAGAAAAGCTGGCCTCGTCAACCTCTCTAAAAACAGAACTAAAAAAAAAAAAGGAAACAATTCGTTTCCATTTATAATTACAAGATAAACCAAGAAATAAAACATTTTCTTCATGTTTTCAGTTAATTGGATCTTTAAAATATCTCAATATGAAATAATAAGCTAAAATGCATCTTGCCCAAATCATAACTGTGTAAGAGCTATACTACATCTAAAGGTCTAGGCATCTAGACCTACTTTAACCCAACAGTTTCTATAGGACAAAAAAAGAAATTACCAGTAAACTAACCCAAGGGAGGGTGTTTGCTCTGAACCATCACATTCTGTTAATTTAATGGTCATGTTAGTCAGTGCATTGGTTTACCATGCTGCTTTACAGTAGGAACTACATTCAACATCCAAAATTTTGTAGCTCCCAGGGAAAAAAGGAAAGCATGTTAGCTTCCTTTATTTGGAATTGAAGGGCTGTCATAACATGCTCTGCAGTAATGTTGTTTAACAAAGATGTAATAAAAATATTTACAGATTCAACTATTACAAGGCTTGGATCATCAGAAAATAGCTATCATAAAACAAAGCATCTGGAGGAAGAGTGAGCAAAAGGACACTTCAGTACATGAACTCTGTGGCAAGGCCAAACATAGCAACTCCAGTGAGGAGAAAAATCAAGGCAGTTGGGATGGTCATTATAAGCCACTGCAAAATAAATTAACATGAGAAAGATAAGAAATTACTCTTCTGAACAAACATCCTCTGAAAATTAGAGGCAGAATAATGTTCTATATGCCTTGTCCCATATCCCCTCAGCTGCACAGCAACATCCTCAGCCTCTGCATCCTTCTTTGCCTACAACTACAATTCCCTGCCTGATGCTGCTCCTCACATACCCCTAAACTCTCGACCTCATCCCCTCAGACTGAGCAGGGCTGACTATTCCACTGCAGGAGGGAGAGCACCAACAGAGCTCCCTAGACAGTCTCTCCACCCAAACAGGGAGCTGCAGGGACTCTGCCTGAAGTTACAAACTCCACAGCATCCACCTCCCTGTTAGCACGGGCAGCAAATTCAAAAGGATGGTCACAAACAGCATTAGCAACTGGACCTTGGCAAGAAAACACTGATTAGAATATCTTGCAATATGCATCCTGCAGAGCTTTTCCTTACACAATCCAAGTATGGTAATTAGAAACAAGAAAACAGCTCCTCCAGAAAATACATCCCATAGATTACCTGAATAGCTGTAATGGCCACTTTAAAAAAAAAAAAAAAATCAGTTGGTTACCAGAAATTGCAGATAGGACCTGAAAATTTCATGGCCTTAAATAACATTCTCGTAACAAAAATTAATAATAGGAAGTTAGTTATGAATAACACATTTTCATAAGAAGTGCCACAGTTATGCCTCTGTCACTCAAATCAAAGTAACAGTTAAAAAAAATTTTTATATGCTCTAAAGCTCATACCTCCACCATTGCTTCTTCAAAGGAAAAAAAAAACCTGAGAACTCTATTTGTATTTTTACTAGCTCTATGTCATTACTAAACTAGACTTGGAGGGGCTTTTCTGTGGAGGGGGTTGTTTCAGCTGATATTTCTCCATCTTCGGAAAAAAAATTAGAGCTTTTATATGCAAAAACATTCAGAAGAACAAGCATCAGGAAGAAATTAAACCAGGCTCAGTTGCAGAATTTTCAATTCTCACTAATACCCACACTAAACTACACCTTCTAGACATGGCTACAGTAATGCAGATTCTTCCCAGCGCTTTTCATATACTTTGCAATTACACCTTTTAATGAGCTGATTTTTCAATGAGATCTTATTTTAGATTTGACAATCCACTAAAATAAAGGTTTTTCTATTGAGCAGACTCTCCCATAGATAAAAGAACCTTTGAAGAATAAACAGGTTACACAGTTCAGAATCTGTATATTCTGGCTATATATATATATATATATATTTATGTCCAATACATAATGTGCAGTATCCAGAATAACAGCTATTCAGTGCCTAACACCAAGCATATTTATACTGGTGGTGTCTCTTGTGGGAGAAGGACGTTTCACCACTCTGAAAGTCTAAAGAGTTTTGAGAAAGCAATCTGCCTTTTATATAGAAACACATATGCCCAAGTATTTTGCAAAAGCAGCAGAAGTAGATATTTCATAGAAAGCAGATTTCCGTTCGCATGGTTGTAACCTTATAAAGCAAGATATATTTGAAAAATAAAGCAGAACTACACAGATTTTAAGTAAAATAATAACTGCTGACTTCTGGTAACAGTAGCCTCTAGTTTTGCTTGGCTACAGAAGCAATCATTCTGAAATCCCTTTCAGTTTGTATCCAAAGTAAACGTCTTAGGAAAGTTTATTTGCCCTCCTAAAAACTGCAGGTTGAGATTATTTTATCCCTTCTCAAACACATGATTAAAGTAACTCATTACACTGTTCCATCACTGCAGCTCTTGCCATTGCTTCCTATGAAACTGATTAGCATAATACTACTTGCATCCTTCAGCTATTTTCCTCATCCATTTAAGTATGGGTAACTTCATTCTGAAAATATTTTCAATGTCAAAAATTACAATTTATAGGATCCATGGAATATAACACCATTTGGGGGCTTCTTACCAAAATAACAGAGTTTTAACAGTGCTGGCAAATTCCAAAGGCAATGTAGGAAGACAACTGAATTCGTCTTTGAGACAACTGTACAGGGCAGAGCAGGAAAGAATGAAATGTCAGATATTCTGATTCCCTATACTGCAGCAGGAGGTCTTGATTTCAAGAATTGGCAATCAAGGATTAGTTCTCTGACTGAAGGATTCCCAAATAGCCAAGAAATTTAGTTTATAGCAAGGCCTCTATCAAGAGTTATTTATGACCTACCTGAATTACCACAACACCACACTGCCACAGCAGCTGCAGGAGGGGAGAGCAAGTCCAAAGGGAAAGTATCCAGCCTGGAAAGAATGCACAGACTCCAAGAGAGCAATCAAATACCAAGGTGAAATTGCTTCAAGCACTGAAAAATTCAGAAAAATGGTAGGGAAAAATGAACCCAAGAGAGTGTCATTATTGCACTGAAAATAAAAATCCTGAGGCAAAAGAGACTCCATCAGTCTGGAAAAATAAGAACCCTAAAAAGCTTCAGGACACATTCCTACAAAAGGTGAATGCTGAATGCTAACTAGGATCAGCCTCCAAGGATCTTCAGCTTTTCATGTTGCTTGGGAGAGTAATGTACACAACCTCCATCCTTCTATGCAAAAAGGAAGAATCACTTGCAGAAAGATAACATGACATAAATATACTAAGATTTAAAGCCAACTGCTGCAGGAAGAGTAACTAACAACTTGTCACACAAAGCAATATTTGTCATATTTGAGACAGTCTACTTCAGTAAAAGCTATTCCAAAGTGATTTTCCCACCTGTACATCTGTGGTCAGCAGGGAGACTGGCTGTGCAGGCTGGGGCTGCAGCCAAACAGCCCAGCACAAGAGACATTGTGTCCTCTTTAACCTCACTGACAGCAAACACAAGAGAGATAGATACTTGACATCCTCAAAGCCAAATGAAGAAGAAAATAAATTAATTTCTGTTCTCATACAGTGGTTTAAAAGTCTCATCCTTCTACAGAGCGATCACAAAGACTCCTCTCATATTCAATGAAATAATCTCTTGGCTGTGCTTTCTCATTTGTTTCTCCAGCATCCTCTTTTTAATCAGCAGTGTAGCCATACTGCTTGTGGGGAAGAAGCTTATTAAAAAAAAAAAACAAAACACAAACAACATTTTATTGTGCTGTCCTTAGAGAGTGTCTGCCCGTCTTTCTCTTACCATCAATGTTAAAGTTAAACACACATAAAGCATGGGGTTTTCATCTCTGAAACTATAGTTACACATGAGCTAAAGACTCACCACTATGTTATGGCAACGAAAATAATAAAGCTTTCAACAGTACTATGGGGGTAAAAGAAATAAACACAGTAACTCCTACATGATCCAAAGTTAGTTTTCAAGCAAAAACTATCGATCTTATTCCATATTCTGAAGTCTTGGGACACTGGGAGGGTACAGAAAGAGTAGAGTAATCACAGCAACATACTTTTGTTAAATATAACAAAAGTTTTTAAAAGTATGGTAAAAACCCCCCAGAACACACTTGTCAACAAGTCTGCTGACAACAGGATATTGTCACTCGTAGAAGTTCAGTGTTGGCACCACAGTGGAACACTGCTGCAAGTCTTGCCAAACCCTACTGCTGTGAAGGTGCTGCAACGTGATCTTGGACAGAACCCCAAACACACTGAAAGAACTGGGTCAATACTTAGCTTTGAACTACTCAGGGACAGCACAGACACAAGACTGACTAGATAAATGCATCCAGTCAAATATGTCTCAGAGTTGAACCTACACGTAGCAGGAAATCACAAAGGCAGTAGACTACTTTTTTTTTTTTTTTGTTATAATAGGTGTTGTTTTTACATCTTTAGTCAAATTGTCTTGAGACACTAAACAATTTGTTTAGTGTCTCAAATTGTCTTCCATCTCCCAAGAAATTCCCAGTATAGGCAAGGCCACAGACCAAGATCAAGGGGCAGATTCTGAGCTGGCAGCAACAAGGTTATGGTGGAGACTGAGTGGGGGAAAAAGTAAAAATCTGAGCAAACATTCACAGGTTGAACACCATCACTGTGGCTTTTCCAGCCATTTGGAAAATGGTGATCACATTCCAAATTGTTTCAAAGCAGCACACATTTAAATCCAGCTTACAGGGCAAATACCATGATTATCTGGAAAAAGTATTGCAGATGTACAGTTTTTAATTTACAGTAATTAATTATCTTTATCATTAACTAATGACCATTTGCTTTGCAGTAAAATAAAATGTTCTATTTTTAAGCGGCAAGATAAGATTGGGGGAAAAAAACAGGAAAGAACAAAGGTATTTGGCCATAAAACGAGGTAAAGCAGCTATTTTTAAATGGCTACCAGTCTCTGGCAAAGTCAAGAAACTAAAGTCAAGACCACATTAAGTCTCACTGCAAGCATTCTGCACTGCTCCCCTGCTCTACACATCCAGCCTATTGCGCCAAGCTGCCAGACACATCAGAGATGCCAGTCTCCTGTGTTCCTGACTTTCAACACCAGGTACTGGCTTCACAGGATAGACAAAGTATGGCTAGCCAGGATGAAGCTTTCACACAAACTACTCTTGCTTATGGGGAAAAAAAAAAAAAGGAGAAATGTTATGGAGAATTTTTAACTGAATTCATGAGACATTTCCCCCCCTTCCCTGCCCCAGTCCAAGGGAAGGATTTTGTAGGTCCGTCACAACCTTTGTTGTCTCTATGAATACATACTTCCATATTATCCTATATTTCCCTGTACTTTGCCAGTAACAGATATTCCAACACCATCCTGTATGTCTCTGTGTTTTGGCTCCATGCACACAGTAATTAATACAAGGAACAATTTCTCCAGCAGATTATTTATAAAGGATTACATGGGAAGGGTCCTGCCACTAACATTCTGCAAGCTCTGCTTTCTTTTTTGGCCAAATAGTCCTTCCCCAAAAAGCACACCATTTCACAAGACAGAACACACTTTAAAGTGAACAGGAGCATGGAATTATTTCCTGAGCTGTTCCCTTCCAAGTCTCTGAATGCTCCTAGGTGCAGTTATTTGGCAGTTAAACTTTTCTTCTTGCTTTTTGCACCTCTCAGAATGAAGTACAGTGGTGTCCTCAGGGAAGAAGG
The DNA here is from genome assembly GCA_026261815.1 of Monarcha castaneiventris obscurior. NCBI lineage: Eukaryota > Metazoa > Chordata > Aves > Passeriformes > Monarchidae > Monarcha > Monarcha castaneiventris. The sequence continues at coordinate 5,842,481 of JAMPIT010000879.1, forward strand.
CACTCACACAGATTTGTAAAACCAAATATGAATCCATTATCATAATGACTCAATTAATTAAGCAGTTAGGCATGGCTGGAAGTGACCTGCTGGGAGAGACAGTGGTAAACTTCTCATATAGTATATAAACTATCAAGAAACAAACCCTAGAGCAGTCAACAGCAAAGAAAGCATTAATCATTATTATCACTGGAAACACCACGAAGCTTATCTTAAAAGTTAAAGAATCACTTGAGAAAAGCAGCAATTCTCCCTAGTGCATTGCCTAGATTATTTTACTGCCTGCTATTGAGCACTAAATCATCACAGAAAAGAGAGAAGCCTGTCATTCTTTGTTTCTTAGTGGCTCATCTGACACCATTAGAAGCTCATTTAACAGCTGTTATGTGTCCAGCCATCTCAGGTCTTTCCAGAAGGATGCTAAATACCTCTCTGATGTCTTGAGTCTTGAATCGTCCTGAAGTTAGCCTCTCCAGCCTTTTTTGAAAGGGATTCTAAATTATACCTGCAATAGAACTGCCACTACGCACACAGCCAAGGATGACAGGTTCCCCACACACCTTCCTGATGTAGTAAAATCTTTTATACAGCAACCAAAATACACATCATATACACAGTGGTAAAACAGTAAAAATAAAAAAGTTAAACTAAAAAAAAAAAAAACAACCAAACGAAACAAACAAAACCCATTGTATTTTCAAAAACATGAAAGAGGGAGGAAATCTTCAAGTTTTTTACCTCAATAAAATCTGGTGTAGAGATTAATGAGTAGCCAAGTCACCAGAGAAGCAACTGATGATATCAAGTTATACAAACACACAGCATGTTTACATCTTTTCTACAACATTACTCTTTCATATAATTTAATTTCATATTTGCATTCATCCATTAATTACTTTATTGGAGCATAATAAACCCAAAGGGGCAATGCAATGTTACACCCAAATGCTCCCCATGCATTCAGATATCAACCCCTAATTAGAAACATACAAAGTTCATTAAGAGAAAATGCATTTTGAACAACCACTAAAACTACACGTAGGCATGACAATCACCCACAAAAAACCCCAAGCCAAAACAAACATAAGCAACAAAAAAAAAAAACCAAACCAACACACAAATTATTTTATTAATTCAACAATATAGCTGACCTTTTACAGACACAGCCAGGAAGATCAAAGAACCATTTCCCCTGCCCAAACTGCAAGTAACTGGTATTTTTCCACTGGGGGGGGGCATTCACTGGTCCTACCCTGAAAGATGGCATTCATTTCTAACTACCACTATCCAGCACTCATAAAGGTAATATTCACTTGGGATACCAAGAGTTTTACCAAAGGCTCCTGATTAGTCTTTTCTACCTAAGTACAGTACAGATCAAATCCTACTTCGGTGTAACAGGCCTGAAGAACACACAAAATCTCTGGCCTGCGACACCTCTGTTCAAGCAGTTCTGTTGGGACAAGGAGTGCTCTGTATCTCAGTCAGCCACAGCAGCACAAGAGTCTGCACCTCTCTTCCTCCTAGAGCAGCTTTTTGCAGAAACCACCAGCTCACGCTGTAGGTCAGCACACCAGTTTTGCAGCACACACATCACTCTATGGATGCAACGTTTGCTCTTCTGCATTCTCTATTTGTTCTTATTCTTATCTCTGTCTTACAAGAAATGGGCCCATAGCCGTTGTCCACACAGAAACTTGTTTTAACTAAGAACTAATGCAAATCACCATATAGGCACTCTAGCATCAGCTTTAGTTTTAGCTACCTCCTGATGACCATCAGCTCAAAACTTGATACGTGCCCATGCACAATTTTTTTAATAAAAACCTTCCAAATAAACCATTCCAACTTGTACTTACAGTATACCAAAAAGAGCAGGAGATAGAAATATTTCCAATATATGCAAGTTATTTAGCAGTGTAAACCATACTTGACCTTCTTATTCATATACTTCTTCTGCAACACTGAATTAAAATAGCCTTTTCAAGAAGTTGTATCTTCCAATAACCACCATGTCAAGTTCTTGGATTCATGCAAGGAAAAAACACTGTAATTTCCCACTGCTAAAATTATGCAATAATGAAAAATTTAGTGCATAAAAAGTCAATTTAACACATTCTGTGAATTTCTACTATTATGCAAAGTTTATACAATACTTATATACATAGAGGAAGGGGAAGATAATAAACTGAGCAAGTGGGAACAATGTTCTTTAGAACATACAGATATCCAGACACAAACACTTCAGTGTTTTCCTTGAGTAGGATTTGGAGAGCTGTGCAATATGTGCTCCTGGCTGCAATATGCCAAAACACAAGCTAGAGACATTCTAGCTAGCGATCCTTGAGTAGGTGCACAGATAAGTAAACAAACTAAATGGCATTTCAAATTAAATATAACATTCTAGACTATACCCCACCAATGGTGCATTTCAGCAGGGTCACATCTTTTGCCTCAAAACTGTTCAAACGAGACAGAAAATGCTGCAACCTTCTTAGGTTAGAAAGCTGATCTTTACTCTCCTGGTGAACAGAACACTGTGCCCACACTGTTCCTTTCAAATCCTCAAATTTCTGAAAACTATGCCAAATGCACTTGCAGTAGGCTATAGCTGTTTATTCACGCTGAGGGCTGTATATCATTGGAGAAGTTAAAAGCTGGTCTCAAGTAAGATAGAGTTTCCTCTTTGCAGAGCAGGGCTACGTGGAAGCCAAGCACCAGCTTTATGCCAATTTTCTTCAGTCAGCTAAGAAAAATGTGTGGTCCTCCATACTTGGAAGGCAAGGTACTGCCATACATAAGAGTGTACTCTTAAGCTCCAGGGTTTTTTTCTTGTCAGGATGTAAGTCTTGATAATGTCAGAAGGAACAAAATTGCTCTCTTCCCCAGACATCACAGGCACTGCCACAAGCAGGTACAAGGTGCAGCTTCCCAGCATCTCAGTTCTCTGCTCTGCATTGCCCCGCTTAACATGCTCCCTGTTCCTCTCAGTCTCACCTCTTCTTGGTGAACGGGATCATCCATCCAGCACCAGCTCACATCTAAACATGATACTGGCCATTACCCCTCAGAAAGGTGAGCTCTTTGGGCAAAGTCACAAGATTTTTATCACAAGTACTTGTCTGTCAGCATTTCACAGCTCACGGGACATTGTTACAGTCTTTACGCTGATCAATGGAAATGAGGACATTAACCTCATCTCATTAAAACAACCTTTTTTCCTACCACTTAAGCTTTACCTGCTCCCCGCACCCCTGCCCCTCCCAGCAGAGCTACAGAGCCTAGGCAAAGCACAAAGCACTCGCTCACATTTCACTCTCCCAAGCCAAACACTTTACTTATCCTCCTGCATCTACTGCTGCAACCCAGCTCCTTCTGCAGAAAGGTACCACAGTCCTTGGACTGGTCTATATAACCTATGCTCAGCATGAGAATATAAAATAAAGTAGTTAAAATGGTTGGAATAAAAAAAAAAACACAACCAAGTCTTCCAAGTTGGGAGGTATTGCTGCAGGGAACACTCTTCTGTGGCAACCAAAGGCACCACGAAAATATTCTGAAGGCCACAAATAGGCTCCAATTTGATCTCCAGATCAAACTGAGATTTGGATCAGTCCATTGAAATTAGTCACTTCTAAACACTATCTCTGTCCACCACAGCAGTGTATCTCACTACTATGTATGAGGGTACCTCCCTCTCATCCATAAAGACGTAGCAAAAAGAAGTATTGAAGATGAACAGAATTGTAAATCTGCATTCAGCACACAGATGCCACAGCAGCACTGCCAAGTAAACAATAAACAAATGTACTTGCTGCGAGTTAAGTCATCTCTATTTTTTCCTCAGTTCTAATAACAACTCAGTCTTTTTTGTGCTTCTAATAAGAACTTATCTAGAAACAATCCCCCACAATTCATTCTTCAGCAGTATTAGGGCTAATATTTAAAAATCATACAGTTTTGCCAAACAAACCTTGCCTAGCTCAAAGTAGAATCAGCATAACAAAATTAACAACATTTTAGGAGTCTGAAAAAGAAAATTTTAAAGTAAAATAACAGGGTTTAGTGGTTGGGTGTTTGTGTTCAAACCAATCCCTCCTCCATTGACAGCAATGGGAAAATTACCACTGATTTCAGACTGCAGAAACTCTGTTTATACTGAAAATCTGCATTGCTTTAGGGAGCAACTGCCACTGTGAATCATAACACAGAGCAAGAAATTCACAAGCTACGTGAATACCATGACTTGCATTTCCAAATCATACACAAGTACAACCGATTTTACATAACACTAGAAGACAAGCCTTGCTTCAGGATACATCCATGTGTATGTCCCAGAACAAACCTGCCTTTACCCCTGTGCCAAGGCTTGGGTGTCACCCACAGAGCGAGGCCAGCTCCAGCAGAGCTCATGCACAGCATTCCCAGTGAAGGCTGTGCAGCTTCCAGGCAGTCTGGGGGACTGGGCTCCATTGACCACTGAACACAAAGCACTTGCAGAAAGTCTTTTTTCTTATGTTTCAAGGATTCCAACATCTATTTTTTAGCCAGTGTTCAGAGAATTTTTTATTACAGTATTTACATGAGGTAGCCTGGAGGTGTGTCATACTCCAATGGAATATAGTTCTTCTAATAAACAATTACATTTGCTAAATTAATGTAATAACCTCCTACATAATCTCATTTGGAAAAAGAGGAGGGATCTTACAGTAATCCATTCACAGTGCTCTCTCCTGAAAGCTCTAGCTCAAAGAGTTCAGCAGTCCCTCTAGGTGAGCAAATGCAATTTCTAATCAGGTATTCATGGAAGTTGTTATAAAGTTAAATTAAAAGAACAACAACAACAAATCACATGTGTCTCCAAAGTAAAACAACAGCTTATAAAAAAACTAAATGCCTGAATCCAGAACTCATCTATATTTACAATGTGTTGCCTATAATGTATTTTGTGTCCTAAGAGAAAACTTCATGTTAAGTAAAAATTATGCTTTTCATTCTTCTATGCAAATATGTTAAAACTGACAGAATCCACCAAGAATATCTATTTTCTCAGAAAATTATCCCAACAAAAACAAAACTAAAACATCACTGTGCTACTCATGTACAATGGTAAACTTGCCTAAATGCTACAGGGGTGTGAAAAGCTAACTAGGTGACGCCCAAACAGGCAGCAATCTTCACTTAAGAAGAGAGGGATGCAAGGAATTACCACCAAGCTGACAAGAGCAGGACCAAGGCAGCCCTCAATCATCTTCCCCTTGTTCTCTCAACCAGAGCTCCCATAAATGTTTGAGGCAAAAAAAACCCTCTGGCCTCCTCAGCAGCCACCTTGTGCCCTTTTGCAGGTTCCCCACTCCACCCCAAAACTCGACATCATTCCACTGCCAGTCCCTTTAATACCTACACACCTCTAGCAGGGTACTTGCCCAAAGGACCACAAAACCAGAGAAATTCAGGCAACAAACTGTTATTTTTCTGTCCTGTGTGACTCTCCCTGCAAGAGAGCTCAGTGCTGGGTCTGCAAATGGGATCCCCACAGCTGTGCTCAGAGTTCTTCCTCAAGTCCTGGTCCTTCACCTCACCCCTGCCCTGCTTGTGCACCCTTGGCTGACTCCTGACTTCAGTTCCCAACCTCCCAGCCAGGCTCCCCGGTTTTATTTCAGCCTTGCCTGCTCCCTGTGACAGCCTCTGCTCTCAGCAGCACTCTGATTACATATAATCTAATTTTCTGAATTTCACTTGAGCTTCTAGACATGCTCTCACCCTGCTCCATCCTGTGGCTTTCCTACTGCACTCAAGAACTAGCATCTGATTTCTGATCAAGGAGTTTTACCTCCTATTGCTATCTACTTCCTGCCTTTTTCTTGCAAGCATGGTGTAGCTGACATTCTTGTGCAGTCTCTAAAGCACCACCTACTCCTCAAAATGCATGGACTGAAGTAGGATCCAATACAACAGAATTTCTCAAATTCATGGAATCTTCTTCATCAATACCCCTGGCAGAAGTTTGTCTGGCTGCTTGCTCTTCTGGTTTTGGCTTGGTTTTTAAGCAGACACTTTCTAGGAGATGCATCAACACAAAACAGAGAAAGGTCCACCAGTATACACAAAAGTGAGATGGATATTGACACATTTCCATGAGCAGCAGGCATCTCATACCACAAGTACACCCTGCATTTTACCAAAGGAACTCATTTTTCTGTTGTATTTTCCCTCCAAGCTATCTGAAAGAGTAAAATCACATAAAAATTTTTCATAGTCTACAATCAAAACAAATTACCAATCCATCTAACCCATCTAATGAATTAAAAACATGCTGTGTCCACCTCTAATACAATACAGGTAATAGGTCCAAATTACACTGGGAGAATCACCATTCAACATTAGCTTAACAGACTTTGAGTCCATGAAACAATAAATGCTGAGCACTGCACTTTACCTGATTCTAGACCTATTTAAAAGGCACGCAATTAAGTCACCAGCTTCATACTGAATAGATATCAAACTGAGATTCTTATTGCCCATTCAGAAGTTGTATCCAAGTTACCAAAACAAGCATACAGTGAACAATTATTATTTTAGAGTCCTAATTACCCACCACTCTGCTTCTTCTTTAGCCATTTACGCCCACACAAACCACTATATGACAACTTTGACGTATTCAAACACATTTCCATTTTGAACAAATCTCTGAACAAGGAGCTGGGCAGCAAACACATGCTCCTTTTACCCCTTCAAGAAGGACCAAAGCAGCACAACATAGATCAACCAGAAGGTCAGCCAGGATCCTGCAGGATGGAGAGCCTCTGGGGAAAATTCAGTATGTCTTTAATGAATGTTTTCTGTGGCTATTTCAGCTGGGATTATCTAAGAGACAGTGTGTCAGTACTCTCCTGAGCAGGCATTCTCTTCCTTCAGAAGGAGGATCAAATCTTCACAGTAGACATTTACAGCTAGAATATATTTTTTTAATCCCCTCAACACAGTAATAAAGTAGTAATACTTTGGTGCCAGTTACCTTTGAGACCATGATACACCTTTAAACAGCCATGGCACAATAACATTTCCTGATGCATGCTGCCTCAAATAAAAATCCCAAGGCTAATTTTGTATTTTGTTCATGTAAGTGGCTCTGGAACAGGAGTAATATTTTACTTCAGTTTGATTCCAGTTAATTTCAGTTAGGGCCTGTACACAGTCTTAATGGTCAGAGACTTTGACCTTAATAAATACATACTAAACAATGAACCATGACTAAATGAAGATATTAAAATAATCTCAGCAGTTTAAACACTTTTCAGGAAAGGGGTTAATAATCACTTAAAACTACAAACTTCTGACATATGACTCTTCCAGAAAACAAGATTCTACATAAGTAGGCTTCAAACCCCGAAAGATTTATGACAGACAGATTTAAGAACAAGGTTTTGATTGTAAATATATTGCCAAACCTATACATACAAAGATCTCTGAGTCTTCAGAACTTGTTAGTATTCAGTAAAGGCATTTAGCCATTTGTAGCACCTATTTTTTTAATCAAGTCTGAGACGTTTCTAAACATGGATTTCAAAACCTCCAAGTCACATTAGCTAAAAAAAAAGAAAGAAACCTAGAATACATGTGTAATTAAAAGTAGTATTAATCATCCTTCCTCATTTCTTAGAGAAATCACCCAATATTACCAGAAATTACACCTACCAATCAAATATGTTGATTAAGTTTACGAGAACGATCAGCTAAATGTTTCACCACAGCAGATGTATTATTGGTTCTACAGTAACTGCCTGCATTTTCACATCTACTGTAGGGAAGAACAGGAAAAAAAAATATACCATTATCTCAATTAAAACATTTTTTGTTACAGATGGCGTTGATCTCAGTGGAACTACAAAATGAATAAAACATTAGCATGAGAAACAGGATTTGCATCTCTGCACAGATATGAAAACTCAGTTTTATTAACAGCTGTTTAACATACTTGGAAAACAATTGAAAGCTTTCCTCCTCCACCACTGCTCTGTCCACCAGCACCATTACTTCATCAGAATATTATTTTTAGTCATTATTTATTACTTCTGCACCAAGGTCTTTATGTACATAATTTAAACACAAATCAACCACTATCACCAACTTCATCTCTTATTCCCAATCTTAACAGCTCCTACCTCTTACCTAGAAAAGCTATCAAACAACTTCCTGAAAAGACCTGCCAGAACTTGTGTTTGCAGACCACTGGACTTGCTGTTATCCTACAGAAAGGTCACCTTTCAGTAATTTCAGTGCAAGACACTCAAATCACCTTGACTATTATGAACTGGTCTGGAAAGACCCCAAACACAACGCTTTATCCATCTGTACCTGCATGTTTACGGAGATCACTGGTCATGTGTTACATTATGTGCCGAGTGGAACCAAAGGACAAGAAATACTGACTACTAACTCTAGAGTAGTTAGCAGACAGGTTGGCTATAAACTTCAAAGGAAGAAGTTTGGCCTGGAGGTAGGTTGTTTGGGTTTGTTTAAAATTTTTCAAGTAGTAAAGTTTAGGTAAGTCAGTGTAAAGGCATCCATTGATTTTCAAGAGACTTTTAGCCAGGCCCCATGTTCTCCTCGAAAAGAAGACAACTTGAGCAACTTGAGGGCAGAGATGCCTGGAAATTAGAATTGCTGTATTTTGAGGCAAATGTAACCATAAGAAAGTCTGAATTAAACATGAAAAATTCCAGGAAACTGAATGGAAAGAAAACTCCAACTATTATTGACAGATTAACTTGGGCACAAGGTACATGATAAGTGCCCAGCAGCAAGAGTGACTCCAGGCCTTCACAGAAAAAAAGCTGTAAGAAACTTTTCTGGCAAAACCTAGATCCCTGAAAATCATACAAAGCCAGATGAGCCTTTAGGACAGCTTCACAACACAACATGTGCCCAAATCCTGCACCTGAATCTTTTTTTATATGGTGGTTTCCATTGCTATGGATAATTATTACTGATTGCTTGACAAAAAAAATTCCACAAGACCTAAATCTTTCTCACTACAGTGCTACCAAGTTAGGCACAGCCATACTGGATCTACCAGTGCTGCTCTAAGATCAAAGAGGAAAGAGATGGAGGCTAAACCCCAGTCAGAAATGCCTACTGCCCCCCATGAGAATGTATCTTACTGATAAATGCAACAGTTCAAAGGAAAGCTGTCCATCCTCACTGACACTGACTAATGGATAGAACTCATTTGACAAAAGCAGGTCTACAACCAGTATTTGTTCTGTCCAAACCTGTCTTGAACAGATGCTTAAGAAAATGCAGTGGTGTATGGAATACAGGTGCAGTGTTATGAAAATATAAATAGCTATGCCACAGCAATCCAAAAAATATCTCCAAACTGCTTCTCTCCTGTAAAGCTGCCAAACATTAATTCTAAATAACTAAATTACCAAAGAAGTTTCTTTTAAATTCGAAGAAAATTTTACACTAACAAAAAAGGAAACCAATTTCCTGGGTCTCTTAATAGTTCATTTAAGTTTTTTTTAACAGATACTGGGTTAGATAAAGGTCAGCCTAGGCTGGTATCCCAGCTACAAGTACATGCCTGGGAGATACATAAGAAGTAAGGAAGTACAAAGTGGTCAATCCTTTGCTGTGGCTTCCCAGAGTTCAAGCACTTGTAGTTTCGGAACTTTCTAAGCCAGATGCTTTGGGTGCATTGTGAAGCTTTCTTCATCAATTTGTTATTTCAAACCTGCTCAAACCCATTTACATGTCTGACTGCACAGACTTCTGAGGCTGTAAAGTGCATTATTTACTCACATGCTGCATCAGGAAATACTGTCATTTATTTTCAACCTGCTGCTAAAGAATTATCACTGTTTTTTGCCCCTGACTTCACATTCTGTGAAAGAGACTGGATATCAGTTCCCTGTTTCTCTCTCCACAATGTTTGGGAATTTACATACATAAAAATATCACCCACCAGTTACCTTTTTCCAGATCCATCTGGTGAATTTCGCATTTTGTGGCAGTCTTTGCATGGCTAGACATGCCATTCTTGCCCTTCTAAAGACCTTTTTAGGCTCTACCACATTATTTAATGCAATCTCAACTTAAATATTCTCCTTTTTTTCTTCTGGTACATATGTGTCAAAGAATGCAATCGTGATAAGATCACTGTTGGACCATCAAATAGTTGATCAGCCTTAATGAATCTTACATAGTCATAGCTTTAGATTATTAAGCAGCAAGTGCCTAAATGCAAGCTTACACAGCAAAAAGCTATGTAAAAGCTACTGGAGAATCATTACAGTCCTGAAAAACTCTGTCTTCTGACATCAAAGTCTTAAATAGTTACATTGCACAGACAGATGTGGCATGTATTTAAAACACTTAAATTCCATCACCACACTTCAGAACACAAATAAGCCTCATTGCTTGTATTGCAGGTCTGTTTTTCTAAAGCTAAGAATGTCACAAGCACAAATACAAGTCTTAAAATAAGACAGCTGTCTATCTTGATACACTTCCACTGATTAATTCAATTGCAAAACCCTGAAACTTGCAGTTCTTAGGCTAATAGTATATTACGAGCAAGGACCAAGGACAACTCAACTGGCTTTTAAAGGAAAAAAAAAAATCTCTGCATGAAGCAGGCAAATAGCCTTTGGAAGAACTTCAGTGAAGTCTCATAGCTCTACTGTGACTTAAGTCTCTCGAGTTGAAGAGTCTGCAGCTGCTACTTCAAGTTCATTTCATGGGCACAGCCTGCTGTGTTATCTGCTACGGTATCTTAAAACAAAGATCCAGGAAGAAAAGAAACACATGATCCCAAAAGTTTGTCTTGCATGCAAACAAAGCAGATAGAGAAGCCTGATAAGAATTGACAGAAATATTTTGGTAGAAAGTTACGAAGTATTTCAGTAGCATTACATAACAAATTACACAGTCTTCCTACTCATTTATTAAAGTGCTCATACACGGCAATGTCAGAAGGAACACGCCAGAAGGAAAACAGCATCAGCCAACTCTGTTTAGAACCCCCCCACACAGGAAGGCTTGCAAAGCATTACATGTAAAGAAAGCAGGAATCCAGTTCTCCAAGCACTGTCTTCTGCTCTTCTAGCCTAAAAGTGGTTTCAATTGTTATTTTATTTGCGCCCTAAATTATTCACAAGCCAAAAAAATAAAGGAAATGCTTGGCAAATAATTTAGTCAATGCACAGCCCATCTCTAGGCTTCCTAGACAAGAGGTCAAGTTTTATGATCTCTTGCCATTTCTCTAGTTTTGTCTCCACTGATTTCAGGCTCCTCATGGCAAATTCCCTTTCTTGTCCCAGTTCTGTAGTTAGATCATTTACCTCTTCCTTGCATTAGAAAAAAAAACAAAACTCAAACCAGAACACGAGACCTAAAAAAAAACAACTAACGCACAAATATTATGGAAATGACCTAATGCACAAGAACGGCTACAACTATTTCTCATGAATCTTATTTTAAATTTACCTCAATCTACAAAGCTGTGAACATCAGCAAAGCAAAATGGGAATAAAAATATTCTGGCTACACTTTGTTCTTTTTATATAAATGAGTTCTCTTGGTTCTGAAGCCAAATATAGAGCACATGAACGCACTGAAGATTATTTAGAAGGGTTCATATTTTACTTGCAATACATGCCAAGTGGAATTTGCTGCAGGGAAGGTTTTTAAAGCAATTGTACTTCACAGTTATACTGTGGGTGCCAGAACACTCCAAGGTAAGCAAGTCTGGCCTCCACTGGAATTGAACTCTCAGATGCTAATCTTGAGACTTGCAGAGTTCCAAAAGACAGCTGGGGAAAAAAACGTTGTTAAAAGTGTACTTTGACCATCTAAATCTACAGAATTTTAACTTCTTGCTTAATTGAGCAAGACCACTCATGTTTAAAGTACACCTTTAAATAGTTGAGAGACAAATGGCAAAATAGAGCAAGAGTGTTCAATTCCTGCAGAGTAAGAGCTTATCCTTGCTGTGCAACTTCCTTTGCTTTCTTAAGTCACATTTTTCAGCAGATAAGATCAGCTTAGAGAAAGCAACAGAATACTATTTTGACTATAGATTTAAATGAACACATGGTAAAATAAATATAGTAAGTCATTACAAAATGCATTTCCCTGAAAAGCATACAATGCTTGAGCAGAAATCCTGCATGAAGTCCTGAAAAAAGAAAAAATGTAAAATAAGTTGGAGGGGTTTACCTTAAGTCCAACTAAAATTTACATTTAACACCTGATGAATATGTCCTAGGACATCAGAAATTCCCAAAAATGCAGACAAATAAATTATTTAATTCCTAGCCCAAGTTAACAGCATTTCCTAGTATAATGCCCAAGGGAAAGTGTTATTCGAAATGCTTTTATATATCACTGAGACAACCTGTTGGAAAAGAAATGCAATATTCTTTATAGGGTCCCAACACTGCATTAGAGATACACAGCCTATGAATTCTCAAGTTCAGACACCGCCATGTTACCTAATTTAATCCATCTATTTAACAAATACATTTAAGATTAACAGTGGTATTTTTCATTCCACTTCTATCATAAGACCATTCCAACACCTTACAGGGCCTGGAATAACCTTCTAGTTTCTAGACTGGATCTATGCATAGGAATCCTTCACTTTTGTCCAAGAAATCAAGTTTCCCCTCATACAGTATTCAATCCAGTGACCTTATCAGCCCATCCTAGCCACCCTTCTATGCATCTGCTCCAGTTTGAATGCACCATTCCTAAGCACAGGAAACAGTTTACCCAGTATTTCAGATGAGGCCTTACTAGTTCTTTGTATAAGAACATTAATACTTTCTTACCTCTGTCAGGAATCTTTCTCCTAATAAACATCATCCTGGGATATAGCTCAAGAAACTTCCTCCAGTTGGAAGAGTGATCATTATCACTCTCAGTAGATATGCTAAATTATCAATCTCAAACTATCAACCTGTAGTGAAAATGCTACTCAGTCATTAACAATTATACACCATTTATGACATTAAAACATATCCACCACATGGAACTGGTATAGTCTGTTAAAATAATGATACATTTTTAACTGAAATCCAAGACTGTGTATTTTCAATCTTTGAAATCTTCACACAAATCTAAGAGAAAATATCATATCCATACCAGTACAGTTACAGAACTTTGGTCCTGATTTAGTAAACCATTTATATATTTATGCAACTTCAGACTGGAAGCTTTCCCATCACATTCAGTGAATGTCTTTAGAAAACTAAAACCACCCTTCAACGCTTTGCTGGACTTAATGGGTTAATATTTCAAGGTGAAACTTGCAAAGGACCTTCGAGGCTCTTTTGCATTTAACTACTTCGGTCTCCTCTGAACGTTTAAAGCTTTAAAATGCAAAAAGCAAGTCTTTCGCGTATCTATTCTTTCTTTGAATAGACATACGGAGCTGCAAGAGCTAAGCATCCGTCCTGTGCTTCTTGCATTGAAGGCTCTACCCAGCGCCTTCACACATTTACAGATGAGAAGTCTCATTTTCCGCTGTTCTCCCGATGCCTTCCAAGTGCAAATCACTACAAGAGGATCACGTGTGACCATATGCTAAATTAAGTTTGCCCAGGAGATTTCATTCATCGGCTCCCCAGAAACTGGCGATTAAGCCTACATACTTGCAAGGAGATGCCATTTAATTCAAAACCACAGAATTTATTCTAAAAAAATTAAACCGGAAAAAAAAAAAATTAACATAATCATAAAGCCATTTTCCTTACCAGATTATAACAAAGGCAAAGGCTTTAAGATCACGCCCGACCAGTTAATTTCACATTATAGGTGCTAAACAGCCGGTGCTGCTCCGTAACAACCTGTACTACAGTCCGTCTCCAAACACACCTTCTGTTAATTTGTGACACTGCATATTTTGCCGCTCAAGAATGAAGAAACCCAGCGCTGTAGAAGCTATTTATTCTGCCTTCCAGGTGCTTCATAAATATTAAATAAGAACAGATACGAGCTGCAACACAAAAACTTTACAACTCGGCGGGAAGCTGCCCCACGGGTCACGCCCGAGCGCGGGCGGGACCCCGACCCCTCTCAGCGGCGACGGGAGCAGCGCCCCAGCCCAGAGCCCGGAGAGCCGCTCGGTCCGGGCACGCACCTGGCCCCGGGGGCTGCGGGGAGGCAGCGCCGCGGCCCCGCCGTCCTTGCTGGCCGCAGGCAGGGCAGCAGCGCTGCGCGGCGGAGCGGCCGCTCCACCTGCGCGGAGGGTCCGGCCCCGGCGGGCTCCCACCACCCTTCTGCCCACCCCGGCCCCCACCGCGGGCAGGGACGCACCGGAGGGCGGCTTCAGCCCGGGAAACCCGGCGGCGGGACCCGCGGAAACTTCCCGGCGGGGCGGCACACCCTTACCTTGATGATGCTGCTCCTCCGCGGGGTGGCCTTGGCCGCCTCCAGCAAGCAGGCATCGGGGTCGGGGGCTGCCGCCGGCCCCAGGCTGCTGCCAGGGAAGCGCTCCACGGTACCCACGGCCGAAACACCGCTGCGGCGCTCCCGCCTCCTGCCCCCGGCTGCCGCCGGAGCGTCCAGCGATGCCGGCTCGGGCTCCTCTTCAGCATGGTAAGCGACGTCGGGAGGAGCACGGCCCGCCACCGGCTGCTCTCTGCCGCCGGCAGCCTCTGCCATCGCCCCGCCGAGCGGTGTCAACTTCTCCGGGGCGCTGAGAGGGCGGGGGAGTCACACGGACGGAGAAACGGACGGCGTCCCGCGGCGCTCCTCTCACGGCACGGTGGCGGCAGTGCCAACTTTCCCCGGAGGAGCCATGTCTGTCCCCGGGGCGGAAGGTGCCCGCCGGGGACTCGGCGATGCCGGAGGAGCGGCGCGGGGGACGCGGGGAACACGCAGGAAGTGCAGCCACAGCCCCGCGCTGTTGTGACAGGAGCCGGGCTTGTGTTGACGGGCGGCGCTGACGGACGGCGCTCTCGGCCAATCAGCGCGGCGGCCGCCCCCCGGCGGCGCGGGGACAGCCAATGGCGTTGGGGGGGCGGGCCCGCGGGACTCCCGGCCGGGCGGTCGGGGCGGTGCGCGGGGGGCGGCCAAGGAGCTCTTGTAGCACCTGGGGGTCCCCGCCACGACCTTGGAGAAGAGCGCCCGGCGAGGGCCGTGCCGCCCGCCGAGAGCGCTCGTGTGTCCAGGCGGCCGCGGGAATGCTTTCCCGCGCGTGCTTTAGGCAGGTTCGGCTGCCTCTGTGCCAGGGTGGAAGCAGCGTGTGGAAGAGGTGACTTAGGTTAAACACCCTGCAGCCCGCGTAGCCCTCAAGTGGAGGTGCTGTGGTAGGAACAGGGACGCTGCCAGCGCCGCCGCCAGCGCCGGTCGTGGGGGCTGCGGCCGTAAGGGGAACCTTAAGGCTGCTGACGGCGGGCCAGCAGAGTGAGTGCGAGGCGTAAGGGAGAGCTCGCAAAAGACAGCGAAGACTCACGTTGGCATTCCTCCGCCTCTTAAAAACGAGTCAAAAGCGAAGCAGGCCGTGCGGAGCTGCGGCTTCGCCGCCCGTTCCCCGCCGCTCGCTCCCTCCCGGCCGCCGGCCCGGGGCGCTCCCGCTCCCGCTCCCGCTCTGCCCCTCACGGCCCCGGGCGCTGGCAGGGCCGACACCGCCCCCTGGCGGCGGGCCGGGCCCCGCTCGGTGCCGGTGCGCGGCTCCAGCGGCAGGCGGGAACGGGAACCGCCCGGGATGGGCAGGAGCCGGGGGCAGCTGTGCCGGTTTTGGCCAAAATCTAGCAATATATCCTCTGGGAGAAAGTCAGGTCACGACCACCCTTCCCCCCCACCAGGTTGGGGGGAAAAAAAAATTCCTCGAAGGAAAGTGAAGGAGATAAAACTTATTTATTAACAAACACACAGGAAAGGGATAATAAAGACTAAATAGTAAAACCCCTCACTATAACAAAAAAAAAAACAACTGGGAAGAAATTAGAGTCCTCTTGTAGGTGTGGTCCCTCCTTCTCAGAGGTGGCGTGGGGGGTGGCCTTAGGCCCCCTCCGGGCCTGAGGAGAAGTTCTGATGTGCTCTGATGTTGTTGGAACAGTCCAGAAGAGAAAAAAAAAGGAAGAAAAAAAAAGCCACCAAAGTCCTAGGAAACACACCGGAGAAAAAGGGAAGAAAAAAAAACCGAAAAAAACACTGGCTGAAGAGACAGACAGGGAGCTCCCTCCGTGCTACCGCCGGAGAACGCAGAGGAGTCTCTATCTCTGTGTCCTTGGGAACTTGCTTTGAAAAGTTCATTTGGTTTTCCCTCCCCTCTCAAGCTCAGTTTAAAGGCACAAAATTAATTTTTTGGCATAGAGCCGCGGTAGGGGATACACACCATAGAGTCACCCCAAGACAGCAGAGAGTTCGTGCGAGCGTGCTGCTGTCCCTTGCAGTTCTTCGGGGGGTAATTAGTTATAATGAGATTATCCACGTGAAGACCTCAGGAAAGGCGGGGTGAAGGGGAGTGCAGCGAGGGTGAAAGTAGAGGAAAGAGAGGTGAGGAGGAGATTATAAAGTGAGATGGAAAATAGGGCGGGTAGGGCTGGGCAAGCTGGTACTCACTGGGGATGTAGGACTATTCAAAATTACAGTTACCAGCTTTAAAGGCAGTAAGACTCTATGGAAATATTAATTTCCCTGGTTTCTAAAGTAATTCCCTAATGAATGTGTTTGGCACCTGTTGGCAGTCACTGATGATGGAAGAAAATAAGAGAGAACCTCCTTACCTTAACCAGTTACTAGCTACTGGCAAATGCCTGCCTACAGGGCATAAATGCCACTTAAAGGATGTGAAATTTATAGATACATGTACAATATACAAGTTTAGAATTCCATGTTTAAAAAGGTCCAGAACTTCTGTAAAGGGTTTTGAGGCATTTATCATATTCAACACAAAGAAATGCTAATTGAGGGACAGATCTAGATACCACTGAACTCTTCTCATTAGCTTCCTTCTAAATGTTATGTAAAAAATGTCAAAATACATGTATACTCCAGTTATTTTGCTTTGTTTCAGTGAAAAGTGTCACAAAATAAGTAACACTAAAAGAAGATAGAAAATATTCACCTTGAACAAGCATCAATATTGAGCAATACTGGAGAGAAGAGACTGGAAGGAATGGAAGACTTAATCCCAGACTGGATTGTACAAGAGAGAGAACATCATATCCAGTCACTGCCACAAAAAGGGGGGAAAAAAACCCCAAACCAGCTAATAAAAGCTTATTGCATATCCATATACTGTCACACAGACTGACCTAAGAAAACTAATTTAAAGACAATAGAGAAGGTAATTACCATGCAGTATTTTAATAGAGGGAATTACTGCTTCATGTAGAAATATGTTGCAGATCTTTCCTGTATTTTGTGCAATCATATGAAGTTTAATCATTGGTTTAATTATTTGGGAACAGCACAGTGCTGTCATGGCTGAAATCTGCATCTACCAGAAACTCTGCAGCATGTTGCACAGACAGATGCATATAGAACTTTATCCTTTCTAGGTTGTGTTTTACACATTTAATATTAGAGAGAGATTTACTGTCAAATGCACTGTCTTCTGATATCAAAGGTTTAAAACCATTTAATGCTCACCTTATATTATAACCTTTGACACCTTAAGTCTTTAACTGGAAAAGGTCTACAGGGAATCTACAGTTTCATAAACATCAAATCTACAGGGAACACTGAACAAATTGTATTTTTGATCTGTTTATCCACAAGATGCAGAGGTTTTAGCATTATGTATGGTACAACTAAGTGAGGGTTTAATTAAATTCTTTTCTAGAAGAGAATAAAAGTTTGGCTATTTTTCTGGCTGTGCATCTCTAGCTGCTTCTGAGGCATCTGCATCTATCTGCTTCTGTTCATGGAGAGCCATGAATTATGAAGGAAAAGAGCAATTGGTTTTGATACTTCTTGATGTCTAATAAAAAAAGAGAGTTGACAAAAGAAAGCTTTACAGTAAAAGTGCTTGCATAGAAAGTTTAAAAAAATTAAGATTGGTTGGTGATAAGTGTATATAACAGGTTTCTGTGATCAGTTTCAAGAAGGTCTGATGCAGCCCACTGTACAAAGACACTGCTGTGTTGTCTACACCTACTTCAGATAGGAGCAGGTTTTTGAGAACAGTCAAGGAGTTCACTCAAACTAAAAAGGTAGGATAGATAAAAACATCTATGTGTTTGTCTGAACACAAGTCAGCAAGTGCCTGCAATATCTATTTTAATGTGGATTTTTTTTTTACACTCATCTTACTCCATCTCCATCCTTAAGGCACACAATTGTTCCTCAGTGGGAGTAGTTTGTATTATAAACTGGCTGAAAATACAGTTGTCTTGGAGCTGTGCTTACATAAGCCAGTACTTGCACCTAGACATTGCATTTTGGGAAGCTCTTAAAATTAAGTGTTCTCCTGGGAGCCAGAAATGGTTCTCCTGTACCAACTGAACAGGGCTGATGAAGTGTGAAAACTGACGTATTTTCCTGTGTGATGAATTTGCAAGGCAGGAAAAGCAATAGGGAAAAAATTGTAATTTCTTCAAGTACACATTCACTTTGATAGCAAATCATAATTAATTTTAGCATTGATGAGACTTATGCAAAGCTATTAATGAGAAAATGTTTTGCTAGGTAATTCTTAAAGAAGTGATTTTTTTTTTTAAGTCTTAGTGGTTATTGTGTCTGTGCTGTTACATTGTGAACGTGATATTATAAAGCAATAAAAAAAGAATGATATAATTTATTTATACAAATATGTACTTGTTGCTAAGCTTCACTCACATTTTGGCAAAGCAACCCCAAGTCATATTTTGCCTTCAAAACTATAATTAAGCTTTTAGGCTGGGAAAAAAATGCAAGTTCAAATCAGTGTAAAGCAAATGTAGTTAAATCTTGATTTTAAAACATACTGCATATGTTTACAATTTTTATTTTTCAAATATATTTACACACACACATTGATTCAATGCCTCCTTTTTTTTGTTAATTCTTGTTCTGTCTTGCCTCCTATGTGTTTGAAAAAGCCTTGCTATACTTACACATCATATTGTGTTCTCTAGGTAGTATGAATGTTGTGTTTTCTCTAACTTAACATGAGAGACTTTTGTGATATGCCTCTATCTTAATGATGTTCTTGTTCCAGCTGAAGTCACTGATGGATACTTTTCACTGTCTGATGGTACCTTCAGGCAAATCCAGTGTTTTTAATAATTAAAATGCTGTGGTTATATAAGATTCCTGAAAATTCTTAGCTCTGAGGAATAATTCTTTTGAGGAGTATTGTTTTCCCTAAACAGATATGCCAATTAAGTGTGAGAAAGGGTAAAACCAGGACCTCAAATGAAATCATGTTTAATCCTATTTCACAGCCTCTACTTACTATATAGACACAGGCCCAAGACTGAATGAAGCCCAGGTTAGGTAAATCCTGGAATGAAAAGGAGGGTAAAATCTGAGATGGATTCTATAAACAGTTATAGCTGGTAGCAACAATTTAACCAAGTTTTGTAGACAGGAAAGAGCAGATTCCTGATAAGGAAGTGATTCTTCCACCAAATTTGGAACCAGATATAAAGAAGAAAGTGACATTAGAATTTTTTAAAGGGAGAATGGTAGAATGCCATGTGCTGATTTAGCTTTGTAAATAACTAAACATTTTTTTTTTCTAATCTGACTTTCAAGGGTAGATGTTTGCCAAGAATGCATTTCTCTTACGTAAAGATTCACAACATAAGTCACACCCACCTTCAGATTTTTGGCCAAAGTGATTGAAGTTCAAGAAGTTAACAAGTAACTGAAAATAAGGATTTTAATGGACAGCCTGAGATAATCCCAGAAGTCATGCTACAACCTAGGTAAAAGAGTGTTTATTCATTTGTGCACCTAGTGACGCTTTCTCAAGTTGCCCATGTTTAGTTGCTAGTTGCTAAGTTTTTAGGGAGGGAAGAGAAGGCATGTCGTATACATTATAACAGAATTTGGCTTGAGGATTTGAAGGAGTCTGTAAAATGAATTCTTATTCAAGTCTAAAGATAATAATGATGACTCTTGTTTAAAGTGGGTGGTAATTCCACTTAATGAGAACATTTACCAATGACTGTCTTTCACAGAGTCCTTTTTAACTCCTCTGATCATTGCTTTTAGTATTTCTTCAGCTGTGACACATACAGAAATCTAATTGTAGTTGTTGCTAACTTTCAGGCTATGTGAACTTGTTAAGTGCTGTGAAGAGTATGATCCAATAGATGTATGCCATTTCCTCCATTCTTTGGTAATTACTTAGGAATAGGTTCAGGTGTACTGTGTACCTTGCTAGCTCAATGGATATATTCAGTGTTAGAAATGTACATGGCACCATGGCTCCCACACACTTACCTGCAATTTTTTGGGATCATTTGGCTGATCATGAACTGCACAGCTGCTGAGGAAGCAGCATTAGTTTTAAATTATACCTATTAGCCAGGAATTCTTCTTACTGAGGATAGAAAGTATTCTGGTAATATTCTAGTTCAAAAGCTACTCTTATGGTCTCTAATCTTGCCACCTGAGAAGGAACTTGCTATCAATGTCAGCAGGAGTCATATTCATATCTACTTGGTAGTTTAGGAGTTTGGAGAAAATCTGGTCAGTAGGCCAAGAATGGAATTTAGGCCATTCTTCTGCCTGTTAATCAGACATACAACCTTCCTTCTAACATGTGCTCTCTGAAAGATTTTTGCATTACTTAACTAGTTTTGGACATAAACAAGTTAACCCTGAGCATCCTGGACCACTGAGGGTGCTAGGCAGTAGCCTAACCACCAGGAGACAATAATTCATTTAAATTCTTTCTGAGGGATCCTGACGAGGATGTGAGGGAAAGTATCAAATAATCCAATAGGAGTGGGTTTGGATGGGGAGAGCGTTGGTGACGAGAGCCTGACATCCATTCCACTGGCACTTCTGGTGGGCACACAGGTCCAGTCCCATGGATAGAAGAGCTGCACATTGGAGTAGAGAATAGCTCACAGTTTCAACTGAGAGGTCAGTTTGCACACAGAAACCACTCTGTGATGTGAACCAAGTAGCTAAGTTAGGATGATCAGGAGATTTGCTTCAAAACTGGCCCTTGATCCAAACAAAAATGCTAAACCAGATGCACCCAAAGCAAGTAAGTGTTGAAAGTACATTGCTGTCTTTAGATTGTCTGTTCCTGACTGGCCTCGCAAGGAAAGAGTGGAAAGAGCTATACCCACATTTGCCTCATTTCAAAGAAAGCTGCTTTCCTGTCCAAAAGTCAAGACAGTGTTTCCCAACAATGTTTCTGACAGCGTCTGCACTGACTTAAAGTGGTAGTATATGCAAACTGACACCCTGTAAAGTCTTCCTTTTTTTATTTTTATAGGCAGGCTGCTCTGGTCCTTGATACCACTTCCAAACACAAGGTTACATGAATTTGAAAACTGCTAAAAGCATTTATGTTTGGTTCTTTTTCATGTGTGTAGATTTGGCCCATCTCTCTTAATTCATTAGAAAAAGTCACCTCAAAGAGAGAAAAAAAAAAAAGCAGTATGATTATGATCACAATGTAATCCTCAACTTAAATTCCTCTGTTATTAATTGAATTGGTATGAATTGAAGGATGTTAAGAAGATTAAAAATTTTTTCCATCAGGGATGAAGTATATTTAATCTTTTATTGCAAAATCTCATGTTCCTTAATGTCAGGTTAGAAGGATGTGGAAAAAAAAGCCTAATGACTAATCTAAGAAGCTTATTTTCCTGAAATTTGCCACTGTGGGAGTATAACATGCATAAATTGGAAGAATTGTTAACCACTGTTTATCTGTGTCTTTTCTGAGTGGGGTTAAATCAGCTGGTTGTTAAAATCTATATCCTATCCTAACTCCCACTGCACCCTACAGCAGGATTAGCAAAACTGAAGCATTCTGCAAACACAAGGCCAGGTGCAGAGATTTACAGACTAATCAATAATAAAATGTGTTGGGCAAACTTAGAAAGTCACCTGTTTACTTTGTGGTTTGGAAGAATCCTTGAATTCTAACCAGTTACCCTCATTTCATCTAATCTTAAGTACAGTCAGACTTGGTAGCAAGACTCCAGAAATTCAGATGTATTAACTCTTCAGGCTATGCTGCTGTCAAAAGGCAGCAGAGCTTTTCTCATATATACTCTGTAAGTCTGATGTTCAAAGATGCCAAGAAATGGTTTCATGAGCAGATATTATACACAATAAGCCTCAGTGGGCCATACTTGAACATAGCACTTTTCAATGGCTTGTGACTTGGGCGAGGATAGAAAAAAACTAAGGAAGAATGATGTCTCTTGTTTTGTAAATCCCAAGGGATTTACAATAGTGTAGGCCAAAACTTACACTGCATTGTTTCTTATGAGCTACTGCAAATAAAACGAATTTAAATTACCTATTTGTCCAAACACTTAAACCCCCTTCACCTGAATGGAAAGCAAAAGGTAAAAAACAGATGCTCCGAGACTGTATTCTACAAAATGCAGGAAAAAAAGAGTGAATTGCAAATTGAGCAAAATAAAAGAGAAACAAAGCACAAAAGTCCTGTAAGCACTCACACAGGCAAGATAAGTGATCTCATTAAGCTGGATTTTAACTGAAACATTAAAATGGAAAAACCTCTTCAAATTCCAGGTTAAGTGGGGAAAGATTAGCAATCTGTTTTAAAAATAAATGCTTTGAGTTCTTGTTTTTCATATGTATCTAATAATTTTTTTTAAATAAGGGGGGCAGAGACAAGAGGAAGTGAGCAGGAGTGTTGTTAGGGCAACCAGAAACAAAGTAGGAGGTAGAGACAAAGGTTAGAAAGAATGGTGGAAACTGGGGTGGAGTGAGAAGTCACAGCTCATAGAGAAGAGGGATGTGCCCAACCCAAGAAAGGGAATGTTGTGGGAAAAGGGCCTGCAATAAGGGAATGTCATATAAGAGAAATACACCCATTTGAATAAATGGAAAACTTACCAGAAACGAGTAATTTTCTTCTGCATTTTTCACATGGCACTGACCATAACTTTTTTACTCAGTGGAACTCCTTAGGTGACCATCATCAGTGCTTCTAAACACTGCTAAGTCCCTCAAGAGGTCTCCTCCAAGTCCTTGAATACCTAAGAGACCTTGGGTTTTTGAGTTTGGGCTCAGGATGCAGACAATCCATTCACAAGCTCATGAGAGAAATCACTGTGTACATCTTTATAAGTTGCAGATTTTTTTTTTTTTTGTTAATACAGTTGTGTATGCAGCAGACATAGAAGTCAATCTTTCAGTAACATCCTAAGAGACATTTTTATGAAATTTAGAGCAGGAAGTAAGTAATCTTTCATCAGGTACACCTTCTGACAAAGATATTAATGCTTATATTTCCATGAAAGGATCCTAACATGCTGGTAGGAAAACTAACATTGTTATCCACAGATAAAAATAGTAGAAGCAAAAAAGGTAGCATGTCTTTTCAAGGTCAGTGAATCAGTGAAATAGCAATCTGTTTTAAGGCCCATGTATTACTCATAAAATCATACTTGTCTTTTTCTGCCTGGAGAATTCTTTTCCTCCTTTCTCCTTCCAATTCATTTTTTCTCCCTATTTTTCTCTCTTGCTTTTTTTCAGTTTATTTTTCCTCACTTAACCTCTGACTTTCTCTGATACTAAAAAAGGGACAAAAGGCAAAAGCCTACAAGGACCAGCATAGTCAGACTCTTGTCTTTTACTGCCTTTTTATTGTCCAGTACTGCCTTTTAATTTGTGGGAGAGAACAACAGGGAAGATTATTTCATGCTGTATATATTGCTGACATGTGGAATCAGGAAAAACAGTCGCACTCCTGACTTCCTTTGAGAGTGTCTCCCTCAGCCAAGGTACAATTCCCCTAATGAAGCAGCCACACAGTACCAGGGCAGCCCAGCAGCCTTGTAGTGATATTCAAATCCTGTATGCATGGCAGTATTTTTCACCAGCTCTACTTGTAATCTTGTTACATTTATAGGTGTGTTGAACTTTCAGGTTTTAAATCATCACAATAAAAAACAGCTCCATCTTTCTCATTTATTTGCAAAAGTCCTATTTTTGTCACAACTGTTTTATTTTAAATGTAAATGTCCCAGATTTAGGTTTTTTAACTAAAGAAGGAGGTATGATGTGGAAGATACAACAATTAAAACTATGTAAAATACACTTTCACGTCTCTGAATGTTTGTTTATTCTTTCAGCTATTCTCACTTTAAATTCCCCAAATCAAGATAGGAAGCACATGAAAGGCTTGGGCTATTCTGCCTTTCACATCATTAAAATGTAGTGCGTTCTTAGGATAAGCTTTGTTGCTGTCTGATAAATATTCATAGAAGTCAGTGAATGCAATTCAGCAGAGTTCTGTAATCTCACAAAATAAGTACTTCTAAAAAATCCCATCAGCTCTGCTAAAATTGCCTTTACTTTTATACAGTTTTCTCAGCTTAAAAAAAAAAATCAATACTTAGAGCTAAGCATTATATTGTTATATATTACAGGCACGGAATTATTAGAAACTCTTCTAGAATTATGGTTTTTTAGTCTGTGGGATAAGAGTAATGTTGCAGAAGCTGACAGATGTTGAAGCAACACCAAAAAATTAAGGAGCAGTGTAGGGTCCCAGAAGGACCACAGGTCTGTGCCGTGCCTCACGGAGAGTTCAGTGATGTAAAGGGCTATCTGCTTTAGGTGGGATGGGTATCATTTGCAGAAAGCAAGATACAAATATTTGAAATATTTGAATTCAATGGAAAGATATTGTAGACATTGTCAAAATAATCTTCCTTGAAGTCTTTATTTTAAAGCACCAGGAAAAAGTAAACCATGAGAGTAACTAATGATAGTAGTGATCCTGACATTGAGTCTCAGAGTCGAGCTGCAGTGACTTAGCCTGTGCGTGTCTGATCACTTTGAAAAACAGTTTTCCCACTGGCGTGGTTCTCCCAGCACACACTTGTCTGCATAGCAGCTCTTGTTGTCATCAGATCAAGGATTTTTGTCACGCTGTACCTTTGTAACTGCATCGATTGTGAGTTTGGCATTTTAATCACTCTTTTTTCCAGACCTGTTTAACAGCAGAGGTGTTCAAAGGGTAAAATGTATTTGCAGACAGGATGAAATTACCGAACAGGAGAGCAGGTTGTAGTGCTGTTCAGTAAATGACCATGGAAGTACACTTGACAAAAGCGTTACTATTGATGCTTCTCCTCCAGTTCAGTAAGGGCGCAAAAAAGAGTATTTTGAGTTGGAGTATTTTGGGGAGTGGTCATGAAGGTGAGTGTTATTTTCTAGCCCTCTCTAGCAGACCCCAAATTGTATCCCTAAGGTCATCCCAGACCCACAGCTGTTCTCAAACCAGCCTGTGTACTCGAGAGTCTTTTGGAAACCTTGGGAAGACTCTTTGAGTAGAAGGACTTCTACATCACGTTGACAGCTGTAAAGTCTAAACTGTGTTTTGATGCCCATCAGGTGCAGCCTGGTAAGCCAGAAACAGGTAACTGCCTCCCTGGGTATTTTTGTATTTCTCCCACAGAGGCCAGGTGAAATGCATGACCCTATTTTCTTCCCTGTTTCACGCCCTAGTTGGGAGGATAAAAACCCAGGTGGGTTTTGCCAGTTGAGGTGTTGGGGAAGTTGCTAGACGGAGGTTCTTGGGCTGCCTTAGAGCTTCAAGGCGCGGTTCCGAAGGGTGGTACCGACGCCTTCCTCAGAGCTGCCAGCTCGGTGCTGCTGCTGTGCGGAGACCGCCGGTGCCTCGGTACCCACGGGGAGAGAGGGAGGGGAGTGCAGAGCAGCCGGGCCGCCCGAGACCCGCTGGGCCATCGGCACAAGCGGCCGGGGCTCCGGGAGCCGCAGCGGCCGCGAGCTCCTCGCTCCGGGTGGACCGGCAGCCCCGGGGCCGTGAGGCGGGGAGGTGCCGGGCAGCGGTGGGGGCAGAAGCATCCCCGGCCGCCCCGTCGCAGGGATCCCGTCAGACTACTGAGGGCTCCCGGGGAGAGGAATTTGCGGAAGGGGTGATTTCTAGGGGCAGGCGGGCTGAGGCGCGTCGGGGAAGGGCACCGGGCGGGGCGCTGGGGCGAGGAAAGGCCGCTCCCTCGCCCTGACTCCCAACGCCGCCGCCAGGCCGCGCCGCCCCCGCCCGTTGCAGGCCCGTCCCCGCTGGTGCGCGTCAGCGGGCGCGAGGCGGAGCTGAGGAGCGCGACGCGTGCCGGGAACGTGCTGGGGCCGAGGAGGCGGCTGCGAGGACCGATGGATCCTGAGGGCGCGGTGAGGAGCCCGGCGGGGCCGCGGGGCCGGGCGGCCGCCCCGGAGGGCGGGAGGGAGGGCGGGCGGGCAGCGGGGCCGTCCCGCCGGGGCGCCCCGGCTCGCGCCCGCCCGCGCGGGGCCGCCATTTTGTGCGTGGCGGCCTCAGGCTGTGGAGAAGCGGCCCCGGGTGTGCGGGACGCGGTAGCGGGGTCTGGCTCGGGCCTTATAGCACACGGGCTGTGGAAAATAGAGGTGTTCAGGGAGTCAAGTGCGCTTAAACAGCAGGCCGTCGTGGAGTTAGGTTGTCTGACCGTGGGTGTGTTCAGTGTGAAAATGAAAACAGTGATCCTGCTAACGTGCAGTTGCCAGACGTACTAAGTAATCCATAAAAATATTGATGAATAGTCCATATTATTTGAGGAAAGAGATAAAAAGGAAGTTTAAAAAACAGTTGAAACAACTATTTAGACAAGTGCTGTGCTGTTGGCACCATTTTTTTTTTCAAATACTGTTTTCTTATTGCCACACTGGTGATAAAGAGGTGATTATCACAGTACAAATTTTAACATGGAACATTTGAAACTCACTGGGATTTACTGTATTTACTATTGAGAGTTCATAAGTGGTGTGTTTAATTCCTCATTTCTTCCATTGGGGTTTTTGTATTTGTGGTTTATTTTAATAAATCAACTCTTAAAGTGTGTATGGAGAAAATGCAATTTGGGCTCTTTGAGGTAAGGAATAAATTTTGTCTGTCAGCTGTTAATTGTTATAGTTGAATTTAGATGTTCTCACGCTGAACACAATTGCCGGATGATTGTACAGCTAAGAGTGTTGTCTTTGGTGTGAGAAATGCAGAATGTAACCTGTTTTGTCCCTCAGGAGCTGTTTGCTGCCAAAACCAGTCCTCTTGGGGACTGTAGTGACTGTGTTTGCTCCTTGCCCACTGGAGGTGGGGTTTGTTCAGGTTAGTCAGTACTCTGGGTTAGCATTCCCAGTAGGAGAGATGCATACTAGATTCTCCTGAACAAATCAGGTTAGCAACCTTGGCTTTTCCTCTGCCCCAAGTGTGTGTGTTTTAATAAATTCAGAAAGGACTTCTGTCTTCTTTAAAACTGAAATTGTGTGAACTAAACTGGGCTTATCATCTTTAAGATATCCAAAATAATAGCATTTAACCCATTACTTAAAACTAGTAGGAGTAATTCTTAGGTAGATAAAGAAATATCAAATAATCCTGTTGGAGAAGTTAGTGACAATACAATATGGCTGCTTTACAGCTGTCATCTCACAGTTAGGGTTGACTTTCTAAGGCAGTGTTAGTTTGTTTTGAGAAGAGCTGCCAATAGAATTGTTTTACAGTTCACAGGTGTAAGCATGCTGGAAGTTAAAACAACAGGCAGGCTTCACTAAGTAATGATTTCCATGAAAATCCCACTGTACTATGTTCCTTTACTGGGGCAAGGACAATCTGGTTGCTCTTCTGCAGAGGGAATTTCTGTTCAGACTGCTGTGTTTTTCGGCCAAGAGTGTTAAATTACAATGCTAATCTTCAAGACCTGTTCTCATCAGGTGTATGGAGCTTGTTGATTTTATGTGGTGGAATTATGGGTGCTTGGCACTTGGAAAATGAACCAGAGGCTGTTGCAGAGAATAGAGTTGTGTAGATGTGTGTGAGAGCACAGACTGAGTTAAAACCATCCATTCTGTATAGGCTTAAAATAAGGGCCTCTAAAAGATATTGTATTCTGTGTAATCGAATTCATAACTTTATAGCTGGGTGCTGTGCAAATTGAACCAATATTGGTGTCCAGTTCGGAAAAACATTTAACATTGAACTTCAGACCATAGTGTATTCACTAAGTTACTGAACTGATCAAGACTGAGCTTATGTTTAAACACTGAGCTCCGTTCTAAATCAAAATACATGGTTAACGTTCAGTTGTTCAGCATCTGCTGTGCCTTTCAAAAAATTCTGTGTGTATTGTCTGTTGAGAATTGTTTCATTTACTAACAAATAATGTGTAAGATTTTGAAAATGTTTTCTTTCAATCAGCAGGCCACTGATCAGATGCAAACAGAATCTTTACCTTCATGTCCCAGCACTGTGTCACCGGTGAGGTTAAATAATTTGATCGGTTCTCCAAGGTTTGGAACAGTTACTCCAAATCGTGTCTTTGTTGGAGGAATTGATTTTAAGGTATTCTTCCCTCTTTTTGCTACTAAACTATAATTTATAACCATATAAAAATCAACAGGGAAAAAAGAGAAACACAGTTGCATGTATTTGTTTAGTTGGTGAGTCCTCTTCACTACAATATCCAAATTTAGAGTAGAGAATGAAGCTTTAAGCCTTGGTTTGCATAATTCCCCCACAAAGTTGACTCTGTACATTTAGCTGCTAGAAGCTTTTGACACACCGCTTCTTCAGAGTTTTCTTTTTTCAAAGAAGATAGCTTTTGTCATCAGCAGAGCTGATGGCAGAAAAGTACGTGGAAGGTTTTGTTTATGTATATGACATAGTGTAATTTAATGAACTGTCACAATGTTTCATATGGCCAGTGGAGCACAGCCAGTAGCTTTTGTTCCTCTAACACTTCTGGTTTACACGAAGAATTATAGTGGTGTATTCCTCACCATAGTAACTTTCTTAAAGGCAAGAGTTTGTTTTTCAAAGTATGGAAGCTTCTCTGGGTAATTGGATCTTAATTCTTAGAATGCTCATGCCTTTCTGTAGTCCCTAAAATCCTCAAAGAGCAGTGAGCATTGAGCCACTCTTACCTTGTTCAGTTGCTTTTAACATTTGTGACATGCTTAGGGTTAAGGTTTTTTCTTTCTTCCTGCTTTAGATAATTAATTAAGCCATTGACTTTTGAAAATGTGCTTGGTCTGCTTAGCTCTTGCTTTGTTCCCACCAAGAGTATCTTCTTTGCCTCAGTCCTCCTAGGCTGAGACCTTCTGAGTGCTGACTCATTTGAAGAGGAACAAGAGTTGACAGTTCACTCAGACTATTTTTGCATAATAGATGCAAGAAATTCTAGAATCTTTTATCTTATTTGATCGAGATAATTCAAATAGAGGTGTTCATATTTTAAGATGTACAAGACCTTAAGTACATTTGGACTTTAATAAAGTGGCATGGTAGCTTTTTGCACCAATAGTAAGCAAATTACTGGAGCTGTAAAAAGACCTCTGTCTCTGTTCTGTCTGCACTGCGATTTCAAAGATTAAAATACTTTTCTGTCTAACATCAATATTTTATTAATTATCATGCTTATTGTTCATTTTGAAGACTCTCAACTTGGTTCAGTTGCTGATAGTTCAGAATTTATTATGAAATTGTATTTTCAACAGCAGTTTAAGCATGATT
The DNA here is from genome assembly GCA_026261815.1 of Monarcha castaneiventris obscurior. Classification (NCBI taxonomy): domain Eukaryota; kingdom Metazoa; phylum Chordata; class Aves; order Passeriformes; family Monarchidae; genus Monarcha; species Monarcha castaneiventris. The sequence goes on from JAMPIT010000879.1 coordinate 5,872,140, forward strand.
GTAATCATAAAGAAGATGGAATTTTTTTGCAGAAGGGAGAGGAAATAGAATGGCTGAAACCTCTATAGCTGTTGTAGTTGCTGTTCCACTTGGTGTAACTCTTTATATCAAATACAGTCTTGAATTTTTGATCCAATTCTCATGGTATTTATATGTCAGTCTTGAATTGCTTTCTATCAGGAATTTCATGGCAAAAAGTGTTGGGGTTTTGGTTTGTTTGCTTGTTTTGTTGTTTTTTTTAATGCCAAAGATCTTATTCAAGTCAGTTGGGGTGATGCAAAAGCTATTGACTTTATTTTTGTGAAAAAAGGAGTTACTTAGTCAGCAAAAACTTATTTGCTTTCTAACAAACTCATTTATGATTTTGCCATTTTGTCTATCACCGTGACAGTGATTCCTGTTTGTAAGAGGAAGCATCTGGTCTCTCAAATTCAGAGAAACATTTCAGCAAGGGAAGTTGCAGTTGGGAACATTTTCATCTTGGTCTGAAAAGCTCTTTCTTTAGTGGTGCAGGCTGTGTGTCATTCGCATAGGCTAATGGTGAGCCTTTACCTTCCTTAAAGAATCTGACAAATGCCTTTGTCTTATCATAAGCAGGAAAAGGCAAGTCCTAAACGTGTTTGTCATCAGTTTCCAAATACCATGTTTGTACAGATAGTTGCAGATTTCATTGTGCCTCTTAGAACAGTACTTCATTCTTATTCCCCATCAGTGCACTGCTCTGCAGATAAACCTTTGTCTTTCCAAATTCATAGTCTCGTGTAGCAAGCCCTCGTGTCCTTGGATGATACTTTGAGCACTGATCAGTGTCAGACTTGGATGAGGCAATAAACCTTTGATGTACTGGACAGGATTCACTGAATTGTATATAAGCAATCAAAGTCATTCACTTAGAAGCAGAACAGTACTTGTGGTATACTTTGAGGAGAAGTATAGCTGAATTATGCATGCACATAACCGTGCTTGCTCCAGAGTTAGGTGTAGCATTATTTGAGGGCTGTGTAGAACAAAACTTAAATCTCAAATGTGGTGTTCAGGGCGCCATATGTGATACATGCTTACGTTGTAAAAAAGATTCATAGAAGGCAGAGGAGTATTCACATAGCTTAGGTGAGCCTTTACATTAGAAACTTATTTATTCCCTGCATACTTGGAAGGGGGCAGTTCCTTCCAAGTTCACTTAGACCCCTCTCCATTGAAATAACATTTTGTTACTCATAGTGGGGAGTTCCTATAGTGTGTCTGTACCTATTTGCAGACACTCATGGTAAAACTACTTCAGAAGGAGGGATCATGGTGTATTCAATGGATTTTAACCCCTGAATCACTGTGGTTTAGGGGGATTTTTCATTTGTGTGGCCTGTGTTTATCTTTTATGAAAAGTTACATCCTCTGCTGTGTTACAGTTGAAAGTATGGCAGTGATTTTTTCATACTGTAAACTGCTCTAGCATGTAATTAACAGAAACTGGAATTCAGATCTAGTACACCTGTTTCAGTGATCTTGACTGTGAAGGGACAGTTGTTACATAAATCTACTAATGAGAAGTTTTAATGGCTTTCTAGAATTATTGCTGAATAATTAATGCAGTAGTTAAATGGGCCCTGAGGCTCATACTTGCTCATTCTTCTGTCTTCATATACAAGGTTATAATCAGTTTGTAGCAAACTTCATCCTAAGTATGTCCATTAATAGTCTTACGGTAAACATTGAACTAATTAATTGAATAACTATGCAAATCAACTTTTTCCTTTTCCCCCCCTCTTCATTTACTGTACTAGACTAATGAAAATGACCTGAAGAAGTTTTTTGCTCAGTATGGCAGCGTGACAGAAGTGAAGATAATAAATGACAGAGCTGGAGTGTCAAAGGGGTTGGTATAGTAGAATAAGTGTATTGTGGAAATCAAAAATAATAGAAAGCTGACTATAGTAAATTTGATTTGATTTTCATAGCCTGTAATGTTTTATCATTGATGTTTCAGTTATTCTATGTATGCAAAAATCTGGTTTTGTTCTTTAATATCTCTATATAAATGTCTCCAACTTGCATAACTAAAACTGTGTTAGTCATGTTGTTAAGATGAAACTGTGTGCAACTAGGACAAAATCAATAGTTTCCAGGTTTTCTTAATGACTATTACTTAAGTAGATTATCCTAGCAAGGTTATTTAGTTATTAAATATATTTATTACTGAAAGCCTGTATGGAAAGGAGCCTAAAGTGGAGGAAGAGCTGAGATACACCTCATTGTGCTGGAATGCATGGCAGTAACAGATTTTTGTGCCAAGATTTTTGGAACAGCAGCATAGGGGACAAATCTGATGCTAAATCATGATTACATAAAAGGGGGACTGAGACTGGAAGTCACCAGTAGGAGAAATGCCAAAGAGCAAATATGGAGAAAGATTAAGATTGCATAGGAAAATTATTGCTGTAACCCAAAGGATGGTGATGTAAATGAGATGAGGAAGTCCCCTGCCAGAGAAGGGGGGAAAGAGGGCTGAAGCACAGAGGAATGTGCATGAGAGTTTGCACCTCTGAAGTGCTCTCCTGAGCATTAAGAACCATTTTAATGCTGTCAGAGCTTAGCATGTATCAGCAAGTTACAGGCTGAGCTGCAGTTCTTAGCACAGTGTGCACTTGCATGGCATCAGGGACTTTGGTCCCAGATCTGTCACCAAGCCTCTTGCTCTTTTACTGAATTCCAAGTACCTGAGAATTGCAGTGTGTGTCCATATAACCCATAATAATTATGCAGTTGTGATTGCCAACATATGCCTCACAGCAGGTATATTGAAAAATAATTACTTTCCATGGTGTTAGGATTTCTGTTGAAATCTAAGCACAGACTTCATTGCTTCTCCTTGACAAGTGATTTAAAAAACTTACCAGTTTGTGATTATGTCCACTGGTTTAGTGTCCAGACAGTCCACAGAATGAAAAGTCTGTGTAGGTAAGGTCCCAAGCAGGAAAATACTTTGTCTTCTTTGAAGACAAATATTTCCAGGCTTGTTTAAAGAAGCCAATACAATGAAAGCCCACAAATTTGAAAGTACACCTGGTCAGAGATTTACTGAACCTCTCTATTTAAATTAGCATACAAATGCTCACAAAGTGATACCTTGTATTGCAAGCTCTGATCTGCTAGTGGGAGTGGCAGAGGCTCATACCTTCTGTAATCTGACCCTGAGAAATGAGCTAGGACCCTAACAAATAATGTACAGAAATACTAAAAGTTTTCAAAAAGATAGGAAATTTAGGAAGTCAGATTTAATGGAGGGAGTGAGGGTGAGAGAGGGTTTTTGGGTTTCTTATATTTGTATTGTATACATTCAGGCACTTCCTTTGCACTGGCAGTGCCACCAAGATTACTGTGGGAATGAATTGAGGGGGTTTGGAAAAGCAGGAGTTCTGTGTAGAAAGCCTGCTTGATTTATTGCATCAATTAGAAGAGGTGTGCTAAAAGACACACTATGTTACAAAGTATGAGAATTGCTTCATCCTTGATCTCCACAGAACTCTTTTTAATGCTAATCATGTTAAGAATTACAGGAGAATCCATAGATAGTGGCTATCTCTGAATCACTGCTTTTTTTGAGAACTCGGTTTGAAATAGTGGATTGTGCTTGTGGAAGTGTGGAGCATTCACAGTTGTTGCTGAAGTAGGTGGGAGCTGTACTATGAATTACAGTATAATATTAACTTTAAAAAAAATCCCAAGTGTCTCATCTTTGGTCACCACAACAAGTGAAAGGTTTAGATAAAAATCTGATTAATAGCACTGAAGGAATTAAAGACATAGGCTGAGTAACAAGAACAGCTGATCATTCATGGTGATCTATTGCCACATACTTGAATGTAATAAGGAAGATGCTAAGAATGCAGTTGTTAATTCAATCTTGTATGGTTGTTTTTTACCCACTAGTTTACCTTGTAATGTCACTTGTACTGTACATGAAGTAACAATAAGCTGTTTGTAAATACAAACTTTAGAGGCTTAGCTTCTGTCATTTTTGTTTAGGTATGGCTTTGTTACATTTGAAACCCAAGAAGAGGCACAGAAGATTTTACAAGATGTAAGTGACATCGTGTTTGTCTCTTCAGTGAAATAATTCAGTTCATACTAGGCCTGAGTAGTCTGGTCCTCTGTTTGCCAGGTTGCATTTGAAGATTAGTTTGGTCTGATAGTTAATAAAGTGGTTTAAAGATATCTAAGATAAGATTTATAGTGAGATATTCTGGAGCTAAGGAAGGAAGTTCTAGTTCATAGTATTGTTCTTGACTTTGACATTGGTCTTTATTTTCTTTATCTGTATGTGGTCTACAGTACGTGTAGAGCTATAAAACTTTTAAACTATAAAACTCTTCACATTCCACTGCTGTCAGGATTTTTGTATGGAAATTAGGAAGATATCTGCTGTCTTTTATTCTGACATGTTTTTCAGACCTGATGTAATTCTTTTTAGTAACAATTAGCTTCCCTTGAAGTCTTCAGTGATGAAGCTCAAGTCACGTAATTTTTGTTTCTCTTGGATATGTTACTGTCTTGATGCTCCTTGTAGAGCTCCCCTTGAGACATGGTCAGCTCTTCAGTTCATTTTATTTTGTGAAATGCGTGCTCTTGTATTTTGGTTGGAAGGTATTGGAGACATCTCTCAGTCAGGATTTAGTCATTCATGTGAGGGTATCAAGGTACAGGGAAAAAAACCTGAGAAGATGGCATCTGAGACATGTAAATTGCCTTCTCACAATTAAAAGGCTGGTTAAAATGTTGGAAATTCCAAACCTTTGTTTGAAGTTAGTGGAGCTAAAAATGTATATAAGCAGGAACTTCTTGAGTCAGCTGGCTTTTTTGCCCTGGCTTTTTTTTTTTTTTTTAACTGCTTTATTTCTGTAAGCTAAACACCAATGGCACTGAGTACCATTTTGAATATGGCTTAGGATTTTGTTCCTTTTGTAACTGAAAGGCTGCTCCATGTGGAGTCTTACCAATATCTTACTTTGCCTGCTATAAGTCCTTTAATTTAGATGTCCTACAATTCTATCACCATTTTCTTCTCGGCATATTTCTACTGTTTTGTATTCATCTTAAGGTCATGTACTATCTAGGTCTTTCTCCATCTTAAGATGAGTTTCTAGGCTTCAGTTTGTGTGACATTTCACAAAAATTGAAAGTTCAGTGTGTGAAATTAATGGGTTTTTGTTTTAAACTCTTGAATTTCTTTTTATATGAAGCTCTGATAATCCCGTGATTTTTTTTTTATCCTACTCTTCTATTATGAGTATAAGAATTTCCTTTTATGTTACAGTCTTCTAAATATGTATTAGTATTATAAACGGACCTTGAGGAGTTTCACCGGGTTCCAGACACATATCCTGGGATCTGGTTTCAGCATAACTGCTCTCATGTGCAATGTATCTAACCTACAGAGAACCTTGTCTGCTTGTGATTTTTCACTTCTCAGATGCGTAGATCTGTGCAGAAAATAATAATGTCTTCTTTCTTTAATTCTAGGCTAAAAAACTCAACTATAAGGATAAGAAATTGAATATTGGCCCAGCAATAAGAAAACAAGTGCGGAGTCCTAATGCTCGTATGTATTTTTACTTGCATTTGTGTATTGTCAATACAAGTTTTTAACCAAGATGTACCTGGTTTGTGCTGTGCTAATGCTGTGTGTGGAATATGCTCAGAATGGTTTGCAGTGGAAGTAAATGCATGCCAGTGGAAATGTTGAAATAAATGGATTTATGGTCTCTTGGTTCTCTTACTTCTCAATATGTTATTTCTTTTACTGTATTGAAGAGAGTTACCTATCTAGGGACAAACTGAATGGAAATTCAAGTTGCCTGGCAGAACCTTAAATCTAAACATTTAGCGTGTCCTCACAGATTCTATAGGATAAAGCAGGCTGTGCTGGTCAGTTGCATTGTTGTTCATTGATTTATTTGTTATCAAAATCCATCAAGATTGTTGCATCTTTCTTTGATAGAAACCATAAGGAGTGGGTGGTTGCAGTCCCTGCTCTCTTCTTGAGCTGTTTGTTCTAAGATCTTGAAAGGATAGTGAAAGTATAGGCTGTAAAATCACCAACTTGTAAGATGCCATCTGTGAGTTAGTCCTCAGTAAGGGCTATGTGTCAGAGATGTGAAATAGATTTCCTTTTTAACAGCAGGCAGTGAAGTGTACTTTGGGACTTTGCTGCAGTATTTGTTGTATGGTGCCTTTTGGAACAGTTAGGAAAAACCCATCCTTTTTCTCCTCTTCATTCTGAGGCCAGAATACAGAAGAATGTTGGTTTAATCCTGAAGCTTTCTTTAGTTTGTCATGCTGTCTATTAGAAGTAGTTAATGTGTATGCCAAAGCTGTTGCTGAGACATACTTGCTGAAGGCAGGAAGTTTGCCTCCTCCTTCCCCCACTTATGCCTAGCTATGCCCTTTTTCCCTTGTATGAGTGTATGGGTATTATTTGTCCAGGGAAAATGGAATACTTGCTCCAACTGTGTAGTTTCTTTGCTCTAAAAATTATTCAGTATGATCTTAGCTCAGTCATCATCAAGAGATTGCATGCCATTTTCTTTCTGTGCTTTGTTTCACTTTCCATCCTTGACTTGTACTTTCTCAATTGTGTTGCCTGACTTGTGGGGCTTCCCTCCTCTGACTCTTGTGATGTGTATTTTGATAGAAAAGGGGCATATCTCTGTGTTTTAGTTGAGACATGAGGCAACAGAGGGGTAAACCAAAAATGAAGAAAGCTACTGTGTTCTTTTGAGATCTGTGGACCTGTTCAGCTAACCTGTTGTCTGTCATGCCTAGTATAGATCTGTGATACAAGATGCTGTTGGCATCTAGACATGTCCTAGGGCCTGGTCTCAGCATGTCTGCTCCCATGTTCAGTGTATCTAACCTCAGTCACCAGGATGCTTTGTCCTACTGAGGCTCATCTGGGATTCATGAAGCCAGAACATCTAGACTTGCAATATCGCTGTAGGGCTGTGGTTCCATTATATTTAGCAGAATTAAAGAGCTAGACAATATACTGCTGTCCTCTGTAGCCTACATGTATAGTGCTTGTCTTTCATATGGTTAAGCAAAATGATTTTTAGCTCTTCTGCCATCAGGACCACTTGTGGTAAGAGCTTTGAACATTCTGGAAGGGCCACTTGGTTTGCTTTTCCCCAACGCCAAAATGTATTTTGTCATCACAGTGAGTTTTCTGTGTTTGATGGACAAGATTTCCTTTTTCTTTCCCAGAGGCTTATTCAACACTGGCAGAAAGTTTGTGCAATGTGCTCTGTAGTTAGTAAAGTGGACAGGACTGTTGGCTATGGGGTCGTGTTGATCACCTTGTTTGGGATACCAGTAAGTGGTATTCTAGATTGCTCACTGGAACTACAACAGCCTTTAGTTTTTCTGAGGTGTGCTTAACATTATCCTAACAAACATCTTAACCTGTCTATGGATAATGTTTCAGCTGTATTGTATCCAAGTGTCCTAAGGCTTTTCTAGGAATTAATCAAATTCTTACTATCACTAAAAGCTCTTGGATCCCTATGGGACCCTTCTTGGTCTTCCACTGAGTATTCTGGTGATCTCAGCAGTGTTTTGTCTGTTCATAAAATGGAACTTCATGGTGTGTCTTACCTTTCAAGGCAAGGTGAAAAACTAAAGCTTACTTAGCACAGAAAAAATCAGGAATAACACAATATAAACAATATCACTGTTTTACTGTTTTGTGAATTCAGTTTCAGTTACAGAATTAATTTTCCCTTTTTTTTCTCTAGAGAATTCTCCCCATATTATGTGTTGTGTTCAGTAATTTATATGGATGTAATCTTCCACAGCCCTTCCCATCTAGCTCTGGAGGCATCCTGGGGCTGTCTGCTTTCATGATCATGTTTGAGAGGGAATGGACACACTGCTCCATGTTCTTTCCTATGAACGTTTTCTTTCTCCAAAAATCAGAAATTCTTATTTTTTTTCATGATGTACACATCTAAAAAAAGTTATTTGTAAATAAGTTTTAAAATATTTAATCCAGGTTCTGCTGTAACACCCCAAGCTGGTACAATGTATGCAACTACTGCTGTATCACCAGAAGCTGGTACAATGTACTTAACCACTTCCAGTGGATATCCATATGTTTACCATAATGGAGTGGCTTATTTTCATACATCTGAAGTGTCTCCTGTTCAGCAGCCATGGCCAGTAAGTAATTTATTTTGGTATATATGCTTTTCTGTGGAGCAGGATAACTGCAGTGTTTGAGTCCTTCCTGCTTCCAGTTTCTTCAGCTATGCCTCATACTAGATGTTTAAATGGCTTCCTTATATTAGACTGTTTATTTTGTGGATTGTTTTTTTTAAATATCACTTCAGTTTATTTTGCTTCTGCAGGGGACTTCTGCTGTGGTGTGACCTACTGAATGGGGTAGTTCATAATCAGTCTGGGCCTTGGCCCAGGAGTAAATTTTATTATCTCTAGATAGTGAGGGCCTAGTACTTTCTGAAAAGCTCTAAGTGAATATGCCAGAGATTTTTGTTTGATCTAACATAGGCCCTTAGAAACACTGGGTTTGAAGAAGCTTAAGTGTAGGTTAAAACTCAGTAAATCATTTTCAGAAGGAGGGGGAGGTGGTTCAGCATTACAGTGCTCCAGAGCTGGGTGTAATAGGAGTGACAGTTTATGAAATTGCTGCATTAAGATCTGTAACTTCTTTTCTTTTGAAGTCTCGCACTGTTTCCAGTTCTCCTGTGATGGTTGCTCCACCTGTTTATCAGTCTCCTACGTACCATTATCAGGTATCTGTTTGAAAATTATTTGCAGACCATCACTAATCCTCCAGCCATGCAGTACTATTTGCAGCACTGTCCCAGGTCTGTTTATTCTTAGGAAATAAAAGGACTGTCCATAATAATAGTGTGAAACATTTTCATTTCATTGAAAACTGTATTCTAGTGAAAAGAGTCTGTTTGCTTATGGAGCTACATGAAAGTATAATAAACTATGTTTCCTTTCATGTTGCAAGACATCTGGCTTGGTAGCATCCTTTTGTCATCTAAACCAAACTCCTGCTCAGAGTAGGGCTGGTTAGATCAGGTTTCTTGGGTACTTGTCCAGTTGGGTTTTAAGTAGCTCCAGTGATTGATTCCACTCAACATTCTGGATAGCCTCTTCCTATACTTGACCCTTCTCATTGTAAAAGACTTTTCCCTTAAACCAACAACATTTTTTAGTGTTCCAGCTTGGGTCCATTGATTCTTGTGCTCTGAGCACCTCTGTTGAGAATCTGACTTCAAAAATACTTAAGTTTGTGAAATGGCCAAGTTGGAGGCTGAGTGGAAATAGACAAAACTATGTTCCTGAATAATTTGGAGCTTAATGAAAATTGTATTTCCTCTTTTTAGTTGAGAATTAATTACAGATTTGAGAACAATAGTGTTCTATGTGTATTCATTTGTTCTTCACCACATTAGTGATACATTCTTGTTGGATTTTAGGCACCAACACAGTGTCTTTCAAGTCAGTGGCAGTGGTCTGTTCCACAGGTAAATACAGTTCATAACTGAGCATTTTACCATTACTTTTCACCTCGTTTAAGATATGCTGTGCTTATCTAAGAGTGCTATTTCCCATTATTCACAACTTGGTTGAAATGCGTATTAATTGCTGTATTTTAGCAATGTATTTACAACATTTACTGCTACAACAAAAGGCATAAAATAGTTGTTGAAACATGAAATATAAATCTGGCTAAAAGAAGACATCTTCCCCTTCCCTTCAGCAAAATTTTGTATCAAATTACCTAATAAATTCTTTAGAAGCAGGTAAAAACTGCTAAATTTTGCCTGGTTAAAGAAATGGGTATTAACTTTCCAGTTAACTGATACTGTGATGTTTCATAGGAGTATTGTTAGCAAAAGCATGTGGACACGCACAGGGTGAAATTAGACCCAGACCCTTGAAATAGGAAGAAGAAATTGTTAACTTATTCATTTTGGGGGAAGAGTTGATATGTTTCATAAAAGAGCAGCTTAATATAGAAATCTTGGCACTAGAGGAACTTGAAGAGTTTGAACCTGAAAGGATCAAGTTCCTTATGCTTGAACTGTTACAGTGCAGCCTCATAACTTCAGTAGCAGCCAGCCTTACCCAGTTATGGTCTGTCCCACTCTAATAGATCAGTCTGCTGCTTTGAAATCAGGATTCTGAATTACAGAGGTACTGAAATTATTTTAAAACAAGAAAACTTGTTTTACTAGTGTTGGAATGGAGAATCTAACTGTAGTATGTTTGTGTGATCTTGAGATTAACTGTGAATTTTATAAGTTTTAGGATCTCTCTCCAAAATATAAGTGAAATCTGAAAACTACATGAAATTAAAGGACATTTCTTCTCCTAACTGACCTTTCTATCCACTTCCCTCCTACTTAGTTTCTTTAGGTTACCGAAGATTATTTTTGACACTTTCTTTTAAAGCTTTCTTTTGTTTATATGTAGCAAAGATGACTGGAAAATAAGCTTTTCTTTTCATCCTGCTTAAATCATAAAATTTATTAGAATGTGTTTTATTTCAGTCTCCTACCTCTTCACCTCCACTCCTGTATCTGCAACCATCTGAAGTCTTTTATCAGCCAATAGGAATTAACCAGGAAGGTGGATGTATATCTCCACCTCTCCTAATGGAAGCTGCAGTTCCTGAGGTATTTTTAAAAATACAAAGAAGTGTACTGAGAATTGAAGTGCTTATTTACAAATGAAAAATATAATCTTTTATTTTAAGCACTGGCTGTTAGAGCAGTTAGGTCAACTGTTCCAGTACTTATGCTGCTGTTAAATAATTTCAGGTGTCCTCAAGTTAGAATTTCTCTTCCTGCCTAGGAGAATGCTTTGATTCTGAAATATTTTAGAGAGTCACAGGTGGATTACAGACAGCAATATAAGGACTTGTCAATTGGTTTTGTTTGCAAGTAATATTTAAGTAAAATGGGAGTTCGTTCTTTGGTGTGTTTGGTTTAGTACCCCTGAACCACAGTAGTTTCCTAAAGTCATTCTTCTATGAGTAGAAGCTTGTTTCCAAATATTCTGATGATCTGAATTAATGGAGTGCTTTATTGTACTTTAAAAATCCCTTAAGCATTAGAAATGCTGATATAGAAGCAAAAAAACTAAACAAATACTTAATCATCCAACCAATCTCTTCATAATTGGATGTTAAAATGGCATTAAATGGCTACAGAAAAACTTAATCACAACACAATTTCAGTTTGGTATTAATTGGTGCTTCTCAAGTATTCATTCCTCGTGAACAGGGAGGCCAAAATAGATGTTAAATTAGGACATCTGATTATTAATACTAGTAATCAAGTATGTTCCAAAAATAAATGGGTATTTTATTGCTACAAGAGAAGTCGCAAAACTGGTATTTCAGATGTCTCGAGTAGAAAATTCTGAAATACTGAAGTAATTTAATTTCCCCACAAAGATACTGAATAATACAAGGGTTATGAGGGTTTTTTCTTCCTTTTTGAAAGTGCATAAATCTTGATATTTATTTTATAGTCATAATCTTATTAACTATTAACTATTTTACCTTCAGTATTTCATGAATCAGATATAAACTTGTACAGAGATCTGAAACCTGAGAGCACTAAGAAAATAGATCAAATTATTTAAGGAATATTTAAAGAGATCTTGGTTTACAGCTAGGCAATTCGTTCATGTTAAAGGAAGCAATGTGTTAAATTTTGGAAGAATGATGTAAAATTCCAAGAACAGTCTGTATTACTTGTATGTAAATATTTTATTAGTCTGATAGTGCTGGGAATTACATTTCAGTGTGTTAATCTACACATTTAAACACTGTTCCCATTAGAACTGAGTGAAATGGATTTGTAATAGAGAAGCTGCTACTTCTGTTGAGGAAAGTGTTTTGTGACACTGATTGAGATAAATTAAGTTTACTAAACTTTACTGATCAGTGGGGAAAACATAGATTTAAATACTGAAATTGTGGTTTTTAAAAAGTCTCTGGTTCAGATAAACATAGCCCACAGTTTGAAACTTTAAGGAATCTAAATTCAAATGAAAGGCTTAAAAACTTAACATTGTGAAACAAGATTTTGTGCTAATTTTTTGTATTTTTTTTATACCAGCTGTATTCTGATCATGGAGTTCAAACGCTACATCACCAGCCCTATGTCCAGAGTCACATAGCCATGCCTGCAGCTGTGAGTATCAAACCAAGATAGTTAAAGCCAGCATGGCAGCATTGCTGTCATCTTTCTTGAAGCAGTGACAGTAAGACAAGAGGGCAATGGATGAAAAGGTCTTTTTAAATGAATTGATAAATAAAGAAATGGGAAGTGTTGGAGAGAAACTGAGACTTTTCTTCACTTGAAGTTTTGTTACAGATGGACTAACATGTTACTTATTTTGGAACTTTTTGGGGAATAGGAAGTCAAAACATGACTAGTTATTTTAAGACTGAGCTACAAAGTAAACTGAAAATAAGAAACATCTTGAGAGAAAATGGTGACCCTCATTCAGGACTTTGAAATGGTGGTTACAAATCCTTGGTTTTTTCTCTGGGTCTTGACATTATATTCATTATTTCAGCCTTAAAAAAGTGCCTCACGTTGTGAAGAGTTGAGATTTTGAAACATGGAGAATGAAAAACTATCCCAGTCAGTCACTTTCTGGGTGTTTTTCTGTGCAGTTCTGATTTAGAAAGGCCATTTAAATATTATTCCATGTCACCTGATGCAAGTTGTTGGATTTTTTGGTTCCCAGTTTAAGGTCCTCTTGCCTAAATTAATAAGGCTGCTCACACCATACATGAAATAATGTCAAAACTGATTGGCCTGATGAGAGAGATCTAAAGTTGTCAATATTTATACTTGATATTGTAGCCCTTCCTCTTCTGTGAAAGGTGCTTACTCAGCTGCAAGTGAAAGACTAAACATGAGTGAATAAAAGCCATTCTTTTCCACATTTTTAATTAATTTTACTTTTTATAGCATTTTTTTGGACTATTGTGTAACGATATGAACTAGGTATTTCCAGCAGAGGGTGCTGTAACCTAAGCGTTGTCTTGGACTAAAGTGCCCTGTATTTCTTGCTCATTCTTTTCTGTTTTCTCAGCAGTCTTGTTACCTAAAATTGAAACCCTGCCTTTTTCAGGTCTCGAGTAGATTCACAGATAGCTAAACCCTTCCAAAGGCTTACTGAATTCTGATAATTTTATTTGTGACTGCTTGATGCTAAGTAGTCTTTGGGTTTTAAGTTTTTTTTATTTAGTTAGCTTTATTTACTAGTAATTAGTAGTTCTGAAATATAACTCTCTCCCTTTTAAATTTTCACGTTACCTTTTCACATACCCACTTGGAGTTTGAATATGTTTCCCAGATAATGATCAGCTTGTATTGTCTGTCAGTGTGGCTGAGCTCTCAACAGTGATTGAAAAAGGCAAATGTTGTCAGCACAGTGCTATGTGTTAGGCAAGTGGCTGTGTCATTGCCACCTGCTCCCCAGCTGCAGCCTGGTGGCTGTGGTCTTCTTAAAATACCCCAACAAATATCTGCTGCTTGGAAACTGCCAAGTAGTGGCCATGTCAGAGAAAGCAGGTGCCTGAAGTAATGACTGTACCTTGAAGGTAATCTGCTAATTGCCTCTCCTGCATTGTGTATTCCCAGTGCAATTCCTGTGCTTTATGCTAGGAGCTGTAAGTCAGGTGGTGAGAGTAGGATGCTACAGCCAGTATCCAGATACTTTTAACAGTTGTAACTTCTTACAGCTTTCAAATGCAGCTTACACCACTTCATTCTCTGTTCTACCATCAGTAGATGCAGTAGTAACCATTGAGTTACATCAACAAAATGCTATTTTCAGTACAAAGTTTTTAATAGTGCTAAATGAAAATTAGAAGACAACATTCTCCAACTTCAAACTGTAAATAATTTTGAGATTCAAATTTGCTATTTAAGCTCAGGTTTGAATCAAAAATACTAATACCCTCCCTGTGATCATGTGTTTGCTAATGACATTGAATATTATTTACTGTAGGCTGAATTCTTTTGGCAGTTAATAGAATGTTCTGTTGATGAGCATGTGGAAGTGGCTTCATATATTCACATTTATACAAATGGATAAGATTAACATTTGTTATCAAAAGCTGCCAGGTGATACTTTGTTTTTAGGAAGAGAGAGGATTTCTCATCTCTGCTGGATGCTTCCAGAAGGTATATGTGAAATAGTGTCTGGTAGTAAAAGTTATGTGGTCTATAGTAACAGTGGAAGCTTGAAGGAGGATTGAAATTTGTGATCTTTGCTTTCAGGCCCAGGAGAAATACCTGTGAGTTAAGTTTTGGATTTGCTGAGTGGTTATCTTTGAGTTCTGAGGCTCTGGCCTGGTAAATGTTTGTGTATTTTGTGTGTATATGAGGGAGATCCCTGAGGAACTGAGCACACAGTTGCAGTGTACAGAGTGAGCAAAGTGTAAAAGGTTCTGGCCCACGGAGGGGAGTGGGTGGGTAGGGTTTGTTTTGTTTCTTGCTTTTAGCACCTTTTTTTTTCTTATCTACCTTTTTGAGCTGCAGTGTCCCCCTTGAGGGGTAGGCGTGGTTCTAGTTTGTCACAGTTAGTGCTTTTCCCACAGTCTGTGTCAAACAATGTTTTGGGCTGGTATCAACAGTACCAGGTAATAAAGTGTAATTTGTGGTATGGTTCATGGATATTTGCATTCAGATCATAAAGGTGCATGATGGCCTTGGGGTTGTGAGTGTTTTGTAAATTTAACTGAACATAGCACACTGTTTTCTGTGCAGTTGAGAGTAATAAGGGAAGATTTGTGTGTATAGTACACATAAATATGTGTGCTTTTAGATGTTAGTATAGATACACGTGCAACTAGATTTATGTAAATTGTGTCTTTCATAGGAGTTCTGGTGTTACATTTGGGGGAAGGTTTAGTTATTTTATACTAGTACTTCATGTTATTGTCTGATATTCCATCTAGAACAATAAAAATATTACAGCATATTTTCTGTATAGGTAAGTGAAATTGAAAGAGGCTAAGCCTTTTGTTTAAAGATGTTAGTTGAAGAAATGTGAACCTAAACTTCTAGTTGTGATTGCCAAGAGATTTGTCACCAGCTGCAGCTAGGTCTGTTGCCTCTAAAATGGCTATTTTAAACTCCACTGAAACCATACTTGCTAATTTGATATTAACATGGAAAGGTGCAGATGGTGCCTGCTTTTTCTCTGTTTTTTTCTCTGCTTTTTCTTCTGTTTCATTCTGTGTTCTCTTTACAAAATTCACTTTCTGTTAGTTTGCTCTTACTTCAGTTCATTAGGTTTTTTTCTTTTGCTTTCTCTGAACTCTGTTCTCTCTGTTCTTGATGACCCTATGGAGCATTCAGTATTAAAGCATTTGGGCCACTCTGGTCTATCTATACTGATTAATTTTTTTTTTTTTTGTGTCCAGTCCTTCCTGTGTGGCTGAGATCCATCATCAACATACCAGCTAGCAGCTGCCAGTTGTGGAATTTGGGGTCAGTTGTTTCATTGCTATGTTTGCTATTTATGAATTCGTGAATAATAAACATGCCTAGATCTAGCACAGCCTGCAGCATCACTTAGCTGCTTCCTGCAGTTTGACACTTGCTAATAATTCTCTACATAAAACAAACTCTATATAATCAGTGTCATTTGTTCCTTGGATGATAACGAATATGTAAATTCCATCACCATTTTCTTTTTAGTTTAACTGCCTGAATGGTATATGGGTTTGGATTGTTATCCTTCAATAAGAATGAAATTTTCAGTATTTCCAATGTATGGTTTTTGTTTCTGAAAACTGTTTTAATTCCTTTATTGACAACTTCTTCCCTTTTTCTCCCTATTTTGTGCCATTTACAGTAGCTTGTGTTCATAAGGCTATGCTCTGGCAGATACTCAGGCATGTTTTTACTGTGAAAATGCTGCCTCTTTTAGTTGCTTAGACTTTTTTAAAAATTAGGATTTTTATGAAAGGAAGCTAGGGAAGAATACATGTTTTGCACATCTTAAAATGAGAGTCAATTTCTTGCTTGATAGCCTTTAAACAGCTCAATGATTTGTAGCATCTGTTGTATGTTAAGATGCGACTGCTTGTCTGCTTCTGTGCCTGTATAATTTATCCCCAGCTGTGGCTTTTAAACAAGTGTTAGAAGCCCACCAGTGTAAAACTGAGCATAACTTTCTCAGTAGACAATGTGTTTGTGTCCTACCTATACTAGTAGGAGTTAAACTAAAGAAAAAGAGAAATTACATTGAGGTTGAAATCCTGTCAAGTTAATATAATGAAAACTAAAGAGCATGGAACCTTAAGGTTTTGAAAAGCAATGCACAACATGATCAGGAGTTAGTAGATGATGGAAAGAGACTGACATCTTGAGATTATAGTGGGTTGGATGTCCTGATAGAGGTGTGTAAACTGCAGCTGGTTGTACTAGGAAACTCTCAGAGCCAGAAGGGAGGGTAAAAAGTTAAGTTTAACAAAAAGAAGTTAGTGCTGAAAGGCCTGGGATAAGAAATAAGGTTAGGAAGAAAAGACAGTTTGAGTCTGTCATATGACATAGTTATGTAAAGAGTAAATGAGATGGACTTTGTACATTTGGGATATAGGGCAGCTGAGATAGGGGGACTATAAGAGAATTTGATCTTTGGAGGAAGAAACAGAATTGTAGAAGTATTCTAAAACCTGTTTGTGCCAGTACCTAAACTGGTAGCTGTGTTTTCTGCAGCTTGTCATCCTTTTGTCAGCAGCCAGTGGCATCCACTGACAAATTATGTAAGCACAGTCCATTGCCTATTTCCTGGTTCACAAATAAAACAGCCTTCAGTTTTTTAGGTCAGGTTTTATGTGTTAGCTATCAAAAACTTAATGTAAACATTATTATAAGTATCCCTAGTAAAGCATTGCTCTACTCTGCATTACAGAGAATGCTAAAATAAAATAAAGTAGAATTGCTTAATTAGTTTTTCCCCATACACTTCGTAAAAATACTTTCCCCATCCAATTATGAAAAGGGATACAATTGCCTTAATAACTTGACATACTTTAGTGAGACTGTATGATCAATGAACAAAATGGGGTTGTTTTTTTTTTTAGTAAAAGAATTCTGAACTCATTCTAAGATTCCATGCTTGTAAGTAAAGGAAGGTATTTCCTGCCACTGGGAGCTTCACCTAGGTCCATGATGAAAATCTGTTTTTCCTTTTTGAACCAAGTCTGTCCAGCTGATGGAATAAAGTGGACTGTAACTATTCATTGAAGCATTATTAATTCAGTAAATGGGACACACTTTGGAATGGAAGAAACAACACAGCATTTTTCCCTCTCTTTAGGAATTGAGGTCGCATTCTGTGAGAAGAAATATTCTGCATCATTCGCCTGTGAGTCTGAAACCTCAGTGTTCATGAAGTTCATCAGTTTCATCCTAGAAAAGATTACAGAATGGAAGATAAGATTTTACACTACCTTCTACAGATGCTGTAAAACACTGGGGTTTTTAGCCATGTATTTTGCTAACATACCTACCACAGGGGGGGTATGTTCTTCCTAACGTCTCACATTTCCCTGCAGGTTTCCCAGTTAAAATACCACTACTTTTTGTCAAGTAATAACATGAAATTTTTGTAGTTTGGCCAGGTAAAAATATGTGAACTACTAATTTTATCCCTGTACTTCCTTTCTTAATAGAAACCCTGTTACAAGACAAAGGGGTGATTTCTGAAACACAGCCTACTGTATGTATTCCAGTTACTAACACAGAATGAGAGCCAGCGTACTTCTGCTAAAGGGTTATGTAAACTTTGAAGATAGATTAGTTACAAAGTTGAAGCCATTTTGCCACATACTGACAGCATTTCTGTGCTGTGGTTAAAATCTGGTTATTTAAATCTATGTGAACTTCATTTCCATTCCAAAACAATTTGTCTGGGTTTTTTTTGCTATCAGTATTTTCTACTTTTATAAGGTGTTTTACTTGTGTGTTATTTTAGCGTTTGCAGTAATAACTTTTTAAAATAAAATGTGGACCCTTAGTTTAATGATTATTTGCTCTCATCCTAATGTTTTTTTGCATATACATTTGGTTTTATAGTATGGTTTTAGCTATAGAAAAATGCAAGAACTGACTACTTGAATTAGAAAAACCATTGAAAATTTCACTTTACTTCCTTGGCATTTTCTGTTGCCTGTATGAAAATAAGGAACTCCCTGGCAGGATCACAAATTGAGATGAAGTACTATTTTTTCCTCAATTTAAGGATGTTAATTTTCTTTTTTGTTGGTGGTGAGGTTTTTTTTGGTTAGTTGGGTTTTGTTTTTGCTTCTCCTCTTGTGTCCTAGGGTTCCTTCTATTCATTATGAAAGTCAGATTCCCCAAGGTTGAAAAATACAGTCTCTGTAGTTACAGGAATACAAGCTATGGCTTACTGCTTCTGCAGCAGTGAAGTCTTTCTTTTATGTATGTAAAATATCCTTGAGCTGTTCAATTTTATCTGTTTTGTAGTAATTTGAGGGTTTTGTTTTTGTGTGGATTTGTTTTGTTGGTACTTTTTTCCTTTTAATCATTCAGAGGTCTTGCTAAATGGGCATTGTAGTCAGTGAATAATCCATGTATGATCTGTAAATCTCTTTAAAGATTATTCTAGTGTTCAGTAGTGCTTTATGGTGTTGTCCAGGAAGAGAGTTGGAGTCCAGTTCTGGTTTTATGCTGTTTCAAAATCGTTACGAAAGGAGATGCCATGTACTAGGTCTTGGTTGCAAGTTTCCTCAAGTGACTTTGCACCCTCTGCTAGGTAGAAAAATCTAAAATACAATTTTAATAGTTTCTCTTTTTAACAATTTATTGCTGTAGCAGCTGTAGTGGATTGTTTTACCTGTAAGTATCAAAAAAAGTATACTATTTTTTTGATACACGTGGAGCTCAGCCTATTTTTGAAGGGGGAAGTACTCATCTGTTGTAAGTTCTCATGTTTCTGAGCAGGTCTGTACCACTAAGCACATCTGTCCAGTTCTGTTAGTTTTCACATTTTAGAACTCATTGATACAAATATATCATAAAAATCTTGGCTCATCAAAGCCATAATTCATTTCCATGGAAGAAGTTTTACATAGTAAATATTTTTTAATGAAGTTTTATCTCTGAAGGTACCAAAGAAAGATTGTGTTCTGGTAGAGCCTTATTTCTTGTGTTGTGAAATGCACATTTTACCCAGGATTCTGGAGACTTAGTCCCAAGCGCTTATTTTTGGAACCTGTTTGTTTACCAAATGTGACTTGTCTGTTTTTAGTAATGCATCAGAGATTCAACAAGTAAATTTTACAGCAAGTATTAACTTAAAATAAGAGTGCTTAGAGGGAAGTCTCTTGAACTAATTGCTTGAAAGTGTACAAATACTGTGCAGTCACATGTCATCAGATTGTGGCTCTATTCCAGACACAAAATGTAGTTTTTTTTCTCTTAATTGGTGCAGATGTTAGATTGTTGGTAATGAGTTGATCCCATGGCCTTTGCTTCAAAGATCCCTCACTTTCTTTTTACTTGCATGTAAACTTGATTGTTTGTAAGGATATTCAGTGTTAGGCACTTAGCTATCCCTGTGGTGCTCCACTGTGGGGTGTGTAACATCAGTCTGGAGGTAGTTTTGGTTAGGATTGTATCTTTACGTCTTAACAAAGCTTTGTTTTGATGTGAGAGACAGAGAAGGAACCAAGTAGCTCTGAATATTGGTTTTCCTCCAGGAACTGGCAGTCCCTGTTGAAGTACTGAGGCCTTTTCATTTATATTGTGGCTCATCTCTCTTCAGAATGCTTGCCAAGAGTTGATGGCATGACATCAGACAGCAGTGACTGAACCAACCTTTCAGGAGTTGAATCTCTCTGTAGGCACAGTTGAGATGTAACTGACTTACCTTTGTGAATCCCTGTTGTTGAATTTTATGTGCTGAGGAAGATCTACATTTCCTCAGTGCCTGCACTTGTGCTGTTTTGATGTTCTGGCATCCATGATTTGTTGTTCCTTTACACTGCTCAGTGCAATTCTGTTTGTTTGGATTTCCAGAATGTGGAGATTCCCATGCTGTAAACACAAGTAATTTAGTTAACTGCAGATCTTCAGATGAGGACTTTGGGGGTTGGAGAAAGAGTCACGTTGTCTTTGGCCTTTTGTAGTTCCCACTGATAATTGTAAGGCTTCACACACAAGAAGCAAATCCATCCTTATGTATTGGCTGTTGCATTCACATATGAACAAAATAAGTTAATTTTCTGGCTTCTGCACCTTAGAATTTAAGAGAACTGGTTGGTATCTCCTGTTTTCTACTGAGCTAGCTGTTACAATATTTCTAGCTACTGCTGTCTGCTTAATGTTACATTTCCATTGCAGAGGGTTAGTTCTAGGATTCTCTATTTGATTAAAATTAGATAAAAACCTGAGAACAGGCAGAAAGTTACTGAAGTTCTGTTTCTCCTGTATTTTTACATATTTTTTTAATTAAAGTAGAATTCTCTAGTTCACTAGCATTTTTGGTTCCTGCTACTTCAGATCTTGTGTCAGAAGTCCATTCATTATCCTTGAAAAACCACTTACAGTTTTCATTTTAAATTGGCAATTCTTTGTACTCTGAAACTTTTCCAAAATAGCTAATAAGTCATTGAGTAAACTGCATTCCAGTAGTAACTGAGCAGAAACTAGCAGAAGACATGGCTCTCTTGAAATGTTTTTCTCTGTTTAACATAGTTATAAAATGTGAAAAATTGTATGGCTGCAAAATAGCTTTTTTTTTTGGTAAAATAGGTTTGTGGCTTTGTAATGTTCAAGTACTACAGTAGGTTCAATTCACCTGGTATAAAAACTTCCTGAGTTTCCTATTGAAATAAAAAATATTCAGCTTAAATCCTTATTTTAAGGATCCAGAATACAGTGCCATGTGTGCAGTCCTGCACACTAATCCTTATATAGCTGTTACGCAGAAAATCCAGATCCAGTTTCATTCTAGAATGTGTGGGTTTGGTTGGTGGCTGACATATGGCTGTGGTGTTTGATACTGTGTTGGAGATACAGATGATACACTTACTACTGCCTTGCTAAGTGAGACACCGTGGGTACGCAGCGAGAAAAGTTTAATAAATTTGCAGATCTCATTTTAGAGAACTGGTAACAATTTTAGAAATTAAAAGCTCTTTCTATTGAAACATTGTAATACAGCAATAATAAACAAGCTTCTGTAGTTTTGTATTTCTAGTAAAGTTCTGAGTTGGTAGCTACAAGTTTAATTCCAACTGGTCTGTATTTACTGTTTGGATTGTAACTTTTGTTTATTGTAGTATCAGAGTTTAAATATGGGTTTAGAAGAACATGAACAAATTGAATTAAATTTTGATCATTAAACTATGTTTTAATGACTGCAAAAGCCAACTATTGTTGTCATCTCTGTTCATTATTTTTAGAACATTTAAGTTCAAACTTACAGCATTTACTTATACTTACAGCTTTTCTGCTCAAGTTAACATGTTTAATAAGACTGTTCCTGTCACAGTCACAAAACTCTTCCTTCAGAGGAAAAAATATTGGGCTGAAGAAAAAAATTTCCAAACCCTGGAGCCTTCAGAATGGAGCCCTGCTACTTTGTTAGTATCTTTAAATCAAATCATTCTAGAGAAAAAAAAGAAAGAAATGTCAATGTTTTAGTTAAAGTAATTGCGCTTGGGAATGGAGGTGTGAAAAATATTTGACAACTGAGTTGCAGAATTCTTATGGAAGCTTTTTTGCTTTTTCTGTCATTATCTTCTCTCAAACAAAACTTTACATTTCCTTTGAGTCATAAAACAAAGGGAGTAAGCCTGAAAAAAGTTCAAAGAGGAACTGAAGTTCAAAAACGTTGCAATTTGAGGTTATTAATATTTAGAGGGTTTAAATGTCTCATTTTTGAGTCCTGTAGCTGTTCAAATACCCTCAGGTTCTGAAGAAATCTGACTAATTTAGCATCTTTATAATCTGCTGCCTTGTTTATTAATGTTTGTGGCCTCTGTTTAAAAACATTGTCGGTGATGACTGATGTCTAGCCAGTAATAATGCTGACTTTTTTAAACTTTTTTTTCTAATATATCCTTTATAAGCATGCAAACGTTCTAACCTGAGTAGGAAATGTGCTTGGTCCAAATATTTTGCATTTTGACTTTGTCAGAGGAGGTTCTCCCTTCTATTTCTCATTGAGTCAATTTTGGTCCTAGTGAAATCTTTATTAATAATGTTAATAATATATTCTCTAGGTAATTGGTTGGAATTTAAGGTATTTGCATTTCTGCTGCTCACTGTGTCAACCTTGAGAATAGGAGTGGATCTTTACTGGTGGTACACTTGTGAGAAAGTTGTTTGCTCAAAATTTTTCACTGATGAGCTTACCTGGAATAATATTATTCACTGCCACAAACAGCCCAGACTAATGGTTCTTTCCCAGTGGTGGCCTAACAGTCTGGAAGATGGGATGTGTTCTCCTCTTGGAATCTTCATCCAATTCTAAATCATGAGATTGAGCAGGAGTTGTGTCCTGGTCCTGTGATAGACCTTTAATTCTATAGCCTATTCACAAAGTCCATGATTTCTATTTGGAATTTAAAGTTACAAACTGCTGCTTTTGATTATTTTTGAAGTTAATGTAGCATTAAAGCAATATGATTCCTGTTGCTTTTAACTCACTAGCCAGTATCCTAATCAGAAAGAGACAGGGTTCTCTTTAAGATAACATTTGGTATGGATGCTGGTACTGTGACTGAACTGCAGATTCAGTAATTTAGGATCTTCCTTGAGTTTTGGTTTAGATATTGTGCATACAGACAAGGAACATCTTTGGTGTACTTTCATTATTTTGGTAGTTTTCCTTACACTTCATGATGTTAGCCAAGAGGAAGCTCAGATGATGAGGTACTTTCTCCTATTCTTTATCTGCTAAGGTAATGGGGGAGGAAATCTTTAAACTGCGTTATTAAACAGCTTATGCAGATTGTATTGGGTTTTGGAGAAGGGAAGGTGTTCTTGTAAATATGCTTTGTGTTCAGGTGGGTTTGTCACAGATGTTCCAGACCCCAAGAAATGTTGTCTTTACAATTCTAGCAAGGGAGATTTCATCAAAAAGAGGTGCCAGTACCACTTGTGTTTGGCACCAAGGCCATAGGCAGAGAGCCTGCCCTAGCTGTCAGTCATGTTGATTGCAGCTTAGCACAGTCAGGAACAGGGGCACATCTACTTCCAAACTGTGCTTTCAAGCATATTGAATGCATGTTTCAAGCATGTCCTTTGGTTCAGTAAGCCTAGTCATGTAACAAGGAAAACAAAAATGGCCTCCTGCACAAAAGTTTTGAAACCTCCCTCAGACAAGAGGGAGCAAAGCAGATCACGAGCAAGAGGAGGAAAACAACCCTGAGGTGTGGGCAGACAGCGAGGCTTGTTTGTCTCAGTCTGGTCAAAGCTGCTGTGGAGAGCTGCTGCTGCTCCTCACCCTGTGTTGCCAGCAGGCAGTAATTCAGCATGGGATACACATTCCTATTGGTGTGCTACTCTTGCTGTCTTTGTATCATTTTTCCGCTTAATCAGAATAAAAACCGTTGGGGGATCCTGAAAGCTTTCCATGGAGGCAAAGTTCCTTTGGACTCAGTGGTCCTTTGTCTGGCTGTCTTTGCCTACTTTAAACTCTAAAAATTGTATCAAGCTTCAGTGGTGGAGTCACGTGCCCTTTCAGAGAGGGTACTGTAAATACAACATGCCAGTGAATCACAGTGTAGTTTTAGGGATTTGCTCTTCTCTGATGCCAGTTCCCAGAGCCTTTGCATTTTGGGTCACTGAAGATTGTTTTGTAGTTTACATCCACTTTGCAACAGGAAATTTCAGCTCTTTAAGCAGCTCTTGAATCTTAAGAATCTTGTGATGCTGTGTCTCTCTTGAGTCATTCAAGTATTTTGGTGCAGTTTTGAACTCCTGTGGGGGATGCTGCTCGTTCTTGCTGGTTTTGTTTTCTTTCTTTTGGTCTGTGGGACCTTTTGGTTTCATTGGTTGAGGTTAGCAGCTCGAGTCGAGTCTGCAATGACAACTGTTGACTGACTTCCAGCTTGGCATAACTACTTATACTTATCTAGGATTGCACAAAATATGGACCGTTGCTTTTATCTGTAACTGTGATTCCTCGTGGTGTTGTAGGAGTTTGTTTATACTATGGAAAGTCCTGTCTTGGTGAGAGGGTTGTAATATTGTGTAAGCCTTGTCATGAAGAGTTCAAAATATGTGTTCAAAATGGCCTCACTAAAAATGTAGCTATTTTAAGTTAAATAAAGATGAAAAAGCAGCCTGCTGGCAACTGGACTAGTGCTGTAAAAAGCTGTTTTACTTGCAGCTGTCTCAGTCATGCCCTGGCTTTATACAAGCAGTTACAATGAATCTTAAGGGATGTGTAGAGTGAAGCAGCAGGATTCTCAAGGTTGAGTGGACAGTTTATATGTATGGCTGATATGGCAACACTTCAGGGATAACCTTTACTGAAAACAAAGTAGTGTTTGGGAGCAATTTCTGTGTAAGAGGACATGCAGGAAGGTGAACAATTCTGTGTATTTGATACATTTTCTTAGGTTTTAAACAAGAAGACAACACTTGAGGATTTCCTTTCTGTTTCAGCACCTGGAAGCTTGTTTTAAGGACTGCAATAATTACAGCTTCAGTTTTGAGGCTCTGCACTAAATGATTTTTAAATCTTTTTCCAGAATTAAGTGACTTCAATCTTATAATGTGTATTTCAAAGGGTTGTGGTTTCTAGACTTATTGTTCCTGGTAAGTTGCTTTAATAAAAAGTTAGATCACTTTGCTTGCAGTAGAACAGAAACCCACCAATAGTTAATGCCTAACTTGGTCCTATTTATTATAGAAAATATTAGCATTTTTAATAAGGTATATATGTTTCAGTGAAAAAAAACAGAAAAACATTTTGAATTTAAATGTGCAGTTCATATAATCTAAAGTGGTGTTACAAATCTTTGGTTTTCTCTGGATGGCTCTTAATTTCTTTGGATGCAGTCTCAAAAGAAAAAGGCAAATTTCTAACAGTTCATCCTGGGAGTAGCAGGGCCTTAGAAGATAATTCCGTGTTCCTTTTTTTCCCCCCCATGCATTACTGTGGTCTGCATCAGGTGTAATACAGTTACAAGTGGCTTGCAATACTTAATAGAAGTGTAATGAGAGCCCTTAAAATTATACTGAATTTTTAGGACCTAAAGAAAAGTTTACATAGAAAGCAGCTTTGAAAGTCTGTGGCTGTACCACTAAGGTGAGTTTAACAGAGGAGAAAGGGATTCTGTTTGTTCAATATGCAGGAGTAATGGGAAACAAAGTTTTGTAACTTTTTTCATATATAGTGTTGAAAAAGTCTTTCCCATTTGAAATGAGGAATATTTCAGTGTAATTTTTTGGTGTTTTTCAAAAACAGTTATATAAGTTAATTTTCATGATGAAGGTTCTTACTCGTTTTTCTGGATAAGAAATTACTACATATTTTTATGCTATTACACTGTATTTGTGGTGTTTTGTTTTGTTTTTTTTTTCTCTGAAACAAAGTCCCTGTAGAAAGGAAATAGGAGCCAACTCTGAAATCTAAAATAAGGACTAAACAGTTTTTCATTTGCCTTTCTACCCTTTGAGATGCCAGAAGCAATTTCCTCTTGAAGCTGACTTCCTTTCTGGAAGTGATTTTTGTCTCCAACCATGTTGAGGCTCTTTTCTCATTCTTTCATTCTGACTAACTTGCTTTTTTCCTCTCTGACTTTCTACTGCTGTTGGGAACTTCTGGAGGTAAGTAATGACAGACAAGTTTCTCTCTAACTTTCTTTTTCAGTTCTTCTTCCCCCCTTTGCCCCCCCTCACCCGGTCAGTCTAGAAGGACAAACAAAGCACTATTGGTGTCCTCTGCAAGAGAGCACTGATAGGGGCTGGCTGTAAATTGACGTGGCATGGAAAATCTCTGCTAGTTTGGAGCAGCTCTAATGTTGCTGCGAAATCAAGCCTACTCTTAACCAAGTTTGTGGCTTGAAATCATCACGAGCTTGCTGCTTCTGTATTAAAAATGAATGGAAAGTACCTTTGCTTTTTGGTTTGGGAACTGGACTTTTTCTCTATTTGGATTTACAGCTAATAGAAAAAAAAAAATCCAGGGGAATTATTTGGTTCCTTTTTTTTTCCTGTAGTAAGAGCGACAGATCTTGCTGCTCCCCCCACCTTTTCCTGCGGCTTAATCATTTGCAGATCTTGCCATGGGGTGCGGACTGAGAAAGCTGGAAGACCCAGATGATAGCAGCCCTGGAAAAATCTTTTCTACACTGAAGAGACCACAAGTTGAAACAAAGACGGATTCTGCTTATGAATATGTATTGCTGGATTTTACTTTAGAAGGTATTTTTTTTATGCTGTATCTTTACTATTTTGAAATAAGAAGGAACAGGGTTTAACTTGGTTTTGTCTTGTTTGACTTACAGTAAATCTTAGGCACTTTTATCAAAGCTAGCCAAAATGTAAGACTTTTATTTTGAAACACAAATCATGACGAAGGTTCTTACTTGTATAAAATTACAATGGAAACTGCTGAAGTATTTTTAACAACCAAACCCTCCAAATTATACAACTGTCCTCTTTAAGGAAGCTGGCTAAAAACTGTTAGAGATTTTTCCTAGTTTCCTGTGAGTCAGATACTGCCATCCGTACTCGCTTTGAATAATGGTTGTCTGAATTCAGTGTGACGGTTCAGAAAATACACTGTGCCTGAGCCTTAATTGAATAACAATCTTTTAAATGCACTCAACTTCCGAAAACAGGCTGTCATTGTCCTTGTTACTTTATGCAGAAGTAAGCCTGTTCCTTAGCTGTATATCAGGAGTAACTTCCCCTCTTACGCCCACCGCAGTCTCTTGGTAGATGTTGCTGTAAGAGTCTGAGTTTCAGCTTACTATTTTTTCCAAATGCTTTACTTGTAGTTGTTGAATAGTCTTTTGAAATTGTGACTGAAATGAAACAGAATCTGTATGCATAGCTAGGGGCAGACAGTGCTCTGTGGGATACTTCCTTCCCAAGGGTGTCCCATCTCTAACAGAGCAACTCCCTGTTCCACAAAGTTGAAAACATAAACAAGCCCAGATGGCTGCCCTCAGAGAACAGACAGCTCAGTTTTACAGTCACTTTAGAGTAACTTGCATTTTGTAACAACCCAATCTACTGGAAATGCTTAATAACAGGGATTTGAAGTAAATGCTGTTACTAGAAGGGTTGGATAAAGGGAGACAGTGTAAGTGCAGGTCTTACTGCAATTACAGGAACTTTTTCATAAACAAAACTTGGCTTCTGATTAGTTTTATAATATTTTTATCTAAAATACATGAGTCTTTTTTTTTAAACTGCAAGATACTAGTAGAAGATAGATTTCCAGTACTATAATGTAGCAGAATGTAACTGTGTTCTGTTTGTTTACACAAAAAGTTTCTCACTGGCTTGTTCCTTCTGAAGAAACAAAACTATTGAGTAAGTGGTAGTGGCAAGATGTTAGAAATAAAGCTGGGCTGCCTAATGCATACATGAATTACCTATTGATCCACTGATAGAAAGGATAAATATTTTGGAAACTGAAGAGCATTTAGTGTTCTTAAATAGCCTCTGTTCTGGATAATTTCGCTGTGTTTTCAAGTTACACTTTTTAGAAGTGTTGTATAAATTACTTGTTGTGAAGGAGGTTGTGACTTTTTAAGTAAAAGCCCATCAAACAAGTGCAAATAAAGGTGTATCTCTGTTTAAATAACCTAGCAGTACAGCAGTAAAGATTAATTTTCTCCTGTTTTATCTGATGTTCAGAATTGCATCACTTCAGTGGAATTATGAATGTTAAATAACAGTTTCAGATAGTTGCCTAACTCTTTCTTAGGTTTCTCACTGGAAGTAAGGGAATTTGTAAACACAGTATCTTTCTGTTGAATGGTTCTAGCTATGCATGTATATGACCTTAAAATATTTCTTCTTTGAAGTCTCTCTTTCTTAGGACTAAGATAAATACAGAAAAAAAACACGGTGTGTAAATATACTGTCTCAGAAGCACTTCTAAATTCAGATTGTTTCTGAAATGTGGGAATTGGCTAAAGTACTGTAGAAAATATATTGAACTTTTTTCATTTTTCCTTCTACTTCAGTCAACTTGCTCATATACTTGTTGCTATTTGAATATCCTTTGGCTAAATGAAACTGAGACCCCTTTATCACTTCAGACCAGAGTTTTTGCTCTGCTGTCAAGTTGTGCCATATATTTATGGCACTCATTCTGCTTTGCCACTTTCCAGAGCAAGGTCTTCCCCTACATAGGAGATTTCTCTGTGTCCAAGTGATTTCTTGCCACTGGCTCTTGCACCAAGTAAAACAGAAAATCTGCACTTAATATTATATGATCTTACAATAAACTATGCCCTGCCTCAAGGTAAAAGTATAGCAAGCATAAATGTGTTACTTCAATTCAATATGCCTTATTCAGTGCTTTATCAGGTACATGCAATGTGAAGTTGAAATGAGCCTGCTGGGGAAACTTTCAGCAGCCCCTGATCTTCTCCCAAGCCATGATGCAGATTAGGTCAACCATGCTGTAGTCTAAATGTGCTGGCTGCAGTCCCTGTGCATCTTAACTAGTTATTAGCTGTGCACTGAACCTTGGCTTCTCTCCTCCTGGTCCCCAAAATGCTCCCATCCCTACTGTAAAAATTAGCTTTGAGTTCCATGGAGGACAATCTCCATCAGGAGAATCTCAAACAAGAAGATTGCAGCCAATCTTTTATTTTGGTAGAACTGAATAGTACAAAGAAAAGGGAGCAGTGGACTCTGAAGCATAATTTTAAATGACTGTCAGTGACTGTGAATTCTGAGGTCTCACTGATGAGGCATACCCCAATAACAAAAACAGCTGCTGTTTTTTTAAGTCAGTTTAACCAGAAAGTAGGGATAGTTTATATATTTCTACTAAGCAGAATGCTTATGCTTTATCCACGACCCTCCTATTAGGGAAAAAAATAAATACTGATGCAGCCTGCTAAGATGACATGCTGTCAAGTTCTTGTCACTCTGAATACCTATATGAATATGTATGAAATAGCTGTTTTGTCATCTTCAGTATCCTGCATCTGAGGCTTACTATGCAGCTAGAAAGTTGGCTGGAGTTATTGCTACAGTATTTTGGCTACCTGTTGAGAGCACACCAGAAAGGAAATTTATTTAATGGAAAAGGGTTAAAGAAATCTGTAAAATCAGTGAAGTCATGATCACATGGCATCATTCCTGCTTTTTTGGCATGTAGGCTATGGAGCAGTTATTTCTCAATACATGTATCTCCTGGATTCTCAGTGAGTGGAATCATGGGATGGAGGTATTACTAAGGGCAAAATATCTGTTTACAAAAGGGGAGCTGTGATATACTGTCTACTTAAAAGGAAAAAGTGCAACAGCCCTGTTCTTATGACTGAGAATGACTGACAGTTTAGTTTAATGTGTTGAATTTGCTGGTTATCAGCAGTAGACCATCAGTAAGTATGTTGGTGATAGTGTCCACTTCCTACAGTATAAATTATTCTGGTTCCTCTTGGTGGCTTTTCTGTTAAGGCTCTTACAGTGACAAGCAAAGTAGACCTCCATTCCTTTGTCCCTTTAGTAGAAATTGGTAGTAAAAAGCATTTGAGTGTTGTAAAATATTAGTTTCTGATGGTTTGTGGGGTTTTTGTGGTCTTTTTTTAAAGCCCTCCATAAGTGTGTGTATGTCAATATTATCCTCATTTTATTGTGGGAAAGCAGTATAGAGAGGTTTTACAGAACACCACTCATGAACCAGCAGAGTTCTAATTCAGTTTATTAGAATAAAACATTTGAGCAAACTAAAGAGTCATATCTCCACCTGATGATAGTTTAAAACAGTAGGATAGACGAACTTTGTGACTTGCTGTGTCTTAGGTCCTTAAATTCCTTGCTGTATTGCCAGCCTGCCCTATAGTGTGGGTAGACAAGTGAAGGTAGGAACATGAAATTAACTCAACAAAGTGATGAGAGATTTATGTAATTGCACTTATTATTTTTATATACTTTTTAAATTACAGAATCAAAGGAGAATTAGTGTATGTCATTATTTTCAGTTGTATGATTTGAAAGGGAATGTTCAGGGCAGCACGTTCAAGTTGTTTCTATCTTGGAAAAAGTGTCATGAGGTCACTTAATTTGGTTGAGGAATCCTTTAATGCAGATAAGCCCTGGTCTTACTGCATGGGCAGTCCTGCAAAGAGTGACCCATCAGAATATACACAAGGAGGCTGCTTGGAGCAGAGGTCACCAGTAGGACCAGCAGATTTCAAGCCAAGCTGTTTTGTTATCAGAGCTGGTAACTGCAAAGGACAAAAGCTTCGGCAAATCTGTGCTGGCATAATTACTCTTCTGCTGCTGTTTGTGTATGAGTATTGATTTCCTGCTTTCTGAGAGCATTTACAGTTCCAGTTGTACTTGAGAGGAACAGGAATTACTGACCCATCAGACTGACTGTAGCAGAATATATCATCTCTTACCAGTGTGGAATCTTCCTTTTCTCTCTGGAAAGGCTGTGGACCATTGAAAAAAAAGGTTCTCCAGGAAGTTTTCCCTTTATCTCTGTAGTTTTCCCTAACAGTGATGTATTGTCCAGGGACTGCCTATTGATGCAAAATGCCTGCACATGCTGAGAGAGACCCTCCTTAGAAATCAGTGACTCCACAAGCTTACTTAGGTGAAATATACCTCTGTCTGTTGAAAAAAGGAACTGGGACTGTCAAAATGCCAACTATAATAATAATAATCCACAGATCACTTCTAAGGGGGAAACAGTTAATGGAAACAAATCAATTGTCATAGGCTTAAATCTGTTACATGGGAATTTACCTCAAACCTGGGGTTGAGAGATACTGCTTCAGTATGTTGAAGGCTTTGGCTAGACAAAATAGTTGCTTTGTTAAGTTCACCCCTACTGTGTGTTTAGATATTAACATAGCTTTTAAATCAGCTTGGCAGACCTAGATCAAGCAGAAAATGTTGCCAAGTATGTTAAAAATAGATCATACTAAGTTGTAAAAATAGGTACTTGAAGTAGTTGAAGAGTGTTGAATCATCCATGAATCTGCTTTTTCTTGTATAAATAGAACTGTAGTTTTTTAATAAATGCCTAGGGATGGGTTTTGTGTGGTTCAGTTAAAAGGAACTTACCCAAAATGTTTATGAACGTACACAGTATCATGTGCTTCTCTTCTGCTTTCAATACTTTTTAGCTTCCTCTAATCCAGAAGTTATCAGGATCAGTTCTGTGCTGGATATAGGAGCTCGAGTGGAAGACTATTACAGCAAAGGATACATTGTAGGAGCTGTTCATCCCATTATGCTGCCCATTGGACGGAGAAGGAGTTTCCCTGCAAGCCACATGTATCGAGTGGTGCTTTCACGATTAAAACTGAGGTAACAGTGAGATAATTTGAACACACTGGTCCTTTACTTAAGCCATTTCTAAGTGGATTGCTCAACATGCATAGTTTATTATCAATTTGAAATGAGCACCTCAGATTAGCAAGTTAGTAGTGTTTTTAATTAATGCTAAGCACACAATAGGCTAATTTTTGCTTTGCCTTAGTAAATATCCTAACAAAAATACAAAATGTAATATCATCTGACTTAGAACCTGCAGCAAATAAAAGATGAGCCAAAATACTAGGAGAGTAATAAGCTGCTTTAAACTAACTCATGTCTGCTTTTTCTTGGTTTTCAAAAATTTTGGCTCTTCCCAGGGCAAAATTACGTAGTTTGTGAATTAATTTGTCAGGGATAGTTTGGGGTTTTTTATTAAGAATGAAATAATCATTCTGGATCAGAGATCATACAAAAGCTTGGTTTTGACACTGAGGGAGAGGCAAGAGCTCATTTGTGTTCCAGACCCACAGTCTTGTTTATTATTCCTGTTTTTACTGCATTGTAATCACCATGTGATCCTAAAGGACACATACAAGCAATGTTACCATTAGTTCCTTTGAATGCAAAGAAGATAACCTTTTGTTCTTGTTTTGAGTAACTAGAAAAGTGGATTTCTTACTGCATTAAAAGCTGTCAGGCTTCCCCTTCTCCCCTGAGTCATTATGTGATACACAAAGATTCTTGCCTTTATTTGAGGACTGGAAGGGTGTGCATTGGAAGCTGCCTCGCTGCCACTCCAGTAATGCTTTCATAAAACACTCATTTGAGAGAAATTCTTAAACTTTTGGTTAAACAAACATTATCCAGAGTATTTGCTGCTCATACAACTTAACCTTTATAATCTGCAAACAAGGTGAATGCTGTTCGTGTGGGCAGAAGGTTGAGTAAGAAAGCAGAATGCTTGCTCTGGAGCTGAGGCTTCCAAGAGCTGAGACTGCCAACTCCCACAATTTGCCTTATCCCTGTAGATGTGGCACACTTAGGATGTTGTTGTTTGAACCTTTAGGCCCTTGCATGGGTGAAGGATGAGACTGTAGCCTACAGGTGAAACTGGTGTAGGTTCCAGTTTCCTTCCCAGGTGCTATATGTTTGGTTTTGCTGTAGGCAAATACACCTTCTCCATCTACTGTTTGGAAAGTAACCTTTTATATTTGAATATGTCTCATTGATGTTCTTTTCTAAATGAAATTATTATATGAAGGAAGCATCAAATGAAATCCCAATATATTATTAGCATACACTAAATATTGTCTGACTAATAACACAACTGGCTTTAGATAAAACATGAGTACAATTCTATAACTTTAAGAGTTTGTCAGCATAAATATGCGTGATTTAAACATTATTTAGCTCCCAGTAAGTGTTTTTGCATTGTATTTCTGGTACTTGCCTGTACTGTTTCATTTAACAGCTGCAGCTCTGCTTTAGTTACAAAAACTAAGCAGCAAGATGTTAACAGTGTAAAAGGACCACTTCTATTCATAGTGTGGTTTCTACAAAGCTGAACCTGCTTTGTGCTTACTAAATTTATAGTTTAAATTTGTGCTTTTTGCATTATCAGAGATTTTTGCATTTATTTGTTACAAAGGCAGAGCTGTTTGTCAGTAAAGCTCAGTTTCCAAAATATTTCTCTTCATGGTCTTCAGATTAAAATCCTGTTAAATATTAATATTCTGATCCTGGCTTTGAAACACATAGTACCTGCCACTTTGTGGAAAAAATAGAACAAAACACCAAAACCCACTGAGTTCTAAAAAGTATGAAGAAGCATTGTCAGAATTTCATTCATAATTATTCCAAAAGAAAAGAATTCTATATGCAAGCATTTGCTCAAGTTAGCAGCAAACTCCTGACAAAGACTGCTTTCTTTTTGTGTTCCAGCCAGAAGCATGCAGCACCCAGAGGACAAAGGCAACCCAGGCTGGTGATTGAGGAATGTCCTTTAACATGTGAAACACTGACAAATGAAGTAGTGAAAGAACTGCTAGAAAAGGTAATGGAAGTTTTTTATTTCAACTTTTCTTCAGATGTTTATTTCTTTCATACATGTAAGTTACATGTAGCGGTTGTGGTTTTAGTTTTGTGTTAATTTTATAGAAGCTACAAAACCGTTCTCAAAGTGAGAAAAGAGTTACTTTTTGTAATGTAGGACTAACTATCTCTGTAAAGCTTTGGAAGTCTGGCTGCTTACACCACTGAAAGCAGAATCAGGCCCAAATTCAGTCACTCTTTATAAAATACTTGTATGATATGTGAAGTTTTATGTTTTTCTGAGATAAGTACCTGAGAAGAAATGTTTTTTTCATTCTTTAACAAAAAGTACAGCATGTATAGGAACTATACTAAATATTTATTTGGCACAGCTTTTGAAAACATTGTATAGTTAAACTTCTGCTGGAATGCAAGTTATAGTTCTGGTTCTTTGTGTTGAACTTCCTCTGCAAAATTAAAGACTTGCTGAAACAGGAAGCTATTGTTATTACAAGAGTTAGTGATACCTTTTACATTAGTTGCCAAGGAGGGTAGTAGGAGAAAAAGCATATTGGAGATCTTTAATGATCTTTGAGATTTCAAGAGTTGTTTATATTTTCTAAATGGCTTGTTTTTACTTTGTCAGGTGTTTCAAATTTAAAATGAGATTACATTATGCATGTATAATACAGATACCTATTCCCAGGTTGGTGGTGTAGTGTACCAGACAAAGATTAGAAGGAAAAACACACTTGAAATGAGCAGTGATGGAGTCTTGGAAGCATATCTGTTACAGAAGTAGTATGTGAGAATAACTTGATTTTAAAATGCTCTCAGTTTTAAAAAGACAGAGCAATTAATCCAGTTAAATCTTAGTACTTTATTTTTTAAAGATGTGAAACAATAAGACTTTTTGGTGTTTCAGTAAAAAAATTATCATATTGCCTGTTTTTCTCTGTTACTTGTTAAATTTAAAACTGTCTTGGTTGTCCTTGAAGCAGCAGCTCTGAATAAATAATCACAGTGAGGGGCATTTTGTATCACTGCTGTACATACATAATGGCAGTAGGTAGACTAAAGTGTCACTTGCATGATACTAAAGGGATTCGGTACCATCAATTGTTTGATTTTTATGCACTCTGCTAATTAATAGTTTATGTGAGTAAACTGAATAAAGATCCTTCCTTCTCTGTCCTCACTTAATCCAGTACTTCCCAAGTGATGTCTTCTTTCTGAGCTGAGACTTCTCTATTTACCTGGGAAGATTTATTTCACAGGGGAGCTTGTAGCACAAGATGTCAGGGGGGTCACCTTCCTAAATGGCAGCACTCCTTAAGCCAGGAAGAAGAAACACCTTAAAGAACAGACACATATCACAGATAGCACAGATGTTACAGTTGTATATTAAGACTTCAGTGCAGAGAAAAAGACATCACTGGCTGAAAGAGTTAAGAGGATTTTCATTTGTCTCTAGCTCACTCCTTTCTCTGCTCGTCCACTATCCTCAGTAATAATGAAGCTGAGTAGCCCCCAAGGGAAGCAGGGGATAATGACTCATGGCACAAGACAGAGATATTTCTATAGTGTTGGAGCTCATTACTTTTAGTTTGACTGGCATCACATATTTAGAGAAGTACTGTTTATTGCTCTACAATGCTGCTTACCAATACAACACAGTAAATAAAATGCTTTGGGTTTGTTCTAAGTGAAGGACTTTGTATACGCTGAAGTCATTCCCAGTGCTTGCCACCTTTCTTGGCCTCACTCCAAAGGCATGCTGGAAAACTTCCATTTGCTTTGAAGCAGGGGCAGCATCAAAGGAGAGTCACCCTTCTGTAATACAGTGTTATGCCTTTTATGTCCTCAGCAGTTTAGTTAAGCACTTCATGTATGTACAAGTTTTAAAGAAGAAAAAGGTCCATGCAGTACTAAAATGATTTTGCAGCTGAGTTTGTTGTATTGCAGGTTAATGAAGCTGCTAAAAGAGGAAAGAAGTTTGTGGGATTTGTAACACAACATTTTCCTCAGCCTAAAGCCTGTAATGGAACAAGCACAGATGGAGGTGCAGAGCTGGAATCAACACTGGGCAGAAGAAATAGAGAACACAGAAGAGAAAACTTTGATGAAAACTATAAAAACTGGAATGAAGGGACATTGAGCGGCCACTCATCTGAGAGTGGGCTGGAGGAGGAAATGCATGGAGAAAGCAGACTGTTAGATGATTCAGATTTCCAGTTTGGAAAAGAAGTCAGCCCTTCTAAACCACAGAAAGGAGATGGTAATAAATGCTGCTTGTTTGTTGGAGAAATGAGGTATTTTATGGAGTTGTTGAGGTGTTGGAAAAAAATAGAAGAACAGCATTTTCTGTTGTATCAAATACTGCTTTTGGAAGATGCCTCTACATATGCATACATATTTCTAAAAGAGTTGCCAGTAAAAGAAGCAGAAGGAATACTTACCTTCTGCTTTATGTATGTAAGCTGTGGTAATATATTAAAATGACATTTCACTTTTCATATAGAGTATTATAAATCTACTGTCAGAATTCTAGTTTGCAGTTTAAAGAAATAGAGAACCACAAACAAACCCCCCAAAATTGCCCATGGTGTAATTGTGACTTGAAATGTGGTGCTA
Source organism: Monarcha castaneiventris obscurior (assembly GCA_026261815.1). Classification (NCBI taxonomy): domain Eukaryota; kingdom Metazoa; phylum Chordata; class Aves; order Passeriformes; family Monarchidae; genus Monarcha; species Monarcha castaneiventris. The sequence continues at coordinate 5,908,325 of JAMPIT010000879.1, forward strand.
ACAGAGTTTTTGCTCAACGTATGCATAACAAACATGTGGCACTAAAAATTCTTCCTTTTAGAAGGATGCAATTGTTATAAAATATTTTCTGCAGTGCACGTGTAGTTTTACTTATTATAAACGTGTAATGATTTCCAAGTATCTGTTGTGATTCCAGTTGTGCCTGTTTCAAAACTGACAACAAAGAGAGCCCCTTCCAGCTAGAGCCATAATTGTACATGCTTCCAGGCAACTCACATAATGTACAGCAAATAAATCCGTTCATAATGGATTCTTTCTGGTTAATGTGCCTTCAAGAAGTGTCCTGAAAGAGATCACTTAAATTAATGCATTGACCATGAAATCAAAGACAATAATTGTTACAAAATGAATTTATTAGAGAGAAGTAAGCGTTAGAAGTATAGGAATGAAAAGCATTATTGAAAAAATGCTGGTGCTGTGATAGACAACTTAGTTGTAGAGGAATGAGGTGCTTGGTGTAGTCTGTGGAAAAAATGGCCTGAAACATTGACTTCTGGTACTGAAACTCTAAGGCCTCCTGGCTGCTAAGAGGAGAAGGTAAAAAGGAAGAAGTAATCTATGAGAACTAATGCAAGACAGTATTGTGTCGAAAGCAGGCAGCATGAAACTTTCATGTCAGGCTGCATTTGACATAATAGGCTCTTCCCTGATGAGCCAGACATGTTTTAATTGCTCTCAAAAGCAACGTTTTCACTTTCCTGTTAAAGCAGCCTCTCTGGTTTGTAGACTGTGACAATAATCACTCTCAGCACTGAGATAATCAATGTCCCTCTTATTTTTAACACTTAATCAAAAGCAGTTCTCCTGCAAGGGAGCCTTTATATCATAATCAGTTAAAGCTTAATTCTTTCTTTACAGCTTGAAATAGTGGGTTTGCTATGTATAGCAGAGTGGAAGTCCTGCAAGGAGGAAGTGCAAAACTCTTGGTTCTCTTCAGGAGCATTGTTTGTGCAGAATGGTGTAAACAGAAAGATCAGCAGCCAGTGCATCCCCTACATGCAGTGTTCTCAGGAAACTCTTCAAAAAGCTTTGGCGAGGATATGCCAGGCTTCTCTACACTAGGCAAATAGAAAAATCACTGGAGTTCATAAGATGAAACTCAACCACCTTTCTTGGTCTGTGTTATGTAACAATCATTTTGAAAAATACTCATGTGAATTTTCCAAGGCAGTCTTACACGTGTAGGTATGTACTGCTATGCCAGTGTGCCACTTCCATTTACCTCTGCTCAAAAGAGGCAAAACTGTGTCCAACTTATAGATTGGGGGTTGTGACATGAATTTTGACTATTAGGTTGCTTTTTGAACTATTCTATTGAATTTTGACTATAATGCGTTGCTTCCAGAGGTAAATTTCTGGTAGACATGAGGAATTGAATAGTTGTATTGGGAAACAATTTTCTTTTTTTCTGAAGAATAAGTGATCTCACGTCAATATGTGGGAAAAGAAATTAAGGTTTGTCAGGATAAACACATCTAATACAAGCACCGGTGAAGGTGATAGAACTGTATAGGAAGAGTCATCTCTTACTGGAAGTTCAACATTTTGTTCTGAATTTGCCTTATTCCAGGCACCTGATGTCACCTGCAGTGGCTGTAGTAACGCTTCTCAAAGCAGAGAGGGATTCTTCCAGATACTGATTCAGGTTACTTAGAGTACAAGTCCTACTTTGGAATTCTCTGTTTCTGGAGCATAGAGAGACTGGCCTCTTAAGTGGGGTCATCTAAGCAAATGCCTTTGTTTTGGCAGTGTGAAAACTTCCATATTTAGAGGTTGGTTTGCACTGATTTAGGCTGCCCAGCAGTATTAGGCAATCTGAGAATATTTCTGGGCAACTGCTTTGTGTTACTTCTCCAAACCAGTGGCACACAAGTGTATTTGTAGAACACACTTACATAGTAAGGATTTCATAACTTGCACCAGTGATTTCCTAAAATGCTGTGGATCTATTACCTTTTAATGAGTGCTTGTTTGTGACTGATTTTGTTGCAGCACTGTATTGATACCAAGGTAAAAACAATTTGAGGATATGTTGGTTTTGTATCCTTAATTTCCACTGATCATCAGTTACTATGGGAAAATCCCAGTGGGCACCTAATTACAATGGTACTTAGCTTCAGAAAACAATGGGCAAAAATCAGTACAAGGCATTCCTTATATTTGCAAACTTAGAAAATTGTCTTTTGTTTTTATATTTGCAAATATTTGTAGTCAGCAGTTCAATGAGTGGCAGAAATGAAACCTGTTTCCACTGGGTTTTCTTTAGTACCGTTTATGTTTTCTTTATGCAAACCCCAGCTACTACCTGAAGAGTCCAGTGACAGCCCTACTGTAATAAGTTCACATTTTCCTCATATCCTGAAGTGTACCTCCCCTCACACCTTGTCCTGAGTGTGTTTAGTTCTTAAGCAGAGCCACATCAAGAATCAATTATTTAAAACTGTTGTGTAGAATTAGAAAATGATGTTAAAATAAGAGATTAGTAATATTACTAATTTTGGAGCACTGTCTTTGAGGTTCATTCTTCCTTTCTCTCTCCTTAGACAAGCTCTATACAGTCTTCAATGTTTTTGATGATGATTCTACCTGCTGGACCTACCATGAAGGTGTTTTGTCTATGAAAGTAACGAGAAAGGGGCCAGTTGTTAGTACATTGGAAGCAGACTGGCTAGAATTGACTACATTTTATTATAAACAAGGATTGTCCTTAGTTGATTCTTTTGTACACTGGGAAACTTCTAAAGGTGAGTACTGTCCCAGGATATCATGAAGCTTTTGCTTGTTTACACAGGACTATGTAACTTGAAAAAAATTATCGTATTTTGCTTCTTGATGTGAGAGTCAATATGTAAACATGTTCAGATAGATCTGTAACTGCCCAGAAAATAAATTATTCCTGTTTTAGGTATCAGATTCTACAAATTCATAAGAGACGAACTAATTGAAATGTCTGCTTTTTTTAATCAAACTGACAATTTCCAAAGCAGCAAACTAGTGTAGCTTTATAACAAAAATAAACCTTTTGTGCTAGTTCTTTAGGTTTGGGTTGTGCTTTTTCAAGAAGAAGACAATGGGATGAAAAGCATTTGGAGCTCTCAAACTCTGTTGCTGGTAAAATATGTAATTGAGAGATTCATTTCCATTTGAACTGAATTTGTCTGAAAGCCAGAAGTTAAAAGTGTGCAAAAAATAGTAGGTAGCTACTGTTGTACAATTACTTGCAAAAAAGTGAAGAACATTATAGTACCCTAGCATTAGGGGTATGGACCAAGACAAGCTGACATGTTTAATAAATTCCAAAACAATTAACTATTTAAACTAATAATTAGTAATAATAACTAATAGCAAGCCTAGACTTTATACTTCACTAAGGTGATACTTTGGTTGGATTTGTACCTGTCTTGATTGTACTAAGTTGCAAGTTGTTTGTGTTCCTTTAGAATTAATTATTGCCGTCCAGTGTAAGCAAGCAAAATACAGGGTTGCAGTGGTGAAAAGTCACATCAAATGTTTGTTGAAAATGTCCTGGGGACCTTAAACAGTTTTTGCAATGCTCAGGCTGATTATCAAGTGCAATAGATAATTATGTATTAAAGTGGCTCTCGTAAGTCATTTTGTCTGCTTCTTACATGAATTATATGAGGAGGGTAAAATTACTGTCAGTGTGAGTAGTTATATTTTCTATGTCTTGTGCTTTTTTCTGATAATTCTGATTTAAAACAATGTGCACTCATCGTCCCCTTTGCAAGGCTTGGATTTTTGAAGGCCTTAAATGAAATATTAAAAAAAGTAAAACATAAGATCTTGCTAAGTTAAATTATGATTCTTCAAAAGCAAAAACCTGACACTAATGACAACTCTTCAGTTTTCATTGCTCTCCATGGTTTTGAGTGTGAATCACTGTGTCTCTGTAGCTCTGCAGTAAATTTAGTGACTCAGAGCCACATAAGCTCCTCAACGTAGGTTTACTTGTGATGGAATTTGGCAGCTAGTCCCTCTCAAACTGTGGATTTTGTGCACATGAACAGTCTAATGCCACACTTTGTGATAGTTGTCTTTTTTGCTCTGAAGCTGTTACTCCTGTTTATTTTAACTCAGTGGAAGAACCAAATCTCCTTCGGGGGAGGAGAGGTGAGAATTCAGACTTGCAGTTTTCAATACAGAGTTTTTTTAGAGCTGGAAAAGAACTCTGTGGAGATCTGTTACAGTTCACTGAGGGGTGGTTTTGGCAGCTGTTGAAATTAATCTTTGCAGCTGTTGTCCAGCAACAGTTTTACAGTCTTCCCATTCCCCACAGAGAGAGCTGTCTGCTCCTCTGTGCCTGAGTAACTCCCCCATCTTTAATACCCAGGTAATAACATACCTCATCCTGCATTGGGGGGGATTTAAAGCTGAGATTCTGAGGATTATGTAATTTTACTGTACAAATTTAGTTTGTTAGTCAGCTGTCAAGGGAAATCTCCACAAAAGGCTTTCTCAGAGGCTGCTAGGAGAAGCAAAACCAGAAAATGAACCAATATTTGATGCACAGCTTTAGTTTGGGCCAAACGGATGCTACTGGGCTTTGACATGTGAGTCAGGGAGTTGTGCTCTGAAACTTCCTTCCCATCAGGAATCCTCCTACAATTACTTGTTTCAGGCTCTTCCTGTGGCCATTTATATGTGTAGTTGAGCTTTACACTTCATAATTCACTCATGTTTGTGCTCTCTCCCACCACACCAAAGTCACACTTCTTGTCAGGAAGACAATATTGAAGTTGAAAAAAAAGAGTTGTGCCCATCCTCTGCAATGGATATGTTGAATACAGGAAACTGGAATTCAGACTGGAGAATGGAAGGGGTTAATGCTTTTGAGAAAATAGCTCATAGTTCAATTTGTATAGAAAAAAGGGATTTTAATAATAAGTTGATTTGCACACTCCAAGTTGTAACTAGATGCATAAATAACCACAAATTTGAGTTTGCTGAGTCATTTAATTAGAGCATTGTTCAATGAAAAAGAAACATCTTGTGTACATCTTGGTAATCTATTAACCTAAAACTTACTGTTTATGTTCACAGGGGACTATTTGCCCAAATCTTTAGAAGGATTATTTATCTATGAAGAAGAAGGTGCTGGGGTTCCAGGTTCTAACAGGAAAGGAAATGATGCAATAGTTGTTGAACAATGGACAGTCATTGAGGTAAATAGGTGATTACTTAGCAATGCTATTTCCTACTTGTATTTTTCTCTGTTTTTTCCTTTAGGATGCTGGTACCAGTGTTCCATAAACAGTCAGGATGGCTTCCTGAAGTCACCTGCATAGGTTTAACTAAAGCCACAAATCATAAAAATGAAGTCAGATTTGTGGGCATTGGTGAATGTGCATAGAAGAAATATGCCAGAGGAGTTCTGGCCTGACATTTGTAAATGATCATGCCAACAAGTACAACCACCAAAGAAAATGTTTTGGGGTTTTTATGTGGGTTTCAGACCAATTTAGGTGTAGTTTCAGCAAGTGCATGTCACATTGACAGTGTGAAGTATATTTTAAAAAGGGGGAGAAAACAGCTAGAACTAGAAACAGAACAAGAGAAAAATTGATAGTGAATTAATTCAGTATGGTATTCAGATATGTATTTTTAGGAAAATTTTCTGCTGAATATGAAAGACTTGGGTTTCCTAATAAATTTACATGTACTGCTGTAGTAGGTTACAGCAATAAAAGTACTTAAATTACTCTTCAGAAATATTCTAATCTTTTAGGGTTATTGGTATCAATGACATCTGAAAGCAGTTGTTGTTGGATTAAGGTCTTACTTTTGAAATATCCAATGATAAATACACTTACCAGTGTGAAAAAAATCAACATCAAACTAAAAACTTTTATATTAAAAAAAAAAATCACAAAAAACCTACCAAAACTTTAAGTATGTATCTAAGTGAGATGCTTGTTCTTCACATGTGGAGTAAAAAGTGTAAAGATGTCGATTGACACATATAATTATGGTGCTTAAAAAGTTTTAGGCACTAATTTAGCAAAGTGACAAGTTTAATGAATGAGATGTGCTTTGAATTGTCTCGATGAGTCAGGGCCCATACCTAATGTTAATAAATTCTGTTTTCCATGGATTTTTTAATCTTGAACTTTTCGAGTTGTTTTCAGTTTGAAATAATGAATCTCCATCAAACAAGCTTGATGTCATCTCAGAGGATTATCTCATTAAAAGCAAGAGGGGAGGTGTTGTAATTGTGTAGAAATGCTAATAAAACCTGTACAGAGTCTCCTTACTACTTTTTATAATTATTAATGTAGGGGTGTGAAATTAAAACAGATTATGGACCTTTATTGCACACGCTGGCTGAGTTTGGATGGCTCCTGACCTGTGTCCTGCCTACACCAATTGTACGACATGACAGGTACCCAAACTATTGATTACAGCATTTTTGGTGTGTGCGTGTCTGAGAATTATCAAATAATTACTTACATACTTCAATGTAAAAGGAAGAAAAATGCTGATGTTAAATATATGTAAAGCTTGAGATGTAAGTTGCATTTTCATGGAGTGTTTTACCACATCTGCTTAGGACTACTGATTTCAGTGAGTCTAATTCTAAATTTAAAATGTTGTGTAAATTGAACATGAAAGATTTTATTTAGGAAACTTTTTATCACATAATCAGTCTACAGAAATGGAGTTACTCGTGCTTCAACTGGAAACAAGTGTTGAAATGCTTCACTAGTTTAGGACCTTGGTGAATGACTGATTTAGACTATGAAAGAAGTCATGTTGTCACAAGACAGTCATGGAGTATTTATTGCAAATTAGGACAGAGAATGTGCTAATCCAGCAAGTTAATTGGGCTGTTTCTCTTCTTTAATATAGACATTATGGTTCACCTCAAATATAGTACCAGACTACTGGATTTCAGTCTCTAGCTGTAATGCTTATTTAGATCATTGATGGGCCTCTTTTCTGCTAAAGAAGAGAGCTAAATTGCAGAACTGGTTTTCCCATAACATTCCAGGCTTTTTTTTTTTTTAAATAACCCCCCCAAAAAGGTACTCTGGCTTTCATCACAGTATCAAGCTAAAAAATGGCAAATTAAACACTAGACCAAGCACTTAATGCCTCTCTTCTCTCATCTTTTTTTAAGTTCTCCACCCATAGAGAACTTCCATACCCAGACTTTGAAAACAAACAAATGTACTGAGGCAGGGCTTAGGGCTCATTAACAGCTGTGGGAAGAGTGGATGACTCGAGTAATCTTTGGATCCCAGACTTCACTGTGTTAAGACAGCATGAAAAAGATGTGAAAGAAAGATTCTAAGAAAACTGCTGCAAGAAAGTGGAGTTTTGGTCAAGTGATTTGATATAAATAAATCAACTCACCCTGTGTAAGAGGGAGGCTTTTGTGATAAGGAAATAGGTGTTGGGTTTTTTTGGCAGTGGTTTTTCTAATTTCTAATTTTTTTTGGCAGTGGTTTTCCAACTGGTTAAATGCAAAGATAAAAGCAGTTGTAGCAAAATATGGCATGTTCTGTTGCCTTTTTTTTTTAAGGGTCTGTCTTGTTTTCCTCTGGAAGAAGCAGTTTCCAGAATATGAAACAAATGGTTATCCTTTAATTTCTTCAATAATTTTGTAGTCTAAGTGTGTTAGCTTTGAAAATGGTGACTTAAAGGCTATATGAACTACTGGGCCTGGTTTTCATAAACAGCTGAAATTTTGGCCAAATCTTAGAGCTTGAGAGTCAGTGTTCAGAATCTGAGTCTAATCTTTGAAGAATGCCAGAGAAGAATGAGAGAGATTTTAGTAGTCATGGTGTGTTGTGAGTCACAGGATGAGAGAATTTTTAACTTCTGACCTTTTGTGTCCCACAAACAACATAACTGAGCCCAGCCCCACAGGGTTTGGACAAGCAGGGTCAGGAATGTCCTGAGCAGCTGCTCAGTGACACTGGGAGTGTCAGTCTGTGCTTGCAGCACATCAGATGCTGCTGGTTTGTACCTTGTACATCACAGGGCAAAGGCAGGGCCAATTAAAAGAGGCAGAGTGCTGTAAGAAAAACAATTAGGATGCAGTGCTGTAGGAAGCATGAACAGGCTGATTAGGCTGGAGCTGTTCCTTGAATTAGTGAGACTGTACCAGGAAGATATTTAGGTCTCAAATAGTTCTGTATCCCAGATGTGAAACAACCAGAGCATTAATAGCAGCGCTCATGCTAAAGGGGGTTGTATCCTGGCCAGCTCTGAAACTGGATTCCTTTTGTATCCATACTAGAGTAACTCAAACTAATAAAAACCATTTATTTTCTGGCCTGAATGGTTGAGTAGGAGTCTGTATGAATTGTCTAATGCTTGTTATCCCACTGTGGTCTGTGAGTTACTCTTGGAAGAAATAGGATGAATCATGTTTTGTGTGCCTGTAGTACATCTCATATACAGCAATTCAATTTTCTTAAAAAAAGTGACAAAGCTTATGAACAAGAATTCCTAATTAGGAATTGAGAATTCATAAGGGTCAGAATATTAATGCCTTCCTGTTCTGATAGGCTAAGTAGTGATTGATAACTACTATTTTTAGGCGTTGATGTTGGTATTTAAAGAGGAGAAGAAATTCTTGGATGGTTACTGTGTGTCTGCTGTGAAAGATGCCATTACTGTGGTGGTGGTGGGTTATCCTAAGAATGCAAAAGTCTTAATAAAGAGGGATACTTTATGCTGATCAACAGCTGGTTTTTTTTCCCAGACTTGAAACTCTGACCTCAAAACCCAGCCTGAATATTAAGAGGCTTCAGAAACACTGAAAAAACAAAATAAGCAACATTTTGGGATGATCTGACAAGATGATGTTTTCATAATTATTTTTAATATAGAATTTGTGCATAGTATTTAAAGAAAATTTTATCTGTTATCCCCATTTTTACTCACTGTAGTACTTTCCTCTAGTCTGTCTTCCTTTTCTCCTAATTTATTTCAAAACTTTCCCTCATCTCAGATCTTTCGTGGTCTGTTCTTAGACATTGTGCTCACTGCTTGTCTGCAGATGAATAGTGTAACCCACAGGTTCTAGGTGTGATGGGATTGTCGTGCCCTGGTGTGTTCCTTTTCAGGTTTTTGCATGGTTAGGATGTGGAACAGTTTAAAAAACACCAGGCTGTCATACCTGTTCCTGTGTGGGCTTGTAGTTTTTAATGTTTTTACAGACCTCACTCAATAAAACCAGATGTTCTGATGTGTGGACTGTTCTGAGAGCTGAGTGTCTTGGGTCACAGGGACAGTAGTCTGCAGACCTGTTTAGTCCTTTGCCTCTTCCCTCAACAGTTAAATTATGTTGGATGCAGGAAACATTTCCTTGAGAGAATTTAACTTTCTTGAAACATGCACAGTGGTGATTTTGTGTTGCTTGAAAAATAAGCACTGTGGGTCTTGGGGTTTTTTTTGGCCTGCACACTACAGATTGCATAGAAGTTGCCCTTTTCAGACAGTGATTCTTTTTTTGCTGGGAAAATGAGGAAAGAGAACATGAAAAAAAATGGATATGATGCAATGTTTGTTGTATCCATCCATGTTGGGTATTTAAACTGTGTCAAGGGTCAATAAAGAACTTTTTAGATTTCTTTAGATCTTTTAGATTCTGCTTTAGAAAGCAGACCATAAAAGAATACCAGACAGATCCACAAAAATGTTATTGACCTAAAAAACCCCCTGCACTATATACAAGTCTTATTTAATTGGTGAATTCCTTCAAGACAAGAATTTGATATTAATTATGCCAAGCTCAGAAGATAAAGAGCAAGACAAAAATTAATAGTCCTTTTAGGAGTTAAATTTAGTGAGTATCTAGAAAACACTTTGCTTGTAAATTAGTGCTGCTGCAGTTTTTAGTGTGATATTATTATGAGTTTGTAGAAGTCCATACATGTTTGTGGTAGAAAATTAGAATTATTTCTAAGGCTTTTAAATTTTTCATTTAATAGATCCCTTAAGCCAGGACACTTAGTATCCCAGGCTGGTGTCTGTCTCAAAACTGTAAGTCTAGATACTCTACAGTTCCAAAGGAGTGCAAAGTCTTACTTAAAGAAATAAAAAAAAATTAAAAATTAAAAAAAAAACCAAAACCCTGAATAGGTGAAAATAATTTCTTATTCCCTGTTCATTTTTCAGAAAATTTTGCCTAACACCTATTCTAAGTGTTTAGTATATCAAATGTTCATGCATAAAAAAATGGAACTGTAAAAACCAAAGCCATTGGCAGTACTACTGAGCCTGTAGCTTCATGGTTGTTTTGGAAGACTTAAATATAGACGTGTAAGAGGACACAGTTTTTGCCCATACAGCATAAGCAGACAAACAAATTGCTGGTGTTTCAACAAAAGAGTCTCTGTTGCTCTTCATCACTCTTAAGAGAAGAGACAGGAAAAAGGCTTCAGCAGCCTTACTCTGCAGTGACCTTTATTTCCCTTCACTGCTTACTGTAGTCCCTGGAAATGGGCAATGCAGTGCAGAAACACTGACTTTGTGGTTATTAATTTATCATGGCTCACTACTTAATCTATGTTTTCAAAATGCCCTGATTTACGAGGCAAAGAGGGAATGTAGAAATGTGAGGGAAACTGTGGAGCTTCCCTTGCTCTAAGCACTTTTTCTCATTTAAATTCTGTGGAAATCCCACTGTCATTGAGTTCTTTGTGAATTAAGCTCATAGCAGCTTTGTCGTGTGCGGCATTTTAATAAGGTCAGACTTAGAAAATTGTTAATTTACTTCTTGTCTACTCACCATCGTGTCCTTTTTCTGTTCTAGTAGAATTTGTACAAGCTGTAGCTTAATGTTTGGGGTTTTTTTCTTTTCTCTGGAGGAATGCAGACACTGTTACAAAATAAGCCCCAGGCTCTTCCCCATGCCAGGGACTGTGCTCAGCCTTGTTGCTTAGAAGAGACATTTTTCAATTGATCAAAAGAGACATAACTGAGGCACAGAGAAATATGTAGCCAAGTGGAATAAGATTGCAGGATTGCAGATTTCCTTGTAATGACATAAAATCTAAACACTTTCTTTTAATGAATGCAAATAGTGAAGGTAGGGACTCTGTGAACAGGAAACCTTGTTTGGCTTAAGGAAATGAATGAATTTGTTCTCCTGCATTCTTGCTTTTCCCACAAGCTTGAATTTTAGTTCTCTGTTCTCATCCAAGGAAGACATTCAAAGATATGCCATGACCTGAGTTCAGCCAGACTGAAAGGAAGATTGTGAGGGGCCAAACACAATCACAAACCCATCATCACTGTTGATCTGAGTTGCTGACTATGCAGGGATAGCACTGGTTTGTGCCTTTTCTCAGAGCTTGCTTCCAGAAGCTGTACTAGGGCAGGCTGTTAACAAGCTCTTCTGAGCTCATAGGAAGAGTTTTAATCCCTGGTTTTTCTTGGAGCAAGTCCCTGATGTTAAATACAAAGTAATTTTCAGTCTTGAAAGATGCATCAGTTACCTTAACTTCATGTGTGTCGTTGTTAACCTTGTGACATATCCATACTAAAGTAAAAGCTTACATTATTGTAGTAGTTCTTTCTGTAATGTTATGCATGATAACACAGTTTTATGATTGGTAGAATAGGTAGAATCATAAATACTACAAATGAAGTCCCATCTCTTTGGTGTTTCTATTTTGCTACTTATATTTAGTGCACTTTTAAATCTGCAGCCACCCTTTTGCCAAAGTATTTCAGTGTTTTGCCTTTGTATGCTTAAGCATCTTGCTGAATATTGCCCAGAAGTAGCTGGGGGGGGAGAAGAGCTTATAAAAATGTAGTATCTGATACTTAGGAGATCACAGGAATTTTTTAAATCTTCTCATTCTAGAGTTCTCATCTTGAGATTGTTTCACTTTCAGTGACATGGAGTTGGGCTTTGTACTATATATCCTATCAATGTGGTGGCATGTATTTCTGGTGCAAAGGTGATGAAAGTAGATTAAAATTTAAAGGGGATGTATTTATCACCACTACTAAGAGTGTAATACTTATGAAACATCGTAACAGTAATAGCTAATTTGGTCTTGGGATCAACTTGTCATGTTTATTTTTCTACAAGTATTCCCTTTTGAAAAAAAAAACCCAGCACCTCTGCCTTGTCTACCACAACAGTTTTAGTATCTGTAAAAATTCCAGAACTGAAGTTACTCTTTTTTTTCTGTTCTTCTAAAATATTCTCTTGTCCTGCCTATGCTGGTACCTCCCTCATACCAAACAGCCAGTGTCATTTCTATGATGGTACCTCCCTCATACAACACAGCCAGTGTCATTTATCTCATTCTTGATGTAGAGCTTATTAAAACTGAGCTGAGCCCCTTTATCCATAGGTGGTGAGGCAGCAAGCTTATCCTCCTGCGTCAGATGACATTTTACAGCAACTTTCATTTAGCAGTAAAGAACTTTAATTCCCAAGTTTTGTACCACAAAGTATTGAGAGATTTGTTGAAGCTGTGGATCTGTTAAGACTGGGCCTTGTTGTTGTGACATTAAGAAGTAGTAACATGTTGCTGTATATTTAACAGTGAAGATGAAGTTAAAGACTTGAAGGTTTTTTTCAGACATAAATGTGCAGACTTGGATTAAAAGTAGGAGCTCTGATATTTAAACTTTTAAGAGCACATATGTTAAATAATTCCAGTCATGGTAGTACAAGTTACTGGTGTGTCCTTATTTTCATGTGCATCATCTTAACCCAGTTCTATGCTTCTGTTTTTTTAAATATATCATTATAGAACTGTTGAGGAATTAATAAACTGGATAATGCTCTGTAGTCTGTCCTCTTCTCACTCATGGACTTAGACCCACTTTAAAGTTGACTTTGAATATGTTAGTGACAATCATTGCCTTTAAAACAGAAATTATTTTCTTTAAATTTTAGTGAAGGAAATCTGGCCACAAAGCAAGTAATTTTTCTTCAGAGACCTGTTATGTGGAGTTCTGCTGTCCAGACACCAGAGGTGAGTAACATATTTGTGCTATTAATATAAAAAAATTAGTACTTCCCATAATGGTAAGATACAGAAACTAACTAAACTTCAGAATTAACAGGGGGGAAAAGTGGCAGAACAGGGTTTCCCCTCAAACAAGTTCAAGTTTGTGGATGTTTTTTATAGCTGGATCATGTTATTTTTGTCCTCAACTGTTACCTCTTAAGCCATGGAAAAAAGCATAAGCATGCTAAAAACCTGTTTTATGCTGAGGAATTACTGTGTCTCAGGTGAATGAGGTTGGCTATGCTGTATTTCCTTGGAAGTCTTTAGGGAGTCTTAAAAGTTGTGATCAAAATCCTGCATCTCTTGTGCGTGAAACAGAAAACTGTCTTGACCTTCAAAACATCTACTTTCACATTTTTAGAAAAAAGAAGTGTTAAACTGTGCTGTAAGGGATACTGTAATCTGCAGGTTATCAGGGTGAGGGGTTGTTGTTGCATGAAAAGGTGTGACAGAGATAGAGGGTTTGAAGTTCCTACAGCTGAACCTCAAAAACTCCTTGTCTCTTTTGAGGGAAGCTCCCATAACAGGGGTTGTATCAAGTGCTTTGAGGATGAAGTGACACAGTCTCCACATTCTGCTCAGAGTCAGTGTCACAGCAGACACTGCACCTGCACAGTACTGATGTAAATCCTGCTGTGGCCAGAGAAGGGTGAAGGCTTTTCTTTAATAGGTTTTTTGACATACTGTGATGGGTTTCCATTTTTGGTTCTTTCTGGTTTTCAGTGGTTGCTCAGCCTTCCTCTACTGAGCATGTCTTTCCTGTGATAATCTCAAGCAGTTAGGACAGCTATGAATGTTTTCACTCATGTCCAGCACTGGAGTAGTAACCTTACAAACTCGTTGATGGCAGTGATACCTAGCTGCTTCTTTCTCTACCTACATAAATACTTCCACGAGTCTCTACATTTCTTGCATTTGTATTTGATCTTCCTCTGTGTTTTTTACTGTCTGTTCAGTGTGTTGTCATCATCTGTGTTTCCCTTTGTTTAGTGTTTCTAAAATATACTCTTCCTTTTTTTGTTCTTCTCCAGGCTTCTGCTTATCTCCAGCTTAACTTCCTTCTCACTGGGTCCCCTGATAATTAGTACTTCCATGCCTGGAAGAAATGCCTCCAGCATGCATAGTTCAAGTCCTGTTTGATTGTTTTTGTGTCTGCTACTGTCTCAATTCCCAGCTAGTTCTTGTACACTGTAATTTATTTCTTCATTTACAGAATTGAAGTTTTTGCTTTTTTTGTCTTCAGTGTTCTGTGTAGTCTCCTTCGCCAGTGTCTTAATCTCTGCATTCATACCCTCTTCTAAATTCTGTCAGTGGAATTTTTTTCCCTAACCACCTTGTATGTAGAAAGCATCTCCAGCTTTTATCTTTAAAACCTTCTGACTTCTCTCATGTGCCTGACTTTGTAGTCTTTACTTTCTTTCCTAATACATTTCTGAAAGTATATTTTGGACCACAACTTTTGATAGCAGTATTGTAAATATATACAACAGTATCAAGTCAGTCATAAAAGAATCCTTTTCCTGATGCTTTCATACTTTATTAATACTCTGTATATAATAAGAGCATGAACTCCTAATAGGAGTATTTTTCTCTTGGTAAGGAATAATGTTACTTCTAACTATGTGTCTGTTAAAAGGCAGCATAAGTGTATGTCACAAGTTGGATTCTGCCAAGAGATACAGCACAAACCAGCTCTGTAAAAACATTCAGTCTGAGGAACTGATGAATCTTTGAGACATGGCTTAAATTAAAAATAGGAAGCATTATGCTCACTCTTCAAATTCTTTCACCCTGTTGTGGGGTGATGAGCAGCCTTGGCGTATACAAATAAAATTTGTTTTGTAGTTGTTTAATTTTGTTGTAATGGGACACCTTTGACTAAAGCATTAAATATACTCTAAGTAGACAAGAAATAGCTGATTTGTAGCCATTTACGTCAGGATTTCTGTGTTTAAAATCTGAACAAAATGTGCTTTTTTCAGTACCAGTGAATGTTTTACTTCTCTACCAGGAAATTTCAGTATGCTGAGGTCATGTAGCATGGGACGAATAGGTAGCTGGGGCTGAAGCTGAAACATTTAGCAGAGTTACATTTTCCTTCTGTTTTGCCAATTACATTGGTTTTTCCTCTGAATTTTAATCTTTTTACTTCACTGCTTTTTTTTACCAAAATGTTTGCGAGTTTTGCATTGAGTAGCTAGATTTCAGGTGTAAAACAAGCTACTGAAATTTGAAAGCATTCCCTTTTGCTCTAGGAACTTTAATTTTGGGGGGGGGCTGGGAGTTGTTGAGGTTTTTTTATTTTGGTTGGGGTTTGTTTGGGGGGTTTTTGTTGGCTCTCGGGAGAGGGGATGTTGTTTTTGTGGGATTTTTTGGTATTGTGTAACCTTTATTTAAAATGTCCCCTGCACAGTGATGACACAGCTGTACAACTTCATCAAACCGTTGCAAACATTTTTGTAAAAACATTTCATTCCTGTGATTGTATATTGTTGGTCATGACATCTTCCTTTTCATTTGTGCTGTGTATCTGTTCACTGATGTTCATATGACATTAAAGCTGCTGTTAAAAAAATTTTTATGTCCACAACTTAGGATGTGTTTGGAACACAGGAATTTCAGGTACCTAAAGTTTAAGTTAAAACAAATTGATCACAACTTCTGATTATTTAAGCATACACTTGGCGTGTTTGCAACTCAGATGCCTTAAGAAGAATGCTGCTAACAAGGCTCTTTCATTACTGAACTAAGAAAGCAGCCTTATCCAGCCTTCTCATCACTTAACTCTCAAGCCCTGGTCCCATCAGTTTCCAGTTCCCCTCAGTGCAGCAGGGTCTGGCCATGGAAGGAGCTTTGCTCCTTGGGCATGTTCAGCTGTTGGATCCCTGTGACTTCTGTTCTGGAAAATGGCAGCACAGGGTATGGGGTGCTTTCTGTATTCAGAGTCTTTATTTGATTGTTGGATTGAATTTAGCATTGCCATTTCTAAAGGAAGTTTTGCTTCGGTAAGAATTGAGGGGAACCCCTCCATTACCTGGTCTCTTAATCTCACAGGGTCTCTTTTCTGAGGATGGAGAATGTTATGTCCTCACAGCTCATCTCTCTGCCTTCTTGTATATTCGTGGGGGTAGTGTCTTGTGGCCTGGCTTATGATTTATGTAATAGTACAAAAGCTTCTTGGGTTGCAAGGGCTGTACTGTCTCAGTGGGCTTTTTGTTTGTCACATACCATTTGCTTTTCTAAGAAAGGGTTCAGAGGATGAGATGCAAGATGGAACCATGCATCTCATCGTTTGAGGGGTTTGGGTTTTTTCTTTCTTTATTTCGCTGAAGCAGACTTTTCTATCCTCTTACTGTGGCATCCAGGCAAAACTTGTTTCCTTCTGTTTCTCCTGAGGCAATGTTATTTCCCCTTAGTCTAATTTCCCAGTGTCCCCGTAACAGCTTTCCTAAATATATTTCCTTTAGCCACATGGGCCATTGTTTTTACTGTTTCAAAAGGATTTGAGAAAAGATTTAGCAATGTACAGATGGGGGACACAAACTTGCCAAAGCATAGTAAAACTCTTAGGAGTGTTTTTGTTTCTGAAGTGTTTGCATTGTGTCCTTCAGGCACTGAAATGCAGCTCTGTGCTGGGGCTGGATTCCCTCTTTGCTGCATGTGCTCCTCGTGTGGGCAGGGCCATGTCCCCTGGCAAACATCTCCTGGTGTAGCAGTGCTTGTGCTGAGAGCAGGGCTCCAGGCAGGTGGCTCAGGGCACTTCTGCCCCCTGACCCTGCTCCTCTGCTGTGGCTCAAGGCACTGACACTGTCTCTGGAGGTGTTGCATCATCACAGATCTCAGTAACTCAGGTAGCTCCTGATGCTGAACTGAGATAAACCTTTTATTTAATTGTGGTGCCTCAGAGAACCCTTAGCATAGTCTGGTAGGTCTATTGTTCACAGCAATCACAATCTGCTTACTTTTCTTTCTGGCATTGGCAACCATCATTTCAACAAGGAAGATGTCAGGCAATCTCAATACTAATGCCGGACTATATTTATACTGAGTTCCTCCTGTGCAAGGACTCTGTAAATCCCATTTCAAATGGCTGCACAGAACAGCCACTGACTTCTATCTGCATAACTTACCATGGGAATTGTAATTGCCTCCTCAGATAAAGGCACACTTCTTGCACTCAGTGTTAAATGCAGCTCACACTGAATCTATCCACAATTCATTGCAAAGTGTTTGGCTGGATTGTTTTTCCCCTAAATAAGCTAACATTTCAACCTTCTCTTGTATTTCAGAGGAAATCCTTAAGACAAGTGAGTGGGGAAGAAAAAGGCAGAGTGTCCAGCAGAAGTGTTGGATCAGACACAGCTACTTCTTTCCCTGTAGAAACTGGACAACCACCTGATGAGTTTCATCTATCTCCTTCTAAACAATGTTGGATCAAGGAGGGATCCTCCCATTATGGAGGCTTTCCAGGATTCAGTAGCAGTGATGGAGTATTAAGGGAACTGGATGATGGACAATTTGACCAGGAAGATGGAGTCACTCAGGTCACATGTATGTGATAAAGTAAGTAACTGCATCAAATGGACATGTACATAAATCACACAAATGGATTTTTTTTTTTAAATTACACTAAATGCATCGGTATAATCCCATGACTCTTCCCAAACTCCTTTTGTATTTTTGTCATTTTCTTTGTTGTGTTAATCCTACTGTAGTAATAATACTACTGCAAAATAATTTGGTTTTTTGTCTTTAATAGTAGAACTACATGACTTGGGTGCTCTGCTAACTTGTTAATGCTTTTGACAAGCAAGGAAGCAAAAGCTGCAAAACAGTGACAGTTTGAATTGTGTGAGAGAGAAAGGAATGAGGATGTTTAGAATTTTCCACAGGCTGGAGGAATGTTCTTGGGTTTGTTTGGTTGTTTTGTGGTTCGGGGTTTTTTAAGGATGTTGTAAATACTGGTGGGAAAAAATGAACTGTCTGGCTGTTGTTAACTTTTTATGTAATTTTCACTTTATTTGCCTTGCCTAAGTTCAAAAGCTGAGAGAAATGTCAAGTCTTACACTAGAGTTGTTAATAATTTAAGCTACATTCAGACTTGGTATGGATGGAAAAACTCAGGAGGCTGTAGGTAGATATTTGCTCCTGGAATACAACTTTGTCTATGCAGTTTTTACTGGGCCAGGAGCTTATAGCTTGTATTATAATGATGTGTTCATAATATACTTGTGAGTGGAAATTAAGAACTGCTCATCCCCTGAAAGGTAACTTGCAGTCTGTGAACAAGTAGTTTGAGAAGCTCCCTAAGAAGCATTGAGAACAGTGTGCACAGTGATGCTGCTAACAAATAGGAGGAGAATGTAGGCTAAACTCAGAGGCAATATTAGATCGATGTATATATACAAATGTCTCAGCTAAATGTATCTCACACTGGATAAAGTGTATTGAGCTGCATCAAATACCAGACTTGATGTTCAGAGGAAAGGATCAAGTTGCTGTGCTTCCATCCTTCCTATGGGGAAGAGCTGCTTATGTTAAGGGAGGTTAATGCTGGCAAGGTTCTGTGGGGAGAGGATCAAACAGAATTGCTTTTATGCTGATGTCTGGAAACTGTATTTTACAGGGGAGAAGCTAAATAAAAATGCATCTCCAGAAGGCAAATGTGATTGTAACTAAAATACGCATTTTTCATTCAGTTCTAGAAGCAAAAAAAATTATAAATGCTCATCATCTTTGAGCTAGTGCAAAGTAATTTGGTCAAAATGAGAAGTCAGAACAGAACTGAGCAAATGTATTCATAACTCTGCTCTCAGTGTTTGCAATACAGCACACACATCACCCAGGGATTTTGATACCTGTCTTTGTTGTGCTGCAAACACAGATGTCGTGAATCATTTGCCTACAACACCCTGCTCCCCATGGATGGCATCCACAGCTGCTGTGGGACTCTGCCTTCTCCACAGTGGTAGATGCTGGCACTAAATGCAGCGACAGGAACACCAACAATGAACTCCAAGTAAGCACCCCAGGAGATGACCAGGATAGTGAAGGTTCAGCTGCAGCCTCAGAGCTGTGCAGAAAGAACATGGGCAGTAGCTGCTTATTTCAGTAAGCAAGACTAACTCATGCAGGAAAATAGTTTCTTTTTACAGGTCAGGGGGTAGGGGAAAACCCATTCTACTGACATGATGATGGAGGGAGCTTGAAATAATATTGCTTTGGAGCTGCTTCCTGATTTGCTTATGAAATTCTTACAGACAGGCTTGTTTATTTTTTTCTTTGGAGGAGCAACTCTTAACAATTGTTTGTAGCAGGTTTGGGGGCTTTCTTCCAAAAAAACTACAGCTCTGGAGACTGGCTTCAACTTTTTTTCCCATTGCATGCAGTGGAGAGTGATGGGAGGACCTCAAATAGGAGGCACTGTAAGAAACCCCTTCTTTCAAAGGCTCTTCTCCCAGCTTTCCCACAAGCATCTTGAGGTCAGGGATGTGGGGTGTGAGCCTTGTGTTCATTCCCTGTCTGGGGGCACTGTGAGGAGGAAGGAACCCCCTGCTCAGAGGGAGCGTGCCGGGCTGGGTGTCCCTGCAGAGCCTGCCCCAAGTGCTTCTTTCTCTTGTGGCCACTCCTTGGGGAGCACTGGTCATGGTCACAGGCAGCAGGGATCTCCTCCATGGGACACAGATGGGGAAGAAATATGAAAATACAAGTTATACCCATCTCTGCCAGAAAGCCAGGTAGCTTTAGCATATTAAAAATGGAGTAACAGCTGGCCTCATGCAACTTGGAATATGTTGCTCTACTTCTAGAAGTATTTTTTTATGAGTTACCCAAAACTTGTGTGATTTTAACTAATGGTCATTCTCCATGCAAGTCAGACCTGTAAAATGGGCAAAAATTGGTTAAAAACTCCAATTCTGAATATTTTTATGTTAGAACTTTTAAAGTGTATCAGAGAAATTACCTTTTATAAAGCAAGATCCTTGCTTAAGATAGTTAACATCAGTGAGTCCTAAACCAAAACTAAACTGTAAGTACTTAAGCAAGTTACAAAGTAGTAAATTTAATGCAGTTACTCTTTCTGCAATGCATACATTGGATAAAAGGAATCATTTAACTTTTAACTGAAATCTTTCCATATCACCTGTTGAAAGTGCAGAAAATTCAAATCAAACAGAATCTTTATAAAAAAAAGAAATATTCTGCTTACAATTAATGGGATGTACACAAGAGAGACTCTGTTTTGGAACTAGGGTGGAAATTGAGTATGCCCTGGATGTTCACAGGTACACCAGAATGTCATCACTTTTAGAAAGAAAGGTGCTTTTTTTAAATGAGATAAAGCTATATTCTTTTTCAGCAGCCCTCAGTTTTAACTCTGCTTTAGTCCTTGCTCATGAATCTCACAGGTGTTGACAGTGCTGCAAACCTCTGAATTTCTTTCTGCTTTTAATTCAGTATAACTATGCTGAATTGTTTTGTCTGAACCCACTCAGCAATTCCTGGGTTGTTAAGGACAGCTTGGTTTTTTTAATGTCATTTGTCTCTCAGTATCAAAGTTGCCTGTGCTGTAGAAACATTCATCTGAATTGTTTTCTTTTGAAAGTCAGGGCAAGTAAGTTGCTTGTTCAGCCTATGTGAAGACAGTGCAAGAATTATCTGACTTCATGCACTTGACCACTCATCTTCCTAACGCGTGGATGTTGAAACTGAAAAAATTGAAAATGCTTCTAAAACAAATTATGAAAAATCTTCTATTTTGTTCTTTGCAGTAAAAAATTCTGATGAATTTTGAGTGAAAAGGGGAGGGGACATTTTGGATATAGGAGGTTTGATTTCAGATCCTTATCACCTGTCTGACATAAACCAGACCATTAAGGTTTGCCTTCACTAGTGCAGTGATGAGCACTGTCCAGTAAGTAAAGCAGGTTTGTAAATCAGAGAACCTGTCAGAGTAACTAGCAAAACGTTTTTGGTCTGCTTGTATTGTGTGTATATCCACATACTGCTCAGCCTTCATTTTACCAGAATGTATTTAACTTTCTATTGAAGGAATTGCAACTTAAAGCATGGATGCCTTCTCTGACAGAAATAGTAAGTACACTTTTTGTAGTCAATAACAAGATTTCAGCCAGGATACTGTGTTTGAAATGTAGTAGGGAAGCTCCTTTCCTGATTGTGACAACAGAAATGCTCTGCAGCTATTAGAAAGAACAGAAGGCAGCCAATAGTGTTCATGAACCTCTGCAAAAGACTGTTTATACTTTCTGATGCTTAAATTGTTTGGAGAGGAAATAGTTTTCTAATGTTTACAAACAGGAAGAAACTGTCCACAGTTAAAATATTTTGTACCCTGTTTATTTACATACCTGGTCAACTCAATAAATGGCTGCTTCACTTGTTTCTGGTCTGTAAAATATTTTCTTTTTGTACAGGGTTCAGATCTTTTCTACAGTCCATATAGGAAGGTTCTCACCATTAGGTAATTACCTAAATCAGTTACCAGCTTACTACATTTGTGTCACACTGACATTAACAGGGTTAGGTCAATGTATACTTAGCCTCAAGCTAAAATTACCTTTTTGCAGTCTTGTCTGTACAGCAAAGCCTGATAGAGTTAATGCCATCTGGTAAAAGCTCATTAGATTTTCCCTGTTCTTTGTATAGTCATCTTTTGAGGGCAAAAAGTGGAGATTTATGTCTGGACAGTTCCCTGTAGCTTAACACTGTGGTTGATGTGTTGGAACACAATGCTAAGCCAAAGGTGAGGAAAAACCCCAGTGACAAAGGAAGGAGGAATCTGGCAGTGAGTCTTTGCTTACTTTGTGTCTGTGACCTGCAGTCATAATGTGCTTATTTTGTATCTGGAGGGCCCTCTTCTAGATCTCCCATATTTTAACTGTAGAACCAGCATGTTCTGATTTGTGGGATGTATAAATTTGAGGTCTGACTTGCAAGTTCCTAATGAGTATTGTATTTTTCTACTTCTGAAAGAAAGACAACTTGACTCAAACACACCTTGTAGCAGAGATGGGGGAGCATCCAAGGGTCTGTTGGAAACAGTTGCTGTGTTCTCTGACGACATGAAAAATGAGAATCACTTGTCAAAATATAGTGGTATGGATAAAGAAACAGTTTAATTTTATCCTTTTTTTACAATATAATTCAAAGACAGTTTCAGTTTCCCTATGATGTAAAGTCTAAATTAAACCTGTTAATATTTGTTAGACAAATCAATGGTTTGCTTAGGCTAACTGAAGTTTTATGGTACCATCCAGGCACATGTGTGTACACAGTACTCATGTAAACAATAGCAAGGGAAAATACAAGCAGTGTCTCACTTAGGCCTTATATAAAATCAGCTTAGTATAGCAAGTCAACTTTACAGTGCAAATCTGAATGAGAACAAACGGGATTAAAACTTCCAGAGTTTTGAACTGACACCCTTAAAGCATGAGAGGTTTAAAATTTTAATGCAGTCCTGAGCACCACATCATTTTCTTCAATTTTGTAGAGGAAATGTAATTAGCAACACCAGTCCCATGTTTTTGCCTGTCCCAGTCACCACAGCCAACATCCACATGCAGAGTGACTGTACAAAGGAGCCACACCATGGATGGTCCTAGAGCAGACAGCAACGAGCTAAATACATTTTACTACCTCCAGCAAACAGTCCTCCTACCTGCAGTACAAACTTCAAGGTATCTATCAAAATCAGGTAACCTGGTCTATACGAGGCAAGTTACAGCTAAGTGTATAGACAGTAACTAAAGCTACTTCACTCTGACAACATCTCATGCAATTACCCTGCTGACAATTACATAAAATGATAAACATGAGACAAGAAGCTGCTGAAGAATACAGCTGTTGAAGTACTTAAGCTTAGTCTCTCTATTTTCTCATTGTTTAAATTCCCTTTACATCCAGGTGATAACAGTTGCTTGAGGTGTGCTTGATTCATATAAAGAAAAATAGAATTTAAGGCATGTTTAGTATATTATGAAAAAAGACATAGTAAAAATATGTGGACTCCCTTCTTTCCATGTAAATATAATGTAGAAAACAAAGTGTAAATTACTGAAACTAGCTGAGCTAGCCCATTCTGACCTGCTGAAAGAAATAAAAAGAAGGCTCCTGTCAACCTCAAAGAGAAACAACAAGCTAACTTCTTAAAACAGCAAAGCAAAATTCATTAATGAACACTGCTACTGCTTTTAGACCCTGCATTCATGAACACTTAGCAGTATTTCTCTTATATGCATCTCTAAAACATTTAATTCTATCATTCTAGACAAAACACAATTAAGCAGCACTCATGGAAATTGTCAGTTATTGCAAATCTGCAAACACAACTTGAAATAAACACCTGATAGGGAACCAGAAGCATGAATCCAAATCTTTCTGTTAATATGGTTAAGGTAAATGAAGAGAAACAAATGTATGTTGAAAACGTAATTAACTCTTGCAAAGAATCAGTTTGCTATTTCAGGTACTTAGCATTTTTGACTAGGAATCCAAGCAGAGGCTGTGCCAGTGTGTTATGTAGTGTAACATGAACAGCTGAGGTATAATAATCTGTAAGCAGTTGCCATAACTATGCACAGGAATTCTTTAGAGAGGTTGTGGACTGGAGAACAGCACAAGTCTGCCTTAACAGGCCAGCACCAATCTCCTGCTGTACACAAACCTCCCCTGCTGACAAAAACAACTCCAGAAAGTGTGTTAGATACATATCAAGAATATATATGTTCAATACCATAGTGAAATTGTCCTTTTGGTTAATACATAGATCCTGTTAGTGTTTGGATATACACATACAGCAATATGCACATCCAGAAGTAAATCTTCAAAGCCATTTTAAAAAAATAAAAGGTAAATTAGGAATGAGCTACATTGCAAGAAGCTTCCTGCAGAATTATATATTTAAGGTGATAATCTTTGATCTAAGACTTAATATAGCTACTGCATTACAAAATGGCTTGCTGTGAAATCGTAATCTCACTTTTTCCCCACCCAATCAGACACATCTTCAGGATTGTGATTCAATGATTGTTTAGCAGCAATTTTAGAGAACTGTAAATTCTTTTATTAACAGGCATTATAAACAGATACTACTACTTTTATTTTAAAACCATGAGTGCCACACTGATGAATATACAGCTCATGAATAACTTAAAAGTATTTCCCATATTAAAAGGCAATGCACACAGCATACAAAAAGTATACTAAACAAAGCTATGAGGATACGTGATTGAAGTGTCTAAAGTGATATATACAGTACATAATTAATGTTTTGTTTATATTCAGTACAGGCTTCTGTACTGCTATTCCCATTATGCCTCACTCTCCCCTGACACTGAATTTTGCACTTCTTCTTCCAAAATTGGTACAATCAGGTTATCCTTGGACATCAGATTATACTTCATCACAAACTTAGTGAACCGGTGACACAAGAAAGTTTCATTCTGCAAGTGAAAAAAGGGGAAAAAACAGTATGTACAGAGAGATTATTTTAAACCATGAGGGAGAACATGCTAAACAAAAAGCTTGCTTCTATGTAATTGACTCATTAGGTTTTAGTCAGGCTTAAATAGTAAATTTATATTGCTTCTTTTATCTTTACCATTTGCTTATAGTTACTACAATTACTAAGAAACCTGCTGAAATTGAGGCTTCAGTCACAGCTCAATTTAACAGCACTTAGACAAGAATATATTTAAATATTTAAAAGTATGGTTCTGAAATTCCTCCTACATGCACTATCTCCAACACAATAGGGCCCAATTATTTGATAGCTGTTCCAGAAACCTTAAGTGGGATTTGGCAAAGGTTTCCTTTTATATTTAGCTATACCCCTTATCTCCTTTCTATCTATTAATTTCTACTTTCCTATTAAAAAAAAAAAAAAGCTACTGGTGGTGCACATGTTGCCCTCAATTACTCTTGATCCTTTACAGTTACACAACTGTAATTCCTTAATTGTTGTACAACATACACAAAGAGTAAATACATATATGCAAGCAGTACTAACTATGCTACTTGAATACATTCAGGATTCTTAAATACAAGATGAATTTGAGTTGTCTGAAAAAAAAAAACAAACCTCAAATTCTGGCCTTTTATCCAAATGAAAGGAAACCATAACTGGGTATACTAATGACATAAATGAATGTTTATTGTGTATATGTAAGTATAACAGCTTCTTCAGTTGTTGTACAGCTGGAATTTACTGTAATCAATCTTTCACTTGAATATAGATCTTCTAGTAGGACTAAAACGTTTTATACTACTCCATCACAGCTCTAACTTCAGTAAATGCCCTGCTTTCAAGATGGAATTTGAAACTACTTACTTCATATTCATCAAATATCTGCCGGTGATGAAAATAAGCGTGTGAAAATATTCTGTAAATCCTTCGGCACACTGATCCTAATTTGGCTACAGAGGATTCCTTTATGCTAACCCTGCAAGCATCAGGAGAAAGGTTACACAACTGCTCTAATGGTATTACTACTGAGACACATGTTGACACAAATTTTGATTGTTAAAACTATTCTGTGTAACTGCCTATGAAATTTAGACTTGTTGGTGCAAGCTCCTTATTTACAAATTGTACTCCAAGTACAAAAAAATTCTACTTGTAGTTAATAATCATCAGTAATTCTGGTAAAGGCTGGAGTTCTGGTTTCTAGGATTTATAGGCAAAGAAAAAAGACTTGCAGTTGGTACCTCCTTGTCTATAGTGAATTCCCTAAAGGTGTACAGTTTTGACTTCTGCACTGCATTTTCTCTGATGTGACCTGCCCATTCAGTACCCTCAGTCTCTCTCTTCTGTGGTTGCCACGTGCCACAGTCGATCAGTGTTGGCTTCTGGAGGCTTTTGGTGCCATCCTGTTTAAGGCCTTTGAGCTGCAGCATCTGTCCAAAGGCCATCCCAGCATTTAGGTGGGCTCTACTCCTGTGGAAGCCCCATAACACTAACAGGTATCACTAAAACAGTTCTTACCTAAAAAGCACCCCTTAGCTCCAGTAAATGGCAAACTATCTGAATAAACAAGAATTATCCCTTGGCTTAGAAGTGGCAATAGGCCTCCCAACTCCTAAGAGATGCAGGATTTCTGATAGTCCCAATAGTAGTCTGAAACATGCATTACACCTCTCCCAGTGCTTTGTCAGCATCTTAAGTTCCAACCTCCTCCCTCCTTCTCTCCCTCCTCCCAAGAGAAAGTGTTTTTACCTGCTGGGGAAATATTTATTGCTATTCAGAAGACATGCAGCTCCATCAAGTGTGTGCCTGGTGTAGTCTATAGCTGGACACTACAAAAAGACAGTGAGCACAAGTATAAGCACGTGCATGACATTGTCAGAACTTGTTTAAAAAGAAACATTTTTATTATGTTTCCTGATGCATTTAACTTCACTGGTTATTTTTATTCCCAGAAGTTTCACATAGCTTGTCTGAAGGTGTAACTACTTTTCCTCCTTAAGTGAGTCATTTCTCTGCTTCACAACCCATCTAAATTACTTCCAGAAAAAAAGTTACTATGGCAATGTCATTATGCACGTTAGTAGTGAATTTTATGCCTCTCCTTAAGCAAAGCTGTATAATAAAAATACATGCTAGGAGTACACTGAAAGGAAAGACAATTGTTACCTCACAGCTCATTTGTTTCCCACACAGTCAAGTTGCCAGACTCACTCTTTTACAGGCTCTGATGCCAGACCTGCATCAGTGCTTTTTGCTTTGGCAAAGAAAACCCAAACCATAAATGTAACTAAGTGTGTAACAAGCCATCTCTGGCTCTGCAATCAGGTACACCTAAAAGAAGAAAGTAAAGCTGAACTGAGACAGACAGAGAGAAGGAATGTCTGTCCCTTGTGCCATTCACCAATTTCAGGAAAAAGACTTGTCAGTTGTACATTTCTGTCAGCAGTTCAAGGTTCCATCACCCCCTGTGTGACCGTCAGTTGGTAGCTATTGACATGGAAAACAGGAGATGAATGCTGCATGCTCAGAGATAAAAAGCAGCTTGAAGTTCTCTAGTCTAGCTGAGGACAACACTGCCAGACATGCCAAGATGCTGAGTAGAGACAGGGGTTCAAGGGAGTGGGAAAGGAAGTTGGCTAAATTAAAACATTTCAAGAAAGTATAAGCAGACCAAAACAAGAAAAAAAATCTTGCAGGACAGGAAAGATAAGGTTAAAAAGAACCAATACCTTATTCTGGAAGGTGAAACACAAAGATAACTATGATAAACTGCACTACCATCATAACCAAAAGTAACAAAGACTTTTTGAAGGCAAAAGAAAAAGATCTATCACGTGGTTGAATAGAAGATCCAAAAAAAGTTTAAACTAATTGGACACTGAGGGAGGGAAACAAGCTCATGACATGCTGATACACCCACTTGACCTGAAGCATTTTTATGACTCCACCACCTTTTTGGTGTACCTGCTCTAACAATGAGCACATGCAGTCACGTTTGGAGTGTCAGGCTTACACTGTGGATCAAGGCCAAAGTTTGAAGACGAGAGCCTATTCTCAGCATGTACTCTTCTGTCAATTAAACAAAGAGCTTTTTCCATTGATTTTCAGGCAGGCTCAACACAAACACAGAGAGAAAAGGGGGGAATGTGCAAAGCCACTAATACTGAGGTAAAAAAGCAGTTCCTTTTACCTCATCCTGTTCTTCTGTAAAACACTAAAGAATGGCAAAGAAGAGTAACTCAAGTGATACTCTTAACCCACATAAGATCTCAGTTTGAGTACAAAGCCAGCTCTAACAGTCTCCCCATGAACACAGAAACTGTGAAAGAAAGTTCCTGCATCACTGGAGTCAGTTTTCCAAAATACATCCATACCTCTTTGGGAGTTTTATGAGCTGCACAGAGAAAAATCCATTGTTCAGTTGCTGTCATCTGAGTACATGTGTCAGGGTGACATTCACTCTGTTAAAACAATTGTTCAGTTAGGAACAAAACCCAACAGCATAAAGGAGCTGATCTTTTCAAATCACTTCCTTGCCCTGTCTACCCTCCAAAAGGGTCATTTGCCATAAGCCCTTAAAATCTTACAAAACCTTCAACCACTGCTTAGCTCTGTGTGTATACGTTTAGAATAAAGCTCTGCAATCTACACAAAACAGTCTCCTCCCTGACAAAATATAAAAGTCTCAAGAATTACCTGAAGCTTGACAGCTAGTCCATTGAGCTCAAGGCAGAATTGTCTAAAAGAAATTGAACACAGCAGCATCAAAATCAACTATTTGTTTCCTCACTGCAAGTTTCTCATAAAAAACAGGTTAGACACTCTGATCTTCATACCAGCAGATCGTTTTTTTACTCAGCCAAACAATTATATTTTAATTCTTCCCTGACAGCAGAGGCTGAGTTTAACATATCGTTTAGTGGAAGTGTTTAAGATACCAACTTTGTTATGAAAAAAGTGCTATTTCACAAATAAAGATTAAAAAAATTAAAAGAACTATTCAAGAAAATTAATTTAGGAGTGTAAATGTTAAACTCATATAGCTGGGTTGTTCCGTCCTTCTACTTCCAATCAATTAAGGGGCTGAAGTCCCACCTCAGATCATTAACAGAGTGGGACCTCTGGAATACTGCTCTCACTGGAATTTATCTGAAAGTGCATTCTTGAACTTCAGAGAACTCAGCCCTCCATCCTACAAGAAAATCTGAAAAATTTTCCAAACCACACAAGTCATAGTGACAAGTCACTTTTATGAATCTAAAATTTTTTGTGGGTATATGAAAGGACAGAGGGAATTCCTAAAATGTGACTTTGCAACTGAATGTAAATACTTTTTCCTTCCTTGAGGATTCCCTGATGCCTATTGGAACTATTGCAGACCAGAGGAGAGAAAATGTGAGGCAAAACATCAAGGTGTCTGAATCTAGGAGGAGCTTAGAACTGGTTTTATTCCTGAGTGTATACTCAGTAAAGTGAGAAGAGATGCCTATAAGAAAAATAAAAATCAGGACAAAAGGGTTACTACACATGTATTAATAACTACACTACAACTGAAAAATACTTTAAGGCACAGACTTCCAAGCTGAATGTATTTACTGTACTGCAATTAAAAAAAAAAAAAAAAAAAAAAAAACCACAGAGGTGGACAAAAACGTTTGTTTCCTTCCAAGCAGAAAAAGAACTCTTAAGACACAGGTACTCTTGCTTTCCCAGCCTATTTGCCTGCAAGTTCCACAAAAAACACTGGGAGCATCTGGAAATCACACTACCAGTTAGTGGAGATGAAGAACTGACAATACTATGAGAAAGTGCTATGGAAATTCATGACTATACCTTCATATTTAAGACATGCTAGTACAACTTTTGAAGTGAGGTACAAATATTTTCTTTAAAAAAAAATTAATATCAGAGCACATTATAAATCTTTAGAAAGAACAGGGAATTCAGAAAATAATATCAATATTTAACAGTGGAAAAATCAAGTTTCATTAAGGTTACTTTTGATTTGTCACGTTCAAATAGATTCACTACCACCATCAATGAACAGAACTTAGAACCAAGATAGAATGTTGACAAAAGATGGATTTTTACCTTAAATGTTCATACTTCCATACACCTTCATCCTGGCCTTCAGGAGGTTCAAGGATCTTATCAATGTTGGAACAGTCTGCCCTGATGTTTTGTTGAATATACTGGGGGGGGAGGGAGAAGTAAAACTAGATCTTGTAATTACAGTAAGACAGCACATTTAGGACATTACATCTTGGAGGGATTTAGTTCTTACTTAAGATATTATTCACAGACTAAAAAGTTCAAGAGTAGATGGGCAGGGTAAGGAAACTGGTATTAAAAATGCCAGTTCTGAAAAATACCTTTCTTCAATTAAAAAATGTACAAGAATGGGTAAATTCCAACATTCATCTCAAAAGAAACCAAAAAATTCAGAGAAGCCCCCACCATTTTCTTATACCTGATTTGTTTAAACCAGACATGAGAATTCTAGTTATTTCTGCCAACAAAATTAACAGTAATTTTTTAATACACACATGTGCTTATGAAATTCACTGCTGTGCAGCAACATCCTACGCAGATAAATGGCAAGCCCTGCTCCATTTTATACACCAGAATACAAAACTTGGGAAACTGCACTCATTAACAGCATTTCATGTAAATAAGAATACCTGCTGGACAGCTAATGTACTATCCATTTCTTCAAAGGACTCATCAGGCCAGTTGTAGAAATCCTGTTGTTAAAAAAGACAGTTTAAAGCAACGTAACAAAACCAGAGGGGGAGGAAGAAAAGCACACAGCCTACTGTAAGCCTGAAGGTGCAGGAAAATAGATGTCACTTATACAATTCCAGGAAGCTGCATCTGAACAGCAGCAGCACACAGTGCTGGCAGGAAGAGGGTGACATGGGACTGACGCTCCCAGCACTGCAATAGCAGCAGCCCTTGGAATGAAAGCTCTGTGTGACTCGGCACGGGAACACCACTGCTGCCCACACCCTGCTCCAACACCCAGAGCCTGGAGTTTTTACATTAAACACTGCACACAGCACCCGTTTCAGGTGTTAGACCAGGCAGGAATGGGGAAGGAAAGGTCTGTGGAGAGCAGCAGCATAGACTGGTTATGAAACTAAAACTCCCAGTGGTGACACAGCAAGAAAAACACCTTCTCTGAACCGAGATCACTTAAGGCCGTGCTGGCCTAACCTGGGACCACATTCCCTAGGTAAGGTCAGTATGCCTTAATTCATTTACCTGGATGCTTATCAACCTTGGAATGGTAAAACCTTCCAGAAGTTTCACCTCAGATCCAGCTGCTCCTCAGTGTTCTGCAGCCATCTACACGTCCTGCCCCTACGATCATCCCAACCATAGGCATTTTCTTACTCTGCATCTTTCACATCTAAAATTTGGTGCTACTGCCTCAAATCATGCAGAGATGCTGCACATCAGCTTGCTGTAGTCATCCCAGTAGGTGCAATGACTCAATGAAAATGGCCCAACTGCAAAGCTCAGCAATCTGTTCCTGAGAGAGTACGTCAGCTCTGGAAAAAATACCTCCAGTAAATATCCAGTGCTGAAATACCATTAACTAATTGTGTATTTATACACTAAATAGCTATACCAGTGTGATCTGAAATACAACATTAAATACAGCCACACACAGAAAAAATCATGTCTACAGAGATAAATAATCGTCACTATATAAAAAACTCTTCAACCTACATGAACTTCATAATATTTAACAAAACCT
Source organism: Monarcha castaneiventris obscurior (assembly GCA_026261815.1). Lineage (NCBI taxonomy): Eukaryota > Metazoa > Chordata > Aves > Passeriformes > Monarchidae > Monarcha > Monarcha castaneiventris. Next base: position 5,939,604 of record JAMPIT010000879.1, read on the forward strand.
AGGTCTATGTCCAGCTTACTGTATTTTAGAATACCCCAAAATTATCAAAGGCACACAACATTCCGTCTCCTTCACAGATTAAGCACGCATAGGATGACCTGATTTACAGGATTGTGTAATAATTTCACCTGTATGCTATGACAAAGAACAGGAGGAGACACGTGTCATACACTGCTCCTTTCTCACCATGAGCTCTCCTCACAAAAGCAGAGGGGAAAATCTCATATCAAGGTCTGACAGATCACTTTTCTGAAACAATCTAAAAACCGCAGCTGCCGTGTTTGAGGTGTGCCTTTTCCAGCTGACCTTGAAACCCCCGAAACAAATGAATTCAATTTTGACGAAGAGAAGCGATGTGACAGCAGCATTTCCTTGTGCGCAGTTACGTAAGGGAAGGATGACTTCCCTCAGGGATGGGCAGGCAGGTGCGGTGGCTCTGACGGTGCCGAGCTCCCACCCGGAGCTGTGTGCAGGGTCCTCAGCTCGCTGCCGGAGCGTGCTCTCGGTGCTGTCACGGCAGCAACCCCAGCAGTGCCTGGCAGCACCGGGGAGCCGCCCTGCCCGCACGAACCTGCCCGTCCCAGGTGTTCCCGGCCCGGCTGCGGCCCCGGCGCTGCGGGACGCGGCCCCTCCCGGCCCTTCCCCGGCCCTTCCCCGGGCCCGACGCGGCCTCAGCTCCGGACGCGCAGCCTGGGAGCCCCGGCGGGGCTGGGCGCTCCCGCGGGGCCGCTCCGCAGCGCCCTTTCCGCCGAGCCCGTGGGGAAGGAGCGGCCGCCGCCCCCGGCCCGCTCCCCTGCGGCACCGGGTCCCGCCCGCAGGAACAAAGCGATCCCCGCAGCGGGGCCGCCCCGATAGCCCCGGCCCCGATAGCCCCGGTAGCCCGGGTAGGCCCGGCGCGGCCCTCGGCGCCGCCCCGCCGGCTGCTGGGCCCCGGCGGCGGCGCTGCCCGCTCCCACCCGGCTGCCCGGCGGCCGCGGGAGAAGCGGCGGCGGCAGCGCCTCACCTGGGCCTTGGTGCCCGGGCGGTTCCGCCGGAGCACGGCCGTGCCCTCCGCCATGACCATAGCGACCGCGGGCCCCGGATGTGCCGCGGGGCGGGGCGGGGCGGGGCGGCGCGGGGCGGGGTGGCACAGCCGCTGGGGGGCGGGGCCGGGCGGGAGCGGCCTGCGGAGGGAGGCGGCGGGGCGGGAACAGCTTCTCGCGAGAGAAGGCGGGAGGCGGCGCGCGGGGCCGCTGAGGGGGCGGGGGGCGAGGTGGTTCCGTCCATCTTCCCTTCCCTTCCCTTCCCTTCCCTTCCCTTCCCTTCCCGCCCGCCCTCAGCGCGGCGCTGGAGGCTGTGCACGCTTCCCTGTGGGGCAGTGAGTGCCCTGAGGGCACCTGCGGGTCGCTCTGCCACAGCAGGGCTTTGTATTCCTGAGGGACGACACCGGCATTCCCCACTCCCCACCCACAGAGTTCTGGGGCGGCCGCTCGGTGCGAGTGACCCGGTTTGTGAGGCGAAGCCTCGCACGGAGATTGACGGGCTGGGAGGTTGAGGAAATCCATCCCTGGGATTTCACCCTGTTTCATCAGCACCCCCCCGCCAGCCCCTGGCTGTGCGTGTGCTCCCGCAAGGTCCGTGCTCGCTTGTCTCTGTACAATCGAGTACCTGAAGTTCTGTACTATACAAACTGTACAGGTGTGGATTTGAAAAATATTCAGAGTTCTATATTCAAGATTTATAGCTGTTAACGCTAAAAATAATGAATAAAAAACCCACTCCAGCAAAGGTGGTTTGGGGCAAAATAATTTCAAAGTAGATAGGAAGCCTTCTAGGTCTCTAAAGGCAGGATTGAGACATTTGTGAGCTTGGTGTGCAGAGGGCACAAACTGCCGTGCTAATAGCAAACACAGTTAGATTAGGTTTCAAGATTTACTGAGTCAGGTGTTGACTGTGCTTGGGAAGAAAACAGAGAAAAGACACTGTTAGCTGATAGTAGGCTGACAAATACGTCCCCCTTACCAGCAAGTAAACATTTTGGAAGACCAGAGTGACTCACACTATTTCTGTAGGATAAGTGAGAAGAAAATTGTTTGACAGCTGTTCTATTTCTCGAAAATATATGGTAGAAATGAGTACAGAATAAGGACGCGTGAATTGCTTCTGTCTGCGTGCAAGAACGATGAAGCAGCAAGGTTCCGCTGTGACACCTCCCTCATACAATCACAGAATAAATGGTTACAGCTGTGTGGCGTTTCCTGCAAAGCGGAGCAGGCTGGTACCTGGTGCTGCCCCTACTTGCACCGCATTTCAGGGTGAACGCTGGGTGTAGCTTCCCCCTTCACTCAATTATTTTGCTGTAAATAACACGTTAAAACCCCTTTCTTCCACCCAGTGAAAGTTACACTTTGTGAAACATTTCTAGATTGAAAACCTTGACAAATCTCTGCTTAGGCTTTCCCACCAGAAAGAGGAGTGCACTCGGAATCCTGATTTCGCTTGGGCAGCGCGGTGAGCAGGATCCTGCCTTGTTCCAGAGGTTAGAGCTGAGAGCTGGGCAGAGCGTGAGGGAGCAGAAATGGGTGACGGGGTCAGCGCCTGCCCGGCTGCCCGCGGCTCCTGCTGCCAGCAGAGGCAGCTCCTCTCACGTTACACTGCAACGCGGGGCCGGCATTCCTGGCCCCAGGCCCCTGAGTCCGGTTTGCAGTGGTTACTCTTTTACTCCTGGCCAGCATTCCTGCCCCAGGGATGTCAGCTCTTCGGGTCGTGTGGCGAAACTCAGCTTGTGCAAGAAACCATCCAAAGGTTTAAACTGCTGAGAGAAAACAGTGTGTTAGAATGAGGAGTAGGAATGTCCTATTATCTCTTTAGATTTTTTTAATGAGATTGATATTATTATTAGCCAGTCTCAAAACACAAGCAGTTCTAGCTGTTTGAGTCCTTCATAATTCAGCAGCTTGTTTGCGTTATTTTTTGTTCGGGTTTGTTTTTTTTTTTCTATCACCATGTTCAAGGTTTAACTTTAAAGCACAAAAAAAGTTGGGGACTTGACATTTCCATTTGTCCCTGACTTTTATTTCATGGCCATCTTGCTTTTAACATGGAAACAAATCTGACTGTGAAGAAACATCTCTCAGAGAAAAATACGTGTCAGTTCAGTCTGCAACTGGCTCATGGGTTTGCAGAAAATGGAAAGAAATCTGCCTTGTTGATGTTGAATTCTGTAGGGTACCTTGTGTTGCCCCTTGATAATTAACCCTCTATTTCTGGAAGATGCTTATTATTTTTATTTCATTGAATTTCAAGCTGGTTTTGAACAAAACCCGAACAGTAATTTCAGTTTTTGAGATTTATCTGGTCCTCATTGTCTTATGGCCTTCAAGAATGAAAAAACTTAATATTTGGCCAAAATGTTATCAACCGCTCGTGTGCTGTTAGGGACCTGGCTGTCCTTTCTTCTCTCTTGGCATATAAATGTTTCATCCTTTTCTTACCGTGGCAAGATAACATAACCAGGGTGATAAAAGCTACAGCTGCTGATAATGGAAGCTATTCTGAAATGTTAAGAAAGGAAAGCCACAAAAATAGACGGATTCCACCTGGTTTCCTTGTGATTCAGACAGACTGAAGCAAGGCTGAGGACTGTATCCCCTCAAAAACCAGGTGGACTCCATCTCCTTTTGTGGCTTTCTAGAGAACAGTGGAAAGAAGCCTAATTTCCTACAGGAAGAACACAGCAAAGAAAGAACATTTGATTGATTGTCTGTCCTTCTCTGTAGAACCCGAGGGATACAGAATTTGGCACGCAGTCATGGACTGAGAGGCAGCAACAGGGGATGGATCACCTTGGCCGTGTGGCAGTTGCCTTGTCCTTGCTTGCAGTGAGAGCCTCGTGGTGCAAGGATAGAATGTTCCTGTCAATCCAGCAGATGTTCTAGCGTGTCCTCCATTTGATTAGGCTTTGGAATGTTATCTCCCCCCCACATCCATGAATTACTTATTCCCATGAAATGTGACTTCTGTTTTTAATCACAGATACAGCCATGCTAAATATCTTAATAAATAGGCATTGTATCAAGCTGCTGAAAATCTGCTGGGCTGAAAGCACGGGCTGGAGGTGGAGCTGGGGGCAGCCAGGTTGTGTGGTGAGAGCTCAGAGTGATCCTATGCAATTCATGTCTTTTAGAGACATTATGGAAAGAAATGCTGACATTTCAGGCCTAAACATTTCTCTGTTGGCAGTTAATTCCTAGTGCATCTTTTTGTCACTGAGATGAGGTATATTTTTCCTAAGCAGTCTGTAAATATTTAAAATACCTTTGGTGTGTGACTGCAGCAGACTGCCTGCCTTATCCTGGGAGATAAAGGCATGCTGGCCCCAGTGGCAGATAGGGCATCCCAGGGAGTTTGTGTTTCATTGCACAATCAATTGTCTTGCAAGGTCCCTGGAGTGTGATTATCTTAAGTTTCAGCTCGAAAGTGCAGTGCTGTAACTACTAAAGTAAAACAGCAATAGGGCAGACTTCAAGAAGCAGGCCTTTTATACTAAAATGTGTATTTTTATTAATTTAGCACCTTCCCTGTCTATCCATAGTTCAGTGCAAGTTTAACCCCCAGAGCAGTGCCTGGTTTGCCCTCAGCTCCAGAGCAAGCAGGGGCAACCAGCCAAGAGCAGCCACCCCACAGCTATGGGGAGCGAAAGACATTGCAGCCAAGCCTGGCCAACGCAGCTCCTATTGGAATAGCTGGGTGATCCATGGCATCTAGGGAAAAACGCGGCCCCAGCTCAGCTCTGTGCCCTGCCGCTGATGGGAGGAACTTTCTGCTGGCAAAAAAGACATTGTTTCAAACTGTGTCAGAGCTTGAGTCCCACACCGCAGCACCCGACCGGAGTTCTGAAAAATATTTTTTGTTACAGTTCTTTACTGTTACCTTTGCCATGTGTATCTAGCAGTGTTGGGTTCTTATCAGCATGAATGGAAACGGAAAGAAATGCAGTTTGATTCCAGCCAGTGAAGTTTCAGCAGCAACAAGTCATACACTGACTGATTTGGCTGAGACTACCCCAAAAGCACTTTAAGGCACTGGATGTTCTTAGAATGCACTAGATCCTTCTATGCACCCCAGCTTTGAAAGCCTTCTTAGGAACAGTGCAGATTTGGGTGCTCCTGCATGAACACCCCGGAATCCTTTTCAAGGCAACAGAGGGTGGCCACAAATACACAAATTTGGTTGCTTCAGCATTACCTAAGGCAATGTCTTCCTATTTAAGCATGGTGTGTTAAGGATAAAGGAAATATAATTTGTCAAATCAGAGATCTGGGTGCAGTAGTATGGTAATCAGCAAAGAAACTTCATTTAAGATCAGCATCAGCCCCACTTCTGCCTGATTAATTGCTGGGGGGCAGTTATTTTCTGTTGGCAAAATTCAGTGAGGGATAAGTGAGAATAACTGTTAATTCTTATCTGCTTCATCTGGGAACTGGATGATTTTGTTCCAGCACAGATATTATGACTAATACCAAGCTCCCTTCAACTGCTAGGGGAAGGCTCTTTGGGGCAGGGTGGTTTGTGTGCCTTATAACCTTCCAGTGTTTCAGGGTCTTCAGACAGGAGAAGTTAAAAGAATCCATGCCATCTCAGGAGTCCAAAGTGCAAGGGAGCTGGCTGTAAGTCCTCAGAATGATTGCACCTGTCTGATAACCACTTTAAACTCATTTCATACAAACTTGGGGAAAATAACATTACTACCACTGAATGTTTCAGAGAGCTCATTACACAATTGAGACTCAGTTTCACTGAGCAACAGCAGAAACTGAGACAGAAGCAGAATAGTTTTATCAGTTTATTGTAAAGACCTTTACAATCTCAGTACAGAGATAAGGATATAAAATGATGTTGTTTGGAATAATTAAGGCTGGTTGGTGGTCATCCAAATTTCACTGTTCAATGGAACTCAAGCAAGGGCAACTGATTTCTGACTGTACATATTTTTATTTGTGTTCCATCGTTACAGTGAGATCACAAGTTATTTCAAAGACTCAATGCCTGTTTATTATAAAATAAAGGACATTATTTACATGATGAAAGAAAAATTTCAGCATTTTAGTGGAATGGATGACTGATAACTTCAACAGGTTTAGTCCACATATTTCCCAAGAATGTCACCATCTCTAAACAAGTAGTAGTCCTGCAAAGAAAAGAAATGTTAGTTTCTGTCATGCAAATTCTTTTAATGTTTTGCAAATTCTGTCTCGTTCTGAAGTCAGGGTCATCACAGTCATTAAGTACAAAATCAAAGCAAGCTAACCAAGAAGCCAACACGTACAGCTAGTCTTGAAAAAATTCTTTTTGTTCCTAAGATACTCTTTGGAGAGCTATCAAGTTACCACTTCTAGGAGTGGGAAGCACAAGAATTGTTAGAAAGCAATTCTGCTGGCTGTCCCTGTCAAAAGCAAGGATATCCCCAGTCATTTCTAAGCCTTTTTGGATTCCCTCTAATATGGAACATTGACATATGGAACCATTTTGCCCACCCAGCAAAGGTCAGGTCAGAGGTTTCCTTCCTTTTATGCAGGGGCAGAAGTAGCAGTAACACAGCTACCAGAAGGTGGCTGGATCCAGCTGCTCCCTTTCTTGAATGGTGCTAACACCATGAAGTAGCCACAGTATTTATCACTGGCGTTTTGGGAATCATTCCAACTTGCATTCATGAAGTTGGGACACTTACCTTATCTTCTAGCACAATCTTAGTGCCACCATATTCTGGGAGCAAAACCTTTTCACCAACTTTTACACTCACTGGCTGAATCTCACCATTCTGAAAAAAGAAAGAAATCCTTAGTTTTCCATCATATAAACAGACGTAATAGAATTCCTCCAAACCACAGTGATCCATCCATGTATGGAAACATTCAGGAAATCACAACTCTGCATTTAGTTTTGACTGTAAATACAAGTGTGAGGTCTTTGCTTGACACACTGCTTCACTTAAAGAACCATGAAACCCCCTTGTAAGATCAAGGAAGAAAATCCATTTCCATATTCTACAGCCAAGAATAATTTTTCCAAGTGCCAGTTAAAAAAGTACCTTCCCATGTCTGTAACTTTGATCACCTTGTCCCTGTTGCCATCAAATCACTTGTTTAGAAATACTTGATAAAGTTTAATTGAGTTTTTGTATTACAAATAAAACATTAACACATTAGTCAAATATTATCACCCTTTCACAACATAAAGGTTTAAAAATCAGATCCTGCACACACCAGCACAGGACGTATAGAGGGACTCATGGTACAGAAAGGCCAAGGCAATGTGTCCAAGCTGAAATTTAACCACTTTTCCAGTGTTGCTACTGACTGATCACGGCTCTGGTGGGGAAAGAGCCCTTCTGATGGGGAATCCCCCAGGCACTGGCATTTTTGTGAACTGTCTTCTTCTTTTATTTCCATATACATATCCAATGTGCAAAATTACAAAGTTATTCAACACTTATTTATTTTGATTGCTGACTTTCTTAAGTCCAACAAGCCTAATCCTTATGGACAATGATATTTTGCACAACACAAGATAGCCAATACCACATTCTGGGATTCCACCCTTTTCACAAGTCACAGACATTTGGGCATGTAATAATTTTAACAAAGAAGTCTGTTGGTCCCTCAAGGTTTTGGCTGAGAAGTGATGAAACAAGGTATCACACGAAACAGTCTACATGTTTAAAATAAACAACACCAACACCACCCCCCAAAAAAACCCCCACCACTAAACAAGCAAACAAACCCCACAAAAACCGAACAGCAAACAAAAGAAATACCACTCCATTTTACAAATGATGAAAGGAATGCTGGAATTCATCTCAGGACAACTTGAGATTTCCACCTCCTTTTTGAATCTCCACTTCCATTTTCAGCCATCACAGCCACCCATTTTTATGAGCTATCACCACATCTGCACTATAACCATGGCAATATTGCAGCCACCACCACACCTCTGCTAGTTCTACTCAAAGTAATGCTCCAGGGCATTTACCTTTCCTCTGGCTCCAGATCCAACTGCTACTACTGTTGCTTGTAGTACCTTCCCTTGGGATTTTTCTGGTATCATGATTCCTCCTTTGGTTACTGTCTCAGCCGCACATCGCTCAACCAGCACACGATCAAAGAGGGGAAGAAATTTCCTAAATGCTTTTCCTGCCTGTGGAAGTAATTGTACATTGTAACAAGAGAACCATTACAACAAAACTGCAATTAAAAAGAGTTTAAAAAACCCCAACACATAATGCTTTCTCTTTTGAGAGAGATTAATAGTTTAAGAAAACTACTAAGCACTTATTCAATAGTAGCAATCAAATACCACCTCAGATTGCATCAGAAAATCCTGAAGGCACAGGCAGATGCTGGGCAATCCTGAGAGCTCGGCAGTAGGAAGATGTACTCCAGCTGGGGAATAAACCACCCACAGATGGAGCAGACTCCTGTCTGGAGAGGCCTCCAGGCTTTTAACACCAAACCCTTAGTTGCTACAGCTTGGTGAGCATAATTATTGATTATATGAACTGTATTTATTCAGCTCACAACCAGATCTAACGATGATTAAGGACTCCTTGGGACAGCTGCATTTGTACTTGTGAAGAGGTTTACATTAAAGAAGCACAAGTCTAGCCAGGTGCCCCTTGTCAGTCTTTTTCAGGTGTTTGCAAGCCTTAACCTTTCACAAAAAACATAGGTGAGCCACAGTGCTGTTATTATACCAACTTCTACAAACAGATTTAGACCTTAAAAGAAGGTTTAAGCCAAGCCCCTGAGAATAGGAAGGAAGGCACCCTTCTAGCTCAACTGCTTTGGTATCTGCCTCTGCTTAAGCACAGTCAGGGTGAGGGGTTTTTGTTGAACTGTTGGGTTTTTTCCCTCTCATTTGGCTCAGGTTTGGGGTTTTTTTGCAACTTCTTACTGCTACTTGCCTGCATTTCAGAACAAGCAGTTTAATTCCCATAGGCCAGATAAATGCAAGCATGTGCACTTATCCCAATAAGCAGGGGTCAGGAAGAAGGAACTTGCTTTGATTTAGAAGGGAAGATATGGCAACTTGCCCAGTCACATGGAGCCAGCGCTAGGCAGGTACGGAGCCCCCACTCAGCGAAAGAGCTAGAAGGGCCTGGCATCCGTGTGCCCTTTGCTGGCACTCATCGATGCCCACACGCACTTGAGAAGGGGCAGGAAACAAAGTCACAAGCAGAGCACGAACAAAAGGCAACGCATGAAAGGTGCTGTGTCCGACTGCTGTCAGCAGCACAGGGATGAAAGATAACCAAGGGAAAAGGCTGCCAGTTGTGCCCGTTTTCATTCTGTGGAGATAACACCACTGATCCTCTTTTTAAAGAGCTGTTCTACGTTTACCAGAAATAAAGCTGCCAGACTTATGAGCATGAACATTTTACACCAAGTTTTAATTCCTCACATTATTATCATAAGAATCAAGTATCACTGCAAGAACAAGGACAACTCAGTCAAATGCTCCTTCTCTATAATTTACTGAACTTATAAAAGGAGCGCTCCAGAACACGCATAGGTTTCTCTTCTATCTCGGCAGAGGAACGCCGTGGCCTGCGCGGCCCTGCCCTGCTGCAGCCCCGGGGCTGCTCCCGTCACTGCGGCGGGAGGGAGCCCTGAGCTCGGGTTTCTGGGCAGCCAAAAGCCGCCCCCGCAAACCCCCGGTCACGTCCTGGCCCGCAGCCCCCGCGCCCGCCGGGGGAGCCGCTCCTGCCCCACGGCCTGCGTGACCTTGCGGCGCTGCCAGCCCCCGCCTGCGCCTTCCCCGCGTCCCTGCCGCGACCCAGCGCTGCCCGCGGGCACGGCGGGGACCGGGCACGCCCGCGGCTGCTCGGGGCCCCGGCAGCGACCCACCCGCGGGGAGGAGCAGGGGCGCCGCCGGGCCCCGTGGGGTGTGGGTCCCCGCGGCGCCGGGCACGCTGCCGGCGGGGCAGCCCGGGCGGGCCGCGGGAGCGCTGGGGGCGCGGCGCGGCGGCGGCCCCGGCACTCACCATGATGCTCCCGCGCCGCCCGCACCGAGTGACCGCGCCGCCGCCAGCACACACGTGAGGAAGGTCACGGCCTGCGCATGCGCGGCCGGCGCCCCGCCCCGGGGCGGAACAGCCCCGGCCCCCTCCCCCTGCCCCGGGCGCCTCTGGCGCCGCCGGTTTTTTTCTACTGCTGCGGCTGCGTCCCGGTACCGGGAGCGGCTGCGCCCCGGCGGCACCGCGGCGCCGCCGCACAGCGCCCGCGGGGCCCCGCGCCAGGCCCCGCACGGAAGTGAGGTCAGCTCACCCCTGACCCGCGGTGGGCATGAGCGTTCCAGAAGGTTCTGGAATTGGCGGGCCCCGGAACATGAATGGGTCATGCTGCGGCCCGCGGCGCATGCGCAGTCGCGGCCGGCGGCCCGGCGCTGCCGGCGGGCCGTGGGCGGGCGCGGAGGCCATGCTGGTTCCGGGGCCGGGCGGCCGGAGCCGCACATGGGCCGGCGGCGGCGCGGGGGCGGGGCCGAGGCGGTGAGTGCCGAGCGCCGCCCGCCGCCGCCGCGCCAGACGAGCCCGCGAGTCCGCAGAGCCGCGGTGCTGCTCCCGCGCTGCCGCAGGTGAGCGGGAACGCGGCCCGGCCGCCGGCCCCGCGCCGCGCTCCCCGGCCTGCGGAGGGTACGGCGGCCCCGCCCCGGCTGCCGCGGGTGCCGCGGGGGCTCCGCGCCGGGAGCGGCTGGGCCCGCGCGGCGGGAGCGGGGGGCGGCCGGGGTGCGGGCGTAGCGCCCGGGTGGCGGGAGCGGGCCCGCGCCTCCCTGCGGGCGGTGGCGGCGCGGCGGGCACGGGGGGCGGGCGGGCGGCGCTGACCTTGCTGCGCCTGTCCTGGTGCAGCGGCCATGTGGCCGCGGGGCCCGGCCCGGCTGTGGAGCCCCCGCGGGCCCGGGATGGCGGCCGCGGCCCTGCCTCTCTCCTCTCTGCCCTTGATGGCGTAGGGGGGTGCGGGAGCCTTGCCTGAGCTCCCCTCGGCGCGGCCTCGCCGCCACAGCCGCGGGCGGGCGCGGCCCCCGCGCTGAGCACATGGAAGGCCGGGCGCTCCGCGGTGCCCTCGCCGTGTCCTGCCCCGCTCCTGGGGAGGGCTCGGCGGGAGGGGCTCGGAGCTGCTGGAGGCCGCGCAGGGAGGAGCTGCTGCCGTGAGGATCGGGGATACCCAGCCCCGGTAGTTGCAGTTGCTTGTGTATCTCGATTTCAGCCAGTCGAAGAATTAAAGATTTATCATGCTTGCTTTACTTCTTGAATCTGTTTCCTCCCTTTTCCAGTAGAAGTAGCTGTGCAAATCCATAATGCTTTTCTTTTTGTCTGCGTTTGTTTTAATATTTTAGACATGCTCCGTTTACCTACAGTACTCCGTCAGATAAGACCGGTGTCCAGAGCACTCGCCCCCCATCTAACACGAGCCTATGCAAAAGATGTGAAGTTCGGAGCAGACGCGAGAGCTCTGATGCTACAAGGAGTAGATCTTTTAGCAGATGCTGTAGCTGTCACCATGGGGCCAAAGGTAATGGAAGATTTGGCCTTTATATTAGCACAGACCTGGCTGAAAATACTGTAACAGAGAACAGTTGCGTTTCTCTTGGTGAAACTGCACGGTTGTGTTTGCAGAGCTGTAGTGCAAAGGGGCACGGGCAGGCTCCTGCAAGCAGCTGAAGTCTCATGTTTGTCACCAGAAGTGTGACAGTAGTGCATGTGCTTTTCACAGTAACAAAGTAAAATTACTTGGATCCCTGTGAAAGGTACAGTATATTTGTTTAAACAGCTTGAAGGTTAAGGACATGTGCATAATGTGTTACCAGCTCAGTTGATAACCTGTAACACTGCAGTAGATAATGTAACTGTCTCTGTCGTGGGGTAGGTTAATTAGCATGTGGGTGGGTTGGTGTGGGTTTTTATGGTGAGTTTTTTTGTTTGTGTTTTTTTTTTTTTAACAAATTACAATTTTGTATTAGTTTACCTTTTAGTATTAAGAACGTAAAAGACATCCAAAGGGCAATGTTGAGTTTTCAACTGGCTGATAAATATTACCAGCCTAAGTAAAATTCCATGGCAGTGGCATTCATTTGTGTTACACTATATTCTGTCCTGTAAGGAAGATGCCAGCTGTGGTATTCTGCATAGTCATGCAGTGTGCAGTAGGGCTTGAAATGAGATTCCTCTTTTTGAGGAAGAGACCCTGATTTTCTTGGGGCTGATATGAAGATCTGTTCTCTGTAATAGCATGTGCATGGTTGTTCTTCTGAGAGCCGCTTGGACTCTGTAACATTAATTTATGTATTTCCCGCACATTTTTAGTGCTCTGTCAGCTTTATTCAAAGGCAAAAATGCCATAAGCTGAGCAGATGAAGGTTAAGGAGCAATTTTGTCAGCAAGCTGTGGCTACTTCCATAAAGGAACAAAGTTTAAGTGTAGTTAGTTAATTTAACTCTTGTTTTTTTGGACCAGGCTACTTTGTGAATGCCTAAGCATAGTTCTAATGCACTGGCTAAAGGGCAGTTGCTGATGCAACTTCATGTAACCTTAGGGGATTTTTGTTTGTTATGCATTTCTCCATGTGTTTGTAAAAATGGAAGGGTTGTACTGCACTGCCTGATTCTGCTTATGGCATTTTTGAGAAACATCACTCTGGTGAGGAAATTTCCCTTTGGCATTGCTCTACACATTAAGGAACCCGGTTTGCAGTCTCACACAATCTTTTGGTACTGCTCCAGCTTGTTGAACAGAACTAGTTTGTGGCAGCTCAGCTTCTCGATATGCATGACCATTCCAAATGTCTGTGCAGTTACTGGTGGTGTTCCCTTCTGTGATTTGTTATAGGTAGATTTTGGTGCGCCCCTCTTCTCAGAGCTGCAAACCAAACATGCGGAATAAAATCATATCAAAATACAAAAGAAGAGTAAGCAAACTAGGAGACACTGTACAAAGAATGTACTGGTAGCACGCTCCTCCAGAGAGGAGTTTTCTTACTCTCAAATCCGTTTTGTATTTAGAAGTACAGGTCAGATAAGGCAGTAGTAGGGAGTGCATTATTTTGGCATAACTGTTCTGTGGCACACAGGTGGATTTCCATAAGCTCTTCCCCAGGTTCAGCCTGAGGAACTGAAGTGTAACCTTTCCTTGTGGTTGCTGGGGTGGCGTTGCTTCAGGAGCAGCGTGGCCTCGTGGCTGGCAGGCAGCCAGAGCTGGTTCAGTGCTTGAGGCAGATGCGTGTGGGCTCTGAGCAGGGGAGGGGCACAGGGCACAGCTGCGCTGGGTCCTGCACGGGAATCCTCGCCTGGCACGTGATCCACGGGCTGGGCTGGGAGAGCTCTGGCAGGATCCAGCGGGGTCAGCTCTGAGCAGGCCCTGGCAGATGCAGGTGAGGGGCCTTGTGCGGGGCCAGCAGGGAGAGACGCTGCTGAGGTGGGGCCATTGCTGTCCCTTCCCTCTTCCAGCAGCTCCAGCTGCCGGCATAGCAGAGGAGTTCCAGGGCAGCATTAGACCAGAGGTGGCTCCTTGCATTTCTGCTGCCTCCAGCTCAAACGGGAACGTGATTGTTTGGGGCAGCTATTCAGGTTATTGAATTCCTCTGTGAACAGCTATCTTCTTGTGCAGGTGCATTTGCCTTGTGTTCCCTGCATGGTTCACAGTTTCCCATATCAGCTGTGTCTGTCAGATAGAATAGTTTAGCTTTTCAGTTGGATCCAAGTGCAAACTAAGATGATGAAAGCTCAGTAACTTGCAGTGTTTGAGAAGTCATTATAAAACATTAACACAAATTTGATGTATTTTCAGTTCTCTTTGCAAATCACTAATGAGGTTTGCAAGTCTGCTTTTTTTTTTTCTTCCAGCACATGCAACAAATTGAGCTTTGTGTTACTTTTTTTCAATCACAAAGAATTTTTATTGTGATTTGATGGAAATTTTGCAAATTTAGTTGTGTTGCTCTACTTTAATTATGGTGTAAAATATCAGCATTACAGGGAATCTTGTCAATTTTCTCTCTAAGGCCAGTCTGACTTAGTTGCAGACTGTGGCATTAAGCATTATGGCTGAGGAATGAAGCCTCATTCTGTGAAAGCATAAAGCTTTTGAGCCATTTTTCCAGTTTTGGAGAAGCTTGGTTATAACGTATGTGCTTGACAAGTTCCAGCTGAAAGCCCTGTGCAAGGTGTTCAGCTGTGGCCGTTCAAAAGGATCTTCATTTTCAGCCGAGCTCGTGAGAGTGATGTGCTGTGGGTTGGGTTTGATTTGAAATTTGTTCTTTGTCCCCCTAGGGAAGAACAGTTATTATTGAACAAAGCTGGGGAAGTCCCAAAGTGACAAAAGATGGTGTGACAGTAGCAAAGGCAATTGACTTGAAAGACAAATACAAAAACATTGGAGCCAAGTTAGTTCAAGACGTTGCCAACAATACCAACGAAGAAGCAGGAGATGGTACCACCACTGCAACAGTCCTTGCACGAGCCATTGCCAAGGAAGGCTTTGAGAAGATCAGCAAAGGAGCTAATCCAGTAGAAATCAGGAGGGGTAACTTTTTTCTGTTGTTTTTAATAGTTGATTGTTGTCTTTCATTTTTCATATCCTAAATTTGACTTATTTTCTATATGAAGAGCCACCATAAAGGTTTACACGAAGCGATGTTTAGAGAACACAGTTGTTTTTCTTACGTTGTGGACTCTGAACAATCATCAGTTTTTCTAATCATTTGCTATTTTACATGCAGTTAACTTAATTTGTTGTAAAGTGAACACCAGTTAAAGCCATTTCTGCATTTAAGTAATATAATAGCCATGTAAACAAATCTGACAAATTTCAATCATGGTAATATCTCACACCAATTTCAAAAAACTTGTCAGTACATATACAAATGACAGTATGCAACAAGAACTGTTTGGTTTTGAATGTGCAAACGATGCATTTTTGCAGTGTGGACTTTTGTTTGAAAGGAAACCTTTTTGTTGAGGTGGGTAGGTGCTTGGTTTGTGTTTTCTGTGCTCTGTACCTTGTTTTGTTCACTCACAAGTGCTCTGTTCATCCTTAGGGGTCATGCTGGCAGTGGATGCCATCATAGCTGAACTGAAGAAGCTGTCAAAACCTGTTACAACTCCAGAAGAAATTGCACAGGTAAAAAAAAAAACCACAGCAAAATATAACCCAAGTTTAGGCAGCTTCAGAAATTCAGAATTCAGAAAAAGTTTGGTGAGGTCAGGTTTAGTGGAGTTAGGTTGTGTACATCTGACAGTGGGTATTTTTCTTTATACACCAGAAAGATTTTGTCTTCAGTTGCACTGCTAGAAGCCAGTTCAGAAGTGGTCAGATTTTTTTCATCTTTCAAGTTTCATTCCAAAATGTGGTCTTAAAACAGAAATCTGTGTCCTTGGGAAGAATTGATGGGAGCAAAGCTCTGTTGTGGATGGAGGTGATGGCAGAGCACTGAGGGTGTGGAGGATCTGCTGTGGGAGGTTCACACAGTTGGTCTTGGGTTATTTGTCCCTGTGCCTGGAGATGGCCTGGGTGTGAGCCCAGGGCAAGGAATCTGGCCCTGTGCTGCAGCTGCCCAAGAGCCTGAGCCCTTCTTACAGAGTCCTGGCTCCTGCTGGGAGTGTGCTGCAGTCAGCTGCCCTGCCTTGTCAGAAATGTGAGAATTGCAAGCAGTTACTCAGATTTTTTATCGTGAGGAAAACCTTGTGTCGGGAGATTCAATGGCTTACTCTTTCAGGTTGCCACAATATCAGCAAATGGAGATCAGGAAATTGGCAATATAATCTCTGATGCAATGAAGAAAGTTGGACGAAAGGGCGTGATCACTGTCAAGGTAAGAACTGGCCAATATTCAAAGTGCCAAGTGACTGTCTCTTCTCCTGTTAGGGCTGGCTCTTGTCACATGTGATGCTCCTGCTGCAGCTCACATTCCATAATTCCCACCATAACTCTTCCCCAGCTCATTTAGATTGGAGTTTGATCACTGTTCCCTCTTCCATTCCTTCTATTTTGAAGAGAAGCCCATGAAACTGATGTGGGATCCAGAGCCTTTCAATCTGTTGTGCAAATATGCTAAAGCTGTACTTGTGCTTTTGGTAGCAAATGGGGGAATTTTTAATGCAGACTTTCTTGCATCTAAACAGGATGGAAAAACTCTAAACGATGAATTGGAAATCATTGAGGGTATGAAATTTGACAGAGGCTACATCTCTCCATATTTTATCAATACAACTAAAGGTGAGTTAACAATAAGCCATGTCAAACATGGCTTTTGTCAGGTCTAAGTATTGGCACCTGTTAAAGGCTTTACAGTCCCTCATGCTGTGTACCATAGCAAATGGAGCAGGGGGGTCCTTCCCCATCAGAAAACTTGAGCTTGGGAAAAGCTTGGAGTTTTGGGGGTTCTTGTTTTTATTCTGCTAAGAGTGGACAGTGTTCATGTGAGCATTAGGCTGGGCTTGCAACACAGCAGAACAATGTAGAATTGAGAGTGGGGTCTTGGAGAAACAAGTTGTCTCTTTTTAATGCAGTTGAAAAGTGCAACCATAGCTCCAAAGCAGCTGCTTAAGCTAAAAGAATGCTTGATATGTTTGTGTAATGGAATTGTTCAGATAATGTATGTTGTTTCTGCAGGGCAGAAATGTGAATTCCAGGATGCTTATGTTTTAATCAGTGAAAAGAAAATTTCTAGTGTACAGTCCATAGTTCCAGCTCTTGAAATTGCCAATGCCAACCGCAAACCTTTGGTCATCATTGCTGAAGATGTTGATGGAGAAGCCCTCAGCACTCTAGTCTTGAACAGGTGAGGCTTCAGATCCATTCTTTTCTACAAATACTGCGTTTTTTATTTCTGTCCTTCTAAAGGAATGCATACAAAAGCATGTGTTTGCTTTTTCTTTGGTGTAAGGCTGTTTGTTTCTTATCTGTGCCAAAGAAACAGCAGCTTTTAACATCACTACACTTTGCACCAACTCAGGCAGAACCTCAGCTGTGTCCTAACTACCTTTTTCAGCAAAACCACCTCAGTTCGTGGTGATCTCTGTTTGTTTGACTGTTAGAGCTGTACTGAAATAATTTGGCGTAGTAATTGGACTCATTCTCTGAATTTTTCTCTTTAGGCTAAAAGTTGGCCTTCAGGTTGTTGCTGTAAAAGCACCAGGTTTTGGTGACAACAGGAAAAACCAACTTAAGGACATGGCAATTGCTACTGGTGGTGCTGTAAGTTATGACATTTTAAGTGGCTTTTTGCTCCAAGGAACGTTAATGCTTTTTAAGGAGGAAAATAATGTGCATTTTTAGGTCCTTGGCTTGTATTTGCTGGGTTGCAGGCTGTGTTCTGTTCTTTGAAAAATGCAACAGTAACTGATGTTTGACTCTTCCTGTTTTTTTAAAATGCAGACACTGATAATTGCTGTGTAATACAGTCCTCGCCAAGCATGAGTGATGTAACTGACTGAAGTCACATGTGATTTCTTTGCAGGATTTAGGTTATTAAGGGGAAGGAAGAACTCCAAGGCAATTGCTGCTTTTATAAAACTGATTGTTTCACAATTGCCTGGACTCAAATGTAGCAAATATAATTATTTAAAATGTTTGGAATGGACTGAATGAGTTTTCTTAGTATTAAACTTTGCATATAATTCATGCACTGATTAACGTCCCTTTATGCTGCCCTTTCTTTAATACACACTTGAAAATCATAGCATGATACTGGGACCCAGAGGAGGCTGTTGAAATAAAACTTCATGTTTAAGCTAATGGCAGCACAAAGTAACAAACCAGCAAACTGTTCTAAAGTCAGTGAAGTATCTGTAACTTCTCAAAATACAAGGAGATGACCATGACAGGACCAAGGAAACACCATGGAACTGTGTCAGGGGAGGTTTAGGTTGGATATCAGGAGGAGGTTCTTCACCCAGAGGGTGAAACTGCAGTAAGGTGGTTATTTTGCACCATTAGCCTGTATGTGTTCGTGTACCTGCAGATAAAAAAAGCTGATGTGTGGGAAACCTGTGAATTCCAACTTTTCAAATAATTTCTTTCAGGTGTTTGGAGAAGAGGGTTTGAACCTAAATGTGGAAGATATTCAGCCTCACGACTTCGGTAAAGTTGGAGAGGTCATTGTGACAAAAGATGACACCATGCTCCTTAAGGGGAAAGGTGAAAAGGCTCAGATTGAAAAACGCATTCAAGAAATAATCGAACAGCTAGAGGTTACCACCAGTGAATATGAAAAAGAGAAACTGAATGAGCGATTGGCCAAACTCTCTGATGGAGTAGCAGTATTGAAGGTATTAAGAACTTGATGAACTAAAGCTGGGCTTAGGCTTCTTGAGTGCTGAGGTACAGAGAGTGTGGGAGAGGGTGGGTTGGCTTTCTGGCACTCCTTGGGCGTTGGCTACTTACCGTGGTGGCAGCAGCGCTGTCCCAGGCGGGCTCCTGGCGCAGACCCTGACGTGTGGCTTGCTGCTGGCAGGTGGGTGGCACGAGCGACGTTGAGGTGAACGAGAAGAAGGACAGGGTGACGGACGCCCTGAACGCCACCCGCGCGGCCGTGGAGGAGGGCATCGTCCCCGGTGGCGGCTGTGCTCTGCTGCGCTGCATCCCCGCCTTAGATGCCTTAACTCCAGCCAACGAGGATCAGAAAATCGGTAAGCAGATGACCTGAAGATGTGGGTTAATGGGATACAAGCAGACTTTCTCTGAGGCTTTATCAAATTAAATGCAGGTGGCTTTCAGTGAGTTTTTAGTTACTTGATCTCAGGAACCTCCCATTTCTTTGGTGTGGTGGTCTCTGCTTTTGGGTGGGAAGGAGCTTTTTCACTGCATCACTGGCTGGACTGTGAAAGACCCAGCAGCAGTAAAGCAGCAGTATCCCAGGGGAGACTGGCAAATACTTAAGAGTTGGGAGCTGGCTGTTAAAGTTGTTGCAGACAGACAAAATCCAATAATCCTCAAGAGACTTTGTGGCAAGTCAAACGGAAGAAGGTTACATGTTACACATAAGTAGTAATAATACTCCTTCCTACTTTTTGTAGAAGTAAAACTAAAATGTGCATGAATATCCTGCAGAGATTTCATTTGTTGGAAAGTGTCAAGCAACAGAGACCCTTTCCTCTTGGAACTGATAAAAATAGCTTATGTTCTTGCTTGGAGGGTTTTCTCTTTGTATGGATCTCCAGCACAAGGGCGTTCCTTGGCAGTGGGAGCAGTGTATGCACACGGAGCTCCAACCATGCTGTTTCTTGCAGGCATTGAAATAATCAAGAGAACACTGAGAATCCCAGCAATGACTATTGCAAAGAATGCCGGTGTCGAAGGATCATTGATAGTTGAAAAAATCCTGCAGAGCCCATCAGAAGTTGGCTATGATGCAATGCTTGGGGACTTTGTAAATATGGTAGAAAAAGGAATCATAGACCCAACGAAGGTAACCTAAAGGTCTTAGTTCTCAGCTTTGCTTCCTCCCACCTCCTGTGATGGTCAGCAGATTTTAAGTTGTTTCTTGCCTATTTTTAGGTTGTGAGAACTGCTCTGATGGACGCTGCAGGTGTTGCGTCTCTGCTATCCACAGCAGAAGCAGTGGTGACTGAAGTTCCTAAAGAAGAGAAGGAGCCGGCAATGGGAGGAATGGGTGGGATGGGCGGAGGAATGGGAGGTGGCATGTTCTAATTCCTGGGGTAGGGATGCATCATGAGCTGTGCTGTTGAAGACTGACAGTTCTGACTTCAAAAACTTGAGCTATCAGTGTGAAAGGATGGATAGTGACTGAAGTGAGGCTGGTGTTGAAAAGAATCACTGTAACCATCAGTTACCGGATTTCATTTAACACACGTGTAATTGTTTACAGTCATTGTCCATGCCTACAGATAATTTATTTTGTATTTTTTGAATAAAGACATTTGTACATTCCTGATAACTGGGTGCAAGATCCATCTACCAAGGTCCTGATTTGAACTTAATTAAGGCACTTGATATTCTATTTCAGAATTTCTTGGTGCTTGCCAGTACTAGGAAGAACTTGGAAGCCACTGTGCGTGAGACTAGACAATTGTGTACAAAGTAGGCAAATAAGAGTTATGTGACCTTTATGTAATAAACTGCTCAAAAGTTACAAAATGTATCACCTTCTTCATCTGCACACAAAGCCATAGTTATGGGAGAGCCTGGACAGCCTGCTGCTGCTTCTAAGATTTAGTAGAAGTTGACACTTATGCTTGAAAAAACGACAGGGCATTTCACTCCAAGAAACATTCCTTTGTCTAGAATGTTTCTCAGAAATGCAAGTGCTTTAATTTTGGTAAGAAATATCTTAAGCTGAACTGCACTACAGTTCTTTGAAATATTAAACTGCTCTGAAAACAAGGCACGTGCACTGACTTTATTTTGCCCTGTCTTACCTGGTTGTTTTCACGTGCTGGAAGAGGCCCAGTGTACATTTCACAGTCCCAGGGAAGGGAAGTGCCCTGAGGGTATCAAACAGGTAAGTCTTTGCTAAGAAAGGGTTCTGGGGTTTTTAAATAGTTCCTTTGCTCAGGTGTAGTATGTGGTTTACCTCCTCACCCTGAGCCTTCCACTTTCCTTGCTCCTTTTTGGTAAGGGGTGCAGGATTTTGTTATTTTGAAATAAAAGTGTTGCTTTGCCCCTTCCCGTGTTCTTTGACCTGACACAGCAATAACATTGTGCATTTTCTGCTTTCCTGCCTGCAGAATAATGGTGTTCCCAAACTTGTGTATGTTTATCTCTGATTGCCTCAACAATCAAAACTGCTTTACAACTCAGTTCTGTAAAATGCCCTTAATCCAGCTGTTGCTTTCCCCAGCTTCCTGCCCTTAATAACTATCCTTCCACAAACGGGATGTGTGACATTCTAATTTTAAGTAAAATGGTTTGAAACTGTTTCAGGGCTGTCTTTATTCTGAAACATACCTTTCTACATTATGCTGTTCCATAGTAACCATATGGATTACACTGCAGGGGAAGGACCAGCTTCAGCACCTGCCCTGAAGCTTCACCGAATTTCAGTAAGGAAATACGGTAATGCAAGGCAGCATAAAGTCAAACCTGTTCACTTGGTTTCTTCAGAGACTGGGAAGAGAGTATCTCAGGAATAGAAGTACTGAATGTGTATTTAATCAAGATGGCATTATCACAGTGGGAGTATGGTACTGAAAAACCTCAAAGAACTAAGGTTTAGTGCTCTCTTGTATGATTTATAAGGACAGCTGGCCGTGCCTGTGCTTGTCTGCAGGAAGTGCAGGGCCTCTTGTTCCCTGCTTCCAGGGAGGACAGCACAGGCACCTGGTTCTCAAGGAGGTAACACTTGTTTTAAAGTGTACCGTTTGTATTAGATGAGGTGGAAGTAACCAAAGTGCAGTGTGTAACGGGCAAGGAGTGGCCAGGGGCAAGTTCAGCCTGCCAAATGTAATAAAAATTTCAGACAGGTCCAGACAGGCAGGCTGAGACTGCTGCACTCAAATCACAATACTCCTTATGCACACCCCTTGTGTTTCATCCCTGAAAATGAGGGGAGTTCTAGAGCAGTTGCTGGTCACTCCAGGAGCAGCTGAAGACTCCTGACTTACCTTTGCCATTCACTTGAATTAAAAGAACCACTCCTTTGGTTGCCAAACTGCCATTCTCTGGGAAGGCAGCGTGTCAGTTGGCCTCCGGTTGGCCAGGGCTGGCTGAGTTGATGCTGTGAAGTTACATTCCCACAAAGTTGAGTTAATGTGTTACAGTGCTGCAAACCCCCCTGAGCCTGGCTAAGGCAGAGCTGGGGCTGTGATTGCAGGAGCCGTTTGGCATTAAACGGCAGCCTGAGATAGCCTGGCTTACAGGAGCTGCCAGGTGTCTGTTACTGATAAGGCTTTAAGCTGCACTTGCTTGCAGCTTTGGAACATTCTCTATAGGTCTGGCTGAGCAGGTGTGTTTGGTACAGGGTAAGATCACACCCACAGCTCAGATAAGAAATAGATGCCCCAAAGGCACTTTGTACAAATGAAGTGTACAAACAAGTTTATAGCTGAGGTCGTTACAGTGTCCTTTTACATCTGATGAACTTCATGCAGCATCAGCTCCCGAGGGATGCTGGTTTCTGGGCCGTGGAGTTTGGATGCTCTTCTTTCAAAGGCAGCCACCATCTGCTTTACAACTTCATCAAAAAATAGTGTAGCAAGGTTTGAGTGTAGAAGTGAACGAAATTCAAAAGAAATCTGTTTAAGAAAATAAAATATAATTATTTTTCCTATATATACTGTTGTAAAATGCTGTTACAAATAGACAACTCTTAAAGACTCTTGACTGAAGGCTGCAGGTAAGTTGTAGGAGAACAGTTAAAACTGAGGAATAGGTGAATGCGGCTGAGAAGAAAACCCATATTCCTTGGTCTGAGGATTGTACCCCTGGGCTTTTCCATTAGAAGAATCCTTTCATTCAGTTCTCTGAAGTAGTCATTTACATTTACCTAAATTGTCTTTAATAACTGATGCATGACAAAACAGGTTTGGGATCATGAAAAACTACTGACAAACACTGTTATTTTGTGCACAGAATTCACTGGGGGGACAAAAGTTGTCTGAAGAAAATCCTGCATGGCAAGACAGCAGACTAACAGGTAAGCTGGAGCATGCCCAAGAAACTTAAAAGCGCCTTGAAATAGTTACTTATTAAATGCCAATATTTTAAATCAGTCTTTCCTTATTGCTGGCAGTAGTTATGGTAGCTGGTTCAAACAAGCAGTTTAATGACTGAAACTACAGATTTTGGTTTGTGTGTCAGATCTCCCACCTGAACAGCTTCCACTCCTGACCTGACACGGGTAGTCAGTGAAATGGATTGAGATTTAAGTAATTTTTGTAATTCTAGAGAAATCAGCATATTTGATGCCACAAGGAGCAAATACAGCTTCTCCCCAGTTCTTTATGAGCAATACATGTTAACTGCAAAGCAGTAGCACAGGAGTAATTAAACAGCTTGGCCCATAAGCCAAGTGTAGCTTCATTTACATTTGCTTGACCTCAAGCATCAGTAAAATTAACGTGCCTCTTGCAAGTCTGAGCTGTCATTCAGGGCATGCAAGGTTCTGCAGAGCGAGGATAATGAGCTTGGCAGCCTGTTCAGCAATTTTGTATATCTTGAGGTATGGTATACATTAATGAAGGTTGCAGGTGGTAAAAATGGTGGTGTACTTCAGTCAATTAACTAAATCATTTCAGAGCTGAAACCAAACTAGGAAAAGTTCCCTGCTGTCTGTGGATGTCTCCTGGAATCAGGCTGGCACAACAGGATACAGCAGCTTGTGGGAACCAGCATAGACTGAAACTCAAATAACATTTTCTAAAGCAAACAAACATTCTTGAAATCAAAGTTTTCTCTTTAATATCTGTAATTGCAGGGCCTGTTTTGAGGAGTTTGTTGTGAAAAGCTTATCATCCATGCCTGCCAGCAGGGCAGTAACTGGCAGGGGTTAAGCTCAGCTGACTGCACTGGCTTCTGCTGCCTCACAACAGGGTAAGCAGTAAGATGTGTTGATAGTGTTCCCCCAAGAAAAGGAAAATGTCCATATCCAGTTCAGTTTTGATTCCCTTTACCTGAAGTTCTTGACCTGAAATGTCAAAATGTGGCTTTAGTTTGGGGAGGTGTAGTGTTGTTTTCTCACAGAGCCTGTACTTAGATTGTAGGGTTTAAATAGTTCTTTAATTCAAGTTTTTTAACTGATTTATGGCTTGGGTTAAAAGATAGCTTAGATATTAGTTAGTAGAAAGACCTGACACTTATTTGCCTAAAGAAATACAAATAACATGAGCAAGTAGCATGCAAACCATTTTAAAATGTGCCTGTAGATTAATTTTTACTGTTGAACTGTATGAATTGCAATACAGCAATAAGCTGGAAGTTAATAACCCAAGGAGGTTAATGTGCTAGTTTAAAAATACTCCAGGAGCTTTCTTCTATTTACTGAAGATAATTTTCAGAGTATTCCAGTAGATGGCAGCAGGATTAGCCCATCTCTGTGTACTTTTGCAGCCTGTTACAACCCCAGCTCAGTGCGACACCTACACTTTGTTATAAAACGCAAGAAAAGAATGTGATGGCAGACAAAACACACGACATGGAAAAGCAGTAACTCGAAAACAGGAAAATAACCTGTCTGGGAGTGAGATCAGGCTAAATCAGGTACTGGATTTAAAGAGCAATAGTTTTGGGCTGCAGTGGTATCCCATCATGGATTAGAGAGACAGCAAAAATCTATTGCATTTCCATTAAAGAAGGAAGGAGTAAGGCTTAAAATACATGAAAGCATAAAATTGGAGGACAGGAAATTAAACTGACCAAACTGGAGCCCAAACAGGACAGGTATCAGAACATCAACTTTCTGGTACCAAGAACATTTAGGTTGTAGAGTAATTAAAGGAAATAGCAAAGGATATTTAGCGTTTCTCTTGTATTTGACTGTCTACAAACTTCAATGTGTTTAGAACTGTAAGGTGAGAGGTGCCTGTCCTAGACTGCTTCATGATACCTGGGCACTTCACAGGAGGCTGCTGTCTCTAAAGGACACTGAAGTGGTTTCCAGCAGTAAAGTTTGCAAAATATTTTTTGGACAGAATTGACTAAAGCTAACTTGTTTTCTGTGTGTATGTGTTTAAAGGAATAGTACATGCATTTCAAAAAGCCTCCTCAGTTGAAGATAAGTGTTTCTATGTGCTGCTCCTAGCACGTGGTAGTTTTAATTACCATACTTACTGAAAAATCCAATGTACACGTCCTTGGATAACCAGGGATACCTGGGCTCAAACGCCACACTGTTTCCAAGTGATTAAAGAGTTTTCCATCCGTGCACGATGCCTAAAATAAAATTTAAAAAATCAAGCTACAATTAGGCTTTCACAAATGTGACAAACAGGTATTACTGATGCTTGTGTTTGCATTTTGCTAAATAGCAACGGTCATGGCATAGTTAAAACTGTTCTTACAGCACAGGCAGCATGAGCTCCTATGTGCACAGGGTCAATTATGGCAAAATAACTGAAGTCCTTTCAAGGGAGAGGAAAACTCTGTGTGTTGAGTGTCACAAAACAGATCTGTGGCATGATGCATTGAACATCCAAATACATAACCTCAACTGGCTTGGAATTTGTAGAGAATGTTTCAGTAACTGGTTTTTTTTACAAGTTCTTATTGTTCCCCCAAGCAGCTCTGCTCCAACAGATTGACCCCAGGGAATAGGTGAGGCTTGGGCTGGAAAGCTGTGGTGACTCATCTCAAAGACTCATCACCAGCACAAAAACACCTACATTTTTCTTTCCAGGAATGGAGATGATGCATGGCCTTGCTACTTCTACATCAGAAAGGAAAGGAGTAGAGGGAAGATTAGACAAAAAGAGCTGGGCCTGCTCTTTCCTACTGCTGTCAAAATGGCAGGAAAAATAGGAAAACTGCCCCTGTGTCCCTCTTCCTCCCAGTCTTAGAAGTAGCAAACTCACTCCATGCTTTCCCCCTCAGCAAAAACTGCTGTTACCCGTCTGATTTTTCCATTGTTTAAGCCCCAGACAAAGAAAAAACCTTAAGCAGCAAACCCATTCCCATTTTGTGCCTGACCACTGTGCAAGGTGCCTTTGCCTGGAGTTACTTGAGAGGACAGTGAAATAGTCCAAGCACACAATCACTTCCCTAGAAATGTTCCTGCAGTTCTGTGGACATAATGTAAACCTCTAGGAAAAGTAACTGCAGCAGAGAAAAGGCTAATGAGTCTCAGGGGAGGAAATCTGAAGAAATGGTTTTCCTCACCACTTTTGTAGGTTTTTTTTCTCAGACAATAACGCTTCTTTTGAGTGAAGTAAGAAGTAAAAAGAACTGGTAAGCCAATCTGATAGCTATGTGAAAGAAAAAGGCCTGTCTTGTCAGGGAACAGTAGGAAAGAAAAGCTCTCAGCATGTAAAGCACAGATTTTCCATTATAGCTGCTCAACTTTTTTTAATAAAGGAGAAAAATCTTTTTTCTTTCCAGAATCAATAAGGATATTGAATAAAGGCACTTTGCATATTCCTTTTCCAATTCACATCTCCCCTGTACTTCAGAAACTCATTTTCTGTTAAGTGTCTCTTATTAGGAAGCCTACAAAAGAATAGTGAAATAGGATTTTCAAACTATTATCTTGAGCAGCAATCAACTGCTATAATTTCCAGTAATTATTCCACACCAATCAGGATCTGCCAAGGGAGAGGCAGTTTTGCTACAAGGAATCTGTCCTGAGCCATTCTTTACTAAAACAGATTTGAACATATAAGGCAAACAAATAAGTTAGAAGATCCAGGCATCATTTAAAATGTCTTCCTTGACACTTTTCTACTTTTCTCTTTATTATTGCTCTTGAAAAGCTGAAAGGAGAAATACAACTGCTTCTCTTCTGAACAAATTAATTGTAAAAAAATTGACTTTTAATCCACACTTCTGTCTTCTCATCAATATACTGAACAACAATCTCTTCAGCACATCCTACACTTACAGCTTTACATATTAACCAGTTAAAATTTTGAGAAGAAAAGTAATGACAGCAACTTTGTTAAGGCATCAGAAGCTAGAGTTGTCAGGTAACTTCTAACGGAGTAGTAATTTTGCATTTAGAGAGGCTTGGACAAAATTATATAGCAAAATGTTATATCTTCATTTAATGGCTGCCAGCTTCTCCAGCAAAGGCAAATTAAAAAGCAATTCCCTCTCCTCCCTCACGTGGCAGGTTATGTTTTAACAGCACATTCAAATTCTCCCCAGTATATCTAAAGTCTTCAAAGAAAAGCAACACAAGTTTGGAGCCACACAAAGAACTTCCAGCATTGATTTTGTTTTGAAGCAAGATGTTCCTGGAATATTCAAATTTCAACAAACAGAAGTTAAGGAAAATTACGGTTAGGAACAAAAAAAATGCAGTTACCTTAACTAAATGTGGTCTCACTAGGGTTACAATTGATGTGTATCTCTCTACTACAGGAGGGAATCCTATTTCTAGCTGTGCTTTGCAGTACCCGGAGCGCTTCGAGAGTATGTCTGACTTTTTACACCAAGGAACAAAGAGTTTGTAATTCTCCACAACGGCAACAACTTCATACATCTCCTGCATGGAATACCTGGAAACAGACACACGTGCATTACAGTTACAAGGTATTTTAACTTCAAATTCAATATCTAAAAAGTTTCAAAGATGGTATACATGGCACAGGCAGTTCGAAGGTGGACATAGTCACTGCCACTGATTTTGGAAACTGAAAATGCAGCTTTGCTAATTAAGAGGAATGAAAAGTAATACACTGGTAATTGCTTTTGCATAAAGAAGCAAAATAGCCCATGCCATCCAGCAGTACCCTCAGTGAACAATGAACCTAGTGCCTGCTACTTTCTGCAACATCAGGTAAACATGCATACATTTCAAATGGAAACATTTTGTGCAGCAAAGCTGTGTCTTCATTTAAGCAGATTGTGGACATTCCACACAAAAAAAATAAAAATCCACACTTCATGGCTCCCAAGACAAGGTGTACCAAAACTCAAGTACTGTATTTTATAAGGTTTAAACAGAGGAGCACTACCTTCTTTATTTTAGCCTAAGTGAAAAAAATTAATTAAAAACCAGATGCAATGGAAAAACCTTCCAGCATCACAGAATGGTTGAGGTTGGAAGGGACCTCTGGACCTCATCTTGTCCAACACCCCTGCTCAAGCAGGATATTGAAATCAAATGAAACAATATTAAAGCAACATTTTAGTTGATTCTGCTGTAACGTGGCAAAGTATTATATAGCTATGGTTTTTAATTTTTCATTCTGACTCTGAAACAAATGGGACTAAGCATGTGCTAAATTTCCATTAAAATGAAGCATATGTTCAACAGTACTCAGCAGTGAGGGCTATTGGACAAAGGCCCTTTTTAAGTGACTAGGGAAGATCTGTTGCAGTTCAAGAACTATCACAAAAAGGAATGTTAAGTATAGTCAAAAAATATGCTAATAAACAGTTCATACTGTTGTGGACCAGAGACTGGAGGCAGATCCCAGTATCATTAAATGAACTGGGATTTTCCCACTAGCTCTAAGGCAAACAAGTTTTCAAAATCTTTTTCTAAGTTTCTTCATCACACAACTAATTATACTCCTTCCTTAAAAGAAAGAAGAAAATCTTGAGAATTATAACATAAGTGCAAACATTAGCATGTATTTGGTAGAGAATGGAACAGAGTTTTCACACCTGTTGGTTTATTCATATTTTGCTAGATGAAATTATTCGGGTACTGCTCCATTTCAAGGTTGGTTTTGTTTTATTATGGAATAGAACAGTTATTTCTGCTGTTTGTTGCTATGGGCCAAGGGCTTTGGGTAGAAACTCCTTTTATACTCAGTTTCAGACTGGTGAACCTGATCTCTACAAACTCCTTTCTAAGCTCCAGCTGGGCAGAGTCACAGGAATATGTGTCTTCAGGGATACTCAGTCTTTTGAACTACTAATGTTTTGGATTAATTACAGCAAATACAAAATCAATAAGCATTTAAAGTCTCTTTCCACAGTTTTATACCAACCCTATAATTCTTCTTTCAGAATATTCTTTTCTTTTATTTATCAGTGGTGCAGCAACATTGAAGAAATTTCTTGAAAAAGTATGGCTCGTTACAGGTACTTGCAAAGGAGAGGTTCTGGTCATCAGAATGCCACAAGAAGCCAAGTGCCTGAAACAGGGGAAATCTTTTAGATGTGTTTCATATCAGCAAAATAAATAACAATGCATTCAGGTAAGACAAACAGTCTCTTGGATAACATTCCAGAAAACGTCAGCCAGATGGAAAAATGAAGGCTCACAACAATATACAAACTGTCAAAAACATAAGGGGCACCTTTTTTTTTCCCCCCTTAAGAGAAACTAAAAATAGCCCCCAGTCATGACAAAAGTAACTGGCAGAGTGAAATACAAAAGGCCTCATTAACCACTGGCTTCATGGCAGCTTGAGTTCACTCAAGTCTCACATGCACTCAGTTTGCAGAACAGCCTTTCTTAATAGCAACATCAAGGCATAGTTTGCAATACTTTACCCTTTTTCAATACACACAGTAGAGAAGGTTTCACTTGGAGACAGAAAGCTGAACTCTGCTATAATCCCTCTGCTGCCACCCTTCTCTTAAAAGGACAATTTCATTTTGAAAGTCCTTTCAGAAGGTGCTTTGTTTACCCAGCTTTCAACATTTCCTTCAGAAAATATCACCAGAAGCTTGGACACAGTGTTTTAATAAGTAAAACTTAACAAATTACCTTTCAAGGTACTAGCAATTTTAAGATTGCACCTCAGGGTTCTCTGTGAACATCTACACTAAAATCTAACAAATATTCATTGTGTTTAACAGCTCTGCTAAATTATTGATTTTGCTCAGATCAATTCAGTCAAAATGCAAAATGCTGCCTCAAAAGCTCTGTATTTTGGCACCAGGAAAGTAAAAATGCCACTATTTGCCCTCAGTGACTCTACAAACATAAGCTAAAGAGTAACCCAGGTCTTTTACTGATCTTCCTCTAATTACATAATAAGGACTACACTTCTGGATTCACACGGTTAAAAATGGAGCCAACCTCTTCTACTTAGAACTAGGCTTCTTTGGAGTTTCTTTGGTTGTTTTGTTGGTTTTTTAAACAAAAGGAGCAGGTAGATGCCCTTTTTCTTTGTTTACCAAGCACCAAATCAGCCAGCAAATTAGTTACCAAATTTGAATTAAATTTAATTAATTAAAATTAACAATATGTTCTTTAAAAATCAACATAATTTAGAATTCTAAAGAAATACAGTAGTTACCCATGACTGAGCACATCAGCTTATATGGTCACTGTATTAGGAGACAGGTAATTAATAAATTGGTATTGAGTTTAGAGGAAAATAATCACCATTAGCAACTGGTTAGAAACAATCTGTACAGACTTTTTAAAAAACAACTGTGCAACTGGGATATGAAGCATGATGACTGACAACACATTGTAATCATTGCAGTTGAAAAGAAACTAACGTGGGACAGAAGTATTGTGTCAAACTGAAGAAAGTATAGGTCCACTTTAAAAGCCTTCAGACAACTCTGCAAATATTTGTAACAGTACCTCAAGAGATGTGGACTAAGTCTGTTTTTTTCCAGACTGTCCAAGACTGTTAAGGAAAAGCTTTGACAGGAATGCTGGAAGGGTGCCAGTAACATTGTAGCTGCCTCCACCAGATTCACAGAAGGTGTTCAAATGTTTGGAGCAGACCTCATTCTGCACAGCTGATTTAAATTCCTTTATCTGGGGCTATGTACAGGCCACAGTCCAAACCAGTCACCAGGGTTTGTCTCTTGGTTTGTTTTTTACTGTAATGCTGTGCCAGTCTATTGTTTCATGCAGTTTTATCTGAACCCGTTTGAGCCACAAGGCTGAAAAACAATCCCTACAAATAATCTCTCATCTGCTGAAAGACAATGTCCTTTTCACAAATGCAGTGCCATTCGAGGAAGGCGAGGTTAAGAAGTTATAATGCTAACAAGTTTGGTGAGACTCCCAACTTTATCTGAAGAACAGATGCTGTGAGAATGTGCTGGGCTGAGTCCCAGTTCAGGAAAGAAGATCTCTTTAAGAAATCCCTTGGTTTCCATGGACTGTCACACGTTTTTGTGACCCTGACCTGGGCCACTGAAGAAAAGCCAAGTCCATGCTAGAATCCAGACACACTCTGTACTTATCCTCTGCCAGTGACAGAACCATCTCCACTCACACTGCTCTTATGCCATCACTCACTCCTGCCACGCACTGCTTTCTCCCTAAGCACTCGAGGACTGATCACAGTACCAGCCAACTCCCATGACCTGAAAAGGAAGCATTTCTGGTCCATGGCATGCACGTGTAAGTTATCTGTATTCAGTGATTTTTTTTTTTAATAACTACACAATTTTCTAAGCCTGAAGATTAATTATCATTTTTGAAAAAACGGCTCTCTTAACCCCTCAGTGTAAAGACTGAAATTTTATTTACTGTACCCCAAGTGACACTTTCATCAGGTTAGCAATATCTGATTTTATGGTCTGTGAGTTGATCCCATTCAAATTCTTTGCCAGCAGCTGTTCGTATCCCAAAAAAAATGAGTGTACCATCAAGTGTCCTCATTAGCATTTCAGTCTGATTAAGCACACGAGACTAATTTACCACCTGAGCCCTTGAAGCCTGCTACTGAGCACGGTGAGGCTCTGCCGGGCTGGCAGCAGGTACAGAGTGCACTTCGGGGACAGCCGCAGGAGTGAAGCATCCCCAGCTCCAAGGCTACAAGAAACTCAGCACTGGGTTTGATCCAGCTTGTCCTTGCTTAAAACCAGCTGCCAAGATCCTTGCAGTTTCCATTAGAGACATTTTTAAGCTTAGTTTGCAAGCAGTTACTTAATGGGTTTCGTTATACCAAACACCCTTCCAGCAATTGATTTTGCCCTGGAGACTCTAATAAACTACTCTTTAAAACAGCAGTTTTGTTTACCAGGACTGAGCGAATTTAATATTGCAAACAGAACCCTAAGATTATACCACAAAGGATATACAGTAAAAAACATGGTCCAATGTTACATTATACCACTGCACAGTTGACAGTTTTGTCAAATGACCGCATGACATTTGACATCATGAACTAATCTCTATTCCACTTTTTGACAGTTTTTACGAGGATGAAAGAGTTTGGTAAAGAAACACGGCAGCACTGCCACAACAGTGGTAACAGGTGAACCTTTTCTTTTATACTAAGATTTTCAAATCGCTCGCTCTCTCATCTGCTCGCTCCTTTTTTTTGTTTCAGTTCTAAGGTTAACTCTTCCCCAAAGCATAATGTTTTTCTCAAGCTGTTGCAGCCAGCCTTCTCAGTTGAGAAGGAACGTGTCGCATTATCTGACGGGAAAACATCCGGGCGCTTCCTCCGTTTTTACTTCTTTTGACAGATCGCAACTCTGCCACTGGCCTGGGCAAAGACGAGGCGAGTTTCTAAGCAGGAACCCGGCCCCTCTCCTCTCCTGTCCTCTCCGCGCCTCGCCCCGCGTACCTGGCGGCGGCCGCTCCGGGCAGCGCCCTGCCGAGCGCCTGGGCTCCGCTCCGCCACATCCCGCGCGCGCCGCTCGCCGCCTCAGGGCCCGGCCCTGCCCTGCCCGGCGCCGCGGGGCCGCCCTGCCCTGCCCGCGGGGGCGCGCCCGCGCCGCTCCGCCTCATTGGCCCGGCGGCGGCGGCTTCGCTGTGGGTCCCGTGTCCGGTCCCGTGTCCGATCCCGTGTCTGTCCCCGTGTCTGTCCCCGTGTCCGGTCCCCAAAGAGCGCCTGACCCGGCGGGTCCGCGGGAGGAGTCGCTGGTGCTCGCCCCGCTTGTGCTCGGTGCGTGCTCAGGGTTACAGGCAGCAGCAGCAGCTTAAGCGTAGGGCCACAGACCTGGCTGCCCTCACACAGCACCGTCCAGCAGAAGCTGAAACAAAGTGCTTAACGCTTTCTCGTGATTCACCTTTCAAATACAGGCTCCCTCAGGAGAAGCGTGTTTTACAATTACACTGCGATTGGAGACCTACTGTTTAAATATAACCTTTTATTAAATTTACCCACTGTTTAAATATAACTCATCACACACTTCATATTTTGTGTAATGTGTGTTACACATAAATCGTTAAAAGGTAAGATTACAATATCTATTTCCATAAAGTAGTTTGGGTTGGCTCTTTTTCTTTCCTTTTTTTTTTTTTTTCCCCCCAAGTACCAGGTATAGTCTTGACTGGGAATCTTGAACTAAGACCAGTATTTTCACGTCCTGAATTTGAACTGTGTCTGGGCTGTACGCAGTAGAAAACCAGCCTGGATACATTGCCATCGGTGTCCCTTCAACTACGGGAGGGACCCCTTCCCACCCATTTAAATGCAACTAGTAAATGTAAATGAAGCGGTTTTAGTTCAAGCTGCTGAATGCATTAAGAAGTGTGAAAATTTCTGGACAAAAACAACAGTTCAATTATAGAAGCCTAAAACAACATCCTCTTCAGAAAATTGATCCTTTTTAATTATCCCAGCGTCCTTGCCATTAGCAAAACCACTCATTATTAAGTAAGCATGCTGCCAATTTGGATGACAGAGACTAAATGGAGCAGCTTTTACTTCACCACCTCAGGGTATGGTGTTTCTCAGATAAGCTGTCTGCAGCATGTTTCTATGAACTTGATGAAAAGCAGAAGTAAGTAAGAACCCATGTTCTCCAGTGCAGGTGAAAAACAAACTGCAAAGCCAGAAATACAAACAAAACCCCAATCCTATCTTGTCCTCCCCTCTTCTAACCCTCATTACTAAACCTCATCTGTGTGTTTTGCAACTTCCACGAGTGCTGCTGTTATTTGCTGGATTCTGTGCCTAGGATTGTGTTCTGTGTCTGCCATTCTAGCTTGCTCTGTGGATTAGGAAAGACTGATGTCTCTCAGTGTTTAGAACAGCTGAAGAGTCAGGTGTTGAGAAGTCCAAGGTGATGGATGTCTAAGGCACTTTGAGGGGGTTTTGCATTTTTTGTTTTCTCTTGGTAGGCTCAGGATTAAAGTTCTTAAACCTTGCTTGAAATATGTTGCTGGAAGCGAGAGTTGCATTTACTAACTTGGACAGTATGAGTGGCCCAAATTAATCCTGAACACCAGAGGGATGCAAGATATTTCTGATACACTAGAAAGAGATGTACTGGGGTTTTTTTTCCCCTAAATGCTACTTTTTGTAACACTACTATCATTAGAAGGTTAGGTTTAAATCTTGATTATGAGGTTTACACTATTAAAAACAATTAAGAATTTTAAGGACACCTTTCAATGGGCAAAGAGTCAATATTCCATGAGGAGAGCATTTCCCAGGGTAAAAAAGCACTATTTTTTATTCAGCTGTATTCCTACAGATGACTGAAAAGAGTAGCTGGTTTAGTATGTTCCTTGGGCAGCCAGAGATATGCTGAGGAAATCAAAATACGGCCATTGTGTTCCTGTTTATAAATTTGTTTTGAATAACACTTGCCTTTGAAAGATCTCAAAATATCTCACAATTATACATGTAGGCTTGGAAAAATGATCTACAAGCATGGGTGATAATTAAGTTGCTAGTTACATGATCTGCAAATGATGCAGCTAGGAATTAGATTTACTATTTCACAGTCAAGTGGATTGATCAGGATATAAAATCACATAAATTTTCTTATATTTCATACAGCATCGGTGAACTTGGTGTTAGTAGTAATTGAAGTATTTGGCTGTAAACACGTTGTGTAAAGGATTAGACTTGTTAGACCTTCATAAGATTTTGGTGGACCTGTAAATCCAAAAAGGTTTAAATCTCTGTGCATACTTGCTCACAGCCAGTTTTGAAATTCAGCTTCTCTGTTCTTACTCTCTGTCCCACTTCCAAAATAGTACTGTCTGTATTTATTGAACTGCTAAGGAAGAACACAATCTGAAGGATCTGAAGGAAGAACTAAAGCACACAGACCCTGGGCTCAGCTCGGGCAGGCTGGGGGAGGATTGCTGCTGGGGAAGGCTGTGTCTGCAGCAGCCCTTACCCAACCACCCTGCCCCTGCCAGCCCTGGGGAGCTGTGCTAGCTGCGACACAGGGCCTGAAGCCTGGTGCCTCTTGGCAGAAAATCTACAAAAAGACCCTCAGACTCCCTCAGGGGAGCCCACAGCACTGTGGGAGCACAGATGACAGTCCCATCCCCTCTTTGATTCATGTTCCTCAGCCCACCCTTACCAGCAGTGACAAAAGGCAGGGGTGGTTTGTGTGCAGGTTATGCACATCCTGCAGAACAGAAAGCAGCCCTCATTTGAACCCCTGCGGAAAGCTTGTCATCCAAATTGTGTTTTTTAACTCACTGGCTTTCCAGTGACAAGAGGGATCCTTTCTACATTATTTCTTCTTGACATCAGCAGCAAAAATGGGACTGGAAGAGATTTTATTTCGTGCTATTTTCTTCTTGCTCATATTGTGTGAGAAGTTTCTACAGAGTTGAAACATAGCTGCTGCTGTTAAATATCTCCTCTCTTTGTTTTAAGAACTACTGCACTTATCTTTAATAGACGCAGGAATGTCAGTGAACTGTCCCTGGCACATGAAGCTAAGCACAGACCTGAGGTAGAATGAAGGACTAGGAGTTTAGACCAAGTTTGCAGCTTTTTGCATAATATCAGCTCATTGTACAGTTCTTTATAGCGGGGGTTGGGGGGGGGGAGAATACAAATAGAAAGTCATTTTTGGAAGAGGCAGCACGAGGGTGAAGTCAAAAGCCTGGCTTCTTTGAGCGAACCAGTGCCAGAAACTTCTACTGGCACAATAGATGGGGTCAATCAAGGACAGGCAGAGAGTCTGGATACTTCTTTCAGCAGCAGTGCCAGCTAGTGACAGCTTAAGCTGCCCATGAAATTGGACCTGGATCTTACGTAAAGCGGCACCTCGAAGGTCTGTTACTTAGGTATGAGTCCAGATCTGCAAAGCTTATGGGCTCTTAAATCCAATCTGTTTCAAATCCAGACAGGAATCTCAGTGAACTCTGTGTACACTTGTATGTGTGGGAAAGGGATGGGAACTCAGTAGGACTAGTAAACCACTAAGTAACAGCCCTGTCCGTATCCTGTGGAAGCTGTGTGATGGAGTTAATGTCCAGGAGGCAAAAGTACATATTCAGGGATTTGACAGGCAGACACAAACAACCTGGGGCAGCACACAGAATTTGGTGGAAAAGCAGGGAAGAGACACAAGCAAAAAGCAGTTTTCTCATTGGCTCATCACAGCACAATTCCTGTTAGCTCTCACAACACACAACTCCCTTTTATGTGTGAAACGGCACATTCCAAAATGAGTACTTTAAAGCGTTCCTTGGGACCTCGTCCCTGAGCTCGGTTCTGTTTAATAACAGGAGAAGTGTAATACTGCAACTGTTCTGCTTAATGTAAGTTGGAAGTCAGGCTGAAGAAACAAGAGAAAGTTACTGCAAATTGATCTTTGTAGTGAATCTGAGCATGTGACATTTACTTAAAATAGTTACATGCATTAAATTCTTGCAGTAGGGAATTAGTTTGCCTCAACCTTACTGTCACATGTCCCTGGGCAGCTTGGCAAATATCTCCTTTTGTAGCCTGTGAGTATGTGCAAGTGCATCTTTCTAGAAATGCAGAATGTGAGTTTAATAACATTGAGAATAAAAAACAGAAGACCTCTGCACCTTCAAATGACAGTCACCCTAGGGAACATTTGAGTACATGTAGTTATGTAAATTATTGCAAGCAGAACTGCTCAGCAAACTCCTACAAACCAATCAATACAAAGTAAAGACAGATCTTTAGATCAGGTGGCTAATCAAATACATGTATTAACACAAACACATGACCTTAGCATTATTTTCTTTATTTTCTTTATTTCTTTATTTTCTATATTTTCTATATTTCTTTATTTTTTTCTTTAAGACAACCCTCAAAATGCCATAATGTGAACTACCAACTTTCATATGGGGAGTGATCAGCAGGGAGTCAATATGAGTCTTGCCATCACGTATTTATCTCCCATTTTGGAAATAGTTTATGCATTTTACTTGATCTAAAGTTCTCAAGTTGACTTCACTTGTTGCAAAGACTTCTAAGGAGATTAAGGACTTAGTTGTACAACAAACTGCATGATAGTAAATAAACTATGTGAGTTTACATATTACACTGTGTTATGCAATATCATTGATGCATTGTATCATTAAGCAATCCTGGACTTTTTCCTTAGGTTGTGTAGCCAGCCTTGATGCTTTACTACTGCTAAAAGTTGGGAGAATAAAAAATTAGCTTGTTGACAACACTTGACTGTCAGGGAGAGTTCCCAGGGCTTTGCATCTGGACAGAATCAATCCTATTCAGCTATTAGGTATAAAGTAATGATGCTGAAATGTGTGTCTATCACATCAACAGAACTGGGGAAAAAAGTTAATAATTCCCAAATGAAGTGTGGAAGTGGTGTGAGGTCAGCTGTTGCAGCAAAACAATTTGCTTACATCCCTATCTATGTCATGTTCATAAACATCTGGTTGTTCCTCCTCTCTTCTAGACTTTATTGAGTTTGCCCATGTCTCTGTTGAACTCCATCAGTGGCTCTGACTGAGCTAAGTAAAGTGAAATGATTGCTTTCCAGGCTTTGTATGCAACACAATTTTTAATGGCCTGGAGTAAGATTTACTTCCACTGCAGCAGCATGTTGCTACAGATAGTCATATAGCTTTAATTTGCTTTTCCCATGTCATCAGTTTTTGACTGTTTTTGCCACTTTGAATTCATATAGCGACTTAAAATTCCAATATGTAGTAACTTCTGCTTTTTGTTGTTACAGCTTTCCTCCTTGATCTTAGATTTTTTAATGTATGAAACAATGTAAGATGAGTCTCAATTCCTTCTTCCACCTGCCAGCGGTTTTGGCCACTTTGGTGTCATCTGCCACTTTTGGAAACACAGCTGCCCTTCCCTCTTTCGAGCTCTTACTAAAATATTGAACAGACTTGACCTGCCTGAACGGCTGTAATCCGGTTAAGCCCCATTTTGTGGCAAAAAAACCCATGTATGTGCTTTATTTTGGTATCTAGCACTCCGCCTGTTGGCACTGGGCCAGTTAACCCTGACCAGATGAAACATGGGTCAAGCGCTTCGGCAAACAGAGCTGGGCACCCGATCGCCAGTGGGGCCAGCCCCGAGGAAGAGCCCAGTGCGTAAGGGAAGGAAGTGTTCAGGAATCAGCGCCATATTTGGAGCTGCCATTCCTCACCGCCCTCACCGGAAGTGCCCTCAGGGCGGGCGGGGCTCGGCGCGCGCCCCCGCCGCTCCCCGCACGGCTATTGGCTGTGCGTGCCGTCCATCAGCCGGTGGGCGGGGCCTGGTGCCCGGCCCGCGGGACGGCGGCCGCGCCTGCGCACTGCCGGCTCTGGCGACCCCGTGCGGCGGAAGCGGCGGGGCCGCGCCAGTTCCGCCTCGGCGTCGTTGGCGCTGCACAAAATGGCGAAGATCGCCAAGACCCACGAAGGTAAAAATACCACGGAAGGCCGCGTGTCCGCGCCCGCTGGCGCCGCCCTCGGACATTGCCCGCTGCTTGTGTTTCTCCCCGGCTGCCGGCGGCGTCAGGCGCGGCTCGTCGGGCGGGGGCCGGGCGGGCCGGGCCTGTGTGTAATGGCGGCTGCGCTCGTCAGCGCCGTGCCCGGCTCGGGCGGGGGACGGGCGTGAGGGGGAGCTCTCGCTGTGCTGGCGGGGGACGGAGCCGCGGCCAGGCCCGTGCAGGGGAGCGCGGTCTCTGAACTCCCCGCCCCCGGCCTCCTTCCGCCCGTCGGGCCTCGGCCGGCGCTCTGTGAAAACCCCGCGGTGCCGATGCGAGTTTCGCGTCAGAATTGGCAACAGCGCACGCTTATTCCCCTGCCCGAGCCTTTTGGCCGCGGTAACCGGGGGGTGGAGAGGGCGGGATACGGACGGGTGTTGCCCGCTGGGAGCCGGCGCGGCCGAGCTGATCCTGAGGCGCTCGGTGCTTGCTGAGAAAAGTGCCCCGAAGGAGGGGAAAGAGCGTGAGGTGCGGAGCATTGGAGCTGCCATTTTAC
Organism: Monarcha castaneiventris obscurior; assembly: GCA_026261815.1. NCBI lineage: Eukaryota > Metazoa > Chordata > Aves > Passeriformes > Monarchidae > Monarcha > Monarcha castaneiventris. Next base: position 5,978,243 of record JAMPIT010000879.1, read on the forward strand.
ACAGACTTCCTGCCGGCCCAGTGTTTACGTAGGAAAGCGGCTCTCTGAGCGCTTTAGCGAGTGAGGGCTTTCTCAGGCGCTGTGTTCTTCCCGAAGGTGCCTGTGTGCGCTGCTGCTTCCAGCTCTTCTCAGTGCGAATCAAAGCTGCCTTTGTGGGCATTGACTGCGGCTTGCCCTGCGCTTTACTACCTTTAGGCAACGGAGAATAATTTGTAGAATTACACTGCCCCTGTGTTTTTGCTTTGGGGTTTTTCACTTGTGTTTCTGTGTACGATAGGTAATCTGCTGTATTTTGTCTTAATTTAGATCCGTAATTCACTAATTGAAAATTGCCTCCAGATGGTGGTTGTGCACTGTGCGGTAGGCAGGGCACTCAGGTATTCGTTGTCTTTTAGATTTTTTTTTTAATTTTTTTTTCAGTTTTGCACTGAAAAAGCTTTTCAAATGGAGAGCCATCATCTCCCGTGGAAGTGAGGTTAATGTAGCCTTTAACACTGCAGACCTAATCTGACCTTAGGGATGAAGAAAATCTTAAACTGTTTTCCTGGTTTTTTTTTTTTTAACTTTAATTCGAAGGGGTATTTTAAGAATTCTAGGGTATTTTTATATAATCACAGAAGTTGTCCTGTTCTTTGTTTATATGCTGTGACATGCATAAGGGCTGTGTGAGGTACTACCCAAGTGAGTATTACCCATCACAGTGCTCTGCCTTTCCTACTATCTAAAGAGATTTTTGTAATAAAATAGTAAAATTATTGAGGTGGGTTTTTTTCCCCAAGCTGAAATTGCTTATTTATTGGAGGAAATGGTGATGCACTGACTTCAGTGAAAACGCTGACGTGCTTCCAGTTGAATGTGTTTTGATTACTGTTGTATCAGAACAGGTTTTAAGGGGGAGGGTACTTAAGTAAAAAATGTGTATAACAGGGTATGATCATGTAAGGGTCTTTCCCAGCATGGAGGCATTAGCTGAGCAGCTTGATTATTTTGCTTCAGAGTTCTAGCCTATCTTTTTTTCAGTTCCTCACTAATCTTTCAAACTGAGTTGTTTGTTACCAAATCATCTTGAAGTACTTTTAATATATTTGTACTGTTTGTTAAATACTGATTGTTGTGTTAAAGACACAACTTGAAAGAGGCATCGAAACAGTTGGAGGTTATGTCAGCTACTGGGAACTACAGTTAAAGGGGAACTCTGTGTTTGAGGCCGAAAAGTAAAGTTTTAAGTGGCAGCTTAGAAAGCCTCAGTAAATGCTTGACCTTTCAATGCTGTTGAAGGTCGTTTTTAATTTAAATTTCTTTTCTTGCTCGGAAGAGAACAGAGATCTTCAAACATAATATGTGTAAAAGTGCTAAAGGAGCTAAAAATAAATCCACACAAGAGCAAGCTAAATGTGCAAAAATATGATAAGACATGAAAACACAGAACCTGTTTACTCTGTAAAATACCTCTCCAGCACGGGGTCTTCTTTTTTTGATGCTGAGAGTAGAACTACGTGTGGTGATAGAGCACATACTTTGAGAAAGCTCGTCTGTGAGCTAGATGTTCAGAGGCTTCGAATTTACATGTTTGACTTTAATAATATTCAGCATTTATGGTATGTTTCAAATCAGCTGCACGTTAAAGTTACTTTTTCTAAAATACCAAAATATATAAATAATAGAGTAAAATACAGAAAAGGGATGATCAGCAGAATATTATCCCTCTCCTGTTTTTTATTTTCCCTATATCCCACTCCCTCTCCTGTTTCTCTGTTTGAGTGAAGCTTCCATTATGTCCCGCTTGACGAAGTCATTAACAGGTAGTTTGCTGTGCACAATACAGCTTTAAGCTTTGTGACTACTGCTTCATTATTTGCTTTTTATTACAGAGCTTTGTTAAATACGGTGTGAGCTTTTTCGGGAAAGTGCCAGTTAGCTCAAGGAAGATAAACACATCTTGAATGTCAAAATAGCATTTTCCATCTAAATATATGATGCTTTTCCAAACTGGCAGCCAGGCTGCCTGTGACTGCAGGCCTCCTGGTTCAGGGGGTTTTGTGCATGTCAGATGGGTGTTCTCTCTAGAGGGCTTCATTTAAACTGGCACCTGGAGGTTGTGTGGCATTAGTTAAAAATTAGGGTGGCCATCAGTAAGGTTTGTTGACCCTATGCAGACTTTGTTTTTTGGTATGGATAACCCAGCAGGTTTTGCTGTAGGAAAATGAGAATGCTCCTTACCCTGCCAACAAATGTAATCCCTGTAATTTAAAGGAGAAGGCCAACAATGAATGAGACCTCTACCCTCTTCATTAAGTATAGCTGTTTTAGAAATAAAGTTAGAGGGCAAGTGTTGTTGTTAAGTTATGTTAAGTGTTGGTAAGAACTATCAACAGGAAAATATTTTTGTATTAACACTTTTACTGCAGAAATCCCACAGTTGTTTTACTTAACTCTGTTGGTGATAGTAAAGGTAGGAGGCCATGCACAAGCAAATCTCTGTGGCCCATCATGCTGGGCAGGGTGCTTGCTGGTGTGTTATGTGTTTGAGCTGTAGCTCAGGGTGATTCAGTAAACAGGTGATGGAAAGGCAGGATGATCCTGTGGGCAAGATCTGTAGGTTTCATTTCATGTTGGAGTTGGTTATAAGTATGGATGTTCAGTCAGGCTGTAGTGTCCTACTAAAGAGGCAGGGTGTTTGTTATTCCTGAAAGTGCTCTTTGGAAATAAGGGAAATGGTGGTGATGTGCTCTAAAAGCACCTACTCAGTGCTGGTGGTGGTGTCCTCGGTAGAGATGGAAGCTTCAGGTATTCCCTTCCACCCCAGTGCTGCAGTGCACCAGGCTGGAAAAGGAATCAGGAGCTTCATCTGCTCTCTGGAGGAAACAGAAATAACAAAAAAATATGTGGAGAAGATATTTGAGTTGCATTGGTTCCATAGCCATGCTGTAGGATGATTCCACCAAAGTGGAATACTTTATGAGGAGGACAGTGTAAGTGCCTCTGAAGGCAATCAAAGACCTCTGTGGGCAAGAGAAAGATCCCTAATTTGGCAGTAGTTTCTTACTGCTGCTTCTCTAGGAACTAACACACGGGAGAACAATGTGTTCCAAGTTCTGGACTCACAGAATCCCCTGGGCTGTTCAGAATCTTAGAGGGAGCAGGATGTACCCGCAGGCAGGATTCAGGAGGTGCTCCTGGTCAGCAGTATAAGGCTTTTGTGAGGTTTCAGCTTCTCATGAGCTTAAGGCATCACGAGTTTCTGTAACACAGAGGTGACCGTCCCAGTTACTCTGCTCTAGAAAGCTGAAAAAGTTCGAGGGAAGCCCTGAAGTGGCTGGAGCAAGATTCTCCTTACCAGCATTTAGGGTATATCTTCTGTGTGTGGGACTCCTGATGAGTTCAGAAACACATTTCTGCTGGTTTTCCTCACTAAAGCAGTGCAGGAATTGCTGATTTGCTGCCAGGTTTACGGTGCTTCACATGAAGTCAGTGTTTCTTTCTGACTAAGTGAACACTTGGTCCTGCTGTTCTCACTCATAGCTCTATGGCAAAGATTTGTCAGGTAAAACTGTGTTGAATTGCCTCCCTAGGAAATGCATTTGTACAGGAGGCATAATTTGGCTTACAGTGGGTTTGTGGTTGGTTGTTGTTGTTTGTTGGGTTTGGTTTTTTGGTTAGTGGCAGTCTGTGATAAGAAAAGGACCCAGCTGTGACGTTAAGGTTGAAGCTTGCAGTGTTGGCAGTTGGAACTTTGAAACTAAGCCGTTCTGATCCAATAATTTGCATTAGTAGTAATCTTAGCTTTATAAAAAAAGTATTCTTATTTTTTGTCAGGTTTCTTAGCAGGTGTTGCATAACATTGTTTAGTGTCTTTTGCAAGATGACTTGGTGGGATACACGTGTCAAATCTATTCATGCTGAAAAGAGAAGTGAGCAGCAGGAGTGAACAGCTATTGAATAGCCAGGATTCAAGATTATTTTTGAACAAAATTTCCCATAGCTTTTTTGTAAATTGATAAATTTCCTTTAAGTTAATATAGCAGGCAATACCACTTCATGTGGGAGAGGGTGAATCACAGAATTATTGATGTTGAAAGTGTCTTTTGAGACCTTGTAATCCAATTCTTCCTCTCAGGCATGATCCTTTGTATTTCTGCAGCCATGAAATGCAACTCTTGGGTGTCTTCTTGGCCATTAAAGTAATTGTTTGATCTAGTGAAATTTACATTGTATGGATAATTGTCTTTCCATATCTATTAACTCAAAATTCACGTGAAAACAGTAATAATATTTACAGTTAGCTGTGCCTCAATATACCTACAGTTACATTTGCTGAAGGTAGCTGGATTACTGCAATTTATTTTCTTGTTGCGTTGCAACAGATGGGAGGAAAGCATGGTTTAATTTCGTCCCTTGTTTTTTGGACTAAGAAGTTAATGTTCTTTCTGAAAGTACCAAATTTCTACGGTCAAAGATGGCCAGCAGAGTTCATTAGAGTCAGACCCTGGAACACCACAAGAATGATAAAGCTCCCATTTGTCTTGTTTGAACGGTGTTTGTTATCCAGAATAGTGGAGTTTTCAAAGATTGTGGTGCAGGCTGGAATAATGATGAGTAAATAACATTTGAGCTGCCAAAGTGAAAAGAAGCTGGTCCTAAGTTTTGGGAGTTTTTATTAACTTGTTACCCAGAGGCATATTAGAGTTGGGGTTTTTATTTACTTATTAAAAGATAGTACAGCTTTGCAGTGTGTTAGGAAACACAGTACAGTGTTGTTTTATTAAATCTGTTTTGAGGACTTGGGCAGTAGTTCTTTAGAACAGAGTTGTTTAAATTAGCAAAAGTGGTGATAACATTGCGAAAGGCTTTTTTTAATGAGAGGATTGCGTTTGTTGTGAAAAGGTTTTGTTAGTGCAGTGTTGAGAAATACTGCTGTGGTGTAAACTACCTTCTCTGCTACCTCTGTCAGAAGATGAGATATGGTAACAGTGAGTTAAATAGTTTGCTTTGGGCCATACAATTTATGTAGACTGTGCTGGATCATTGAGGAAAAGCTCTTTATGAATACCAGCTTATGAATTACGATTTTATAGTTTTGTGTGTCATATGTGTTTGCTTCTTTAGTGATAATCTTTCAGGTTGGGACAGGTTTGCTTGTACATAGTTTTGCTGTACATAGTAACATGAGTATTGCATCTTGTATGTATGTGTAACAAGACTTTTTTATGTATGTCTTTACCCTAGATATTGAAGCACAAATTCGAGAAATCCAAGGAAAAAAGCCTGCTCTTGATGAAGCACAAGGAGTAGGCCTTGATTCCACAGGATATTATGATCAAGAAATTTATGGTGGCAGTGACAGCAGATTTGCTGGATATGTCACTTCTATTGCAGCAACTGAATTGGAAGATGTAAGTGATTTTATGTGTTTTGTTTGTTTATGGCATGCAATATAAGTATTTCAGAATTGATTTTGAGAAATTTTTAGTTGCAGTTGCTTGAAGTAAAAACAGTTGTTATTAAAGCCATATTGGACCAAATATGTCTTATCTGGGAAGCTTATAATCATAAAATGGTTTGAGTTGGAAGGGGCCTTAAAGATCATCTTGTTCCAGCCCCCCTGCTTTGGGCAGGGACACCTTTCACTAGACCAGATTGCTCAGAGCACCATCCAACCTGGCCTGGGATGCTTCCAAGGATGAGGCATCCACAGCTTCTCTGGGCAACCTGTGCCCGTGCCCCACCACCCTCACAGAAAAGAATTATTTTGCTATATCCACTCTAGACCTCCTCTCTCTCAGTTAGAAGCCATTCCCCCTTGTGCTGTGACCACTTGCTGGTGTGAAAAGTCCCCCTCCAGCTCTCTTGTAGGCTCCCTTCAGGTACTGAAGGCCTCAATTAGGTCACCCCAAAGCCCTCTCTTCTCCAGGCTGAGCAAACCCAACTCTCGCAGTCCTTCTTCAAAGGAGAGGTGCTCCATTCCTCTAATCTCCTGGTGGCCTCCTCTGGACTCACTCCACCAGGTCCCTGTCCTTGCTGTGCTGGAGCCCCCAGAGCTGGGTGCAGTGTCCAGGTGGGATCACAGAGCAGAGGGGCAGAATCCCTGCCTCACCCTGCTGCCCACGGGGCTTTGGATGCAGCCCAGGACATGTTTGGTTTTCTGGGCTGTGAGTGCACATTGCTGGGTCACGTCCAGCCTCTCCTGCACCAGCTCCCCCGGCTCCCTTCTCTGCAGGGCTGCAGTTCTAAGTCTGGCTTTGTATTTCATGAATTGTGCTTTGAGAGCCTTGTAGGCCCAAGCAGAAGGCAAAAAATTGTGGCCTGGTACTCAGTGTTAGCCTTGACTAGAATAATTCACCTGTTCTGTTATTGCTGTCAGGATTACAAAAAAAATCTAATAAAACTTTGTCCAACAAACTTGAGTGACTATTTTTAGATTTCTGGTTCAAATTTCAGAGCAGTTTTTAAGAATTAGCTTTCTCATGATATTGTGTTCTCCTTATGTATCCTGCTTGTAAGATTATCTTATGTTAATTTCTAATGTTAAACATTTGATCATATTTTCAGTTGCAGGAGCAGTCAGAGTCTACAGTTCAAATCATAAATACATAGGCTACAGTTCAAATCATAAATACATAAATATATGTTACACTGAGAGAATTTTATTTCTAAGAATGAGGAAGATTGTTTAGTTTAGTACTAATTGATGTGTGGAGTGTTTTTTTAGTGATGTACTTACGTCATTTATAGACTTCTAAGAATGTCTTAATTAAAAATTTCCATTACTCTGGGGCTCACTGGAAATGTTTCATAGTTTTATGAGCAGTTTTTCTTTCGGGTTGCTGTAAATAATTGAATAGAAACTGACTACTAATATGAAGAAGTAGCAAAAGCAAGTGCTTGTATTGCCATTGTGATTGAGTAAGTACAACTAAACTAACACGAATTCTTATCTCTGAATTTTTCACTGTTTCTGATGCTTTTTAATAGGGTTATTAAGTCTTGTTCCATATGTGTGTATGACTTAGAAGAAAAATTGTTTGAATATCTCTCACCAGTTCTCACATGCCAACTAGGGAACTGTAATGGTAGGGCTAATATGAAATAGACTTCTTGTCCAATTAGTGTAGGTAGCACACTTGATTAAATGTAGCATATTGGAGAGTACTTGAGCCTGCTTAGTGATATGAGCAGGTTTATCTGATTCAGCAGTTTGGGAATAAGAGCTACATGAGAAAGCTTGTAAAAATTTGGAATTAACTACTCTACTTGTCCATTTTCATCTTTTCTTTGACCACAGCATGTTCATTTGATGTTAGTTTATCTAAATACAATATCAGCATGACAAATTGATCATTTCTTTACTGACAGGATGATGATGACTACCCTTCCACAAGCTTGCTTGGCCAGAAGAAGCCAGGGTACCATGCTCCAGTGGCATTGCTCAATGACATACCACAGTCTACTGAACAGGTAGGTCTTAACTGAAGGCACAGTAAAATACTGTTGTAGGCATGGGGGGAAAGAAATGTTAATCAATTACAGGTCTTGTTTTCTTGAAATATGAGATGTATGTAAATTAAATTTTGCTTTAATTAAATTAAGCTTGTTACTGCTGTAGTTTGGAATTCCACAGGGTGCTAAAGACTGGCACTTGTGTGTGTTAAAGCCAACATGAATGTAGAAACTAAACTATTGATTTTTTTTTTAATTGAAGTCAGATTAAGTTAAAATAACTGGGAAACTTCAGGTCCTTTATACTTCTGCTTTTTTAAGGAAAATGTAATCACTTAAGTTATGTGCTCCTGGAGTATTTTTCTGTAAAATTTAAAAGCACAAGTAGTATTAAGTCACCCTGCAAAAAGAATGGGAAAGGTCGACAGCATGAAATGCTTTGGTAACGAGTGAATAAACTCTTAAAATAGCAATTTTTTGTCAGAAGTGATCTCATAAATTCTGTGTAAAAAAAATCGAAATTCTAGTTACAGAGGTAAAATTTAAGTTAGTATAGTGTTTTGACGTTCCTGCATAGTTGAAGCAAAAAATAATTTAGGTCTTTTGTAATAATAGTGAAAATGAATGCAGTACCAGACACTTTTCATACTGGTCTTCATAAATGTGACTAACAGACTTTTTTTGGTTTTCAGTATGATCCTTTTGCAGAACACCGTCCTCAAAAGATTGCGGATCGGGAAGATGAGTACAAAAAGCACAGGCGGATGATGATAATTTCCCCTGAGCGTCTTGATCCCTTTGCAGATGGTAATTTATTTTGGCTTTTCTACCCTTTATGAAATTTTTGTCTTTAATTGTCTTTAGCCCTTTGATTTCTGTTGGCATGCTTATAAACTTAGTTTTGTTTTAAACATCCCCTTTTCATAGAGATTTGGTTGAAAATTTAGATGCCATATTATTCATCTTTTATAATACGAGTTTTCTTTCCAGGTAGAAGGACAAGAAAATTGTCAATGAGCCATTGCCATAGAAACACAAAGGGTTAAAGGTTTCTCTTTTCATTTTGTTTTGGGTTGTGCGTTATACTTTGAACAACTTTTGTGTATTGAGTGCTCAGATTCATTCGGTACCTTGATAGTTACCATTCCAAGTTATAGATTTACAGGGTTACTGCTTTTGGGATGCTAGTAGAGCACCTAATTCTTACCATCCTATGTAAATTTTAGGTGGTATAGCTAAAAGAAACAAAAGCATATATAAGACTTTGATACTATTAATAGTTCAAGTCTGTTCTGATAATTTTAGAATGCAAGTCAGGAGAAGGGGTGTTAGTGGGTCTGACAGAAATTTTCTTCAGGTGAGTGAGTTTCACATGTGGCAATAAGGTGCCTGTTGGCTTAAAATTAGTAGCTATTTTGCAGGTTTTACAAATGAGAATTTCAGCCTGCATGAATTAATAGGGATATTAATTATTTTACGTGCTTAATTGTAATTGATATAAACATGTATTGTCAGAATTCACAGGCCCATACTAACTGTCCTTAATTTCTTTCCTACAGCAGTACTGCTATATGCCAGTCCTGTCTGCATTCTTAAGGGTGCAGTTCAACACATCCTGTGTAGATTATGGTGAAAAAGTATTCCAAAGGAAAGTCCTATCAAAGCTAGTGTCAGAAAGACACAGCCAATTGGGCAGTGATCTTCAGCATAGAAATGTTTAAGAAGTTTATTTTTTTCCCTGAAGTGTAATAGCTATACCACTTGTATAGCAAATATGCACATTTTTCTTAAAGAAAAGTGTTTTTCTTGACAAGTCTCATTTCTATAAAGTTGGGCTTCTTTTAAAGTATTTAAAAATTTAATAATGCAAGATACAGAGCATAAAACAACATATGGTGTACAAAACCCATTACCTGTGAGTATTGTTGTGGTGGTGTATGTACTGTATTGCATTCAGCTCCCAATCACAAGTGTACCTTGAGAAGAGAAGAGGGGGAAAGTGTCATCAAACAGTATTTTGGGGTTTTTTATTTTGTTCTATTTTTATTTTTAATGAAGCCCTGTTACAATATGACACTAGAAGGTCTGTGAGACATGTCCAGATTTGTCAAACTTAAAAATGGGTCTTTATGGTAAAACAATTTAAACATTACTTAGGTATGCAATAGTTATTTATAGTCAGATAACAAGTAGGATTTAACAGCTTACACAAGGTAATGTTTTGATTATAAATATCTTTCCAAAGTGTTACTAATGGTAAAGAGATAATTTTCTAGGCTTCTATTCTGCTGCTTGAAGTCAGAACTGCTGATGGAGACAAAGGCACGAAAGTGTACGTATTCCGGATTAGCAACCCAGGAACCCATCACTTCTGAAGACTCTTAACTGTGTTGTCATTTTATCATTTTTATCGGCTTTAAAATATTTGTTTGAAACTGCAGTAGTTATGTTTGTGTTCAAACAGGTTAAATTGATCAGCAAACTGAATAAACGTAAGATACATGTAATTTTAAAAATTTTCGATCAAAAAGTAAAATTAAATGATCATGGAATAATATAATACTAGAGCAGGACAGTAGAAGTCCATAGTTTCTGCTTATCCTGTACTCATTGTGCTCCATTCCTGTTGCTGTTCTCTTCTGCAGGAGGGAAGACTCCAGACCCTAAAATGAATGCCAGAACATACATGGATGTTATGCGTGAACAGCATTTAACAAAAGAAGAGGTGCGTGGGGGGGAGGGTTTTCCACTTGGCCTGAGTTTCATGTTACAGCCTTTGAAAGCATGTTAAGAAAGTGGGAATGTAAATTCTGTTGACTTTGGCTTGACTTAAAAGCGCTTTCTTTGGAAAATCATGTTCTTTGTATGTCAAAAGTCAGTGGAATTTAAAAATGGAAGTTCTAAAAAGCATCTGTTGTATGTAATACCTAAGCAATGCAGAGGAAAATAGTCTCAATATATTTTAATCTGGAATTTTTTTGTACTACTTGGACTTTCTCTTTTTTATTTTTGTTTTTTCAGAGGAGAGACAAAATCTAACAGTGACTGAGAATTACTCAGTGTCAGATGTTTGTTTTTGTGAGCTCTGTACAGGGAAGCCAGTGAGGTTTTAAAAGGCTTTTTATGATGTACCTACAACAGATGTTGCAGTACTAATATCTGGTATAAGATTGGCCTTTGGTTTTAAATATTAAAAAAAAGAAGAAAAAACCAAAAACATGCTTTAAAATTCATTTTAATAGGTTAATAGATATTGGTAATATAAACAGATTTCTTTTGTAATACCTACAGTACCATCTTGTTAATTGGAGCAAAACCTTGTAGTTCCAGTGACTTCTAACATTGATTTGTCTTACCTTAATTGAGGAACTAGTTCATAATTTTGACAGTCTCATTGCTTGTGCATCCATTGATGTCTGGGTTAGTGTGCTGTTTTAGCAGTATCATCTCAGGATTTTAAATAAGAATTTTGTGTCATGGGATGTACCTCATGTGGACATATTTTCTAAGTCATCCACCTTTAATTTACTGAAGGGGCACTTGTTTGAAACAGATGGGTAATGGTCTTAAGGCATATACCTATGGGTGACAGAAACTGATAGCTGTAAAAATTCTCTGTGTTTATATTTGCTGCAAGAATGGCTTTTATTGGAAAATCAATTTTAAAACAGCCCCTCAAACACAGCTGCTCTGTCAATATAGAGGAATTTGAAAAAAGAGTGGCCTTGAAATGAAAGCAGCAGCTAATTGCAGGTTATTTGAGCAAAACCTCGAAAAAAAGCAAAAGAAGATGATAGTGCTGAAAAAAACTCCTTTAAAGGTATAATTTGAAGAGTTCTTATGTTTGTCTTTTTGTGCTCTTGAACAGAGGGAAATTAGGCAACAACTAGCTGAAAAAGCTAAAGCTGGAGAGCTTAAAGTCGTCAATGGAGCCGCTTCTCAGCCACCTTCAAAACGCAAACGGCGTTGGGATCAGACAGCTGATCAGACTCCTGGTGCTACACCTAAAAAATTGTCCAGCTGGGATCAAGCAGAGGTAATGACTTAGTGCTCATCAGCTGTCTACAGAAGGCATTGTTAGTGCTAATCCTCTTGAGTGTCAGAAGTTCCTTACTGCACTTGAGAACAACTAGCAGTCTTCTACTGCCTAGTGTGAGATACTGATCCGTTGGGTTTTGCCTTGTGCAGACTCCTGGACACACCCCGTCTCTGCGGTGGGATGAAACTCCGGGCCGTGCAAAGGGCAGCGAGACTCCCGGTGCCACCCCAGGCTCGAAGATCTGGGATCCGACTCCCAGTCACACACCAGCAGGGGCTGCAACACCCGGCAGGGACACACCGGGGCACGCCACACCGGGCCATGGAGGTGCCACTTCCAGTGCACGGAAAAACCGATGGGATGAAACCCCCAAAACAGAAAGAGGTATGTCTGGCAAGCTGGGGGGTGCATAATAAGTTTTGTATGGTTGATTGCACTGGGTTTTTTCACCTTGAGTCAACAGTGAGTTCAGAAGCCAGGCAAGAAGTAATTCTGTTCTGACATCTAGTGGTTGATGTGGGGTAGTGTTCTTGTCTGAGTTTGTAGCGTTGGGTTCTGCCTGTGCTTAACTGGCATCCGTGAAAGTATCTCAGCTCAAAAATCCAATCAAAGTTTTGTCTTATCTAATGACTGCTGCAAGTTGGGATTTTAATGTGCAAGAGACACGGTAAAGGAGCACACGTTGCATTACCTTTCATAATATGTTTATGTGTGTTGTTTTGGAATTGTTTTGGTTTTTTTGTAGAGGTTGTCATTAAAACAAATTTAGGAAGCATTTTCTCACCTGCCTAATTTGAATTTGGCTCTTTTGTCAGAGAGCAGTGAAACACTGTTGTTACCTAACGCTTTTATCAAGGGAGTACATGGAGTACTTTGTTCAATCCCTAGAATATCTGAGTACTTTTTTTTTTTTTTTTTAGAATCTTTCTTATCTTTTTATGCTAAGGTTCAGCAAGAAGGTGACACGCTTTTTCATAAAACAAAGCTTTCTGTTGGATATCTTTAGTGTAATGCCTGCGTTTTTTCAGTGTTCATCAAAGTAGTCTCTACTTTTTGCCTACTGTTTGTTAATTGAAAATGGATTTGAATATTGATAATACAGTTGGAGTATATAGTATTCAGCTTTCTGAGAAAATTGGGTTTGTTTTTCCTTAGATACTCCGGGCCATGGCAGTGGATGGGCTGAGACCCCTCGTACAGACAGAGGTGGTGACTCCATAGGCGAGACACCAACCCCAGGAGCAAGCAAAAGGAAGTCACGCTGGGATGAGACCCCTGCGAGCCAGATGGGTGGCAGCACTCCTGTTCTGACACCTGGCAAAACACCCATTGGTACACCAGCTATGAACATGGCAACCCCTACACCAGGTAAGCTCAGTCCCTTGTCTAAGGCTTCACTTTGTTGTGTGGGAGTGAAGCTTTTCTTTTGTACTGACTTTTGAAACAGACTTCAGCCCAGCATGCTCTCCTGCCTGTTTGAAAGCAGTCAGTGTATGCTCAGTTTACTATTTTTGTGGTAATGTCCATAGCAACTCGGTGGGAACTTTGACTTAGGAGGGCACTTAAAAGTTAAGTAAACAAGTAATCTGCTTCTGCATAAAAAGGGTTTTTTAAAATTATTTTTTTTTAAATTTGCATATAGGTCACATCATGAGCATGACTCCTGAACAGCTGCAGGCTTGGCGTTGGGAGAGGGAAATTGATGAGAGAAACAGACCACTTTCTGATGAGGAATTGGATGCTATGTTTCCAGAAGGATATAAGGTAATTCATCTGGATTAAAATACAGCAGACCATGTTGGTTTTTTCTTACCAGGGTTTACTGTTTTTTCCCCCTTCCTAGAAGTAGAAGGTTTCACATTAAGTGTTTATTATTGATTGTACATACTTGTTTGACTTGGTTACTGATTTACTGTAAATCCCTTAGAAAGGGAGGTCTAAAGGTGGTCTCACAGGCAAATCACTATTGTGCTTCTCAGTGTTGGAAATGCCTGTCAAGGCCAGAAATGTACTCTGTATGGACTGATAGAAATATCAAGTCCAGACGTAGACAAGCATGGGAGAGGGTCAGAAATACTGGGACATATAGCAAGTATGCTATGTTGATACAGTTATTGAAGTGCTTCTTTAATCTTGGAGACTTCACAATCTATTATGCAAGCAGGAGAGAGCTTTCTTCTGAAATGTTGTCAGTACAGGATAAGTGCAAATACAAGCTGTCAGGTGAGTTTGTTTGTATTGCTGTGAACATGGGGTCTGTTGTATGCCGTAACACACAAATCCCCAGACAAATAAAGTGAAAGCTACAACTTCAAGTGATGTTTAGTATTTGATGGCTTCCTCTTTTTGTATCTGTTGCAATTAAAATGAGTTTTGCTCTTCCTTGCCTAGGTTCTCCCACCCCCAGCTGGTTACGTGCCCATCCGTACTCCTGCTCGGAAGCTCACAGCCACTCCAACGCCCCTGGGGGGGATGACAGGATTCCACATGCAGACAGAGGACCGAACTATGAAGAGTGTTAATGACCAGCCATCTGGCAACCTGCCATTCCTGAAACCAGATGATATCCAGTACTTCGACAAGCTGCTGGTAAAGTAGATTTCACTCATGCTGATGTAGCTTCCCTGGTTTCCTTTGATTATGTAGCAATGCCCATTTATGTGTCTGGAATTATTTGTAGGTTGATGTTGATGAATCGACTCTGAGTCCTGAGGAACAGAAGGAGAGAAAAATAATGAAATTACTTCTGAAAATAAAGAATGGCACACCTCCCATGCGAAAGGTGAGATCAGTTGTCAGATATGTTTATGTAATCTCATTTTTCAAAAATTAGTGCTTGTTTTCAGGTTTAGCTTCAGTGGTCCACGGGATTCTCTTGAAGATAATCTCCTAAGGTTTGGTATCTATTACGGTTTAACTCCAGCTGGCAACTAAACCCCACACAGCTGTTTGCTTCTCCCCCTCTCTCCCTAATAGGATGAGGGAGAGAATCAGAAGAGTAAAAGTGAGGAAACTTGTGTATTGAGATAAGAATTTAATAATAATAATAGTAAAGGCAAAAAAAAAAAAAAGAGAAACAAGCCCCAAGGAAACAAGTGCTGCAGATGGAAAACACTTGTTCACCACCAACCAAGTGATCCTTGGCCAGCTTTCCCCCTGGCTTATATGCTGAGCATGGTGCCATATGATGTGGAGCATGCCTTTGGGCCAGCTGTCCTGGCTGTGTCTCCTCCCAATTTCTTGTGCCAGTCAGACTTTTCAGTGGTGGGATGGGCTGAGAGGCAGAAAAGGCCCTGACTCTGTGTAAGCCCTGCTCTGCAGTAACTAAACATTCCTGTCTTATCAGCACTGTTTGCAGCACAAATGCAGAACACAGCCTGATACCAGTGACTGTAAAGAAAATCAACTCTATTCCAGCCAAAACAGCACACCCTGTTTAGAGCTTACTTTCTTTCTCTTCTATATTTGTGTGGCTTTTTGTAATTCAATATAATTTAGTATTGCTGCTCTTTGGACAGTAGTGTTAGTCAATAAATGGTGTAGGGCTTGTATAATTTTTTTTTTACAGTTGTGAAAAACTGGGTTTATGGTGTTGCTTACAGGGCTTTATAATTTTCTGGATTTGTTTGTTA
Source organism: Monarcha castaneiventris obscurior (assembly GCA_026261815.1). Lineage (NCBI taxonomy): Eukaryota > Metazoa > Chordata > Aves > Passeriformes > Monarchidae > Monarcha > Monarcha castaneiventris. The sequence continues at coordinate 5,993,351 of JAMPIT010000879.1, forward strand.
CATCTAAGTTAGCTACTTAGTGTATCTCAAATTAAGTTTTGGCCATAAGCATTAGGCAGCATAATAGCAGTCTTTTCTGCAGTTGCTCTGAACTGATCAAGCACTGAGCTGCCTGGATGCAAATGCTGTAAAGTTACTTTCCAGATGGAGCCAGTATTAGCTCAGAAGCATGCTTTTCTTGAAAACTGAACACCTGGGCACTAACAACACGGTGTTTGTCATCACACATTCGTGTTTAAACAGATTGGCATAAAATTGCTTGAAATAATTTTGAGGTGGTTGGGGCAAGTATTTGGAAGCCTGTGGATACAGTCAGTTACATTGTAACTTGGTAAATACCTGTTTTGTGATTGTTCAGTGTTGTTTCCTTAGTTTAACTGGCAGGTTTCTGGTTTTGTTTAGGCTGCTTTGAGGCAAATTACTGATAAAGCTCGGGAGTTTGGAGCTGGGCCGTTGTTCAATCAGATTCTGCCTCTGCTGATGTCACCCACACTCGAAGATCAGGAGCGTCACTTGCTTGTCAAAGTCATCGACAGAATTCTGTACAAATTGGATGACTTGGTGCGACCATACGTACACAAGGTCTGTTGCAGTTTCCTATTTCGTCTGATTTGCCCTCTCTGCATTTTATGTGCACATCAGAAGAGGATGATACCATTTTTTTAACATAATTGTCTTTCATATTTCTTAAGCCAAACTTTTAAGTTTTTGTAGTGTGATTGGAATGTAGGCTTTATAGTATTGAGGCATGATGTAAATATGATATGTGCCTATCTGGGAAGGACCTTGCCTGATCTAGCTAGTATGACCTAGACCATGTCTTTAAGAGACTAAAAACAATGTAATAGATCTAATTTTTTTCTGATCATCATAAGGCTTTAAGCTTGAATTAATGGAATCATCTCTGTGTCATGGATTCTAGTAGGGCTAGAAATACTATAGAAAGTATTAATAAAAGGAAATATTAATTTATCTTTTTCAGATCCTTGTCGTTATTGAACCCCTGCTCATTGATGAAGACTACTATGCTAGAGTGGAAGGCAGAGAAATTATTTCAAACTTGGCTAAGGTAAAACTCAATTCTTTATTAAAGCACGGAGTTGTTTTACATATAGCTGCATGTTTATAGGCATGGCAGAACAATGAACTGTGCTCTTCTTAAATCCAGTTGGTGTGTTTTGTCCTGCAGGCTGCTGGCTTGGCAACAATGATCTCCACAATGCGACCTGATATTGATAACATGGATGAATACGTCAGAAATACAACAGCTCGAGCCTTTGCTGTTGTTGCATCTGCTCTGGGCATTCCTTCTCTGTTACCGTTCTTGAAAGCTGTCTGTAAAAGCAAAAAGTCCTGGCAGGCCAGGCACACTGGCATCAAGATTGTACAGCAGATTGCTATTCTTATGGGTTGTGCTATCCTGCCTCACCTCCGGAGCTTGGTTGAAATTATTGAACATGGTAAGTTCTGCTTTCCCAGACAAAGTTTTTTTTACCCACTTTATATCTGGAAAATTTTTCATACCTCAGTAAGGCACAGTGACAGTAGGGTCAGAAATCCCTGTTGTTGAATCCCTGTTGTTGCTGTCACACTGAAAAACATTTCAGCTGACTCTGAAAGATGAATGACGATGAATAGTGGTTCAGTATTCCTGAAAATAAGTTAATCCCTTTTACACTGCTCCTCTGTTTTTGCTATTTTGAACTTAAGACATGAGTACAAGAAGTGGTACTAAACCCTACTCTCTTGCAGGGCTGGTGGATGAGCAGCAGAAAGTTCGCACCATCAGTGCTTTGGCCATTGCTGCTTTGGCTGAGGCAGCCACTCCCTATGGTATTGAGTCCTTTGATTCTGTCCTGAAGCCTTTGTGGAAGGGTATTCGTCAACACAGAGGAAAGGTAAGTCTAAAATACTTTCTTTAGTTTGTACTGGAACAATTGTGTACCTGCTGTAACTTACTAGAGACATATTTTGCGTTTAAATAGGGTTTGGCTGCCTTTTTGAAGGCTATTGGTTATCTGATTCCACTCATGGATGCCGAGTATGCAAACTACTACACCAGAGAAGTCATGCTAATTCTTATCAGAGAGTTCCAGTCCCCTGATGAAGAGATGAAAAAAATTGTGTTGAAGGTACGTCAGAATAGATATTAACTATGTAGGTATTTCCTTTACTTAAAAAGCAAAAAAAATCCAAACCAAAGAAACAAAAGCAAAAAAAAAACCCACCCCAAATCACCCACCCCACACCCCTACACAGAATTAAAATTGTTGGATTTTTATTTCCTCTTAGGTGGTAAAGCAGTGCTGTGGTACGGATGGTGTTGAAGCAAACTACATTAAAACAGAAATCTTGCCACCCTTCTTCAAACATTTCTGGCAGCACAGAATGGCACTGGACAGAAGAAATTACAGACAGGTATTTTTGGTGGTTTTTTAGCTGGAAAATTATTTACAGTAGAAGAAAATTAGAATGTTCATACAGGCTAGGTACTTATTTTTGTCTGTATCCTGAAGCTTGATTTTTGTTTGTACTAGCAATTTAGAAGTTGGTTAGCTAAGAAGATTTTCAGGTTCTTAGGAGGTTATTATGACATTTTACATCTGTGAGTGAGTCTTCATCACTTGAAAGGTGGGGTGCTTCATCCCATTTATGTTCTTAAAAACACTGGATGATTTCTAAAGGTAAAAACAGGTTTTTTATAGTGGGCTTAACATGTTTCTTCAGATGAGGGGAATTGTTTTCAAGATGCAGAAATAGATTTTAACAATGTTTGCTTATTTAACATTTCTGTGTTTCAGTTGGTTGATACAACTGTGGAGCTGGCAAATAAAGTTGGAGCAGCAGAAATTATTTCTAGGATTGTGGATGATCTGAAAGATGAGGCTGAGCAGTACAGAAAAATGGTCATGGAAACAATTGAGAAGATAATGGGAAATCTGGGGGCAGCAGACATTGATCATAAACTGGAAGAACAGCTCATTGATGGTATTTTGTACGCCTTTCAGGAACAGACAACAGAGGTATGGCCAAGGGTGTTGGAGTATTTGGTTCACTGTGATTGTAAGCCATCTTACTGTTAGTTACACAGAAATGAGTGCTTCTAAGTTAGTTTTTCAGAATCCCTTTTTAGATGTCAGTGCTCTAATCAATGAAATCCAGAAGCAATCTCTGGAATGTTAGCATTTAAAAAGCCATTCTAGATTATGGCAAGTTCAGTTAAAATGCAGTGTTGCTGTTTGTCTGATGTTCCTTTGTTGTTTTTACCCTCAGGATTCTGTGATGCTGAATGGTTTTGGCACAGTGGTTAATGCTCTAGGCAAAAGAGTTAAGCCCTACTTGCCACAGATCTGTGGTACAGTTTTGTGGCGTCTGAACAACAAATCAGCCAAAGTCAGGCAGCAGGCCGCTGACCTGATCTCTCGTACTGCAGTGGTCATGAAGACTTGTCAAGAGGTATGGGCTTCTCTTCCAGATGGGCTCTAGCAGGTCATAGGAATGAGAGGAGAGGGAAAAAATAACTTTAACTCTTTTTACTTGGTTGTAGGAAAAACTGATGGGACACTTGGGTGTTGTTTTGTATGAGTACCTGGGTGAAGAATATCCTGAAGTACTGGGCAGCATCCTCGGAGCACTGAAGGCTATTGTGAATGTTATAGGTATGTTTTTGTATTGATTACTTGGCTGTTCAAGAGCAAAATAAAAAACCATTCTAAAACTAAATGTGTGTCTTTGAATTCAATAGGTATGCACAAGATGACCCCACCAATCAAAGACCTGCTGCCACGGCTGACACCTATTTTGAAGAACAGGCATGAGAAAGTACAGGAAAATTGTATTGATCTTGTTGGGCGTATTGCAGACAGGTAAGCTGAGTAATGATAAAATACCTAATCTTCTGTGTGGGCAATTACTGTAGCAAGAGCTCAAGCTGAGTATTTGATTTGGCATCAGGGTATTTAGTGTTGTATCTCTTGATATTTCTGAAGTTGTGCATAAAGCTTGAGATACTTAGACTGTTGAATTGCCTCAAAAAGGAAATGCTTAAGCAGTTACCTCAGATAGCAAATGAATGGGTGCTGCAGTTTGTGGCTTTACTTAATAACTTCTCACATGACTGAAAAGGTAACTTACTTTATTCTCTTTCAGAGGTGCAGAGTATGTTTCTGCAAGAGAATGGATGAGGATCTGCTTTGAACTGCTTGAATTATTAAAAGCTCACAAGAAAGCTATTAGAAGAGCCACAGTGAACACTTTTGGTTATATTGCAAAAGCTATTGGGTAAGTTGGTTTAATGCTTATCCACTTCTACACACAGTTACCAAACATAGTGATGATTGTTAGTTTTCTGCTGGGAAATATTCAAACTTCTCTACATTTTATATGTGCAGACTTAGTTTTACTAATTTTGAAGAACACAGTCACGTATTCTTCAGTAACATAGGATGTTGTGCTTCTGAACAAAATTTGTGGACTAGTAAAGTTAGAGTTTTATTTGGAGGTGAGAGCTGTTGCCTCATGTATTTTTGATACTGTGATGTGCATTCAGTACCCTCTTTGTATTATTTAATGAACTCTCCTTTAAATAATTTATCTTCTCTCTCTTCCCCCCTCCCCTTCCCCCCCACCAAATCAGTAGTTTATTGACTTTTAGTGGATTGTTTCCACTAAGGTCATACTGCAAGTCAGCACATCATAGAATGAAGCACAGTTGCTACCATTATGCCTGTTCTTTAAGTGACTGATGCCTGACTGAATGCAGATAGAGCAAGCAGCCAAGGCTGCTGTAACTGTTCTCTGTGCAGGACATAACCTATCTCTGTCAATGCTTATGGTTTTATGCAAGTCTGTAATTGCCTCTGGGATCAGAGTATTAGTGGGGAGGCTCTCCTACCTTCCAGAGTTCACAAGAGGAACAGAAGGCAGGGAGGAAGCTAAGTCTAGGCAAAGTAAAGAATACTGACTGTGAAAATAAATCCTTAAGCTGTTCTATAGTTTAGTGTTTCATTTTTAGTGTTCAGTTTGTTTCCTAGTTCTGTCAACTTTTTATGAGGGCTAAACCATGTTTCTCTACCACTTGTTTGAAGCTTAACTAGTTTTATCCAAGTCCTCACTGAATCTATTGACATGGATGCTCATGTTCTCTCTTCCAGACCTCATGATGTATTGGCCACCCTGCTAAACAACTTGAAAGTACAGGAAAGGCAGAACAGAGTATGTACTACAGTAGCAATTGCTATTGTTGCTGAAACATGCTCACCTTTCACAGTGCTGCCTGCACTCATGAATGAATACAGAGTTCCAGAACTGAATGTCCAGAATGGTGTGTTAAAATCTCTTTCTTTCCTGTTTGAATACATTGGAGAGATGGGAAAAGATTACATTTATGCTGTTACACCGTTGCTTGAAGATGCTTTAATGGACAGGTGAGTGCACTTCTTCTGTGGTACAGGTACCCATAGTCATATTTTTAAGTATATACCTGATTGTTAATGACAGCAAATATGCATATTGACCTTGTTTGCTAAAGGCTTTAAGTGACCAGCCTCATTTGGAAGCTGTTATTTGCAAACAATTAGGATTATGTATGCTCCAGTTTTCCTAGTAATTTTGAAGATTAAAATTGTAAAATCACTTTCAGTGAGTCAAGACTTCTTCCATTAAAAGTGCTTTTGATAATTTTCTGCTGTTGGTACTTCTGTGGATTTGGAATGCATTATTTTGTCAGAAAACTCACATCTTTTTTCACTTTACTGATTTTTGATGCTCTGCCTCTTGCTGTCAGTAAGTATGGCTTAAAAGTGTTACTAATGCTTTCAAGAAAAGTGTTACTGAAAAGAAACACTGTGCTTGTCCAGTCATGTTGCTCTAAGTGCAATTTATTAATTGCCCATTGTTCTCTTTGCAGGGATCTTGTACACAGACAAACAGCCAGTGCTGTGGTGCAGCATATGTCCCTCGGTGTTTATGGGTTCGGCTGTGAAGATTCCCTTAATCACTTGTTAAATTACGTGTGGCCTAACGTGTTTGAAACCTCTCCTCACGTCATCCAGGCAGTTATGGGGGCTCTGGAGGGCCTCAGAGTTGCTATTGGGCCCTGCAGGATGTTGCAGTATTGTTTACAGGTATGGCCTTGTGTGTGCTGGGGCAGCAGTTGTCAGGCAGGCCTTCTTTCCAGGAGACAAAAAAGGATGATATCCAGCAAAGGGAAAACTGGCTTTTTGTCTCCGAAGTATTATTTAAACATTGTATTCTGTGCTAAGGACTTGAATAATGGAAATAGACAGTAAACAGAGGGTTTGGTATAGGGGGAGAGCTGATTACATCACAGAACTGGTGTAGAAAGAGCAGGTAACTTAGATTTTCAGTTGACTAAAATAGCCTGGCACTTTTCTAAATTGGAAGCATCTCACAAATTTTGAAGAGGTGAGCTAATGACTGGGGAATAAATTAGCTGTGGGAGCGGTTATGACAAGTAACCAGTGAGATAAATAGAGGATAGGATTAATAGTCATGATTTGTCTTTAGCCAAGGGAAACAGTGAGGTGTTTAGAAGAGTGAAGCACTGTAAAACACAGCTTTGATTAGAATTTATACTGCTAGATCAACACTCAGCTTGTGTAAATGTGCATGTGGTGCTAACATCTGAAGGCTCCTTTTCCATGTAATTGCACGTAACAGTGGCTGTGGAATCAAAACTCACCTAACAGGTGGGGAGCAAGGATTAAGGTAATGCAGGGCAGTGTAGAGAAGGTGTGCCAGCATTTCAGTAGTAAGTTGCAGGTAGGAAATGTCACACTTTTGCAGTGTGGGGACCTAAGCATGAAGATAGTGATGTCAGTAGGAGGGAGAAAGTCTCTTGCAGTGTATGTTTTTCCAAGTGCTCTTTGTATATATCGTTATTATATAGAACTGGTTTTTTCCTAGAGCTTGTGTATTCTGCCCATTTATTAAATACTTATTTTGCAATGCTTGATTAAATTCAATAAAAGACATTGGGACTTCAAGCTTTTATTACATTTTGTTCTTTTCTGTTTTCTAGGGTTTGTTTCACCCTGCCAGAAAAGTCAGAGATGTTTATTGGAAGATCTATAACTCAATCTACATCGGCTCACAGGATGCTCTGATAGCACATTATCCAAGAATCTATAATGATGACAAGAACACCTATATTCGTTATGAACTCGATTACATCTTATAATCTTCTTGTTCAGTTGTTTGTGTTTAATGCACAGCTGTTGTTCAGTTAAATGCTTCGGATTTCATGATGTAAAATTTTAAAATTTTGGAGATCAGTGTAGAGCTGGTCAGAGGCAGAGCTAGGTATCCAGTAGCATGATTTTTTAAATCTGTCCTTGTTTTTTGATGTTAAACAGTTAAAGCCAGTAGTGACCAACAAAACAGTGATTACAATGTACTGGAGGGATTTCGTTTTGGATCCATCTTTATGAAGATTTAGATTTCATTCCTTGTGTTTAAAGGGGAAGTTTATTTGAGAAATAAACATTTGTGTATAAAAACTAATTTGTGTGTGGTTTTTGGACAGAGGGGCTTGTAAAATGAGTCCCTTTGGATTAAGTATTTGTTCATGTAATAAATAGGTGGTATAAAACATTTTAACCCTTTTTGTCATCCACTAGCTTTTGAATAAATAAGAAAAATGTACCAACTGTAGTTAATGTGTGTATCTTTGTCATGCAATAATGTAGCTGTAGCCTGGCTGATGGTTGTAGTAGTATCAGTTTATTTTCATGGAAAAAGTATTTAATTGCTTGTTGTTACTGCTTCATCTGCAGTATCCTGGTGGACATGGTTTAGCTTGTTAAATTTGTAGAAGTTAAGCAGCTTTATTGTAAATGGTATTTGTAAAATCAGTTGTGAAAATTATGTATATTGATCATATTATGTTTAAAAAGCCAAATATTTATAGGCTGTGCTATAACTCTGTTAAAGAGCTAGGAAAGTTAAGTCCCCAGCACCTTAGATGAGGCAGTTTCTAAGAAAAGCATTCTGTTTCCTCATTTGTTTTTTGCCTTTTGTGTGTGTACTACAAAGAGAAAGGTCTTTCTATCTGACAGTAAACCACCTAAAGCCCAAGGATAAATCCTGCTGCTAGTAGTGTACAGTACCCCATGTTTGTAAGGTAACAGGAGGCAGTAGCTGGCTATTGGACACCCTGTTCTGAGAGTCCTTGACTTGAGTGATTCATTTCCATCTTACCAAGCTCAATACAGTGGTGTTACCTGATTTCTCTGCTGTTTTACTTAAATGTGAGTCTTTAACTGTTCAGCATATAAGAAAATTTCACCCTACCTTTCAGGGCCTAAGTTTTTGTTAGGGGTTTGGGATGGCACAAAAGCAACTTGGGACCCTTTTGTTAATAAAGGTACTAATTTGTTCAGAAAGGAGAAAAGTGGCTTTTTTTAGCACTGAGCTGTCTTCTAGAACTTGCTAAGCAAAACCAGCTGCAACTTCTTGAAGTCTTTATTGCTGAACTGTTTCCTGTGTGAATAAGGTGCATTCTACTTTATTTCTAGTGCTTTGATGCTGAATAGTGTTTGTATTACAGATAGCCTGCCATCTTCATTGCTTCAGTAGTTCTGCAAGACAGACTCGAGCAAGTGCCAGTAGAGAGGGAGGAGGGCTGAAAAAAAAGCAAGAGTTTGACAGATGAGCCCAAAGAGAGCTCTTAAACAGGTAGGAATGGATGATGGCTCCTGACTTCTAGATGGATCTCAGCAAATTTGTTATTCTTAGAAATAAGTAAAATTGTAAAACTTTTCTCAAGGTGGAGGGGAGCAACTTCAAGTTGTTCTCATTCTTGTATTTTTCAAGCTCATAATTTATAAATCTCAGAAATACTTTCATAAATCTTTTCAAGGAAGATGCAATGTTTCCCTTATTTCCTGAGAAAGAGGGAAAGGAGAGGGAGAGCTGTGAGATAAACAGAATTGTACAGAAAACTCTGATGTTCATGTTTGGGTTTTTTGCTATCCCAAGTATCTGGTAAAAAAAAAAAAAAAGGTTTGAAATGGCAGTATTTAATTAAGTGCAGTTCTTGATAGGCAGAGTCATCAGGAAGCATTTTTGTCCTCCTTGAGACTTCATGGATCTGTGGAACCCTTACCTAGAGAGGCCATCTCTGTATCATAGTCTGATACAGTTTTCTGGGAGCCTACAGCAAGCTTGTAAAGGATTTTGCTTTTGTTGTTTAGCAACCACACTGATTAAGGAGGAGGATAAGGACGAAATTTGGGGGAAATAAATAACTACCTAGATATACTAGTATGACATCTGTCCACCCACAGACAAACATGTTTCTTTTCCAGCACAAACTCAAGTCATTAATGAATTAATGAAAGTTTTACTCTGAGGTGGTGGCTGGTGCTCACCTGCAGACTTCTGGTTCTGGACAGCAAAGACCAAAGAGTTTAAATGAATGGAAGGATTTGGATCACTACTATTTAAATTCCATTAATGGATAATTGTGCCTTTAATGTAGAAAAACAGGCAAAGTGAACAAAACATCTGCTGTTTTGCTGCTTGTTTATAAAATGGGAGACATGCTATGGCTTGGCAACTGAGAGTTAACCTTGTCACAGAATTAGTGTGGTATTTGATAAATACAAGTAACAAGCATAAAATCTGCATGTCCAGACAATCCCTCAACTTCCTTAATTAGGTTTTCTCTTCAAGGGAACCAAGTTCCTTTCCAGTTGTCCTCCAATCCCCTTTCTGGATTTACTTAGCACTCTTAACTTTATCCATGAATTGCAAAAGAAGCTCTATGGACAGAAGCTTCACTGACACTTGATCATTCTGAACAGGCTCATCCAATATGCAGAAAGAGGTGGAGGGGCCTATAAGAAAACAAAAGGTACGTGATTTTTTATTTCAATCTATATTTGAAAATTAATTAAAATGATGCATTTGGATGGGGACAGTGAATGAGGAGAATGTAAACCATACTTCCTTGGGCTCTTCCTAGTTTAGAATATTATATTCTACCACTTAGTGTGGGTTCTTTGTTCTTTTTCATGGAAAAAAGGATGCAACAGTTGCATATACCTACATTTTCTTACAGTCTGAACTTATCCATTAAAGGATGCCCATGCCCCTTTACAGCTTGAACTGATGGAGATAAAATTAGCCAAGGCTAGCAGTTTTCCTTAAGGTATGCTAATCTTAAAAGTTTGGGAGAATTTTTTTCATTTGTCCAGGCTGCTTTCAGAGAGCAGCTGAAGATAAGGATCTAAAGTTTCCTCAATTTTATGTTTGGTTTTAGTTGCATTTTATTGCTTATACTTCTGTGTCTTCTGATCTAGTTTCACGCACATACACCTCCTTCACTCCTACTGTTCTGTTTCTGTTGTACCCATTTTGCTTGTATCTCATTTTTCCATGGATCTCTCTAACCTGCATCTCTCATTTTCTGCCCTGAAAGCTGCACTCTTACCCCTGTGTCAGACTTCCTTTGACCCTGCATGTCTTGGCACGGTGGCATTGAGAGCACTGAAGAGAAATCCGGGTTGCCCTTGCAACTGCAACAGTTCCTGGATGTGTGGAAAATCCCTCACTGCTGGAAAAGTCTCACTCTGATTCTGCTGCTCAGGCTGGGCCAGTGGGGTCTGGAAGAACATAGCTGCCAAATTTTAATGGTTTTGGAAAATACTAGGGAGTACAGTGTGCAAATATAGTCATCTTTCTTGCCCAGCCTGAGCAACAGGGGCTCTTCCTCTGCCAAGCAAAGAGGAGATGGAGCCTGTTCAAGTGGCTTTGTACATTCAGTTTCTTGATCTTCTAGTGGAGTCATTGTAGGCATCAGATGAAGTTGATCACAGTGTTCAGTCCAGACGGAAATAGGATGCCAAGTTACTGAAGTGCTGTGATGGTGTTTTCTGTGTACCTCCAGAGGGAATATTGCAAAGCTTATTTCCAAGCACAGCACAACTTCTAGCCTGAGATGCTGCTCGAGGCAGAGTTGTCAAGTTCAGATTCATAAACAAAGGTTTGCAAGTAACCCTGAAAGTATTTTGCTGGTTGTTGTTACAGACATAAGGTCAAGTTTAATTCATCTTTTTTTCAGAGATCCTGGGGTGGCTTAAGGAGTGGCAGTTGTTTTCACCAGAACAGAATTTTGATGCCCAGAATAAGGTTTTGAGGTTTTTTGACAGAATTTCAAAGAGTTATGCAGCCAAGTATGCATGTGATAATTTTAAAGTAAAATTGCATGTAAGAGTTCTCAGCTTTTAGCCAGACTCCCAACATTCCGTTCTTGTCAACGAAGTAATTCCACTCTCTGGAAATGGTAGATTGTGAAGTAGGTTCTGACATGGTACAAAAGGTTGGAGTTTGGTATGGTTATAATAAACAGAATGATCATAACAATAAATGCTAGGAATTGTTAAGAATGTTATCACTGTGGCATGCATTCTGTTTACTAGCTTTACAGGCAAACTAAACCAAAGTGTTTTCCTTATCAATTTTACATGCCCAGAGTTTACATGGTACAAGTTCTTTTCTCTGTTACTTTTTAGAAGTTTGTCTCTTAAGACCACTTTCTTAAAGCTTTTGGTGCAATGACTGTTGTGAAATCAAGTTTCAGCCAGTGTTGCATCACACTGATTATTCTACATATTTTTCTCCAAGCTAAGCAACATATTTTCCCTCAGTTTAAGCTGCTGTAATGAATTCACTCATTACTAATAGACTGGGGTGGGATGGGAAACAGCTTTCAAATTCTGCTTCTTCACTAAATGTGGGAAGTGTTGATGTGCAAGTAAAGTGATGGCCTGTTACTTAATGTACATCTGTGAACCAAGTGCAAAATCTCACTCTTTGTCAGTTTAATAAAAATGGAAGAGGTAAATGTGAGAGTGATCCAGAGTAGAAATGTGAACATCAGTGTGATGCCATATGCTGAGTCTTGAATCTCACCAGTAGTAATGGAAAGATTTCTGCTCCCCCTGGCCTCCAGTGGTTCCTCTGGCCTGTGTGGTTTGAAGTGCAGCCCTCCCTGCACTCCCCTCCCAGCTGTACCCTGGAAACCATGGTAGGGCTTGTAGAGGCTGCCCAGAAGCCTGGTTAAGGGATCCAGCACACTACTGTGTAAGGAATGCTGCTTCTTCACTTCTTACCCCAGCCCCAGGCCAAATGTTCTGGAAGTTATGAATGAGCTGTTCCTTTTGTAGGCTAAAGAGTAGCAAATGTTTTATGAATTCTGAATAAATGAGGAGGGAGTAAATTAATCTATTAAGATCTATTTATCCCAATACATTATCAGATGGATCTCAAAGTAATTACTGTGACTTACTCAGTGTGGCTGTCAATTACTAGCGGTCATAATTAGAGTTTTGGGGTTTTTGAAATCTTGCTTTCTCAATGGAAAGAGATTGTTTGTTTACTTGTTTGTTTTAAAGTTCAGAGTCTATGGACATTTGTTTCTTCACTCAAAATCTGTTCCTTTCAGAGGCAGGAGACATTCTGGTCACCTTGATAGACAAATGTTTCTTTGTTTTATTAGCAGTCATCTTCTGCACTGAGCTGGCCAATAAAATTCCTCAATGAGCTGCACAAGTCGTTCCCCTTGTGCCTCATTTCCTCTGAGGGCTTGTGTTTCTTGCTGAAGAATGCCATCTTTCACTGGTCCTGCTGCTCTGAACCAGTGGTTTCTGTTAAAACCATCCCTGCTGGTTTTTCCCAAGCCTGGGAATAGGCTCGCCCTTCGCTGTTGGTTCCTGGCTGTTGATTGAGACCAGATGTGACAGCTGTTCACCACCCTGGGGTGACAGGGTCTGAGGTGACTCATTTCTAGACTTTTCTTAGGTAACTTTAGAAACAGTGACCTTCAATCCCTGCCTGTCATCCAAAACAGTAGAACAGAACTGTGGTGAAATAGTGATTTTGCTTCAGAAGCCATACATTTTTGTCTTTGTTGAACTCTTAAGTCTCTGAGGATCTGCAGGTCTTGAGCCCAGCTGATAAAAGGAATGCAACTGGCCATTTATTATTTTAGCTAATAAAAGAGGATATTGTATATTAACTTTTTCACATTCCAATGCACTAACAACAGAATGAAGGTTAAATGCATCTGATATTCACAATTAAAGAATGGAGCCTTTGTTTTTAGCACAGTATGCAGCTGAGACAGAAGGAATATGGCAGGAAATGAAAACCAGGTGGCTTGAGTTACAGTTTTTAAGACCAAAGAAATGACCTTCAGAAAAGGCTGTTTAAAAATAAGTTAAATATATACAAAATCATTTTTCTCTACATCAGTTTGCAGATGGTTCTGTACATGTATCTTATATTTCCACAGAATTAGCACAATGATGTGTAGGATTAGTTTTAAAAACCCTGCTGAGATAGAGCTAGAGCTTTCTGTGACATTAGGTCCTAAGTTCATTTTGACAAGATTGGAAGGTACATAATATTCAGTGAGTGCAGGCAGTTTTTTGCTCACTTCAATCTGTATACAAATGTTAATTTTAATATTACTGTAACACCATTACCACTTACATGATACTCCAGTCTTCAAAGACTGATGGAGTGGTTTGGGTTGGAAGGGACCTTAAAGATCAACTACTCCCTGTGCCATGGGAGGGGGACATCTTCCACTAGACCAGGTCCCTCAGAGCTCCATCCAACCTTGAACACTTCCAGGGGCTGGGGCATCCACAACTTCTCTGGAAAACCTGTTCCAGTGCCTCACCACCTTCACAGGTGCCCTCTTTCAGTTTAAAGCCATAACCCCCCTTGTCCTATCACTCCATGCCCTTCTATAAAGTCCTCCTGCAGCTTAAAAGTCCCTCTCCAGTTTGTGTCAGTACCTTAATAAAGATGACAAACACCTGATATTTAAAAAAACAAAAACAAAGGCATTATTGTTTCTTATTCCCTCCTGTTTAGTATTATATTTATTGTGAAAGATGTAACCATGGTAACTTAGTGTAAGGCATCCACAAAATAAAATGACAAGTCATCATTTAATAGAAGTGCAGTTTTTTTCAGGTACAGGTTTCATTTAAAGCTTAGAAAATTGGAGACAGAACGCTTTGCAAATCAGCTTGGGTTTTTTTCTCTTGAAAAGGGTGAAAATGACTTCGTCGTGGGAAGCTCTAGGGTCATTTTGCAACCCACGCAGCAGCAAAATTGTAACTGCCATTAGAGCTCCAAACCCCATTGCAGCTGGAGGCTCCTGCAGGAGGCTGGATCATCACAGCCTTTGCTGTTTGCCCAGGTGCTGCTGGAGCAGTGCATTGGAATTCAGGTGTAAAGCTGCTTCTCCAGTTGCAGGGGCTGCAGCACAGGCCCTTCTGTCACCTGCTGTTCTGTGGCAAGAGAGTCATTCATGTGTGACTCAAGGAGGACTCAGGTGGTTGCTGAGAAGCTTATCTTGCAGCTTTTTCATTCTAGAAACTGGACTTCCTGCTTAGCATCTTAACTAAGGCTAGAGGTGCCTGCTGATGTGGGTGATTTTGCCTATGCGGCCTAACACATTGTTAAACACATTCTACAATTTGTTGGTGCTAAGGTAAAGTATACTTTTTACAACTAGTTGATGCCAAGCCTGGTTATCTTAATTAGGTAGTGTGTTTCCAAGAACTGTTTTTCTTGTGTGTGGTTATTCTGTGTTTCAGGATGATGTTTGAAATTTTCTGCCACCTCCGCATAGAGTGTGATTGGCCTGGGACAGCAACTGGCCAAGATTCATGCAAGAAACACAACCTTACTTTTCCAGTCTTTTTGCTGACTCTGGTGTTCTGCTGAAGAGACAAGTGGGCTTCTTGATTTACTAAGTGAGTCTGTCTTAGTCCAAAGTGCTTCCCTGCTAGTCATCACCACCCTATGTGTTTTTGATTTTGCTGTGTTGTGTGTAAGATTTTAGTGGGACACTTCTGCAGAGTTTACAGAAACAGGGACGTTTTATTACCAAATGCTGTCATGCACAGCATTTGCTTACTATTTGTAGAAGTTACAGTTAGTAATTGCCTAAGCATTCATATGGCTTATATATATTACAATCTTTCCCTGAGTCACTGTCTGAAGATGGGAGAATAACTTCCCAGTTATTCTATCTTCTCATGTTAAGATGCATTTACATGCCCATGTGCAAGTGAAAAAACACATCTATGCTCCTGGGTGCAGGTTGCTTTTTCTCTTATGGCCATTTACAGTTTCTTTCTATACTTCTCTGTGTTGAGGCAGCTCTTGGGCATTTCAGACCCTGGAGACAGACCTGCAGTACAAACTTCTTGGAGTTACTGTGTTTTCATACTTTGATTATTCTGTTGGTGTTAGAAAAGCAAGTCTGCTGTTCATGACAGCCTGTCAGCTGCCAGCTCTGCCTCCTTCATGCTGGTGTAATGCCATGTACCACAGTCATTTTTCATGTAGTATAGGATATGCAGTGATTTAAAAAAAAAAAAAAGACAAAACCAAAGCATGACATCCAACCACCACCACATTTACAATTTAGTGTGTATCACTAGTTGCTTGAATTACATCCATTTTCATTGGGTTATTTTTAATCACTTTCCAAGCAAGGCCTATAAAGAATTCTCCAGTGTCAGAGGCTTCCAGCCTGGGTCCTTGCTGCCACTGCAGGATGCCTGTGTGATACAGATACTGCAGTCTGGGAGATGTTTTGAGACTTCCTGTGCAGTTCAGGTATCAAAGAACTTCCTCACACATCTGTTAAAGGTTTTGCTTCTGTTCTTGCCTCCTTTCAAGTTTTTGATGCTGCCTTGTTATCTACCTCTGGAGTTTTGCTGCTGGGGATTGTAATTTTTCCTGCCATAGGAATTAATGTGCATCTGATTGTAATACTTCTGTTACCGTTGCAAATCATCTCTAAACAGAAGCAATCCTTTTATTTATTCTCTCCTATTTCAGGAATGTGGGTTCTTTCCACTGATAAAACAAAAGAAGAAATCCTTAACCCTGCTCTGTTCCTCTCTTAACACCCCAACTGATGAGAGATTACTTCTAACTTTTTATTTTAAACATGCTTCATCTGTTGAATTTTTATATTGTTTTACTCATATGGTTTTCCTCTTTAACTGGATCATTTTCTTGTTACATCCCATCCATTTTATATGGCTTGAAGCCAAAATAAAACTCCAGCTATCTTAATCAAGTACCAGCTACTGTTATGTTTAGCTCAAGTGCTTTCTTGTTTACCCCAGAATATATTTCCTGAGGATGGAGATCTAAGGTCTAAGTCAAGTGTTATGTAGAACAAGGGTCTTAACAAGCAAATAGTTTTGCTGTGCTCTTTTAATTTACAGTTAAAATGTGGAACTGTCTTGTATACCTTGTGTGTTGTCTTGTCAGAAGTTTGACTTATGTGCTTAAAATGGGGCAAGTGTTGGGTGTAAAGAAGGAGCAGTGCATAGTGGTTAAAGCACAGTAGTGGATACTGGGGCTTCCTGCTCTGCCAGAGTATTTGCTGTGTCTCCATTGCAGAAATTGTCACAGTACCAGTTCTGGGAAACCATCCTGAGGGGGGTCAGGGGGGTCTTTCAGTAGAGCAGGGGACGCTTGTTACCTTGTTCTGAGGGGAAAAATTCACTTAGCATGTGAATGACTAATTTTATCTGCTGTTTTCCTGTACATTGTGTACACCATGGATGTTAGTACTTTGGGCAGTTTTCTCTTTCATTCTAACTATGATACATCACTGGAAGTTGGCCCTTTAGCCCCAGTTTCTACTAGGATGTTTCTGTGGAAAGAAGGCATTTATCCTTGGGAAACAAGGGGCTTGGGGCTGGTTTTAGGGCCTGCAGGAGTGAGTGTCAGGATCTGACCTCTGAGGAGACCAGGAGAGCTTCAAGCCACGACTGAGCTGGTAAATCCTCTATAAACCTTGAGAGAGTCACTTGAGGCCACACTGCTCCCTGGGCTGGAGCACCTGGGCTGTGCACAGTAGGGAAAGCTGTGCCAGCCATGCTTGCAATCCCTTCCTCTTCCTTCTAGAGATATTGAAGCAGATTAATCTGCTTTTATTGTCTTTTGCATTCAAGAACTTTAGGAAATACTGCAGTTTAGTAGCTGTTGAAAATTTAACCACTTACTTGCATCTGGGGTAAATTACTGCAAGGCGCATTTAGGGCGTGAATTCTTCCCAGCAGCCTGCCTGTAGAAAGCCTTCTGAGAGCCCAGCTGGTGCTATTCACTGTGACAGAACAATGCTTTCTGTCCTTCAGAAGGCAGGTTCCCTTTCCTTTCCAGGGCTCGGCTGTGTCTCATTGCTGTGATAAGAATGCTTCTTAGTGTTTCTTTTTTCATAGCAGCTAAACTGAGTTGCTGGAGTGAGCTGAGGCCATCTGTCCTGATGCTGGAAAGGAAGAGTACAGCCTGCTGTCAGCTATCTTAAGCTGCTGGCAAGTCAGTGGCGTGACGTGGGGGACTTAGGAAGGAGTCTCTCACTGAATTGCAGACCATGGTGATTAAACCAGTCTGCCCTACTTGGCGTACTGGTTCAAGATGTTGCTGTGTAGTGGGGAGCATCCCAGTAATACAGACATGGCTTTTCCTGCCTCTCTGACTGGGTTCTCCTCCTCTCTTCCACGTCACTGGGTTTGAGTCTGTAACACAGTGTTTGGAAAATTAGTTTCCTGTGTAGTCAACAGAAAAAGTCATGGAATCACTGAAATATTCTACTGAAACATGTTTCCTGTGCTAAAGGAACTGCAAAACTTGCCAGGAAGTGCTGTGTGATAGGAGTATGATTTGTAACATTATTTATTGTAAGTAGTCACTAATTCTGCCATGGCTGGACAGCAAAGTTAAGATGTTAATGCATTATTAAATCATTAGTACTAGTATACAAGCATAAATTTGTTCTTAATGTGAAGTATAAATCAAAAAAGTTATATCCTGATACACTCACTCAGTTTTGCTTTGAGAAAGAACAGAATGACCTCTCACCTTGCCATTCCCTAGACACACAGGTTTGACATTTTTGAACCCCAACATTCATCTCCCATATTTGAACACTGGCTGCTTTATGGCACTGTTTTTCTACCAGCAAGGTGTTTTTTCATTCTCACTGTGCTCTGGGATTTAGGGAATTAGAGGGGAGTAAGGCAGCTGTACCATAAGCTTAGAAGCTCATTTCTGACCTGCTTTATTCTTGTAGCTGTATCCATGGCTCTGTGTGGAGATGTTAATAGTGACATTATCTGGAGGGAGCACAGCCATTGACCCAATCTTCTGATCTTGCAAAAGGATCAAGGAAGACATCTGCACTCATGCAGTACGAATGTGCTTCAGGCTTTATGCAAGTGCAGGGCCCATCTGTATGGGCTGAATCTATAGATTTTTATCTGGAGACCAGGCACGTGTGCTGAGAATTATTTATTCCATCCATTGCTAAGTCAAAATGCTGCACAAAACACATGTATAAGAATACACAATGCCAGAAGAACTTTATCTATTGTACTCTGCATACATTAAGAGCAAGTCACATTATTCTTTAGAAACATAGAGCAGATACTCACATTGTATGAGCTCTAAAAGTGTTCTACAGTGAAAGACAAATCTATTTAAAAGGAAATTGAATAGACTATAACTCAGTCTTGGAATCATGACTTTCCTGTCTGATACCTTGTTCCAACTTAAATAAGTAGAGGGTGGAATCCTCATTTCTTAGAGGCAAGATAGGGTTTAGTTGGAAATGCTTCATATTTTTAGTCTGTTGGATCTTTCTTTTATTGAAGACTCTCAGCAGTTCTTACCCACAGAGGCAGGGTTTTCATAAAGAATGTGCAAGATGAACTGATGTTGATGTTTGTAAGTCAGAGCAAGATTATGTTCTATCCAAAAATCCAGTACAAATAAAACTGATCAACCACAGGATGTTCCTATCCATGGCACTTTCTCCAAGGGCTCCACCAGTGTCAGTACGTGCTGGGCTCTTCCCTAGGATGTATCATGCAGGCAGCATGGCCATCAGGCAGGTCATTAGAATTTCACCAATGTCATTGCAGTTAAGGATGGATTCCTACCTCTCTACCATTTCTCTCCAGTTGCTGCAACACTTCAAGAGACACTCATGATCTAAAGAAATTATTTTTTTTCCTCACAGGAACACAATAAGCCCTTGTCAAAACAATCAGTTGTTTATTCTGATGAATGTACGTGATTATTGAAAACAGAACAACCTCTTGGAGAAATGGAGCTTCCATCAAAACCTTACAAGATTCTTCCATTACCTTGTTTGGAAATAAAAAGGAGTTGGGGTAGAGAATTCTTTGTTTTCTTTTTCTTGGGAAACATCCTTATTTGGCATCTGTAAAGCATTTACATTCTCTAGTTCTGGATCAAAGTCCTTTCATGGCTCATGTTACTTATTTCCTTCTTTAACTGAAGCACAGAAAGAAAAATGGGTTTTTTCCTCCCTCAGGCTTATAGTATAAACCATTGTGAAAAGTCAAATACTAGTTTCTAGCAAGGAAGCAGTGAGCATAAGGAATAAAACATCTCAAATTGTATAATCTGAAGAACCACCATCACCCACTTCAGAATGAACAGTCTGTAAGTGCAAGTCCCTATAGCAGTTACCAAGCATGTAAGGTAAAATTTAGTAAAACTAAACTAAGTTAACTGTGCTGCTGGATTCTTTCATTCCTCATGTTCCAAAGGTTTGTGCTCTCAGGGGAAGACCTTTGTCCTCCTCGGTCTGTGTAGCAGCTCATACAGTTGACCAAGTATTGGGATACAAACTGCGGTTGGACCAGGCACTAGAAACATTAAAAGCAAAACACAGTTTTCTTCACTTGCATGAGTAGCAGGATAAAATTTGGAGTTGGCAGAAGTATTTTCTGATAGAAGAACAAGAAACCCCTGTGAATCAGCTATGGCAAATTATCTTGTTTTAAACTCGCAGGAGAGTGTAGATAGTTTTGTTTCTGAATGCAAAACAAACTCTTTCCAAGTCTGCCCCTCCCACTGGTTCTGTGCCCCAAAGCGTGGTGTTTCTGCTTATTTTCAGAGCTGTGCTGGCTGTTTGCTGGCTTTCTGCCTTTTGTGCACACATGGAGCTGAGCCCCATCACCCCCTTCAGTTTGCAGACAAGCTTCTAGGCTGTGGCCTGTGACCTTGAATATTAGCTCCCTCCTGTTTCCAAGTATTGCTACAGCAGAAGTGTGTATAATGGCTGGGTTTGATTTATCTTCTAGGAAGAATTTGGATGTATATCAGCTTTAGTATGGCCTGTGATGATGCAATTAGCTTGAGGTAAGCCAATACCATAGTCTATGTACCCTTTGTTCTCCTGGAAACAAATCATAAATTCTCATATATATTTTAGTGTGTTCAGATATTTCAATTGGTTTCCTTCACAGACCTTCATTCTGTGAGGTTCTAGTCTAGCATTTCCTTGTTGTAAGGGAATGTACTGTAGTGCACAGCATGTTTTATACCTAACCATAAAGCAACATGGACTACAGGCTGTTGGGCTGATTTGTTTCCATTAGCTTGCATCCAGCAGATCTGAACTTATTCCAGAGTTCCAGCATTCCTCCAAAAATAACGTTACTGATACCCTCTGTCACACTGTTCTCCCCACAGAGCTCTGAACCACATAACTTCTCTAATGCAAGGGAAAAAAACCCTCCCTTTGGATTATGAGCTAAACCCTAACATCAGAGAGAAACACAAATGATCACAAACAGTGCTGCCCTCTCCTTGGTGGCAACTGCACATTGGTCACTGTGTGCTTCCACACCCCTTCTAATTAAATGCAACTCCAGGAATGGCTTTTCATTCTTTGTGTGACATGAAAATTTAAATCTTTTGCTTGCTTTTGGGCCCTGTGAAAAATATAGTTGAGATTGGGGAAGGAATTTGCTATCAGAACATTCCCAAATCTTACCTGGGTCTTAAGAACTGGTGTTGGACTCTTCCTGCTCAGGCATAGGCCCTTTCTTCCTCTCTGCACACTGAGAAGGGATGAATATGGATTCCCAATTTTGCTTGTGCAATGTTCTTCACTTTCAAGACTGCAACCTTGGACAGCTGACCCAGTGGTTTCTTTCCAAAATTATTCTGTTTCAGCTGATGGATTTCGACCCTCCTGGCATGCATCCACTGGTGTCCCATCTAGTATTAGTACCCTAGTACTAGACAGAAATGAAGGTTATGCAGGTACTGTGAAATGAAAAGAGCAAGGACATGAAATGTTCCTATATTAAAATAATGATGATTTCCTGATGCAACTGAGACTAAAAATTGGTATTTTATATTAGTACGACAGTTCAATAAATTTATTCTTGAGAACACAAGTGAAAAAGAGACTTCAGCACTAGGGATTATAAGTAACCAATTGCTATAGCTTATACAGTACAGTGATGTGTGAAGAGAGGTTGGTGTAGTGTCCGTTTGAACTCTCAATTATATCTTTCTAGTGAGTGTGACTAATGAGATGAACATAACTTACACAAGTACCTGATGTTTCACTCAGAGGGGTACAGGGGATGTTTCAATGTAAGAGGAATCCTACCCCCTGGAGACCATTTGCTGAATTCTTTCAAGGTCAAGCATACTTCAAAATGTAAGTCAGTGGAAAATGAGGATTTAGATTAAACAAGAATACTTCAAAGCTGGCAAATCACTTCAGACCATGAGCACTGGAAGATACTGCTTTAAAAGCCCAAAAACTGTTGCCCTGATTTGGAGTGGGGTGCTGTGGCTAGGATTGGAATACTTTAAACTCATATGTCCTTATACTATGCACAAGGAAGCCCTAAACATACTTTTTTATGTCTTCTGTTTTCTCTTCATGTTTCCCCTAAAAGATTAATGATAGAAGATTAAAGATATTTTATATATCCATAAATGGAATAGGGCTGAGAACAGAAAATTTAAATAGTGAGCTTCCCTCTCACTAATCTGGTTTTACTGATCCTTCTTTCTTCCTCATTTCTTTTTCCTCTTTTTTTTTCCTAGTACTTCAGTGTGAGTTGGTATAGAGTGTCTGTTGTGGTGGAGTCCGGACTCCACAGCCAAGCCTGCAGCTCCATAGTGTGGTGAAGTGTCTAATGTGTTGGGGTTCTTTGTTGGTTTTATTTTTTTTAACGTTTTTGGGGTTTTTTTCTGTTGGAAAGCTTAAAGCAGAATCAGATAACTTGGTGTTTTCCAGGGAAGAACAAGAGATAAAGGTAAAAACCCCAAACAGCAAAGTAACACAGATCTCTCTGACCCTTTTTACATGATACAAGGCAGTAGACTTACCTGGTTTCTAGACTGAACACTGGATTATGTGAAAAATTGCTGAGAATTTTGTTGCAGTCTCTCGTCAGGAATGGTAAAGATGGGTATGTATTTTTACAGGCCACTTACACGTTGCTTTAAGAACTGAAGTGAGACTAATGCTTTCTGCTGTCAGTGAAATCTTTCTCTTTTGCAGAGATGCATTTCTAGACTGCTGTAACCAGAAAGGAGTTGACCCAGTTTAGCTTGTCTAGTTGTCATTTGCCTTAATTCGTCCTGTTTTCAATACCTAGTACTCATTACATGGACATGTGCTAGAGAGGTGCTAGCTCAGACCAACTGTAAGGACACCTTAATATATGAGGGAGTGTTTATTCCTTTTTGGTTAACACAGCAGAAGGCTGTAATAATTATAATTCCAGCTTTAAATTCACAGCTTCTTACTGTATCATATGTCTAAGCCTCGCTGTGCATTAACTACTTGGCTGCAGAAGTATAATCAAAAAGTATTTGCAATGAGAGGAGGCCTGTGTCTGGGTAAGAGGAGGTGCTTCCAAGGTCTCCTCTGTGCCCCTCTCTGCCCTTATCAGTGGATTGATTCACTTTGTTTCGTTCCACACTGTCCCCACCTCGTCCCCCTATCCCATGTAAATATTAAACAAGTAGATCTAGGAGGAAAAATAGCTTAATGAAATAAAAAGAATCGCCCTTGGGAAAAAATAATAGAATAAATTCCGCCTTGTGAAAAAGAATTATACTAAAATAGAAGGAAGAATTTGAGAGGGGAATGACAGGCAGCTTGAAACATCTGAGATGACCACCCCCTTCCTGGCCCACACTCACCCTGTGTGCTGGAGCAGTGCAGGGGGAGAGATGGTGACAGCAGTAATTAGTTACTGTCTCTGATGTTCTGCTTGCCAGTCTCCTGCTGTGGCCAGTCTGCCCTTCCATTTCAAATTCTCACAGCTCTGTATGTTTGTGCTTGTTTTCCCCCACTGCAGACACTCATAAGGATGCTTATACATCACTCTAATCTGACTCCCACTGATCTGTGAGGGGGAAGAATGTGCAGCAAGATGTTCACATGCTGCTGTTAAGATAGGCAACAGGTAGAGACCAGAGGTGTGCCAGGTATCTGAAGTTATTAGAAATGGTTAGAGATAACAAAAATGTCTTCTGGTATCAGTTCTGTCCTTCATCTGTGCTCAAAAGTGGCAAATAAATGCCGCTGAGGAATATGCTGACTGTATTTACTTAGCTCTCTTCATAAGGCAGGAGCCAAACATATGTCTAGGAACAATTGCACCCTCCATCTGTGAGTGATCATCGTGCTTAAATACAGCAGCAGACCTGACTTGGGAGCAGAAAACAGAGCAGAGCCCTTCCCCTGCCTCTGCTGCTCAACTGTGCAGGCAGAGCAGGAGCAGGGAGGAGGGTGGCAGTGCAGACTTTTGGCTGCCTTAAAGTGACTACCTCCTGTTAGGCTGCAGGAACATCAGACCAATGCAGAGGTCTGTCTGTTTGACATGCAGGAGGGTTTGTAAGGATTCAGCAGATGATTTGCTGACATGTTTGTATTGCTGCAGCAGGAACAGGGTGCGGGAAGACCTCTTCAACCTGCTCTTTTGTATAGGATGTTCCACTTCCCACCCATGTCCCAGCTCACTACAGCATGTAAATACAGTACAGTGGATTTATTTCAACGAGATTGCTTTCTTCCCTTTCTTCCCTGATACTGCATGGGAAGCGCACAACTCTTAGCACTGAGTCTGTGGTGGCAGAGTAATGCTCAGAGCAGTAGCCGGTGGCCTTTACCTGAAATCCTTCCCCAGCCGTGTCAGAGGGTGCTCCTCACAAGGTGGGAGAATTCCTTGTGCAGGCAGCAAGCCAAGCACCATGAGGAACAAGCACCCTGCAGGAACACTGTGGCATGAGAGAGAATTGGCATGGTGCATCTCTCAAGTCCTAAGCCAATACCCAAACAGAGACTTGCACTATTACCCTGTGTGAAAACGACACGAGATCTTGACCAAGGGCTGATTGTTTATGATGATGATGAAGTTCTGTTGAAGTCACATGCCTAGATCTAAGTGTGTCTGGGAGTTTTGTTGAGCCCAAGCAGGTATAAGAATGCTAAGAGGCTTTCCTGACACAAAATCTAAGTGAGGAAGTGTCTCATGTATGACTGCTGATAGCAAATGGCTAAACAATCCAGTTTAGGGAGAACTGGAAGAACTTTGGTTTTGCTGGGAACAAAATGAAAAAGTGAAAAAAAAAAAAAGGCAGATGTCTGTGATACTGGGCCAGTACACTACAGAGCCTAATTTGTTGTGGCCAGAAGATCAAGAAATCCAAGCATGGGTGACTGCAAAATATTTGGGGCAGTTCTGTTCTTTCTTTCTGTTGGACAAAATTGCTTAAGTGCTAAAGTTCAATCTTTCATATTCCTATTTTGCTTTTCAAATATGTGATGGAGGGTTGTGTTTCACAGAAGAGTTCAACTCGATGCACAGAACCCTCTTAGGATTGGGTATGGGTCAGCAAGGAACAAATGCACCAGCTGTCCTTAGAGGATTTCTTTCCACTTCCCTGTCAGAGGCCCAGTGTAGCCCTAGGACTTTTTCCTTTCCAAATATAGTTTAATCCAAGATGACAATATCTGGCAAGCTCAAGTGTATTCTCAGTAAGGATGTTGCACACCTGTTTTGATGGTACTTGTTAATGTCTCAGTATGAAAAGCCAAAATTAGTGCTACAGGTTTGAGAGTTGCAGGTATGACCATTATTTGAAAATTTAGCTACTGGCTTTGTGACTCTTCTTCAAAAAAAAGGCAGCTGAGCATATGGCATCATTGCACATGAAAATGTGTCATGGAATTACTGTTATGTACCAGCCCAGGCTAAGAAGTTGTTGATTAAAATAGCTCAGAAAAGCTTTTGTTGATTGTGTGTGACTGGAACGTAGTTGTTTGGGCTATTTTGTGAACAGGAGAGGAGAAGAGAGAGAAATCTTGGACTCCTTTACTGTGTGGGTAACGACTGCAACACTGTGGCTACTCTTGGCAGTTCATGCAAATGACAATTTAAATGAAAAGTGTAAATAAAATCGTAAGGACCTCTGTAAACTGAGAGCTGTCCTGCTAATATGGGATGTGAACACTTCCTGCAGTCCTGCATGTTTCTGGGGGCCTTTCCAAGGAGTGGCATTGTAGGTGGTTGGTCCTCCCAGACACCATCCCGTGGGGCATGGGAAAGAGGAGCTGGCAGGAGACTCTGCTTGTTGGGAACAAAAAGCTTGAGAAAATTATTTTAACACTGTCATGAGCCATCTCCTCTATGACCACTAGCTTGCATCTAGCCCAGTTATTGACTCCCAAGCATCTGGGCTCCTACTGCATCAGCAGATTTCCATTCAGATGGCATTGCCATTGGCTTAGCTCCCTGACAGAGTGTCACAGGCCCCAGAGAAGGTGCAAGGATTTGTACCAGTATTTTGGATCAGAAAGTGAGGGGAGCAAAGAACAAATCTGAAAAATCACTTTCCATATGTATCCACCAAGTTTAACTGCAGGGGGAAGGCTGCAGGGTCATTGGAAATAGGCTTTTATAACAAAACAGACCTTTCCTTATAATGCTGAAAGTTCCCTCCATTTTCCCCTCTGTTTTTTTTCCTTTTTTTTTTTTTTTTTTTTTTTTTGCTTGCTCTCAGCTGGGAGCTAACTTCTGCTTACTTCTGACCTCGGTGTGGTGAACGTGTGTTTCAACAGGGCCTGTCAGCAGACTGCCAAAGCAGAACTTCTGACCCAAATTGGTGGGACACAGAGAGGCTCCAGTCCCTGGCACACGCCTGCCAGCTGCCTTTCTTAGGGCACATTCATACGGTCTGGGAGTGGATTGTCTCAGTGGTTTTTTAGTTTTTTTTCCTTTAAAAGGCTGATTTATATTAATACTATTTTACCATTAAGACCCCTTTAAAATAGTTGGAGTCAAAATGTTTTGTAACGTGTGTTATTTTTAATCCTCACTTATAATGATGCCTCAAAAGCCTGAAACCAACACCTGCTTCCTTGCTGGATTGGTTTTCTTCCATAGAAGACACTTCCCTTTTTTTTAAACTACTTAGAGTCACCTCATTCTGTAATTAAGGGTTGAAAAGTCATAAATCACTGTCATATTGGATGTGTTGCAGCATATGGGAGGTTCTTACTGGAGAATCTAACTTGTGGGAACATACCTGGCCTTTGTGACTTGGAGGAGAGGAAAAAGGAATCTTCAGTCCTTTGCTCTTCAGTTACATGTCCTTGGAAAAAATGTAATTACCCTCATTACCTTCAGCGTGTGTGTAACTCCTGTTGCTGCGCATTGTGCCAATGATTTTAATCAAATCACATGCTTCAGGGATTCAGCTTGTCAACTCTGAGGGGTAAGAAAGAATGTAAATTTACCCCTTCATGGTTTTTTTTCCTCTTCCACCCCCTTTCCAGCCCCTGGCCTTGCATGCTCGGCTGTGCGCTGTGCTCGAATGACACTGACAGCCAGCTCTGAGGGTGGAACTGAAGATTCCCCCATGTCAGCTCAACAGGAACAGTGGATGATGTTCATTTTCCTCTACAGCACGAGGCAGGGACTGTGAGGCTAGTTTGCTTGCTTATTAAACTGTACTTATTATCTAGTATGTTAGTTTTTGAAAAGTGAGATAATGTATTGAGTAGGAAGCAATTTGGATTGTCAGGAGTTACCAGATTTTTGCAAGATAGCTACTGCAAAAAGAGGTGAAAAAAAACCCCCAAAACACTCCTGTCGAACAGTTGTGCGTGTTTTATGGGATTTGACAAATGGATTTGCACGCACACATGGAAGAAAGGGAGAGGTTAAGGCTTCGGCTTCTCCTTCAACCCGGGGTTGGGATGGCACATTCCCTGCTTTCCCTCGGCGCGGCGGGAACCAGGGCGGGCCCTCAGAGCTCGGCGCTGAGGGGTGAGGCCAGCGCGGTGCCCTCGGGGCGGTGGGACGCGGGTACCCCGGCCCGGGGACAGCGCCGTGTCCCTGCGGGGCCTCGGGCTGCGGGTCCCTCCAGCGTGCAGCAGGTGCCGGGCAGCCCGGCCGGGCCGCGGGGCGGGTCCGTGCGGGTCCCGCCCGGTCCGCGGCACCGCCCCCCGCGCTGCCCGGCGGGGCGGGGGCGCCGAGAGCCCCGGGCGGCCCTGGCTCGGCTCCGCTGCGCTCCGGCAGCGGCCGCCGGCGCGAACAAAGGCGGCGGCGGCAGGCGGCGGTGGCGGCGCGGCCGTGCGCGGCAGCCCGCCCGCCCCTGCTTCCTGGGCCGGACCAGGCGAGGCGGCCCCCGCCCCGCCGCCGAGCGGAGCCGCCGCCGCAGCAGCGCCGGTCGCGGGGCGCGCTCGCCGCCCGTCGCGGGAGCCGCATGTGCGCGGGAGCCGCGGCGGAGGATGGCCGTGCTCAAGCTCGCCGACCAGGTGGGCGCCGCGGGGCGGGCGGGAGCGGGCGGCAGCGGGCTCAGCCTCAGCCGCAGCCCCCGCGGCGGTGCGGGCGGCCGGGGGCGGCCCTTCCCCCTGCCGGGGGCGGCCGCGGAAGCCCCTTCCCGGGGGGCGCCGTGTGGTGCCGGCTCCCCGCTGCCGCCGAGCCGCCGCCGATGCGCTTCTCTCGGCTTGCCGGCGGACATTGTCTGTGTGCGGCCGCCCGGGGGCTCGGGGCCGGGCAGGGCAGGGCGCAGCTCGCCGGGGTCGCGGCGGCAGCAGCAGCCGGTACCGGGCGCGGGCGCTCGCCCGTCCCCGCCGAGCTGTCGCCCCGCGGTCCCCGGTGAAACCCTGACATCTCCCGTCGGTGGGGTGGGATGGAAGTGGATGTCGGCTCGTTTCGAAAGGCCTCTCGGCTCTGCCTATCCTTCCTTTGGCTCTCTCCATCGTTTCTTTGCCGTACCATACGTAGAAATAATTTTTCCTGTCGGCTGCTTACTTAGGAAGTGCCTCTTCGGATACGCTGTTGCTGTTCTTCACAGGCTACTAGGAAAACCCGTAGTATTAAACACTTGGTTCGTGTTAAATTTAGTAATGGGCAGACAGCTGTAATCAGTATTAAAGTATTTCTTATCACTGGTAGCTAGAAGCATTTATAAATATTTAGTAAATTGATATTCTGACGCCCACATCCTGATTTATCCATATACTCTACCAACTGTTACACACTTTGCGTGCTTTAATCTGCTATTTTTAATTCAGCGTGGTCCGCCTGTGATCTGCAGCGTGGGTGTCCTGCAAGGCTCAGACCCTTCCTGTGGGGTTCAGAAGGACTGCCTGCAGCTAGCCCCTCTCCAAATACCCGTACTTGGAGATCACAAGCCTCGCTCGCAGTCTATTTGTGCTTTTCCAAAAAAATCTTCCACACGTACAAAGCTGCCACATAGCACATTGAAAAGAGTTCTGAAAGCAGAAAATGATAAAGCTGCTTCTAAAGTGAAAGCAATACTCTGGGACCAGACTATAATGTGTTTTCATGTGTAACAGAAGGAGGTATTTATGGGCTGTCTCCTGACATGTCCCTTGAATATCCTCATCTTTAGATGTGGTGCTTATGACTGGCAAAGAAAATGTTTCACACCATGAGGCTTCGCTGCCCCATGGTGCACAGACCAAGTCTCATAAATAAGGAGATTCAGGTAGGAGCTGTGTGTTAAAAATCCAAGCAGCAAGCATTAATATTAAAAATACATGTCTTACAAAGGACCAAAATTGTATCATTTCAGTGCTTTTTACATGTTTAGTGAAGCCCTTGAATTTACTGCCTTTAGCATTTTTAAACCTCTGCTGGCATCTTACAGTGAGAATTTTGCTCCAGCAGCAGCAGTAGAAGTCAAAATAGATTTAAGTCAAGTAGATCACGTCTTGATGAAGTCTGTAATGCTGTAGAAAAATGATAGGCTATTGACTTAGGGTTCTCTCTTTTCATCTTCTCTAAGAACCCTCAAAGCAGAGGGAGGAGGCTCCTTAGAGCTGCTGTGACACCCCTGCAGTGTGCCTACTTTGAGAATGCTCAAAATTTTGGTGAATGCTTATCATTGTTCCTGGTCTGGCTGTGGCCTGGGACATAGTAAGACAGGCTGATAATTTTTCTTTGTGGACATATGTTTCCTGTTGTTTACAGAGGGATAGATTGGTCTACCTGTACCCATCCTACTGGATTTCTTTTTATTTCTTTAATTTTCTTCAACAGATCTTTTTCTTTCACTTCTGAGGGACTGGAGGAGGGGGAGGATACATTCAAAGCTAGCTGTGGTGCTTCCTCTTAAAGCGAGAGCAGAAGTTTCTGTGTGCTTGGAGCTGTTGGTGGTGGAGCCCTTCCCACCTGCAGCCTGAGCAGTGTAACCAAGGCACCGGGGCTGTGCCTCAGCAGCCCTGTGTGCATCAGGACAAGCTCTACTTCTCATCTGCGTCAGAATGGAGGGGTGCTGGCCCCAGGCTGGCCCACCTTTAGCTGAGAGAGACACCACAGCAGCAGCCCCGTGTGGTTATAGATAGACTCAGTCAAAACAGAGGTGCATCTCAGCCGAAGAATGATGTCTGGGAAGATTTGTGTCCCTGTAACAACTCCTGCTTGTGCTCCGACTTGCTGGGGTTGTGGGAGCAGGCTCCTGCATTTCTTCCTGCTCTTGAAGATTGAGGCAGCTGTGACAGTGATAACGTGCAGTGATTCAGGAAACGGTTTCCTTTTCCTTAGATATCAGCGGCCACAGCCCACAATGTCCTGCAGTGAAATTTCAGATGCGAGGGACACTCCACGCGTCCCTGCAGCAGTCGGGACCTGGGCTGCTCTTTGTGCACTGAGTGTGAGGTGCTTCAGGTCTTAGTTGTGATGCTCGGGGAAGGTTGACTCTGAAACCAAGACCTCCCTGCCTGTCATTGGGATTTCTGTAGCACGTGCTTCCTTCTGGCTTTTTTGACGTTCATGACTTTTTTGACCAGGGAGGAGAGCATCATGTAGGATATGACTAGAGAACCTCCCTGCTGGGAGTTTAAACATGCCTTTCTCTTAAGTGATCTCTTTTCTCCTCGCCTCCACGCTGGGCTTTTCTTACCAAGTGTATCTAACAGCAAAGATAGCGTTCAGACAGATGAGAAATTAATCACACCACTTCTCATTTGGGCTTTGAAGACAGACAGATGTTACTTGTTGCTGCTTTTTTGATACAGCTGAAAAGTGCTAAAGTGCTGCTACACTTAAACGTTGAAAGAGATTATCGGTTCTTTTGGCTGCAATCACTCCTTAGGCAGGAGAGCTTAGTTTAAGAGTTTAGCATTAGTTTAGGTTACTTGAATTTGCTTCCATTGATGGTAATTATTAGCTCATCAATTGAGCCAAAAGAAACCTGCAAGTGATTTAACCACAGGAAGTGTATTCTACCATCATTTGTTTCTAGATTAATTTCTTTCAGGCATGTAACTGCCACTTTTAAATGAGTAAGTGTTAAGCTGAAAACAAGTTAAAATAATTCATAAAACTTAAACTAATTCATAGGATTATAATCTTTGTGCATAGTGGTGTCTGTGCATTTCTAAACGTTCTGATACTCTAAATATTTCTGTTGTCATATACAAATATTGTAAAACTTGCTCTAAATCTTAACACATTTATCTGGTCCTTTTTTTAACCATCTCTACAGTGAATGTTAATTACAGTAAGCGTGCGAGTTGTTTTAAGGACTGAAAAAACTTTTTTTTTTCCAAGAGTTACTGCTGTACTGTTCCCCATCCAAGTCACTGGCTGTACCTTTTCCATTTCAAGAAGCGTTAGTATTTTATATTGCATGAGGGTACAGTTGTTTATGATAAAAGCCTCTAGCTGTTGCAGTTAAGCTAGAGTTCAGAAGGAGCAGAAGACAAGTGCTCCAGCAAGTGAGCAGCCAGAGGCTTTCAGGTGTGAGTGGCGATCTCAGAGGGGGAAAGTATTGATCTGCTTGTGACTTTTGTGGCAGCTTTTTGAGCAGCAGTTGTTGCCTGGACCCACCTCTCTTATCCTTGGAGTAATCAGCAGATGTAGGGTTCTTCTTGCTGCCACTCTCCCTGCTTGCTGTCTGCAGTTCTTTGCCCAGCTTATTCTTCATACTTGCACCAGGTAACCTGGTTTCTTGAGAACTGTTTTTTTGCCATTTGCAAGCTTTTCCAGAGAAAGCCTGGTAGCTGATGTCCTGTAGAGTGTGCTTTTCATCTTCAGGGTTTCCACTGATGGTTCTGGGCAGCAAACAGACTTGCTCCTGTCAGCACTGTGTGAGAGGGTAAAATATTTTTAATTCTATATGTAAACTTCTGCGATTCAGCCTTTGGAAAATTATTTTGGAAGAACCTTAAATTTCCGTAGTGTCTCTGTCTCATTTTCAGTCTTACCTTGCCAGCTGTGGGGCCTTCCTTGCAGCGTTGCCAGCTGTGCCCACAGGCCTGCAGGTTGTCTCTTTAGGTAACTCCATCCTCTTTTTTTCTGTTCAAAGCCAACCAAGTTGCTCTGTGCAAGGCTCTTTGATTGGGGGTGCCAGCTGTGCCTTCACCTCCATGGCACAGAGGTGCCCATTGTGCCCGTCGGAGGCAGCGATGGTCGGAGCAGGGTGTGCGTGGGGACATCCTGCCTGGCAGAGGCTGATGCCAGCTCTCCACTGCCTATTGTTGCTTGTAGTTGTGCATGTTTGCAGAGGAGACGTTTCATTCTGTCTTTGAAAGGCACTGAGAAGGTTGTCCGTAAATAAAAATAAAATGGGAAGTTACCTAGAAGTGCAGCCTGTGTAGCTGCTTTTAAGAGATGCAGCGCTTGGTGGTTTCATGCCCACACTGCCAAATTCGGTGAGGAGCTTGCTGTAAATCTGAGACAGACACAGCCTCTAGCTAGCCTTGGGCCAGTGCACCTGGAGGATCATTTACTGTGACTTCAGTGTCACCAGCCCAGCCCCTGTATGTACAAAACAACAGAATTACTTTTAGGCTGCCCTTAGAAGCATGCATATGCATGCATAAGGGTAATGAAGCCCAGATAAATGGTTAGTGTAGGTACTTAGGCTGCTATTAACTGCAAACCCTCATCCTGTCTCCTGGTATTTTACCTGTTGTCCTTGATTGCTGAGAGTAATGTAGTGTGACTAGAACTGAAAGGACCATTTCTCTCCCTTTCCCAAATGTTTTCCTGTGTTTGACAGTTCTTTTGCTGACCATTGGGATCCTTTTTATTATGGTCACAGAGAAACAGCATTAAACAGATGTTTAAATAATTTTAAACAGATGTCAAAGATTGTAAAAATCTGCTGGGCGATGGCTGGACTTGTGTCTGAGCACACTTAAAAGCAAAATGAATACAACAGTAACAAATAGTCTCCTAACAAAACCAATTACATTTCCAAGTGATGGTGTATCTAACTTATTTCAGTATCATTCAATTGACAAGAATGTTTTTCTGTGTATCCTTTCTCTCTGACAAGTAAAACATCTGAGAAAATGCCCCTGAATTTGCTCTATGAAATAAGGGTAATGAACCTGTGCCCTGTGGCCACAGGCAGCCCACGAGTTAATTTTGTGTGGCATGAGATGCCATGATTCCTCCCCTCCTCATATTATGACTAGATAATATTCAGGTGTGTATAATAATTTGCAGTCTTCTAAGTGGTTTTGAAAGGGCTCACAGCCAGAAAGAGATAATCCATTTTAGTACAAAATAACTCAGCCACAAAACTAAGGTAATTGTGGGGAAGGAAGGAGGAGGAATTTACCCACAGGAGTGTGTCTCTATTATTTTGTGTGAAATGAAAATGTGGTTGGACCAAAATAACTCCACTGTGGCTGCCACTGTCTTTCTAGAGCCACGATGTTCATAGGTATCATGCATACTGTGAGACATGGCTCCATGCTTTTAAAAATTAAATTAAAACTTTGGAAAAAATGGGACGTGCCAGAATTCCTGGTCTTGTTCAGACCCGTAGGAGTGATTGTTGCTGCCGTTTGGTGTAGATGGCACCTCAGCTCTGACACAGAATCATCGAGTTGTTTAGATTGGAAAAGACCTTTAAGATCATAGAGCCCAACCATAAACCCAACACTGCCAAGACCACCACTGAACTATGTCCTCCATACCTTCTAAATGCCTCCAGGGATGGTCCTGTTCAGAGGAGGTGGCTTTGGGTCACCAAAGAGAACAAGATACAGGCTTGAAAAGGAAGCTGCTTTTTTTTTTTTTTTTTTTTTTGGTCACAGCTTCTGCAATGTTTCACTTCCTGATAATTTTGTAAGCTGTTTCAAGGTAAGAAAGAAGCACTTGAGTCAGGAGGATTTCTGGTGTGGTGTAGTGTGCTCAAGTGTGTCACAGATATTTCTTTAGCAGAGAAATCCTCCAGAAGTTTGCTCTTTGGTAATGCTGGAAAGGTTTGGAGTGGTTGTGCCTAGAGGCCTGGCTGTTTTGAGGGGGGTGTGCCTGTCATGTTAGGGTGTTAGCTGTCTTGAATTGCAGATGGCATCCAGCAGAATTTACCTGCCTGTACTCTCTTGAGGTGTGGTATTTTTTTCGTGCCTGACAAGTGCCTCATGACCTTTCCCTGCTCATCTCTTAAATGAAGATGTCGTTGTCATGGCTACGTTTAGTAGAGAAATAACCACTGCTCCCAGCTTGGGTGTTTGTGTAATGGCTCGGTTCCAGGAAGGTGATGTTTTTATCTGGATCCTTGCTCAGGTTGGACAGCAGTTTTCTTTGACCTGGGAACAGCAGTGACCTGGGAAGCTGGAGCTGGCTGGTCACTGGCTGTGCGTGCTGTGCCTCCCCTGGGGCAGGATTTCGGGTCGGTGTCACTGTCAGCAGCACCACGCAGGGCTGTCGGTCACACTGGGCTGGGAACAAATCCCTGGGACCAAAGAAAACTTCCAAGTGTTGATTCTAGAGGTCTGTGTGTAGCTGATGCTGCTTGTTTGTTGCCAAGAGAGGCAGGGACTGGGAAGTGTTGGTGATGGGAAGGGTTTCCCTGTGCTGGCTTTGCGGTCTGTTCAGGGAGGAGCCAGGCCAAGTGCCTTCTCCCCTTCCTAAAGCTGCCCCACCGTCAGCAGATCTTTGCTTGTGAAATGAGCAGCTTGCTCTTTAGGAGCTACTGTTGGAGTTATTGCTGTCTGCAGCTAATAACTAATGCTTCAACTAACATATTATGGTTTTCAAATAACATATTATGCTTTCTTTTTAATCTCCGTCCAGAACTTTTTCCTTTCAGTGGTACTAAAACAGGTACTAATACTAATCTGGTGTCAACAGATGCCTACAGGAGCCAGATATTGTAGGTGTAAGCCTGTTAGGCAAATGTTTCAAAGTATATTCTGATAGCATTGACCATTTCTTCTGTTTTTTATTCCTGCTGTTCCTGACTGCCCTACATCACATACTGCCTGTGTATGTTGCAGAACATACAGGTGAGCTAAACTTGCTGACAGACTCCCTCTGTATTTTAACCATTTAGTGCATTTTTTTGGCTGTTCCCATATTTAAATTAGCTTTTTTTTTTGTTTCCAGAAGTACATATCTGTCATTTGTCACTTTTTTTGTTAGCTGGAAAGCTTGGGCTGGCAAGTTCCCACAGCTGCTGTCTGTGGCTTCAGCCTTTTTTTCTTTGCTGCACTAGAAACATGTAGCAGCATGCTGTTGGAACCCTTCAGCCTGGTGATGGGTGGGAATCAAAGCATTACAAAATTGCATTTAAAGGGGAGAAATTATTTTGCAGTTTTAACCAAGGGTTTGAGGTCATTCTTGAAGTTTGCAAGGAGTTGGTCAACAAATTACAGCATTTAGTTGTGGCTAGGTAATTGTGACATTCTGAAAGAGGGTGTGCTTTTTGATGACAGGCATTTGCATGTGTTTTGCTTTTGGGGGAAGAAAAATCTTTCCTGTCTGCAGATGTACAACCAAAAATGGAGGCTGTTGAATGAATTTCTTCCATGCAGTGCTGAACCTCCTGGCCTAGCAGGCTTCTCTGCTTGATGTTTGTTCTTCGAGTTACGAGCTGGTTTTTATATACGGACGAGCATTTTTGTGCTGGAATTATTTGTCAAGGCTTGCTCTTTTGTTTTTAAAAGAATACTTGGGGAGAATGCCCTCACAAAGCCCCACTTCCCCCTCGCAGCTGCATGCTACTGGATCTTGGTGAGGAAGTAGGCAAAACCAGAGTAGCTGGCTGCTACATATAGTCTTAACTGATGTACCTGATGGCAACTATTTACTGAGCTAAGGCTTCAGCTCCTTTCCATAAAGGAATTGGTTTCTTATGGAAAACCCTTGTGCTATTGAATTATGTATGTGTAGGATTGCTTCAAGGGCCATGTGTTGATATCCTTAAAGGCACAAAGTCTGCAAATAATGTCTAGTGATGAATAAATTGCTGTCTAAGTGTTATGATTTTTATTCTGGCAATTTTCTGGATCTCATTATATGGCCTGTTTTTTTTGTCCCATCAAGCCTTTGTAATTTTATAGACTTGTTGCTTGAACAAAGCTTGAACTGTTGTCTTTTGTCCATGCAAAAGCTGTAGCAAAATAGTTGTTTAGTGTCTATTTGGTTGCATACCTCTATGTCTCTGTAAGCGAAGTTTTACTAGAAGTAAAGAGCATGTAACTTACAGAAATTTAAGAGTAAAAATGTAAAAATCAAGTATTGCTGTCTGCAGTGCATCAGCTGAAGTGCCAGTCAACTGCACCATTAGGTGCACAAGTTTCACATTCTAAATATGATCAAATAATTTCTGGGAAAGGAAATGAGTGTGAACATTAATAAGCTTTTGTATGCACTTCATCATTAATAATGTAGATAATACCATTCAGGTGGAGAACATAACCCATTTTATCATAGCATCATTTTAACATTCCAAGGTGAAAGAGCCACACATTGCCTTCTGGAATCTCATCCTCGAATGGAGTTTTGCTTTTGGCTGTATCAAATCTAGACCAGCTTTGCAGGAATATGGGGAAGCTGCTTTGTATTTATTGTAGCACACTGGTAGCAGCACCTGCCTTGCTGTGCTTCTGTGTATAAATTTTTCCCATACTTACAAGAGATAAAGGTGGACATCATGTCCTTTTCACTAGTGTTTTTATTGCCTCTCTAGGTGTTTGTTTTGGTAGTTTTTTGTAATAAAGGTTACTTCTTTTGTCTTCTGTGCAATAAGGCAGCACAATAAAGCTGTGCCTGTGCTGTTGGGCATTCCTGGCTGCAGTAGGTGGGTCCACAGGCCACCAGGCTGGGCTGGTGTCACTGCTGGAGCCAACCCTCTTGCCATGGGAGCTGGTGCCAGCAAGGAGCCTGGCATCTTGGAGCTAGAATCCCACAGGATTATCTGGTAAAATGCTGATTTGCTCAGCGTGATCTTCAGTTGTTTAACATGCCAAGGGTAAAAAATGAAAGAACAAGGGCCTGAAGTACCCCATATTGTCTTTATGCTTCCAGCTGTTTTAATGTGCTTGCCAATACAACATGCAGCACTTATCTCCAATTTAAAATCAAGAGAGGGATTTATTTAGTCATTGACTCCAGGAACACTTCCAAAGTGTTCTACCAAGCAAGTAAATGTGGTGTGCCAGGTTCTGCAACCATTGCTTCTGTTTGAGAGGAGCAGGCTTAGGTTAGTGATCTTGTTGCACCCTGTGTGGCATGAATCAAGCCTAGTATGAGGAATTTTTTTTTTCATTTAATGTAAACAAGCCTTGATCTTTTAGCTATATGCATAATCCTGCTCCTCTTTAGGAGATGTGGCCCTGCTTCTGGTGGAGTTTTCTGCAGGTGGAGCCTGCGGCTCAAATAACCTTGGCTGGTCACAAATCTGAGAGGTTTTTTTTAAGAAGCTGCCAAGGTGGCTTTAGAGTTCGGAGAGAGGGAGGTGGAAGGAGAAGAGCTGCCCTGGGGAGCTGAGGCAGAGAGCAGGAGGGATGGTAGGAGGAGGCAGAGGAGAAGGCAGGCACTGCCACTCCACTGTAGCTGGAGGTGCAGTGCTGCTGCCTGATGCCACTGCCCAGAGAAGGTGCTTTTTACCCTTTTCACAGGTGGAGAACTGGGTTGCAGAGAAACTCTGTGACTTGAGGTCAGGCTGAGAAGGGAGCTGGTGACCGAGCAAGAGCCAAATCCTGATTTACCTCTTTCAGTGGCTGATTCACAGCGATGCCCTTCCTTCCCACAGGTTGTTTTAATGCTGTTTACCATGTGGGCTGATGCCAATCTCATGATGTTGCAAGGTGAGGAATGAATGGTGGCATGTGTTGTCATAGTACAGTGTTAAATTCAATGAACATACTGGCTTTTTTAGATACTTGTATATTTTACACTTCTATAAAGTGTAAAATCAGCATTGGTGCTGCTTAAGAGCAAGTGCTCAGTTAGGAAATGGTTTCTAGGTCACCTGGTAGGTGAAGACTTATTCTGGCTGATTGCTGTGGGTGGCTTGGTCACTAATCCTGTGTCATGGGCTTAGTGTTGAGTCCTGGCAGCGCAAATGGTAAAAGTGAGATCAGCCTGTTATGCATCAATGCTGTTTGTTTAGCCTAAATGTCCTAATAATCCAGGACTGCCTGACTCTGCCATGGAGCACACATACACATGAAGCTGGGTCGTTCAGATAAATGGAGATTAGCCTCTCAAATCTGAACACTTACTGTCAGTGGATTAGATGGTGCCCTTTGGGTACATTTCACACAAGGTCTATTTCATTTCTGGCTCAAACTCAGCAGTCTTAGAATCATAAAATCATTTAGGAAGGAAAATACCCTTAAGATCATTGAGTCCAGCTGTTGAAAACACCATTAAACAACCGTCACAGCTGGCACACTGTACAAACTCATCAGGATACAACGCAGTCTTCAGCAGAAATGTTTGTGGTTTAACCCAGTGCTGGCTGATTCCCATACCATGTTTGAGTCATTTAGATACCTCCTCAAGTAGGGATCAATAAATTTAAATTAACACAGGTAATCCACTTGAATACAAAGCAGGCATTTTAAACATATTCAGAAACCTCACCCATGTCTCCTCACTTAGCTCTGCTTATTGCAGGTAAATATTTACAGACATGTAATCTAGTTCCCAATTAGAAGAAGTTGCTCCTTCCAGAAGCACTTTCAAGAAGACTGGTAAATTTGTGCATCACCCCTGCTTCCCAGAGGATTGTTAATTCTTTTCTGCAAACAGTAGCAAATGGAGCCGAACAGATTTGCCCTCCTCCACAGAGAAGGGTAAGAGTAGCTAAACCAGCCATGTAGCCTGTGTAGCTCCAAGGGTGAATTATCCAGACCTGGGTTCTCTGAGGATGTGCCCACTGTTGGTGGGGAGATCAGAGCCCAGGAGCACCTGCACGCTGTGGCTTGGCAGGTGCAGCTACCTGGGGTAGCTGGTTACAGGAGCCTTGCCTTTATCCTCTTCCTACAGGCATAGGCACAGCTTTAACACTAATCAGGCATTGCATTTGGGATCTCCCAGTTCCTGTTCCTGGGCAGAGCTTGCATGTCTTTAATGGGTTTTTATGCATGCTTCTTGCCCTCCAAGGCAGGTCTGTGATTCACCAGAGAGCTGTCTGGAAAAGGAGAGACAAATGACAGCAAACCACAGAGCAGGCACATGATCTTCAGCACTTCTTGTTCCCGCGGGGCTGGCTGAAGGCAGCTCCAAACAACTGTCTGAAAACCCTTGTGTGACTCCTAAAGGATGGCTGTGTGCAGACACATGGTCTCCAAACCTTTAAAGACCTGCACACTTTCAGATAGTTGTCTGGGGAACTCTTCAGTTGGCTCTCTGGTAGGGGCAAAAATTAAAAGGAGGTGGACAAATAGGTGTAACTCAGTGCCTGAAGCCTCCAAAAAGCTCTAGCATAGAGCAAGCTTTCTCCTAGGGCTTGTGTACAGCTGCCTGGCTAGGACCAAGCAAATAGGGAAGGCTCTGACCCACAGAAGTAACAAAATCACTTCATGTATTTTCTTTCCCTGTGAGATTATTGATCCCAGAAGGCACAAAGGAGTTCAAGAGTCTTTTTGATCTTTGTTGCTGAGGTGAAGTTGGATCATTTGCTGTGAGCTGATTTCAGTTGTGCTTGGAAATTTACTGAAACAGCTACTCCCAACATAACTATTCTGAAGAGATATTTTGGTGTGGGTGCTCATATTCTTGCATAAGAGCGTAGTTTGCTGGTCTGTCTTAGTGCACCATGGAACTAGAATAATTGCTGACTAATTATTCAAGAACAGTGCTTTTGGTAAATGCCTGAGCACAGAAAAGCCCACTACAAAGAACAAAGACACCCCCCACCCCACCCTGATTCCAAAGAGGAGGTTCTTCCCAAGGTATTTAAATAGTTCTGTTCATTCATGCCTGTTCAGAAAAGAGCAGTGGTAAGTTTTATGTTGCATGGTTTAAAATATTTCATATTAATTAACAAACAAGTACCAATTAATTTTACATTATGATGCTTAAGGGGTAGACTGCAAGGAATGGTATTTAGCTGTGGCTCTTTGGCAATTATGACCTTGTATATAATAACAGACTCAATAAATTCTTGATGCGAGAGAGCACCATTAATCAACACAGAGTTAATTAACTGTGCTGCTTACTTAGGAAGTGCTGTGCAGAAAGGTCTGAATCTCTGCAGTGCTATAGACTGAAAATGTTTGATTTGTCTGATACCTGCCTTGTTTACATAGAAATTTCCCTCAAAGTTGATGCTGAAGAGGGAGCAACACTTCCTCCAGGTGACTGAACACTGGTCCCACAGGTTGTTCTCTTCTCTCTGACACTTTGCCAGACCTTACGTGGGTCACTGTGTCACTTAGGCTTTCTGTCACCTTTCTGTACAAGGTGGAAGCCTTTGGATGAGTGCTGGTAATAGAAAATGCTCTTGCATCAGTGGTTTTGTTCAGGTTAATCCTGTAGGACTGCAGGGAAATTAGGAATCAGTGTGATAATTAACAGTTAATACTCATTAGCTCTAATTTAGACTTTACACAGGACTGTTATTTTCTTGTGTGTTTATTTAATAATTTGAAAGGTAGTTCAAAAATGGGAAAATGAACAAGATTCATCACACCTTCAGAGAGAAAAGCATTCAATCTCTGGACCACTGGCCCCTCCACACTCCAAACAGATCTTGTCATTTTCCTGAATATATGATACTTATGAGTATGAAACTATCTCAGCCTTTTGGAGTGGCCATCCTTTTGTTGGCTCAGTGTGCATATTAATGTGAAGGATGGATTTGTAACCTGGCATTGGACATTTTTAATCATCTGGCTTTTTGGCTGTCCCTTGAATAACTTTCATATCTGGGGTCACTGTAGACTGTCACAGAAGGATTCAAAGGTCTGAGCCAAGCTTTAAGCTTGCTGAGAACAGTAAGAGCCAGTCTGGAGAGTTTGAGTTGCTTCAGTATGAGAGAAATGAGAGAAAACAACTGCTTTCTTGCTGCTGGAATGTGAAACCTCCTGAGTTCATATGCCCCTTTTTTATTCTTGAAGTTAATTTAACTTAGAGGTAGAGCACAAACAATTTTCTTT
The DNA here is from genome assembly GCA_026261815.1 of Monarcha castaneiventris obscurior. Classification (NCBI taxonomy): domain Eukaryota; kingdom Metazoa; phylum Chordata; class Aves; order Passeriformes; family Monarchidae; genus Monarcha; species Monarcha castaneiventris. The sequence continues at coordinate 6,034,098 of JAMPIT010000879.1, forward strand.
CTTTTCTTTTTTTTTTTTTTTTAAGTAAGTGCAGTTAAGTGTAATCCTTCATCTTCTTTCCTCTCTCTGCCACCTGGGCTGTTAGTCTTAATTAGAGCCTGTTTAGCAAACAGCTAATACAAGAGTGGCTTAGTACACTACCACAAGATATGGCAACCAAAGGGCCAGAAATAGATGAGCAAAAACTGTGTAGTCTGAAAGTGTCATGGAATGCTTTTAACCATTTAGAATGATGCAAGTAATTATAGAGGCCTGAGGGTGGGGAAGGGAAGGAGAGAGGAAGAGATTTTCACTTTAGATCTTAAGGCAGAGGAAAGTGATGGTTCAGCTAATCTCTCTTCTGCAAATGGGATTTTTCTGCCACAGCCACACAGCTTCTGTATTTGATACAAAGGAAGGCAATAATTCTTAAATGATAGAAAAACAACTTCTTTTTTTCCCCCCCCCTGCTTTTTTACTACCCACTCTGGGAAACAGAAGTCAAGTGACACCTCTTCTTATTAACCCCAAAGCGTAGCTGGTGGTTACGGCCTGGCGTTCCTACTTTTCCGCCCTCCCATCCAGCTCCCTCTTTCAGGGGCTGGAGTGGCTCTTGCTGGCTCTGGAGGCTCATCCTGTGCTCCAGCTGCCTTGCAGACAGCACATTCAGAGAGGCTGCTGCACTGAGGTATGCAGCACGTTCTCAAATTCAGCCTTGGGCCTGGCTGTTCACGAGCCGCGGGGGAGGCAATCCAGTGAATGGGCAATACTGCCCTAAGCTGATACTAACAACAGCTCTTCCATTTGATGGTCCCACACACATCTGTTTTAAGATATGCACTACATAGTACATGTATAGATCCTTAACATTTGTTTCTTTGGATTTCTGAGTCGCCTTCAAGCATGGTTTTCTTTAGATCCATGCATGTTATTCCGTGTTTTGAGAAGCCCTTTCTCTCTTGCCTGTATATTAGCAGAATTTTTCCTTCCTCATACCTCTTGTGTTTTCAGAGTATGGTGGAAGATGGTTTGTGCTTTGCCCTGTACCCAGCTTGTGTCACAGAGTCCAAGTATTGGGCTTTACGCCTTGCTTTTACCCCCTTTTATGTTTCTAGCCCACTCTCTCCATTCTTTTCTTTGCCAACTGCCAGAGTGTCTTCAGTGCTGTGAAGTCAGATGAAAGGCAGCAGTTAAAGCTCCCTTTGCAGCAGTCCTTCCCTTGGGTGTGCTGGTAGAAATCCCTTGGATCTCTGCTAAAGTTTCATCATCCCCTTCACTCTTAGCTTCAGAAGAACTAGGATCGTTTTCTCCTGACACCACCAAAAAATCTGAGCTGGGGGCAGTACAAGCAAGAGTCATTGGTTTTCAATAGTCTTAGGTATCATATGTCATTTTGTGGTTTATCATTTCTGATGATTTCATGAAGAGATTTTTCTCCATTCGTTTTGGTCTTATAAACAGCTCATATTTTTTCTCTTACAACAAAATGCACATGATTTTATGAAAAAGTTAGGTGTAAGCTGAAGATGACAATACTAAAGATTGGTTGCATGATGTGGAAGGTATACAAGTAATGGATGCAGTCAGAAAAGGCTGAAAAACTGAAATGTAAAATAGCCATAGCCATGTGAAATTTTAGATTTTTTTTGAGTATGTGAAGGATGGGGAAGAAACAAGACTGGAGACAGGCAAACGTTATGCCTATTTTAAAAGGGGGGAAGTGAGGAGCCAGGGAATTAGTGTAATGCCAACATTGTGAAGTATACAAAGCAATTTGTTGGTCAGATTTGTAGGGTATCTAGATGTTGTTAAGGTAATTAAAAAAGAGAAAACCACAGAAAAGCATGGAAACAAATGTCCTAAAGAAGCACCCATAGCTTTACTTTTTTCTTACAAAGAGTCAGAGAGGTGGGAAGGCTGGTATTATTTCAGATTTTGGAAATACAATACCATTTGTTATAGTTGCTTTATGTTTTAAAAGCTCTAAGTATGGTGAGGTGCATCCTGGTTCCCCAAATTTCAGCAGCAGTTGAACTTCCCTGTATTTAATGGCATCCAGCCTTTTTGATAATATGAGAGAGGGAGGGTTGTGATGTTAAAAAGTCTTAAAATGTCGTGTTCCCAGAAGTCTCTGGCATGACAGAGTTTCTGTAGATTCTTAGAATCTCAGGGCTTCTGAGAAGTGAAGTCTCTGCTGCTGATTTTTCTACTCTGTTCAGGGAAATGGGACTTGGTGCACATTTTTTGAAACTTGCACCAGCAAGCAGAAACTTCCCCGTAAAGGCCCCGGACTTCTGTGAGCTGCTCCAGTGGCGAGGGGAGTAATAGGGAACAGTAAGTGCTGGGCTTGTTCCTCATGAGTGTGGTGAGAGAGGTGACACCTGGGCAATTTTCAGCTGTTTCTAAACTGGGAAGCTGATAAAAGAACCTACTTCTTCACCACTGTATCTTCACCACTCCTTTCTTGTGACTCTTCTTTGCAGACCTTCAGACGGGATCTCTTCACTTTCAGCCAGTGGTGCAGCTTTCTGATCAAGCTTTTGCCATGGCTGCAGCAAACTTGGTCAATAATCCAGGAAGAAAGACACTTTTGGCATGGATAAAAATGACAGGATTTTGTTGCCAAGGCAAGCAATTCCAGTTTCAGCATGCAAAGGGGAAAAGTATTCCATTGTCTAGTTTAGTGAAAGCTGTAAAACTGAATGAAAATAAATGTACTCTAAAATATGTAAGGAATTTGACAGTGTCTGAATTTACCCAGCATTATAAGGTAGCAATGGTTTGTAGATACTGAGTCTTCTCTTCAGAAGCATTTTTAATCCTTAAATGGTGCACTGAAGTTGCTTTCTTGCATTCCAGTATAAATATTTCCAGCATGTTACAAGACAGATGAATGAATGGAAGGGAGAGAGATAAAGTGATGTTTTCTGATAAGAAGGTTTCTTCTTAAGAAGCCTAAAAGAGCTGTCTGTTATGGACATTTTGATTCTGTTGGTAGAGCTGAAGGATGATTGAACGGAAATTTTAATACTAGGATGTGACATGAGCCTCTGTATCAGATTTCCTCCTTGAAAAAGACTTTTGCCTAATAGCTTACCAGATGAAGGAGTTAACCTCTTATAATATTTGTTATATATTCGGAATTCTGAATATTTTATTCTTCTGGCTGCAGCTAGACAAACCAGAATTTCTGCTGCTTATATGGATTTTAAAGGTTTGATATATTTGGCTCCTTTCTAACTTTATAATAAGTTCCATCTGAAAGGAACCGTGATTTAAGAGAGTTAAGAGAACAGATATCTATACACAGCAGATTTGAGAGTACATTTATGTACCTGTTTCTTACGACTGTAGAACAGACACTAATTGCTTGAGAGGCCTTCAAGGTGAAGAGAATTTAATCTTGAAAACAAAGGACAAGTTAGATGACGAGAGGAACAGTAGGGAACGTGATTTCCGCATGCCTCAAATACCTGGGACAGGTTATTTTGTGATTTGAGAAGCTTTTGTGATAAGGTAGGAGCTCTCTGTGGCTGATGCCAGTTCTTTCTTTGAACCCCATGCTCTCAAACCACATTGTAAACATTACCTTTACCTCAGTGGGTTGGCTGGGTCTCACAGATAGATTTAATGCATTCTTGAGAGCATTTGAGCTTGTTGATCTCTTTCCCATTCCAGTCAGTTCCTAATGAAACCACTGCAGGTGCTTGTTCCAAACAGAGGGATCCCCTGAGGGAGGACTGGGGTAGAGAACAGGAATGATCCACTGCTATGTTCCCATTGGGAAGAAGCAATACAGACATCATGCTTACAGCATTTCCTTGTGCAAATGTTAGGAATTGTCTTTCCAGTGGCCATGCTGTTCCAACGTGGAGTCTTCAGCATTGCTTTTCCTCCTCCCCATGAATGTAGAACGAATGTCCCATCTGGTTTTGTAAAGGTGTGAGTTTGCACACAAGCAGCCACACCTCCCTGGTGTTCAAGGAGGCCCTGACCTCCCTGCAAGCTTCCATGGCAAGCAGTGACCCCAGTGTTTGCAGTTCTGGGGCTGCTTGGCCGAGGTGAAGCCACTGTTCAGAAAGGAGTGGTGCTGTTTCTTCCCTCTTACTGTATTCCTCCAGAGCTTGTTAAAGTCAGTATACACCGTTTGGAGTTATTGGCTTTGTGTTGCCAACGCTTGAATCTTTCATAAAAAACACCATCTTTCCCACCTCATCCTGGCTCCAAATGGTTATTAAATTCAGTGTGTTGATCCCCTGTGACATTTCTCTCCTTGTTATCAGAGTAGCTGAGACCCTTTGGCTGCCTTTGCTTTTGCCTTCCTGAACTTTGTCTTGCTTCCTTTTAAACCACCCAAAGACTGTCTCTGAAATTGTCTTATAATTATTTTCATCTGTTTACTTTCTTTGAATTTTCCTCCTGCTGTATGCTTGTCTTCCGGAGCTATTTTTTGCTTTATTTTCTGTCGGCTGTGATTTTGCTTGGCTTATGCTCTTGGCACCACTGCTGCCTTGTAGAGTTTCTGTAGAGAGAGGGGGCCTCTGCAGATGGCCTGTGGGCAAGCTGCTGTGGCCAGGGGGATCAGCTCAACACGTGTCCCTAAAAGCAGCACCCAGCTGGAAGGTCTGGTGAGGCAGAGCAGGTATTTCTTGTTAAATGAGGAATGCTTTGTGTGGCTGCACACACATGTGCCAGGGATGATTTTACACCCAAGTGCTTTGCGAACACTGAAACTTCCAGATAGTTTCCCATTTCCTGGTTGAAACTGTTTCAGCAAAAAAATTCCTCATTGAAAGTCATTCTCTATCACAGGGCCATAAATACTGTGCCTTGTATTTTGTCTTCTGTCTGGCTTTGAAGTATCTGGTGCTAAAATATGTGTGTGAAGCACTCTGTCATGCTTAGAAGGCACCTACTTTTATAGCTGCAATTTGGTTTCTAAAAATGTTGACTATTTTATTAAAAAGAATTTATTTGGGTGTGTGGCTTAAAACAGCAGTAAAGCCATATCCTGTCTCTAAAAGGTAAGTGTTATTGAATGTTGAGGAATGTGTTCAATATACAGATATAAATTAAAAATTCAGTCCCTGAGTGCTGTAATAAAACAAGTTAGGACTAAAATAGCGATAGGCCTGTGAGTTTTATTATGTCATTGCAGGAATTTCTGTGAACAGTGCATAGAAGACCTGGATTATCTGAAACTGGCTGCCCAAACCAGCCAGGGCTCCTGCTCCCTAGTCCTAGGAGCCAGGGAAGTGAGGATCAGTTCCCTCTGCTGACTCAAGCACTGCTGGCCAAAGGAACTCCCAAAACTGAGTGATGCTCCAATGTAGCTGCCCTAGCAAGATGCCTTGCAGCTGTGTGATTTCACTTTAATTGGTCCTATCTGTTTTATTTCTGGAGTCTGTCTTCCCTCTCCTTTAAGTCACAATTACTTTTCCCCTGAAGGCTGTCTTGAAAAGGTGGCAGTATTTTACTTTGCACAGTATCTCTTGCATCCTTTGGATACCTATGTAAAATGTCAGCTTGATTGTGACCCTGACAGCCAGCAAAGGAAACGACTTGCAGGGCAGCTCGGCTGCCTTGCTGCCAGCTCCTCTGCCCAGGCTGTGCCCACCTGAGCATCCTGAACTGCTTATGAGCACCTTGCTCTAAACTGCTCCATGGAATAACCTGTGCCTCAACCTGTGCTGTTCTGGGATTTCTGAGACCAGCTGGCCTGGCTATCAGAGCATGCAGAGGCTCCTTTTTATTTGGAGGAACAAGTCATGGGGAATCTTGATCTTCTGAAAGACATTCATTGCTCGTTTTCTTTGATTCCTGTTTCACCTTTTGAGGTGAAGATGACATGGCAGGACAAAGTAGTGGCTTGGAGGGCTGTCTGGGCTTTGTGGGGCCATCTGTTTTGCAGGCCTGGTATTAACTCCCTGCATATGTGTTGTTGCTCTGCAATCTGTTTGTACAGTATGTGCAGGTTCAGAAGAAATGTGCAGCAAGCAGAGGAAATGCATTTGTCTGCTGCTGGCAGAGACAGCAGCCCTGCAGAACTGACTTAAAATACGGTTGTTTGCTTGTGGGATAAGTAGAAATAGCTCTTCTCTGGTTGTTAAGCAATTTCTTTGAATGTCGCTTGCTTTTTGCAATTAACCTCTTGCAAAATACCTTAATGAAACCTTCCTGGCATTTTTGACCCCCAGCACAGCTACTGGGTTTATTTCAGTTGTCTGTAACAATAATGGCAAATATTATTGCCATTCAGGAACTACCTTTTAGATGTGCAGACATAAAAGCTTGGCTCCACCAAAATTTATGGGCATGTTGCCATTACCTTGAGCAGACTAGCATTTCCCCCTTGGATGTTGGCTCCTGATCCTGGGAATGCTCAAGAGACAGCCTTGTTTGCGTTTCATATGTGTCTGTTGGCATGAGCTCCTTGGGCTGGAATCGCTGTGCTGGTGGAGCATCTCTTGGAGGCTTCATACTCAAGTATTAATCCAGATGAGTAATTTAATACAGATTGTATTTAGAATTTTGGAAGCTCACCCCTAATTTCTAACTTTGTCTTTAATTTAGGTGTTAATGCTGGGATGACTGAAATAGGCTGTTGTAATTGACTGTGTCTTGAGCCTGCATGGTGACAGCACAGACAGATCTTGGTCTTGCTTTTAACTTAATGCCTCGTAATTTCCTTAGGTTAACAAAGCATGCTGGGGGAGGCAGCTGGCCGTGTGAGGCATCTTGGAAAGGGTGGAAAAGATCTGATGAAGGGTTGGCATTCAGAGTTCACCCCCTGGAAAGACCAGGGTGCCTTTTGGGATTGGCATCAGTAAGTCTTTTGCTTGATGGGTAATACTGAGAACAGACACAGAAACCAGCTGGGTAAAGTGGTGATGTAGTGACACATAAAACACTGCTCTGCTTTTCAGCTGGCTCCTCCTGGGATGTGCTCCTCGGGTGCTGCACTGTGGTGGCTGTGCTTGGCCTCCACCCCTAAGTGGGCACATGGTGACAGTCATGGGGTGGCCAAGTACCCCGAGCTCTTGTCCTGGCTGCAGCACTGGCTCAGTCCCGTGGCCAGGCTCAGCTGTGGCCCTGCTGTGGTGGCTGCCACGCTGTGGGATGTTCAGGAGATGCCCCTGATCTCAGAGGTGTCTGGTACCTGCTGTAGGCACCCTGCCAGAGGCAGATTTTGGCACAACACTCCCAGGTACAGCCTTGCCATGTTGCTCCATGCCTACATCCTGATGAGCTGCCTCTCCTTCCCAAGCCACAGATACTCTGCTCCCTGTGCACCAGGAATTTCCACTCTGGTGCCATGGCTGTGATCAAGGTGTCCTCCATGGCTGGGCCATGCACCAGCCATTGCACCAGCTTTTACCCTTGCCAGAAGGAAAATATAAACTCTGAACACAATCTTGCACTTGTGGTTGAGTCTGTCATTTTTTGTGGCTGCTGAAATAGCCTGCAACTGGAGTGGTTTTCAGGATGTTGCTGGAAGGAATGGAATGGAAAATCATGGGGGTGTATCACATGGCACGGGTTCAGGAATTGTCTGGCACCTCTTGCTTTAATGTGATGAGCTTTGCTGCATTCGTTATCCTCCTGGTGACTCCATGCATTGGGCATTCGGGAGGACAGGAGGAAAGGGTGTTCCTTTGGTAAATAACATTTACTCTGTGTGTGAAATACCCTTATTTTCCATCTAATCTCATGTGGGGATGGCAGTGCTGTTACTTCCTGACTAAGTACTTGATACTTGCTTTCTGTCCTAACCTCTTCAGTGATGTTTTCAGCTGTTACCCAGTTGTCTTTTTGCACCCAACCATGTTTAGAATAATTTATATCCCTTTAAAATCCCTGTGAATAGCTTTATTCTGGTACCAGTATATTTGACAGCTGTCACAAACAAATGCCTGAATTTCTGAAGGACAGGACTGGAAGTGACATATACTGTCCTTTGTATTCTGTATACCTGGTTCAAAGCTAGGAAAGGCTCATTTTTTTATATGATAGTAAGATTTAGTTCAATTTGTTATTAGTGATGAAGTTCAGGGATCTCTTTTCCTCCCAACAAGGCTTGCAGAAGTACCTGTAAGAATCTGCTCAGGTAATGTGAAGATGAAATTATTTAAGTCTAAACATTATAAGAAAGGGGAGAAAATGATACAGCTGCCAACTGCTTATTTGTTAACTGTATTATTTTAGACACTAAGGAGGGTTTTACTGATTTTGTAATTAGTGAAAATACAGTTTCTTCATGTCATACTCATGATGTTAGTTGCAAGTTTAAATGAATCTGCTGTCTTCAATTACATGTAAGCTGCATATCAGTTTGCTGCACTTAATAACAAGAACATTCTGTAATTGAGGTATTCTGCACTGTGACAGACAATTTTATATAAACAGGTTTTTATATGCCACCGTCATTTCTAGTATTGAAGGATCAGTGGTCCATGAAATCAGATCTATGTGGCTATTCCTGGTGTATTAGCATTACCTAATTTTCTGTGACAAACTTGGGGAATACAATATGGTGAAGGGTTTTGGTTGCCTTTGTTCATCTGGAAGTGACCTTCATTATATGTTAACTTGGCACACTGCATGACATTCTGTCCTGGTTGCCTAGATGTACAAATAGAGATGATAAAGTGACAGCTGCCTGTTTTTCTAGATGGACAGGTACTAATTCAGAAGAAGAATGAGAAGCCCACTGTTCAGCAGGAACAGTGAAAATTGTATAAGTGAAAAGGTACATGGTTACATGTTGTGTAGTTTTAGCAAGGTAGTTTTAAAAGAACTGTAAACAGATTTGTGCATATAATGAGCAGTAATAATTTCATGTTTTGTAGTACTCTGTACAAAATTGAAATACAGCATATGAGTTCATGTGTCAGCTCATGTTATCTTTAAGAATTAGGAGTATTGTAAGCAGCATATGCACCTACATGAAATATTAGTAAGCTGGGAATAAACTCTTTCCAAATGGATCCAGTTTGAGAGGTGCAGCTCTCAAGTGTAATGTCGTGTTGTGCTTCTGCTGCAAATGGAAAGATTTTGAAGCCGCTTTCAAAATGCAGTGTTTAATATACATTATACACACACTGTGTATGTCAAAATACAGCTGGAGTAATGCCAGGAGTAGTACAACAAAAGATAAAACAGAAACAGAGACTGGAAATTTTCTACAGAGAACAATAGTGTGAGCAAGTTGTCACACATCAGAGTATGAATAGAAGCTTAAGCTCGCCTTCTTTCGAAGGTTGTATTGTATTTGTGATTTGGAAAACAATATTACAACATCTTAAATCAACCCTTATATGAGCTTCTGTGCCTGTTGGTATAACCTTTGTTCCCTCCCTAAACCACAACATTGAGAAGCTGTTACCACTTTCTTTAGGTCCCGGCAAAGCACAGTGGGAAGTTTTAGACTGACTTGGTGGAATGTGTTCATCACCAAACTGCTGACCGGGAATGGGTCCAGGCCCTGCTTCCCTACCCAATGCCACAAATTCTCCCTGCCCTCTCTTGAGAAGAAACATCCCATTATTTCTAGTCAGTGGGACATTCCCACCAGCAGCCCAAGAAGCTCAGGAGTGGGACAGACCTTGCTGGTCGCACACTGAAATAACTACGCCTGAAGTTAAGAGCTACAGATGTTTATTCTCAGATGTGTCGTTAGTTCAAAGCAGGCAGTGTTGAGAAGACAGAAGGGTATTGTGTTCAAGGAGCAAGGTTGACTTCTGTGCTTTCTCACAAGATAGCTTACGTGGGTAGGTTTTGGAAATTTTCCATGCAAAGGCAAACAAACCATGTGGGCAGCAGTCAGGGCCCCAAAGATAAGGCAGTGTAGCAGGGTTTGTGCCACGATTTCTTTTGCTGTGCCTCATTAATAATGAAAGAACTGAATGATATAATGTGGACTAATGCCTGGCAGGAGAAGCAGTGGCCTGGATTTGACATTAAGTTGGTGAAAGTGAGTGAGACTCTCTTGCTTCACCCCACTCATTGTTATTCCAGTTGAATTGAAAACTACTTTTACTGTCTCCTGCTGTCTCCTTTTCTGTCAATCAGATGGGAGTCACAAACTAAGCTGCACAAGTTGAGGCTTTTTATCTGGAAAATACTTAGCAATTCAGAAAATTCATTAATGCTCTGTTTCACTGTTGAGCTTTTTTTTGTTGTGTCCTTCTGTCTTCCCTGTTCTCAAGTGTTGTGAGATCCCACCTTTGATCTGACTGATCCCTGAGAATGTGATTAATTTTGGCAGGTGGAAGCTAACCTCTGCCTTCTGGATTGAGGATGGAAGTCAGTGTAGGTTTCAGGCATTGTTGTAGAATTGTGATGGTATAGCATAGCTTTCAAATACTTCACTTGTTGTCTGCTGAGATAAATTCTGGGAACTACTTCTTCAGCATGTAACAAATGTGAATTCTGTTCAGAGTATGAGTTCTCCTTCCTAAAACTTCTCAGCTTTCTCTTCTATTCCTTGATCTGCAGCATGTTCAGAGGATGCTTACAAGATGAGGTTTGAAAAATGAGTGATGCTTTTAATCTGTGCAGAGACTTTTCAGCCACAGATGTCCTGTCTGCATTTTCTGTGTGCTCTTGCAGTTTGAATTTTTCAAGGTTTGCCAAGTGATGAAGTCTCTAAGCTCAGGTAAAATTAATTGGATGCTATAAACATCCTACTTCCCTCCTTCCATGCCTTAATGATGATCTCATTCCTCTATGCAGTGAAATTTAGGATTGTTATAAACAGGAAACATTAGCAAAACAAATTGGCTGCACCCACCCCTAGAACTTCAATTATATTTCAAGACCTTGTTTGAACAAAATAGACTGTATTTGTGCAAAAGCATGGAGCTCTGATTATATCACTGTATTAGAAAAAGGGATTGTAGTAGTATGGGAGAAAATAGCAACTTTCACAAGAAAAACTGGAAGACATCTAGTTCTAAACTTGGCAGAGTTAGTTGGATAATTGAAGGTCTGGCAGGTCAATCTGTTCCATGCTACAGTCTAACAATTTTATAATTGAATCTGCTTCCTCCTTCTTTCTCCCAAATAAATTTGGCAAAATGGTGTTCTCTCTCTAGCATGGGGAATAATGAAACTTATTGACCATGACTGTGAATTACCTGGTGAACCCTGCAGAAGCAAGAGAGATACTGTCTTTGTGAGTCTCTTCTCCAGATTTATTAGGGCTCATTAAAAAACAGTGATAGTGCCCAATTATTGCTTATACTAAAGTGTGCTTGTAGGTTCATTTTCATGAGGCACAGAGATTAAAAAACCCCCAACACCAAAAAACTATACAAAAAAAACCCCCAACCATCTTTTGGTAGCTTTTAAAAAGAGATATTAAGTCTAAATTGTAACTGCAAATGTATTTTAATTTTCTAAAGCAGTTTGCATGTCTGCAGATTGCCTCTACTGGGGGACAGTGACTCCAGCTGCTAAGAAGGCTCTCATTTCTGTACCTGGGTGGGCTTCATGCCTGCATGGCCACTGCCTTCTCTGGGATCACGGGGTTTGTGGTTGAAGTACCTTTGCACCCTCCTTTATTATGTACCTGTGCTGTAGGCTGTGGGGAAACCTTTTTGCTGTTCTTTCCACCTGTTTTATATGGTACTTCACTGATGCACTTCTGCACAAACCTATTTGTCTGGTCCTTTTTGAGCCAAGCAAAAGCACAGCTAGTGCAAGCAGGTAATTTACAGTTTGGAAGCTTGGGAGCAGTGAGAGGTGATGATGCAGAAAGGAGAGGATGAGCCATGATGGAGACAGGTAGAGGCTGCTGCCCAAAAGCTTGGGCAGGGTCTGCTGCAGACATCAAAGCTGTTCATTTGGTTTTACCTTGCTTGTTTGGAGGTTGTTATTGTTAAGCTGCCTGGCTGTTGTGGCTGGAAGCTCTGCTGGTTTCTGTTCTTGAAGGATGAGCAAGAAGCCTGTAGGTAAACCCAAAACCTCAATGAGATGATCTTGTTTTGCTCCACTTCCCAATAATGTTTTTTTTTCTTTGCTTGGCCTTGTGCTAAAGAGACTTTTGGGGTTACTTGAGGGGAAAGGTAGAGGAGCAGGATTGGTCTGGGATAGCTAATGGATGCACACAGGGTAAGTGGTGCTGAACACAGGGCGCTGGCATGCCCTGCCCTTGCTGCTCACCTCGGCTGTAATTACAGCAGGAGATGTCTCAGCAGAGGAAGTTGTTTGTAACCCTGGTGCTGCATGTCAGTGCTGCTTGGCTGTTACTCATCCAGGCTGTTAGAGATCCAGTATGGCAGGGAGCTCAGGAAGTCCTGGGGTCAAGTGCCCTGCAGAGCAGGCATCCAGCCAAACCAGGTGGTTTGCATTTCTGTCGCTGCTTTTCAGAGCAAGCGGGTTATTAAAGGTATCCCAGACAAAATAGCACAGTTCCTCTTTCTCTCCTGGTGCATCCCAATGAATGTATTCATTCATGTTAGTCATGCCAATCTCTTAAATGTTTATACTTGTCATTGAAGTTCAGCAGGTGCATAGATGTTAAAAGTGCTGTGTCTTCTGTAATTTTTTCCTCATGCAGCAATTTGGCCTTTACCAATAGCCGTAGGTTTAAACAGTGCAGGATATACAATGAGTTAGTTATGCTGCTCTGCTTGTTTAAGAGTAATTGTAAAAAATGCCTTTGGGTTTCTGGGAACACACATTAACAGAAAGTGCATTTCAGTGGCTTTGCATGGTACCTGACTTTCACAGTGGTTCAGCTGCTCTTCTCAGGGAAAAAAAAAAACCCAATAAACCACCTTAGCAGGAGATTTATGGAAATGCAGTGGATTTTGCTAGTGTTTGGATTTCCCTGCATCAGCCTCAGGAGAGTCTGGTGCTGTGTGTCTGCAGAAGGAATACTGGACAGGGAGCTTTGGCATCTTTAAAAAGGCACATAAACCTGAGTCTGCCTTTAGGGGAGGGCAGCCCTAAGGACCAGTCTGTGGATCTTGCCCTGCAGCCAGTGAGGGCTGGGAGTGTCTGGTGGAGAAGTGGCTTCTCTGTGACCGAGGAGGGAGCCTCAGTGCCCAAAGCACCCGCAGAGCTGCTCCTCCCTGTCTGTTTAACAGCAGCACTGGTACACACTGGAGCAGCCCCAGCTAGTTTTTCTGGCATGGTCATGATATGCTGTGCCAGTGATGTAGTGAAACTCTAATATGTAATTTTGCCTCAAATACTGTATGCTATATATACCCTGTACAATGCTGTCCTTGCTGTTGTGATGCAATAGCCATGCAGAATGATGGGATCACTAATCCACTGCTGGATTCTGTTCTGTTCTGGTTAGAACAGAATCTGTTACTTCAAATACTTGCTGCAAAACAGTACTTTTTACACAGGAAAAGGGTGTATGTGGTTTTATTTTACAATAAGGTATTTATTTGTAACAGTTGACTGCAGCTATCTTTTCCGGTTGTCTTTGCAGTTTAAGTATCAGCAGGATAAGATACTCAGCTGAAATGTATCTCACCTATTGACTCATCAAATTTGAATACCTGAGAGCATTAATAAAGCCTTAATAATGTCATATATATGGTAAACACAGTTTGCTTGTTTTAACAGAATCACAGTTCTCTGGTCAGAAAACCAGAGTTTTCTGTTCAATTGCCTTTTTCTACTGCTCAGGGCATGACTGTGCTTTATACCTCAGCCTCTCCCTTCAGCCATCCTCACCCTTTTTGTGTGAGAGTGCCAAGTCCCAGAAGAGATGTGGCAGAAGCAGCCCCAAACAGCCTGTCCCCAGCAAACTGCCCCTGCCCTTCCCTGCAGAAACCCTCATGGATGAAAAGGTGTAAGAAGCATCCAATGGCATTGGATCCACTTCTAATCCATTGTCCCACTCCTAGTAGCAGTTGAGTTCTGAAACTGTGAGAAAGGTGCAAGGATGCAGAAGGAACACAGATGGAGGATGATCTTCCCATCCAGGAAGGTTTTCTCATATTGCTTCAATTGAATTGGTTTTAGGCCTGAAATCTAACTTTGGAGATATTTTTTGAAATGTTTGTGGTACATATAACACAGTAGGTGTTTATATAGAATATGTGTACATGTATAAAACGTTGCACATGTTATTGGTAAAGTTTTGACTTCTAGGTAAAACTAATTTCTTGACCTAAAAAGGTCAAGGACCTCAGTAATTGCTGGCAGTTTTCAAAACTGTCTGCCTCTGTCCATGTTGAAAGAGAAGCTGAGTCGTCCACCCCAGCAGAAAGTTACAGGGTAAATTCTGCTTGGCATCATTTCTTAGTGACTAAGAAACTCATAATTGGCTCTGTGTGGGCAGAGGATTTGTCTGTGGTGAGGCGAGAGCTGCACAGCAGACATGGATGGAAAGTGCATGGGAGTGACTAGGTGGGATATGGCATTTGTGCAGATGCTCTGTGCTCTGCTGTGTTAATTGTTGCTCTTCAGAAGCCCTGTCCAGTTTTTTGATCCCCCTTCATTGTGCCAGGAGGAAGAGGGTCATACCGTGGATGTTAAAGGTTAACATACTTCCTGAGAGACAGATACTTCATTGTTTCCTTCCCATATGAGTTCAATTGACAATGAACTCGCAGCAACATTCAGTAGAACTGGCTAGTTTCAAATGCCTTCAAAATAATTAGCCAAAGCAGAAATAAATAAATAGTAATAATAATAAAAATCCCCAAACATAATAAATAATGCAACTCCAAATTTTGCAGTTCAATCTTCTAGTTGTGATTACCTGATGTTGTCATTCTTGAGGCTGCTTTGTTGTTAATGACTACTTTGATGCTGTTTTACTTCTGTATTTTAAGCTGAGATGCTGCCCTTGCAGCGATTTGGTTTAAATACAAGAAAATGACAAACGAGTTCTGCCCATTCTTTTTTAAATGCCAGCTCCATTAATGTCACTGTTGTTGTTGTGATCCTGGTTTTACAGGCCTTATGTGAGCATTTATTAATATTTTTAAAATATTGATCCTTGTTTAGTTGCAAAAGGAAAAAGGCATGACTTCCAGAAAAAAAGTTGACTTCTTCATGCATGTTTACTTTCCTTTAACTCTGGAAAACTCAAGCCTTTCATTTGAGACTTTGAAGATGTTTTCCGTCTGCCTTGTAAACTCAGTGCTTGCTTCAAAGCACACATGCAATTTGTAGACTTGTATTGCCTAGGGAATTGTTGAGAGTCCTTGCTTGCTGTGTGGAGATGAATGCACACAGAAGTTCAAATAACTACTGTAATTTTTTCTTTTACCAGAACAGCGTTGTGGCTTTTTCTTTTTCCTGCAAACAGACCTGAGCTCTTACTTCTCCATCCCTTCCCTTCTCTCTTCTCCCCTCTTGATTCCTATTTCTCTTTAAAGTGCTAGTGAGGAAAAACACAGGGGTAAGTAAATGGCCACTGGAGTTGCAATGGCATTAATCTTTCATCAGGTAAAAACCTCCTCATGCTGGTTGTCATGGTGAACACGCCACTGCTCTCCCCAGGCTGTGGTGCCGACGCTCCATTTCTCCTCTCTCCTCCTGCACTGTGAAGGTCACTGGTGGCCAGAGGTGGCCTCTGTGGCTGCCCAGGGCTGTGGATAATCCTCCCCTGCTCTCTGTGCAGAGCAGCACAGCCTGCACAGAAACAGGCAAAAACACCAAGCTGCTACCAAGCCTTTCTTCCAGATGGTAACGAAAACCAGCTCCACCAGCAAGGTATTAGATACGTAATTCTTTTTATAAATATTTCTATCTTCAGCTTAACAGGCAAGGGCTTATTATTTAAAAAGTTTGCCAGTGCCTGAAGGAGCAGTCTGAGCAAGCAGATTCTAAGGTGCTGAATGAAGCCCAGTTCCCAGGCATCAACTAAATGAAGTTGCCAAAGGACTAGAAGTGAAGGAAGAGGGCTGTGGGGAGGAATTTCTTTCAATAAGCAAGGGATAAAACCCAAACCTGTGCCATACTTTGGTTTTTGCCTGTCTCCTGGAAAGGGAGAGTCTTATGGTCTTTGTTTTGCTCTCCTGTGTTTTTCTGACATGCCTTGGGAGAGCTGAAACTGAGCAGTGACCTTTGGATCGCCACGAACCCTGGGCCATTCAGGTGTGGCGTGGTGGGAGCTCAGCAGAGCTGCCAGCCTGGGATGGAGGCAGTGCTCTGTGCAGTGTGCACACATATTTCCCACAGCCACTGTCAGCCACGGCAGAAGCAGGGGGAAGTGAAAAAAGCCAACCCAGCAGTGTGTTTGCAATCCCCAGTTTGAAACACTGACCCCGGTAGAGAGCACTCCGTTACTTGCAGGGCAATCGGGCGCTCTCTCTTCTCGTGGTGACAGTGAAATGCAGAATTATTTTTGGCTCTGCCATATAATGGATAAGTCTCACAGTTCAGCTCTTCACTGTCCTCCTGTGACATGCAGTTGTCCTTCAGGTCCTTGGTTTCCCCACTGTGCAGTAGGGATAGGTGGGAATGAGTGTGGGTGAGATGCCATCGAGAGAGTCTGTGGACAGTGTTTGGAAGAGGAACTGATGGAAACTTGATGTAGCGTGAGATTTTGCTATGGAAAAGCTTAAACTTTATGGGAAATGTAGAAAACATAGTTACGTCCTGACACATCATTTGTTATTACATTGAAACTTTTTCATTTTTCCCAGAACACATTGCAAGACAACAAGATGCTGTTTTAAAGACTTATTTAAAATTACTGCTGGGTTGTAAAAGTTCATGTGTACGTTGGGAGAGGGGAAAGACCCAAGCACAAACCCAAGCACATTCATCTGCAAGGGCTACAAAGCTGTATTTTCTTAAAATATGGGTTTTTTATGTTTAACTCAAAACACTGATTAATGCTTATTATTTAACACAGGAATTCAGGGACTTACAAACTTTAGAGCAGTGATTTTTTTCCTCAGATTTTATCTTGAAAAACATGAAGTAGATGTTTATTATGTGAAGAGTTCATGGAAGACTTTGAGATTTGCTCTAAAAAAAATTAGTCTTTCTCCAGACAGCCTCATACTATCAAATAGCCTCTCCATGTAGGCTGTGATAGTATCAAACAGTGCTTTATTTTTGCCCTTCCTCTGAAGGGAAGAAACAGAAGAACATTAACCTTTTCATATGTACATGTTTGAAAATATAAACTTAAAAATCCACGAATGTGCTTCTGTAAAAATTTCTTCCCAGCTGGGTTCCTGGAGTCCAACTCATTTCACTGTTGTCTTTTGGTAGTGAAAAATGCTCGTGCTATTTACGATGCGTTTTTTGGCAAGTGGCCATTGCTTGCTGTTTATCAGAATGCCTGATGTTTTTGGTAGAGGAAATAGCCATGCTTTTTTGCTACATATAATCAAGTTAAGCACAGCTTAATTTATTACTTTTTTACTTTTGTGTCGTTTTGTTTTTGTTGATGGAGACCTGCAGACATTTGTTTGGTGTGCCAGATCTGCTGAGGGAGTTTGGGAACGTGTCTTTTGCATTGCCCAGTTACTGTTTACTGAGCTGGAATCTACCCTGGCATTACTCAATGAAATTTTAAAATTTAACAGCAGCTCTTTTTTAAAGTTATTATTCATGCATGAAAACTAAAGGAGAGACAGAGACAGAAATTCTCCTATGATTTCAGTTTCTGAAGGAAAAAAGAATAAATGTATGTCATCAAATGATGTAGTGGTAGGCCTCAGTTTATTAAAAATTTGGTTTAGCAAGCTTTCAGGTATAGGTTACTTCATGTGTAACATAATCTATGTGCTCAAAATAGTTTTTCCTAAATAGTGATTGTTAACGTCTTTAAAAAAACTACCTCATCTGGAAAAATGAAGGATAGTTTTTCACATGTCTGAAGTAGGTTAGAGATCCAGACAGCAAATGGTGGCCTCTGTAAAGCAGACTGCCTGACTTGATTCTCTTGTTTTAAGTCTCTTGATGAATGTGTCTCTCATTCTTAAATATTTTATGGTTATCTAATCTACGAGTCAAATCATTTATTTGTTCTAGACTTTCTTAGTACTGTGAGGGTTTTTAATAGGGTATGTACCAGAGTAAAAAAATACTTGATAAACTACTTTATACCTTTTCCTGGTCCGTTTCTATAGTTGGGACTGAAAGAAAGAAAGCTTATTGCGTGTGAAAATATTTGTCAAAGACTTTTCCAATGTCTGAAGAAAGCTCTGATCTAAACAGCTGGACTGAAATACAAGGGTCACTTGTAAGGATTTTAGGAGTTGATGGTGTTCATGCAGGTTTTGGATGTGAGCCTGCCCTAAAATAATGTGAATGTTACTCTTGCAATTTGACACACACAAACTATGATCTTTCTTTTCTCACATCCTAGTATAGCATCATGACATTTTTGGGGTGGGACTACCTAACAAGAGTTTGTAATGGAAATTCTCATCCTCCTTTTGCCACCCCTTAGATATTTGTCACCTCCTTACTCCACCCAAGATGTTTTGCTAATATTTTGAAGCAAACAGATAATTGCAGTAGATGTGACTATATTGCAGCATATCCTTCCTTTTATGCCAGCCAAGCTGCACTGGAAAGGAAGCAACTTGAAGACCTTCAGAAGAAAGTAAAAATCCTGGCTACAGCACATCTCATTTTGTTTTAGGTCTGAAATGCCTGCCTGTGAAAAGTGATTCTATGCTGTCAAGCAAGAAGTGGTGGCAAAATATTTAGAAATGACTACGTCTTTCCTACCACTGTTTTCCAGCATAATGAAGTGATGGAGCTGCCTCACAAAGAAAACTGATGTGTTTTGTTTATCTTGAACATTTTCTTCATGCAGCTGAAGCTTACTGAGCAATTGAACTTCTCGAGACCCATATTTCCCATGAGATTTATTGCTTGAATTCTTACCTGACACTAATATATTGCTCTTTCCTGTGGCCTTTCACAAAAGGTTTCTGTTGTCCTCTAGGTCCTCTCTCCATCACCTCAGAATCAACAAGAAATTTTGTATTTCAACAAGAATTTTTGGTGTGTTTTTGGTTTATTTAGAAAGAAATAACTGATACAGTTGTCAAGCAAGAGTCTACATCAATGATTTTATCTTTTGAAATAATGTCTTAGCCAGTTGTTCCTGCACAAAAGTCTGTGTAAACATAGTTTGCATGATATTTTCATTTTATTTTGTAGACCAAGCAGTCGATTTTTCTTTTTAGAGAAAACAGACAAACAAATACGGACAGTTTGTTGTATCATGCCCTCATCATGAATTAGGCTGTTACTGTGCCAGCTGGCACCCAAATACAAAACACCACCAGAGCTTGTCCCAGCAGGACAGGCTCATTATTCCCTGGAGAGGAGTGTGTGTTGTGGGACAGGCAGGGTGGCAGGTAGCTCCCGCTCTGCTGCCTGCCGTGGCAAGTGCCTCTGTCCTAAGGCAGGTCCCTGAGGGTGCTGTGAACATCCCTGACAGCACCGCTCCTCTTGGCCACGTCTGAGGAAGCAATTAACTTGGATCTGGGCTGGGCTGCGTCCAACTACACAGAGTCCCTGTAGCTGAAATCGTACGAGCGTGGTGTGGCTGAAATTGCTCGCCTGTGGAATGGGAAACGTTTTCTTCTTTTCTCCTTTTTATGTGAGGGCAGCCGTGATTCATTCAGATGCTGATCTCCATGTGTCGGAAGCGCTGCTTGAGATAACCCTGGGTTGCACAGAGCTGCCTGCAGGTCCTGCTGTGGGTGCTGGGCTCTGCCTTCCTGGGTCAGTGTCCCACCCTCACCTCTGTGCTTCCCTGCCTGCAGACAGGGAACAAGGCTCTCAGACCTTTGGTATTTGTAAGGGCAGTAGAGAATGACAGCGCTGCGGTGTGGCCTCTGCTTCCCTTCTCCTTACCCATTGTTTACGCTGAGCCGCAGATAAGATGAGTATCTTTTGTTTTTCCTGTAGATAATAATAACAGCCTGTCCCTACCAACACAGGATTAGGTTCTTCTTTCAGGAAGATATGGGAAGAGAAAAATGAATGTGGACCCTGTGAAGCACGTGTAAAAAGAAAGGTCTCAGGGCAGGGAAACAGCAGGCTGCACTCTAGATGGGAATGCAAGGTGGCTTTGCTGAGCACTGTGCCCTTGGAGAACCTCTGCTTCAGCCATGTCAGCCACGGCTTGTTCATCACCCAGCAAGATCTCCTCAATGTCAGCATCTTCCCTTCATGAAATACTGCCTTGCTGCTTAATTGCAAAGAGCAATTGTCAAAGTGTCTGATAAAACTGTGACAAATAACAAATACAGGTGTTGCTCTATGGGTTGGTGGGTTTCCTTCACTGTTCTGATCAATCTTTGGCATCTTGTTACCTTTCTTTTAAAAAGAATTTTTTTCTCTTCCTGTCAAGATTTCGTGCATCTGTCAATGTGGAAAAGTGATCTGGTTGTTCTGGTAATGATAGTGGCCTGGATTCAGTTTCAGGTCTAACAGTGAGATGCTCTGCTAACATCATTTTGGCCAAAGCTAACATGGCAAAAGCTTTCATTTTGACACAGTGTTTATGGGAGTGTTCAGATGCCAGTCTAGTGCTCTGGATGTTCTTGGATATCAGTAAGAATGCAGGTGGGTGGATTCACGGATGAACACGTGAAAGGAATCTGAAATCCTCAGACTTGTCATGTGTTAATAGGAATGTAAGCTGGGACAGAGCCCTCTTGTCTTTTTACTGCTCTATGCTGAAACTTGGATGCTGAAAAGTAATGGGGAAGCATGTGCAAAGTGGAAATTCCCTGGAGGGTATTCATAGTTTTTGATGGTAATTTGACTGTTGCAGGGGGACCCATGGTGTGTGTCTCCCTCTCACTGATTCACTCACCAGCTCAAGGTAAATAGGTCCTGCAGGAGTGATTTTGTCAGCAGATACTACAGAATTGGTCTCTTTGCTGTTCACATGATTCCTCTCTGCAACGTCTTCATCTCACGGCTTTGCTTAACGCAGAATTCCGGGAGCATGAGGATGTTTTGGTTCTGTTCTGCCACAGCCTGTGTACATGCTGCTTGGAAGCAAGACCATTATTTCCTGTGGCCTCCTTTATCTCTTGTTGTTCTGTCTCATGGAGAATTCATGCTGGTTTTTTTTTTAATATTTGTGTATATTTTGACTGTCTTATCCTATGAAATGTCCTGGCATTTAGCTTCAGCCCGCAGTTACTCAGATGATTTATTCCCCCCTTGTCTTCAGAGTTTAGTCTTGCTTTAAATGGGACTTACTTGGATGGCAGCCTCTTGCACTGCAATTCCCCTCCAAAAGGCCCTTTAGGGCCTGCTGCAATAGGACAGACAGTAATGGTTTTAAACTAAAAGGGGTCAATTTAGATTAGATGTAAGGAAGATGGGTTTTTGGTAATGGGGGTGGTGAAACACTGTCACAGGTTGCTTGGAAAGATGGTACACACCTGATCCCTGGTAACATCCAAGGTTAGGTTGGACAGGGCTCTGAGCAACCTGATGTAGTTGAGGATGTCCCTGTTCATTGCAGGAAAGTTGTACTAGAGACCTTTAACAGTCCCTTCCAACCCAAACTGTCCTGTGAAACAGATTGCTAGATCTTATCCTTACCCATCAAAACAGGACTTTAGAGCAAAGTGGATGGGTTGTCCCTCAGTACTGCTTTCTGTCTTTTGATATGGTTTATGTTAGTTTATTGTGTGTTTGGCTGCTTTCTTTGATACTTGCTTAATCAAAACCTTCTGAGATGTCACCTTTTGCAGTTCATCTTGCCACTCTAAAGGATGCATTAAACTGAGTAGTGGATGCATTTTCGTTACCTTGCCAACAACATGCTGGGGAGGAACTTTGGGCTGGAGCAGCACAAACTGTCTGTTACAGCAAGTGTAATTTATAGCAGGAATTTTCTATTCCCAAACTGTCAAAATCAAGGGGTTAATATTACTGCCCTCTGAGAGGGGCATCTGTAGGAGTGGAGAATCCTGATGGTGTTGCACAAAAAATTAAATTGCTGATGATTTTGAGACATGGTTTAAGGCTCAGAATATCTTTTCTTATAACATACTCATGAAATGTAGGATGTGGGCCAAACTTGTAAGCTGAGGTTTACCTTGCTATTTCTTTAGATGTGGCATTTTCATAATTTCTTGCTATCTATTTGGAAGGGACTGTCTCTTATTCTGTGAAGACTGTGTGAGAATTAGGTGTCCTGATATGCTTTTCTCTTCTGGTTACATTTATTACTTTTTCTTGTCTGAGAGTGTTTGTGAGTATTTTGCAACGCCAAAGTATCAAGGCTCCAAGCAAGCAAAAGCAGTAGAAATTGTTGATCATCCATGACACTTGGAGATGTGTTTATCTTTCTGATTTGTACAGTTGAGGCCCATCGTATTGCTGGGTGCTCTCGGCAGCACTCTTACAGAGGGGTGAAGTTTTCCAAACTCCCTGTTAGGGTTTCTTGTTGTATCCTGACCCTACAAACACGCTTGCCTTGGTTATGCTGTTTATGTTGACTGAAAGGTTATCTGGTGCAAAGGATACTCGCTAGCTGGGCTGTAACAGATACCTGCTTTCAGTAAAGGACCTACCCCCATTTTCATTTTGTTCTAGTGTCATCTGAGACATTGTGATCCTGTGTTTGAAACGGGAGGAAAAAAACCTCCTTCTCAGGCCTCTTAGGCAGACATAAGGAAAAGCTGTGGGAGACCTCACGGCTTTGAGATCTGAATGCTGCTGTCTAGAAGTTAACTGTATCTTTAAGAAAAAACGGGGTACTTATATTTGTCTCTATCTGAAATCATGTTTACCCTACAGTGTTTATTAAACCTGAGTTAATTTTCCTCCTGTCTTTCTATGGCTGCAGGAGCTTTGCCAGCAATGCATTGTAATGAGTGGTGTGAAAGGAGGCGCAG
Source organism: Monarcha castaneiventris obscurior (assembly GCA_026261815.1). Classification (NCBI taxonomy): domain Eukaryota; kingdom Metazoa; phylum Chordata; class Aves; order Passeriformes; family Monarchidae; genus Monarcha; species Monarcha castaneiventris. Next base: position 6,056,900 of record JAMPIT010000879.1, read on the forward strand.
GCCGCGTGCCAGGTTCCCGTTCCCGTTCCCGCTCTGTGGGCTGGCCTGGAGGCTCCGTGCCCGCCAGGGCCACGCTGCTCTTGCCCACACTGCTCTGGAGCTGTGGCCGGCTGAGCCCAGCCCTGGTGATCCCTGCTGAGGAGCCCCAGCTGCCCTGGAGAGGCTCAGACCTGCAACTGAGCGCCTTCTTGGTTAAAAATAATAATTATGAATCCTTAATTACTCTCTGTCTCTCTCCTGTCTCCCTTCTGTCCATTACTCTGAAGCATTCTTGAAATAGAGTAATTAGCATCACACTTTCACATGGCAGTCATGTGCTCTTTTTAAAAATATAAGATCTCTGTGTCTGTTATCTTTTGTTTTGTGTGATGAGCGAGGATTACTTGCTCCTTCTGGTCCTGTGAAGTTTCTGTCAGGACTGTCTTGGCTGAGGTGAGTGCAATGAGTCACAGCTCTGTCAGCATTGGCTTTTTGTCTGATCTTCCTCAGTCAACCAACACGTGCAGCCCGAGGCCCAGGAGTTGATGGGTTTGTTGTCACGGTGCTTTCAGGGGCAGAACTTGCCCTTGGTTCAGATCTGAAATCTGGTTTGGCTTGGGTACTCACAAATGTAATTCGAAGAGAAACTTCTGTATCTGACATGCATGTCCTCGGCAAGTTTGGGAGAAGCTGCTGCAGTGTGAGCTGTCTGCAGAGGTGCATTACCTGAGGGAGACTCAAGGGGATGGATGCCTGACATCCCCAGCATATGCAAACAGTACAGAGGTGCTGGGTAAGTGTGGGAGACTGAGCAGCAGAGATCTCTGTATTGATGTAGTTGGCTTCTCTTGCACATCTTCTGGTACCCTTGTATTTTGCTGGCATTCCTTGGCATAGTTCCTTTGTCTGAGTTGATTTTTCTACCATTTATCCCAGGGGTTTTCCTCCAGCTCTGAAAAGCATCCAAATAAAACATTAAAGCTCTGAGGGGCTGGTGGGTACAAGAGTTGCTCTTGGCCTAGCAGTAAATCACAGATCTGCGCTGTGAGGAGTAAGTTTTTGAGGAGGAATAACATGTTTCCGTAAAAGTAAAATCAAAGATTTTCCCTGTAGGTTAATCCTACTCCATTGTTGTCTTTAGCTCAGCTGGCTGGGCTAGGATGCTTCTGTGGAATGGGGTGAACATACACAGTGCATATCCACATATGCATGTATCTACATCTGAATTACAATATCTGTGTGATATCCTGCTTCCACAAGAAATTTCTGTTAACATGTCAGCCCAAAGCATGTGGAGGTTTCCTCATTTTAAACTTTCTTTCTTGGTCTCCCACATTTAGTGTTGCTGTATTTTAGTTTGGTGAACTGCACAGACTAAAATCAAAAGTAAACCCCAACAAAACCATTTAAAATTATTCAATTCCTTCTAGGCTTTACTAGGATGTTTTTGTTTATGCAGTCACATCAGCAAAGTTAAATGTGGAATGTAATTTTCTTTCTCCCTCAGCTGAATGTTTCATACATAAGATATTATTGTCTTCAGTGCCTTGCAGCATTTTACTGCTCAGCAGAGCATATTCTTGGAGTGTTTGTAAGAGATGAGTAAATAAGAACCATCTTTTCTGTAGATAAAAACATACTTTTTTCTCATTCTACTTCTCTCTTCTCTGCTGCTTTGTTTATTTAGCTATTTCATATTGGGAAAATCTGGTTAAATTTAGTTGCCACCTAAGAGAGTTGCACTAGTGTAGCAGTAATTGTCATTTCTTGAAAATGAGATCAGTGCTTGGGACCAATGCCAGCTGTGTGGTCTTGGGCTGTAAAGTCACCTGAACACGAGATGCTTGCATCTAGACATGGTTTATACTGGTCACAAGCACACAGAGACAGCACCATGGTTGTTTCTCATTTTCCACATTTTGCTTTTCTAATAAATTAAGCCCTGTTTTGGTTTGAATTTTCTATGAAGGGATGTTCTTTTTAGGAATATGGATGCTGATCCAGGTCACTGGGTAACCCCCATGTGATAGATCTGCTGTCATTTATATGGGCTGGATGCAAGCTGGATTTTCTGACAGGGAAGAGCTCAGTGTCCTGTAACATCTGTCTTGTGCTTTCCTAGTTACTTTATGGAAATTAATTTTCACCACTTAGAAAAATGTGCTTCATGTGGTTTATTTTGTCCAAACTTTATGCCTATATGGAGAAGAGAACACAAACTACCACTCAGGATTTTTTGTTGCCTTTCATGCAATTTATGCTGCGTATTTTCCCTTTGGGGTTAAACTGTGAAGCCTGATGAAGCTAAAGTTTAGTGGGCTGGGACTTTGACTTTCATGAGATGCATGTCCTTTGCAGGTACTGCTGCTGCTTGGTTTTTTTAAGTTTGCTTTCTTTTTTTTTCCTGTTTGCATATATTTCCCCCAACCTCTTTCCCTTGAGCCTTTTTGGAGATCTCGAGAGAAGTTGAGGGAGTTTCTGGTATGGAAGAAAATGAGATAATCACAGAAAAGAAATGCTGTCCCAAAGTTGTCCCAGGCAGCTACGAGCTAGGTCAGCAGTCATCCTTAGGGTTTTAACTCCTCCAGGTACTTGAGGTTATCTTTACAAGAAATCTGTATATAATTTGCATCCATATATGGCAGGGGGCTTTTAAGCAAACAGAGTAACAAAACGTTGTTGTTTAACTGTTTTTTAAGAAAGCCGTTTTCTTAAACCTGCTTTCTGTTGGATCTTAGTCCTTGAAAATATTTTAGGTTCCTGACCAAAGTGTTTCCTCTTTTTCAAAGCTACACTCTGAATGCAAAGTTGTCAGTGAACCTTGGTGTTGATTTTGAAAGCATTAACAGCAATCCAGCATGGGACATTTGAAGCACTCTACATTCTTCAGTTTTTCTGAACGCTTCTTTTAACTGGGTTGAACCCTTGCAAGAGATGAAATTTTTTTGCCCTATGTAAGGGCTCTGATGGACAAGTTCTGGCAGATTTGATTGTAGTGTAAGGAATTCCTCCCTTTCAGCTACAGGGTCATGGCTTGCCTTAAACATTTTTCTGGTGGATTTTGCCCCCAGACCGGTGAGAACAGAGAAGGGATGGCTTGTCAGTGCTGTTGTCACTCTAGCAAAAGCTTGTTCCTGCTGGCACAGCCCGACTGAAGTGCCTGTGAGGGATCACATTAGCAGTGAGCTGATGTTCTGGCTGGCTGCCAGGGATGGGCCTGGGCCCTTGCTTGCTCCTTGCCCTGCATTCCTACCTCGTCCTGCACACCAGTGCCAGTGTGTGCTGGGCTGCTCATTGAGCTGCCAAGACTCAAACCACCAGGAAAATACTCACTGCCTCCTAGAGAGTAGGATTCAGCTCCCCAGGATTGTTTTCTATAACCTCATGGGTGTCAGAGGAGTCTGTAGGGGTGCTGGTGGCTACAGAGCAGGTTTGGGGGGAAGTGGGACTGTCCCTTCTCCCAGGACAGCTGTGCTGTGCTGCAGCTGGCTGGGAGATGTGGCTGCAGATGTGGCACGTGCCTTGTCCTGGTGTTTCTGCTGCTGGAGAGGTGCAGAGTGGGTGCTTGGGGACATCAGCACCTTTGGCTGGCACAGCTCTCCCCCACCATGGCTTGCCAGAGCCCTCAGACAAAGCGAGTTCTTGACCTGGGAAAAAAATGCTGAAACACTCTGGCAGTTCAAATCTCCAGAACAGAGGAAGTTCCTAAATTGGAGGTTTCAGTCTTTATCTTTTCAAGTCCATGAAAGTTAAGATGCCTGAACTTTCATAACAGCTTCAGTGTGTGTGATTGTGACCTGACACCTCCCAGTTCAGGGTGGTACGGCTCTCTGCTTTAACTTCTGGAAAGCACAGAAGGCAAGGTAGAAAGAATTGAAGCTATGCATTCTTTGGGGTACTGAATGGAGGCTGCTGATGGATAACAAAAACTTGTGTTCCTAGAGAAGCCTTGTCTAAAAATGCAGTTAATGTTACATATTTTCAGGGGATTTATATGGCTGCATCAAGTTTAAATGTCCAAAAACTGTTTCACAGTAAATGGAAAAAAAAAAAAATCTGAAAAAAACCCCTGAGCAATAACTCATGCTTTGGGAAGCAAAGCAGCTACCTCCTGCCTAGTTTAAAAAGAAACTTCCTCTGTAGATAGGGTTTGATGAACAACATGTCTCTACAAGACCTAGAAAAAAGAAGTGTTAGAAGTTTGGTTTGTGCACAATAAGCTAAGGCAGTTACAGAAGACTGATGGTGCCCATTAAAAGTGAGTAATTTCTGCAGGAAGAAATGGCCTCACCGGTGACTACAGCAAAGAAAAAGAGGTGCAAAAAAGCAGAACTCCAAACCAGACAAAACTAGGGGAGAGAATATAGATTTTACACAGTCATAGCCAGGAAGTACTACCTGGAAATACATAGGAAATAATAAAATTTTTATGTAGCAGGTTTTACAGTAAAATTGCCTTTTTTCTAGTAACCAAGATGTTTGGTCTCTAGCAAGTTTTATTTTGAATAATCATGGAAAGCAAAGTGATTCACTGTGGGCAAAGTGAAAGATGGGTAACAGTGACGACAGCAGGAGCAATGGTTGTTATCACTCTGCTTGCACACAGACATTGTCAAAAACAAGTTTTAGTCCTTCCTTGCACTCTTACGGAACAGAAGAGTTTGGGGTGATGAAGAATTGTAATTTTTGTACTGGAATAACAAAGACTAGACGTCTAGTCTCTGACCTGGTGCACAAGTGATGGGGCCAGGTAATGGTTCTGATACTGCTGTTATGTGGGACTGGTGATTCCACCTCCAAACCTGGCACATTTGGGTAGTCGCTGGTATCATATGGGTGAAGTTGGGATGCATTGAACTTAAATTTATTATTTTCCTTTTATTGCATCTTATTAAAGCAGGAATGGCTCCATGATACTCTCTGAAAGGTGTGATTGTTTAATCTTCTAGTTGTTCATTTTTACCACTATTTAGCTCATTTTCTCCTTGAGGGCTTATTATTGAGTTCTTCATTCAGTGACATCATTGCCCTTTTTTAATCAACCTTCTAGAATTTAACATACGATGTTGTGTATAAGGATGAGAACATTACTACTACATTCTTTTCACTCTAGTAATTTTTATATTACAGTGAACACCCTGATTAAATATTTATCTGAAAAAGGCCATAATGAAAAGAAAACATAATTAAATATAGGACCTAAATATTGAACTCCTGACTTGAAGCTGAACTGATAAATGAAATTAAATTTACATGGAGGGGAAAAAGCATTGTAAAACTCATCCAGTATTGCAGTTTAATGTTTTATTCAACCAGATCTACAAAGCAAGCTGTATGTATCAACTACAGTAACTGCTAATTTTTGAAGGTCTTATTTAGAATCCACTTATTATAATTGTGTAATACTGGAATTCCTTGGCCTTTGAAAAAGGAAAAAAAAAGAACCATCTGCATTTAAAATTCAAGCAGCACTGATGCAGAAGAGTTGGGTATGGCATAGTTTGGTTTTCCTAGACAGATTTGAAAAACAAAGCAAACAAAAACCAGTAAAGGATTATACTTTATAAACAAGATTATGAAAGACAAATCAGCCTGTGTCCCTCATATAAATTCAGGTGTCAGAGCAGACTTGCTTTTGAAAGCTGTTTATATCTGCCCTCTCTGCATGTGTGCTCAGACTTCTTGGCACTCACTGTCCCTGAATCAGGAAGACAGAATTGACTTTCCTGTTGGACTAATTATAGTTCTTTAAAGAGATTAGTTAACCCTTTTTTTCCTACAGAGGGACTTCATCAGTGAAGCCCATGTCAGAGGGAGGCTGCAGAGAGTTACCTGCTGCTTGGCATGGCTTTCAGGGATCAGCAGTGGCAGTGCAATGATGCTTTCAGCCAGTCTCACGTTGGATGTGGCCTGGTGACCAAACTTTGGGTACAAGGCAGTGCTTCCAGAACTACACTCTGAGCCTGGAAATACTGCTGAATCCATGGCTCTGTGAGATACAGCTGCAAAAAAACAACATACAGTTAAAAGGTTTTGGATAATAAAGTCAGTATACATTTCCATTGTTTTGTACCTTGCACAAAGTGCTTTTCATCTTCTGTAGCTATAGCATGGTAAAAGTGCCTATTCTTCACCTTCCTTCCTTCCATCCTTGTTTCCTTCCTGTGTTCTGTGGGTGTGAAAAATGGTTGGTTTTGTCTCTGATGTGGTGCAGTCTGGTTGGATATGGGATGTGTATTGTCCTCTGGGGACACTGGGCAGCTGACAGCTGTGGTGTTTGGTACCTGAGTGATGTACCCCACGTCTGGGTGTGAGGGCTGCAGACCACCTCACCACTCTGCTGTCATTTCTGGACCAGTCCCACGAGGAGAAGAGGCAGGGAGGAGAGTTTTCCCCAGTGCTATGTTAGTTACTGTGCCATCTGTGTGACTGAGGGTGTTGGTGGGATTTTTGGTGTGATACCAGACAGCAGCTCTAGAAAGGGAACAATCACTGATCCAGTGTCTTTACTGAGGCTAATTCATGACTAATGCCAGCTGCTTAGGTAGAAAGGGAAGACAAGTGCCTGGGCCCCTCAGCTCTCCCTCAGGCTGGGTTTTCAAAGCACAGGTCTGTGTGGGAACAAGCAGTGGTGCCCAAGGAGTCCAGATGAGGGTAACAGAAATTGAGTGTTATCTTGGCAGCAGGAACTGTGTGTGCATGAAGATTCCCTGAAGCAATTAAATTTTGTTTCCTTGGTACCTGGGTCTTCTCTCCTGGCTTTTGATTAGCTGTGATTAACACAGCTGGGCTCTCGACTCTCACAGGTTCTCTGATGTAACCAGGATGCTCTGTGTCCATGTAGGATGAGGTGCCTGAACAGCTTGCAGTTCTCTGTCCCTCGTCCTCCTTTCCTAACCTGTCTACAGTGCCCGAGCTGTGAAACTCCCCTATAGTGGATTCTGCTTCATTGATATGGATGTGGTTTTCAGCCATTGATGCGTTTTCCCTTTGGAAATCTTTGTGTCCGGTTGGTGCCCTGATGGACAGCTTTTGAGGAGAAGTGTTTAAAGTTTGTACATTTGCATCTTTGTTTTTGCAACCCAGTTCAGAGCTAGGTGGCATTTTCCACACAGCCTTGACTTGATTTCATGGCACCTACCTTGGAAAGGGACTAATGTTTACAGCCTCAGCCCTTGCTTCCACATGAGAAAGAAGACAACTGGGAGTGAGAACGAACAAGTGATCACAGAGACCAAGCGCAAACAAGGATTTTGAAGTTCTTGCTTTTTGAATGAATGGTGGGAATGCAGCTGTGACCCCAGTACTGTGATGCCATACAGGTTTATGAATGCCAGCTTCTCTGTTAACATAAATGCCTTTTGTGGGTGGAACAGGATGACAAGGAGAGCACAAACACGTTTTTCCTTGATTCTCGTAATTCCATTTGTTAAGGTGCTGGGAGTTCATTTACAGATCTTATCACCAATTCTTCTATAAATGCCAATTAACTTAGTTAATTTAATAATGCTGTCACTCAACAAAAAATATTGGAGAAATATCTTCATTGCTTTGCAAATGTTGAAAACATGAAACCTGAAAATACCTGATAGGAGAATGAGTCCTATAACAATTTTATACAGGCTTCTCTGTGCTTGTTTCTTGGTCTGTGAAGCTGGGATCTGCCCTTACGAAGGGCTTTGAGGGATGAAAACGTGTTTTTATCTCCAGCTGCCAAGTGTGATGTCTCTGAGCCCCAGTTTGGAAAAGGGAGATGTAGCAGTTCAGGTGGCTTCTTCTGAGATGCTGGACTGTTACAAGGGAGATCTTCAGTACGCAGTGAGTAGTCAAACCTCCTCAGTAGCTCAGGGTGGTAGGTCTGTGCCTGGAGGAAACAAGTCATGGGTCATTTTTGGTGCTAGGAGATGTGTTTAGAGCACCTGCAAATTTGCCATACTTTGTAGATGTATTTTTTTTGCCATGTGGAGTCTGACAATTTTCTGCTGCCTGTCTGGCTTGCCCACGAAGGGCAGTGAGTGCTTTATTTAGTTTGAAGGCAGCGGCACGCACATTTACCAGACACATTTACCAGCACCTATGTGACTTTTGTCACTTTTCAAAATGAGCAGTGGAAATAAGTGAGAGCAGTGTGTGCCTGTGCTTCGATGAGCCAAGCCCTGGGGATGGACAGCTTGGGGGGAAGTGCTTCCCGACTCCTCTGCTCAGCTGCTGTAGCACATATTGCATATAAAACATGGTCTGAGACACCTGCAACGGCTTTGGCAGAACAAAATAGCAGAAGCATCAATCTGCTCGTTTTTTCTGATTTATGGATTTCATTGTAGTTATCAGTGTCACCTTAGTGGAAGTCTGTAAATGCAGCATTTCGCTTGCCTGTCAGCTTTAATCAACTTTAGGTAATGCAATTCTGATCTGCCATAAACCAGCAAAATTACCCCTATAGGCTTCAGGAACCTCCAGCTTGTTCAGTGGGAGGTTTTTCCCCTCATCATGCAAACGGACTTGGCATTTGTTCATGTCTCCAGAACATCTTAATTACATTTTAAACATGTTAGGGTGTTAGAGCAGCAGTATTTGTGAGAAATGATTAGGAGAAACGAGTGGGAGCACTGGCTGTCTGGCTATGAGAATAAAATTTCTTACCAAATTTTCTTAAATTTCTTTAGAAAATAGCACAAATTAGAGACTCTAAAATAACCTCTGAGCAGAGGTGTGCAGAGACATCACCATCATAGGGCAAGCTAAAGGCATTACTTGAAGACTGTAATTCAGGGTGTAATTCTTGACTTTTTAGAAGCACAGTTTTAAAATCACTGTGGAGTGGTTTGAAGTGAAGTGATCATTCTGGGTGCTGGATACCACTGTTTGTGTAAATCCATCCTTGACAGCTCCAAGAGCTTGTTTATGTTTTAAAGCTATGTGATCTTTAATATATAAATTTCTTAATCTCCTTTTCATTATGTTTTTCCTGAATTTCCAGTTGAGGCTTGTGGGCACAGCACTGGGAATTGTTCTTATGCTAGAAAAACTGCTTCACCTTCACGGCAAGCCATGAATTATTTTTTTTTTTAGGCTGAGGTATGTGACAGCTCTTCATGAAGGCATGCAAACTGAGTCATGTTTCATGATAACAGCAAGAGAGCATCTCACCATCAGCCCTGAGTCGCAGTGCCTTGGTGCTGCTGGCACGAATAATGATTAATGGGTACACATTCGCTAGGCAGGACAGGTCTGAGTTCAGTCTGTGCACATGGTGAGCTTTCCTTGCACTCTGCTCCTCAGGATTTGGTTTTCAGTAGCCCTAAACCTGACTGTTCTACTTTTGTCCAAATGTAATTCTTCATAATTAAAAATCCCTAACTTGTTGCAGTGAGCAAGTAGCCTGTCCTTCATTTTTCCAGTTAATGCTGCTGTATCATATGCAAAGGACGAATCCTTTTCAAGTGACATTGCTCTGGAAAGGTGGAGCCCATGTCCCTGGGACTGTAGCCAGGAGGGAAGCTGCAGAGGACATGGCTCAGAGAACTTGTGTGTTTGGGTAGCTGCAAGTGCTCATGATGGTATCAAATGAGGGAGAACACAGTATTTATTCCTCTTTACTTTATAATGTCTGTTACTGACTTATCTTTAGCAACCTTGATTCTTTCCTGAAAAATCACAGCTTCCTAGACCACTTCCTGCCCTGTGCTATCCTAGCCTTCAGGAAACTTAGCAAGAGGGATCCATTTGACATCTAGGAAAATAATTCTTCACTATGAGGGTGGTGAGGCACTGGCACAGGTTGCCCAGAGAAGTTGTGGATGCCCCATCCCAGGAAGAGTTCAGGGCCAGGTTGGATGGGATCTGAGCAACCTGGGCTAGTGGAAGGTGTCCCTGCCCATGGCAGGGGGTTGGAACTGGATGATCTTTCAGGTCCCTTTCAATCCAAACCATTCTATTATTCCATGATTCTGTATTCATTGCCAGAAGAAAAAGAGAATCTTGGTCAATAAGAAAGGCATAGCAGTTTGTGGAGATGGAAACACATAGGATTTGCACAGCAAAGGACATGTTGGTTTGGGAGCCTGAGTTGAGTGTGGCTGGAGGCTGCTGAGTGACGTCCCCCTGTGATTTACTTCCCCCCTTATCTCTGCTAAACACTGCTTAGCAAACTCAGAGTGCACTGCAGCCAACTTCTGCTCTCTTAATACAGAAAGCTGAATGAAAGCTGGAGCCAGATAGCACTCCAGTGAAAAACTGCAAAAAGGCTGACTTGTTATCAGTTGTTACTTCCTACAAGAGCAAGCATGTTGTGTGGTTCCATTATCTGAAACTGAGCGGGCTGGTAGGGCTGTGTGCAGCCATTTAAAAATGTGATTTTTTGTTTTTCTTTTTTCGCAGAAATCAGCCTAAAGTATTTCCTGGGGGTTTTCTTGGAATCCGTGTCAGTGCAGCGAGTTAACTAGTGGCAGCTCTGTCTCAGGAGAGTAGAAATTTAGCATGGTGACACTAATGTCTTTATAAGATGACCTAGATTAGAAGTGTCTTGTTCTTGGTTTGCACAATTCTATTCAAATATTTAATATGACTCGGAGATGTTATGGGGTTTTTTTTCCTTCCTGCAGAGACAGAAATAAAATTACTTAAAATGCTTTTAGGATCCAAACAGTTTCAGTGATGAGAATTCTAGTTCAGGAACTAGAATTAGAACACATCAGATGCATGCTGTCTGCCCCCCTGGTCTACATACTGCTATGGCATGAATAGGGATGAGAAATTTCCTGTGTTTTGTCTGCTGCTTATGCCTGTATGGATTTCACCTTCTGAATTTTACAAGATACCCAGCTTACAAGTTAGAAGTCGGAATTAGGTTATAAATGAGAGTGCTGAAAATCCAGGTTGCCTTACTCAAAGTGTGTGGGTAACTTCTTGTTGAAGCCTGGAGGGGCAGGGGGCAGGACCAGTGCAGTCCCAGTTTCTGTCCAGTCAGATCTGAAGTCCAGACCCCAGAGCTGGGTAATCCCAAGCAGGAGGGCAGGTGCCAGGGGTGGCTTGTCCTCACCAGGAAGAATTTGCTGCTTTTTCCTCCCCTCTCTGGTTACTTCCTCAGGATTCTGCCTGTGTTTAAAGAACCTGCAATAATCTGTACAGGCATATGAGTGGGATGGAGAAAGGTATAGCTGCCTTTTTTGTTAACATCATCTCCCCCATGGCTTAAAGCTCGCTCCAACCATCGTTTTAGCTCAGGGCACTGGGACTGAACTCCCTTTGGGCAGGCCCCGTTTATGGTGTAGTCTCAGTGTTGCAGCTAACACAGAGATACTCTCACCTACTCATCTTGCCCCAGAGCAGGAGGGATTCTGGACCCTACAGAAAGTGGCTGCAAGCAGAGGAGTCCTGCACTTCCCCATGCAGAGCTCTCAGTGAAAGCAGCACGGCAGGCTTTGGGGAACAGCCTCCTTCCTTTTCTTAGTTTCCTTCTTTAGGTTTTTTTTTAACTCCTTGCAATCATGGTGACTTAAGATGGTGAGACAGCACAACCTTTCCCACCCCTCTGGGAACTTTTCCATCCCTCGGAAAGATCATGCAACTTCATGTTTGGGGTTTCTAAAAGCACCAAGCATTGCTATCAGTCTCTTAGCCTAGTTTGAAAGTTTCTGCCATCAACTTAGATGTGAACAGTATTAGGTGGCCCTTAAATGCATTTTATCATATTTTGTAAAATCCAAGGTCTGTGACACAGCAAGACTGTGCTTTTCTATATTTTTTTCCGAAGTGTTGGGGTGAGCTACATCCACCAGTGAAGCAAGGCATCAGAGGAGACCTACAGGTCTTAGATTAGGATTGTCACCATAAAAAACAGGTGAGGGCTTCTCAAGGACTAGGAGGAGGAGGCTGTGAGACACGGAGAGATTTGCTTTGTTTAGCAGATCAGAGGGGCAGGGTAGCCTGAGAGTGGTTAAACCATGCAGCAAAATAGGACAGTGGTTTACCAAGCCAGTTCCTCACAAAAGGGTTGAGTAAGAGAAGGGCCAAGCCTGGGCTTGGCTTAGATGCTCTCAGCTTCTGATGCATTACTTGAGTCACTTGTAAAAATCTATGAAAATTAGTGGAGATGGTTACTGATTTAGTTCTGCAGGCTCTGTTTTGTAATGTACATGGCATTTAGAAGGAAAACTGTAAGGTCTACACCTGCTTCTTCTTGAGTTCATGTATGGGGTTCATATCCACTAGCACGATTCCAGAAAGACATCCCCTTTTCCAAGAGGCCATCTGGGATATCTAGTGGCAGTATGGACATGCTCCCTGAGCTCTTCCTCAAACATCCTCCTCCCTGATGAGGAAAACTACTCGAAGAGCTCCCTGTCAAAAGGAAGTGTTCAAATACCACAGGCATCCACAGCGGTGTGGCCAAAGTGGGTGGCCAAGGAATCACAAAAGAACGGTAAAGTCAGACCGGATTGGGAAATCCTCTAGTTTGTTTTGGCTTTATCATTTAGCTAGGTTACTGTAATTCAACTTTCTAGATGTCATTAGGCAGTTGATCAAGCTGTCACCAGCTCTTTCTGCTGTTGTCATTAGAGAGGTGGAGAATAATGCCCTGCTTAACAGCACAGACAAAAATGAGTGTTAAGCACATTGCCACTGCCCTGACAAGCAGCAGTTACATGTGTTAGCTGATTAAGGCGTGTTTTGTAGTAAGGTCGCATATTTACTGGGCTAAATTCGACAAGACTAATACATGAATATTCATGAAAGAGCTGAGTGGCTGTGTTTAGGGGCTCAAGATAGAGATTTGTTGGGTTTTTTAAATATAAAAACTGTTTAAAAAAAGCCCCAACTAATTATTTTTTAGCAAGCTTAGGTGCTCTTTTTTGCAAGCACTTCTTTTGGTATCAGACTCATGGTGCCTGACAACAACACAGAATAGTAAGCTTTTCACTATTGAAGTGGAATAGTTCACAGAAAATAAATGAGAGACTGAAGTGTTAAGCTATGCAAGTCTAATTAACTTTCAGCCTTAATAAGCTATGGCCTCTCTAACAAAATTAAAAGTGGGGTTTGGATTACAGATGGCAGCTACAGTTTGGGCTTAAAAAGGCATTTGTAAAAACTGTCTATTTTTTCCTCTCTGGCTTTTCTGAGCACTTTGTTTTGCAGAGGGCCATCTGAAGCCTCTTTCCCTCTCTTGTGTTGTCTTTTTTTTGTTGAATGATTCTTTGCCCTCCACTGTTGCAAAGAGGCTCTAATGGGACTGCTCAGGAATGAGGGGGGCTTGACTTTGCTGGGACCCTCACTCTGTGGCTGAGGCCCCCCAGGCTGAGCCTTTTTCTCTGGAAAAGGAAGCCCCATTTAGGCAATGTTTATCCCAGACCAGAGGGGATCAATGTGCCTAGATGTGTCATGGACAGAGAGAGGATCTCTAACATCGCTGGGCTGCATCTGACTGCCAACCTCAGCGCTTGATTTGTGTGGCAGGAACTGGAAGCAAGCATGGAGAGACAGCTGCACATACAAAATCAGTTAGTGCTGGGAGCTGAGATGCTGAGCCCTTGTCTTGCCTTCCTTCACAACGCTGAAGGGTTTCAGCAAGAGATTGTGACCATGGCTGGGAGCTACTTGAGACAAAGTGGAGTGAGGAAGATTTGTATCCCACTTCCTCAGCCGACGAGAATGCACACGCTTACCCCTCTGGCTGGTGCTGCACATGCAAGGTTAGCTTTTCTCAGATATGGAGATGTCTGATGCATGGGATTGAGTGTGATGAAGGGAAGGCTCACACTGAGTCTCAAAACTGTGACAGTGGTCCCAGAGACATCTTTCAGGCTTTTCACAGGATATGCAAACAAAACTGTCCATAACTTGCAATGGTAACTTGCTGGAAGAGTGTAATAGCTCATTATAACTCTCCAGCTCATCTTTCTGTTTCATTTGTGTCCGTACAAAGTAATTTTGACACAGCTGGATTTGTCACAGTCAGATGCATCATGCTCTGAAGACACTGAATTGTTTTCTGAAGTGAAGACAATTTTGAAACCTTTTTAAATTTCCATTTAATTTCTTTGGCCTGGCTGTCTGACATTGCACTCATCAGCAAAGCTTGATTTTTTTTCTTTTTTTTTTTTTTTCCTGTCAACTTCAATAATTTGGGTGAGGTTGAGAACGAGGATGTTATCAGGATACGTTGAATCAAGCTAACTTTGCTAATCTGTTCCAGATTCAAAATAGAGGTAAAACATCTGCTTTGGTTGTTGAGCAGAGCTCCATGCCAACTGTAGCATGCCTAATGTAAAGAAAGAGATGAAGTGGTGTTATGAACTGATCTTCATGTTCACACATAGTTACTCTGCTATTAATGGAAATAACCCTGTCATCAGCCTCAGTAGTTAAACATCTTTAATCTGAATTTTATATCAGCTATGCAGAAAGCAAATATCAGTGACTAAAATCTGCAAAGGATTTTAGTATTTTATGAAAACAGTAATAACTGACTGTGGTGCTGTTCAAGAGCACTGTGAGCTCCATGACCTCTAAATCAGGAAACATCAAGGCTAGTCTTTAATGTCTTTTAAAGTATATTTGACTCTGGCTATGTGGGAGAAGGTGAGTTGGGGGATTTTCTGAGTTTTTCTGGAGCTGGCAGGAGGGTGGCTGTGGGGGTGGCAGCTGCTGACCAGAGGAATGAGCTGTGCTGTAGTGTGTAGGAGACAGGCAGTGGTGAGGCTGTGCATGTGATGCACAGCACAAGGGGAACCTGAGCAAGATCCACTTGTAATATAATGGTAAGACTGAGCAAATCAGATATTTCAGGTTTTGCTCAAGTCCCTAAAATGTCTTTTCCTTCCCTAATGTTGTTTTCATGCTCCTGGAGGTTTGCTATTGTCTGAGGCTTGGTTTAAAAACCCATGACAGCAGGACCTTGGAAGTGTTGCAGGTCACTGTTAAGAGGAAGATGAGGTTCAGGAACATGTGGGATTGTGACTGCAAAATGTATCTGTCCTTAACAGAAACTCTGTGTGTAGCTCGTGTGAAAGAAAAACCCCATAGCTGAAATTACCTTCTGAGGAGTGAACAAAATGGCGTCTGAAATTCTGCTGGAGTCCTGCCATGTGTTAGTATGGTTCTACCCAAGGACACTAGACTACCCTTGAACTTTTGGAAAGATATATTTTTATTGATTTCTGCTGTAGCTTATCCTTTTTGCATTACATTTATCCTCATGTCAGTGTGGTGTGAATTTTGTTTGGCCTCCTTTGCTTTCATATGTTCAATCCTTTGCCTAGTGAAGCCCGCAGAAAAGAATACCTTTGACTTTCAGTGGTTGTTGGACTAGATCTATTTTTGAAACACAGTCTTCTGCAGTTCACAGTTTGTAACTCAGCCAAATTGGTAACCTGTGTCCTGGTTTGTGTTGCCCTTAATGGAGCAGAGATGCATCCTCCTTGCATGCAGCCATTCAAGCTCCGTAAGTCTTGGATGTGGAAAACAGATGATTTCTTTTAGTAACAACCTTTTATGCATTGCAAATAGTTCTCATGTTTCCTTTAAATCGTCTTCTGTGTATGCTGACCAGCTCTGATCTGTTTAGATTTTCCCTGTAAATCATGTTTTAGAGCTCTGGTTTGGTCTTCAAGTCAAGTGGTGCCCTAAACTAAATGTCTCACTGCAGCCACAGCCTAAGCAGTACTGAGCAGTGTGGAAGGACTACTGTGTGCTTTGCAAGTCATAATCCTATTTTAAGTCTCTTCCTCTTTCAGAACGTTGTTCAGTTACATTCAGTTGGTAAACTGCAGTCCCAAATTCTTTCTTACACAGACCTGCTGTGTAACAACCGTGGATTTCTCACTGACAGGCATGCTGTGTTCTCCTCCATACTGAACGGTGTCCTACTCTTCCTCCAGCCTGGCTGATTGTGTAATTTGTCAAGGTGGTTATAAATTCTGATCCTGCCCTCCAACGTCCTTGTGTAGTCTCTTGTAGTTCCAAAGTATCTGCAAATTTATTATGGCACTCTCTGTTTCATAGCTGCCTTCTTTGTGTGTACACTAACATAAAACAGACCCCGTTAGCCAGCGGAAGTCCTGGTCTTACTAAGCAAGATGTTACAGGATCAGATAGCAATTAATAGTTCTCTAAATCAGGACTAATTTTCTAAAAATGAAAGGCTTTTTATTAGGGTGTGTGATGAGTATCAATGCATGCTGCACATATCAGATAGAGCACTTAATTACAGCTGGACTGGACTATTACTCTGTCCTGCTGAGTGTCCAGGCTGCCAGATGAAAGGCAGGTCTTGCTGTGCTGCTGCACTGAAGGAGGACTATGGAAAGGTTTTTATAAGCCAGCTGCAGTGTGTGTAGCAGCCCTTGCACACGCTTGCCTTGGCAAGGAAGAGGGGTAAGTCATGGTTTCATAAGTGATAAACTGAAGGAAGATAAACTTGCAGCATTTCCGTTTCTTTTTTTCTTTTTCTCTTTGGTTGCCATTGCTGCTGGTAGAGTTGGGTGAGGGCAAGATATCAGTGGTTTTCAGAGGATATGGGGCCACTGAACAGAGGGGATGTCTCAGGTTAAGTTGTCCCAGTTGCATGAACCCCTTCAGCCCTCAGAGCATTCCCCTCTCCACACAGATTTGGTTTTAATTGTCTTTTTTCTCTCTTGTGGAATTTAACACCTAAACAATTGGTTTAAAAAAAAAAAAACTTTGCTTGAAATGTGTTTGAAGACAACTGAACAGGAAATGAAGCTTTTTGGCAGGGTTGATGTTTTTCAAGGGAGTTTCTCCCCTGACTGCTTTATTCTGAGATCTCTAGCAAGGAGCAGCCGTGTCACTGGGGTTGCTGTTGCTCTGTTGTTCTGTTGCTGGCGGTTTCATTTCTCTTGAGGTTGGTAACCTCACACTGCCTTGGCCACCTCTCAGCTGTGCTTCAGGGGGGGACAATGAGCAGGGCTCTTCGGAGAGCAGGTGGTGTAACATGGCACGGGGCCTCTCACTTGGGAGTTCGCCTCAGCTGATTCACACCAGCTGCAGTTTGTGCCCCCAGAGGTTTTACTCTCTGCGATGCTCTTGCTCAGAAACACGGCCTTGGTGCCAGGACTTCTTCCCTGCTTCTGACTAAATGATTGATGGATTATGGGGGAGGGGGAAAAAAAAAAGACAAAAGCGCTGGGAAATAAAATATAGATATGACAGAAGTGCTCAAATGGATAAGTAGTGCAGCACATGCTGCTGAGAACGTATAAAAGGAATTGGATCCTTTTTTTGGTGCTGCCATGACAATCCCATGACTGTTATTTAATGGTGTCACTGATCTGTCTGTTGTGATATATTACACAACACACAGTTTGTATCAAGACAAAATCCCAAGAAACTTTGAATAAACAAATTCAGGAGGACAAGAAAAATTCAGGGTACCATTAGATTGATTTTCCTCAAAATTTGTAGGTATTCTAACAAATCTTATTATGCTGTCTGTGACAGACTTTTTTCTACTAAAATGGGTAACAAATGCTGGTGAATATAACAAATGTCATGCTACTATGTTTATTTTTGTCTCCTTTAAAAAAGCTTTCTTATTTTAACTAGTCTGCATCATGCTGAGTCTTGGTCTCCACTTGATTAATGTAACTTCAGGACAGTATTTACTAACTAATTTTCTGATCTGATCTGGAGGCACTTAAAAAAACCCCACCGACCCCCAATCCCAAATGCCAAAACTAAAACTAAACCCTAGCACTTAAATCAAGACCAGTGGACAGCTTCCAGTAATGAGAATGAAGGAAAGGACACTGGGCAAGCTGAATTAAACAGTCTTAGCTCTTTTCCTTTTTAGAAGTGATCTAAATTTAACAGGCCAAGAGTTATTTTGGTGCCTTTGGCTGATAAGTTCAATGAAACATAGGCAACTTGCAGCACTTTCAGTGTGTAGAGGAATTTCAGGATTCCAGGAGCGGCAGGATGTAACCTTCACTTCACCTGGAAACATAAGCAATTCTTGGGGCAGTTGATAGGCTTTCTAATGAAAAATGGGAGGCAGCCAAAATCTGGAGCCAAGCTAACACCAGAAATAGATCTGCCAGAGGCTTGTTTTGTACTGTCTAGAATGGCATATCACAAATTGTGCGAACAGAAATACCAGTCTGGGTCCACCATTGCAGAAGCAGGGTCAGTCCTGACTGTTTTCCTTTTTAAGTATTGTGAAAGCTTGACTAAATGAATGTTGTGTTAAAGTTTCAGCTGTCTCAATATGTTGTTTTCTTTCTTTGCTTCTCACTTGCTCAAAATACAAGTGTTTATTTGGTAGTGTGTATTTACAATTAAAGGTGTTCAAGTGTGCATCACCCAAGAACTCCAGCTCCCCTGCTCCAGCAGCATGGAAATGGGGCAGCAGAGAGAGAGAGCAAGGTTTAAATCTCTAGGAAAAGGCAAGTAGGAGAGGGGAAAGGGCTGAGCACAGAGAGGACCATGCAGGGGGCCGTGGGGAGGCTGGGGTTTAGCTGGCTTATTCTTCTTACTTCACAAGGTGTGTGCTTCTGGGAAAGTGTAGTGAAGTGCAGTCTGGTTTGCACATCACTTACGAAATGATTATTTGTGTTTATGTTTAATTATAGAATCAGATCTATTGTCTTCTCTGTCTGGCCGGAGGCAGGGAGTTTTGTGGGTGGGGTGTAAGCAAAAGCCATCAGGGCCTTGCTGAGTGGGAGCAGAGAGCCAGAAGCCTGTGGGAGCACAGCCTGGGTTTCCAATCCCAAGCCCAGTTTGTTTTTGCAAAGGCTTAGCTGGTATTGGAGGGGAAATCATTTAAAAGCAGGTGATGCAGGATGTGTTGTGACAGCCCTGCTCCCTTTTCAGGGTTGAGCCATGCTCTAAGCAGTTCAGGTCGTTCTTTTCCAAACCTAGTGTAAGCAATGTTCAAAACAAGATCCTTAACAGAAGGTGTTTGTCAGCTTATCATCAGGCAATCTTGTTTCAGACATCTCTGCTGCTACTACTTCAACCCTTTTCCAGTGATCATACTTTTCCCTTCCTCCTTCATTGCAGCTATTGTACATCATTAGGGACCTTGGAGTTTTGGAAAATATACTTGTTCACCTAAAGCTGAGGATGTGATTTTTCCCATCCAGAAGCTGCTGAAGGGTGTTTTGGCAGGTTATAATTCCAGCCTCTGAACCTGGTCAGTAGCAGATACCAGGCACCCAGCAGAATTCAGCTGGGGTTATGGGATGCAGGTGCTCCCCTGGGCCATGCTGCCCCAGCTGCCTGGCTGTCCAGCAGAGCAAGGCTGGAGCTGCTCTGTTTCTGTAGCTGTCTGTGATTGTCATGTAGTTAGCAATGTGCACCAGCCATTACACTCAGGTTTTCATAGTGTTTTCAGCAATGGCAATATCTGGTGATCCTGTTAGAATTGCTGTATTCCAACTAATTCTGCACCAAGTATTTCTGTAAATGTTCAAGTCTTCATTTGGGAAGCCATTGTGGGAAAGGCTGAGTGCATGCCTAGGTGGGAACCACCTATGGACCAATAATTCATTGCATGAATTATTCAGAGATTTGTGAGCAATTACTTAGGAACCACTTGTGCCTTCCTGAGAGGGGAAAAAGCACCAAGCACGCTGAACACTGTAGCACACTGATTGTCCTTGCAGACATCCTCTCCTGGTGCCCTGGGTGCCATTCAATACGTGTCCCTTAGGGTTAGGCCATACTGGGAACCACAGGTGTGCACTGGGGTATTTTCCATTTGGTCACTGAGCATTTCTTGGTGTTTTGATGAAGTTGCCATTCATCATTTGAATGAAAGCATTGGAGGGAGAGGCTTTTGGCTGTGGGCTTGTGTTGTCCAGGCAAATGCAGACACTCACCTGAAGCTCCTCTTTCTTTTAAAAATTACATACAAAGTTGCTGTTGAAGCTAAACATATGCTCTACTTAGAGTTTATATATAATTTTTTACCTATTCTCAGGAGAGCATAACAGCAAATGAAGCAGTGATCAATTCTCCACTGCTCCTGTGTGCCCTGTGCTGTCGATGTGAAGTCCTTTTAATGGTCTGAAGGACAAACACAGCCTGAGGCTTTGGAGAAGCTGTTACAAATGACACGGTTACAGGAAAAACCAACACTTCTTGCGATAAAACTTAAATGCGCATTACATCCCTCTAAGCAACTTGGAGCACAGCAGGGCAGCAAGTTGGAAAGCTTTTGGTCCAGGGAAAGTGTCAGAGCACAGTTGCATCCTTTAAATGCTGGCCTAAAAACAACACGAAGATCTCTCAGCTTGGAAAGGCCACCGTCACACAGTTTTTTTTTTTAAGTTTTGGGAGTGTTGACTTGTGTTTTTTTGAATACCTCTGTGTGTCATATAAGTTTGTTGGTCCTTGAGCATTGAAACACAGTGGAACAAATTGAAATAAATAGCAGTGTGTAGGCATGCATGCTGTCCTTGCTGCAGAGGATTGATGTGCAATCCTTCAGTCACTGGGCTAGTCTGCAATAAATGGAAGGACATAATAAGACAGAATGAAATGAATAGAAATTTTTTTTTCTCTGCCGTATTTGAAATGTTGCAGCATACACAGGTTGTTTACTGATCTGCTCCTTATAAATGTCCTAAGTGCATTTACTCACTTAACAATGCTGTTAGTTTGTCATAGTGCTTCCAGGGAACCAGTACTCCCTATTTACAGATTGGATTCTCCCCACTGGCCTTTCAGTAGCTTGGACAAGTATTCCTGAGGAGTCATTCATTAAAAATCTGTAATTGCTCTGGAACACCTCTTAGTGGCCTTCCAAGGGCATTCTTCTCCAAATACCAGCTCTGTGAAAGTACTTTTCTGTCAGAAGCCAGTATATAGAAATTCCTACAACAGGAATGCACCCTTTGAATTAACAAATTAAGAGCAAACTTCCTGTTGTATTTACCCAGCAATTCATTCCTAAAACACAGTAAAAGGCTAACCCGTGATGCAAGGGAAATAGACTACAAGGCCCATTAAAAATTATCAGTATTGAGTAATTTCTGCACATGGAACTGTATAAATACTAAGCATCAGGGAAATGCACTCTGAGAATTAAGAGGAATCCAGTTAATGGCTGTTCACTAATACAGACTTGTAAGTTAAAACAGCATTTCAGATATTCATGTGCTGTATGCTCAGAGGGAGAAAGTCCTAAACTAAAATTGGGAAGAGGAGTAGCCTTTTTGCTTTGACCAGTGGAAGGAAATAGATGTATGGATGTGACATTGCAGACAACCTTGTAATCTTGATTAGTGGGAGTACCTTCAGAAAAACAAGAGGCATTTGGCAAAACACTGTCAGAATCAATACCACTTTGAAATGATTGTGTCTTGCTACATTACCTTGCTAGTTACATGAATACATGGACATATCCAAGTGTTTAGTCCAGGAACTTGATGTAATGCAATTAGAACTAATAAAGGATCAATATATAACTTCACTCACAGGAACAAACGGTAGTCTGTTATTTCAAATGGGCATGGGAGTCGATCATCCTTTCCCTATCTGCCTCTACCTCCTGTCAAACAAAAACCTGGCTTAAACAAGTCCTTGTTAGTGAGTCAGGATATCTAAAATCAAGGCAAAATGTTTGACATATGTCACAGTTACTTGCTACTCAACAAAAATACGAAGTGGTTTGCTAGGAGGTTCAGCACCTGCTTTGGATATAGTAATTAAAATGAGACAGTCCACTTAAATGTTTCATCTCATCTGGGGTCAGAGACTTGCCAGTGCCCCTTGGTAATAGATCTATGAAGGAGAGTTTTCCAGTGTTGAACTTTTCCTCTTGGAATGGCTTGTTGGCTTTGTGGAATCCAGCTGAGCCACAGGACATTCTTCCATGTGGGTTTAAGCTCTGGTGCTGAAATAATCCTTGTGCCTTCAGTTCAACAAGTTAATTTTACCTGGTGGGTTGAAGTCCAGCTTCTGATTGCCTCACATTCAGTAAAGATAGCAGTATGTTGCCACACTGGAAGGAATCTGCAGACACAATTTTATTTTAACCTAAATTCTTGTTACAGCACAAAGTAAAGAACACTCCAATAAAACTTGTTGATAAGTTTCATACTTATCATAGTAACTGTGTGGAAAAAGTAACGTGGAAAGTTTTTTGCTAGCTGCAGGAGTTTATTTTCAGAAAAAAATGTGAACACTCCCAACTGAAATTCTCTTGAAGAATTTGGAAGCTGCAGAGAGCTGAGCTGATGAAACAGTTGTTCATCATTCCAAAACCCTGCACCCTTTCTTAATTCTAATAATAGTCATACATAATCTGCTCTGTGCTTGTGCTTTTTTTTTCTTCATTATAAGAGTTTAACAACTTTTGAATTTGAAGACTTTTAAAGCAAAATATTTCTGTTAATGAAATAACCCATTAATGATGTCACAAGTTTTAGAAATGATTTCCAAAAATATACTGTCCTTTGATAATTAGGAAGGATCATTATCTACCCTTCAGGAATTAAAATTAAAAAAAAAAAGTTGTTTGAAGTCATGCATGCATGAATATGGTTATCACTGAAGATCAAACAAGTAATCTGTTCAGGTCATTGGGCATCCCTCATCAGTGTGTACGTAGCTGCACAAGCCCCTTTCCATCCCTGTCAGCTGCTGGATGGAGCACTGCTTTTTCCATTGTGCTCATTGATGCGGATGCACGTTCTCAGCCCTGACCTCAAACTGCAGCAGGGATGCTGCAACACACTTCTGACTTGTACTTCCTGAGCTGGTCGCTACACATGACTGCACATCTCACACAGAAACAGGTCTCAATGTGTAATAAAATTGCCTCAACAATCATGCCTTCTCATTTCAAAGTAATACCTTTGAAAATGAAGTAAAATAATGACATAGTGAATTAGAAAAATGGGCAGCTGGAGCAGGCTGCACAGCTGTGACTCAAGGTGGTTATTAACCTGTGCTGGTTTTATCTCTACTTTCCAGTTTGCAGGCTCTGATCATTCTCCATTATCTCTGTCTCTTGCTGCTACAACTAGCAGAGATAGATTTTATTGTAATTAATTTATAAAAATTAAATCTTACAGGGGAAAAAGGTCTGAATGATAAGGCCTTTGAAAGGGGCATTTGGCAACTTTCTCCTGTCAGCAAAGGTTGTGTGTATCAGTGGTGGGAGTTATAACCTGCTTCAGAGGTGTGATAAACACTGGGGTTTGACCTAAGCAACTGCAGGTAGATGTGACCATGGTACAGTGGACAAAAATTGAGACGAGGATCTTCTGTATGTTAGAGGTCTAAAGAACACAATGTTACTCTCAATCTGCTTTCTGTCTTAAGTAGCTGGTGCTAATTAGAAAGGTCAAACATTTCCTGTAGAACCAAGTGTCTGATTCAGATTTCTGGCAGAGAGAAGAAGGGTCTAAGTGTCTTATTGTGGACCTTCCTCCATTTTTAATGTAACGATGCACAGTGCTTTACTCTCTCTGTTATAAAGGAAAAAAGTAGTCTGTAACAGCATTTGATCTTTAAAAAAAAAACCCTCTAAAAAATTTGAAGTTTGAATTTTTTTCTCTCTTACCTCTGTCTGAGGTATAAACTTAAATTTCACCAGAGCCTGGCTAATACTTTTTGTTGGGTGCTGGGTGTACCTGCAAATGGGTTCAGGGAATAATCCGAGCTGCTGGAGGTATCTGTTTCTTGGCCATTGGGTTGTGTTGCCATTCAGCTTGAAATTGAGGAGTTCTCTGCTTTTCTTTAAATGTTTTTCTTAATTTAAATATTACGATAAATGCACGTGAAATGCAAATATTTTGGTGTAAACATCATAATTTCATAAACATTCACTGATTCTTCATAGCTGTCAGTTTCAGGAGAGAAGGGAACAGACTTGGGTCTGGTGTTTGCATCCTCTGATGGGGAATATTCTCTGCCCCTTCTGACGTGGGCTGGGAAGGAAGCATGCTGAATGGTTGAAGTGAAATGCAATTTTTTGTCCTTTCTTTTTCAAACATCCCCTACAATATGTAAGATGTAGACAGCGGTGATGAAAGATGCTGCTTTAGTCCTTTTCACTTTTGGAAGAGTGGCAAGAATGAAATTCCAGTATGAATGTTTTTCAAGGACATAAGGGATTAATATGTCTTAAAATAGACACCATTAACTTAGAAATGTATTTTCCACATTTGAATAAGAAAAGGTGGGGAGGAAATGGTATTTTCTTTGTTCTTTTTCGCCTGTTCTGTGAATTTCAAAATAGCCTGTTTACAAGAGAGTTAAAGTCTGTAGAATCTAAAGATATGTGTAGAACCACAGTATCTGTTGGTTTTTTATGCGCTGAAGTTGTCATGCATGCTTCCATTTTACAGGATTATTTTAGATTCTGGTGATTTCATGGCACCACAGACTCTTTCTTGTCAGTAAGACCATGAGGCAACAAGGAGTGAGACTGGGGTGGGCACACATTGCCTTGAGGAGGGCGCTGGTGAAAGTGGGGCCTGTTTCAGCTAGGTGCTTTATGGGATAGGGATCATTGTGAATTGTCCCCTTTTCCCGAGTCTCCAGCAGCAAGGTTTATCTTCTTTTACTTCAGTGTGCTGCCAGCTTGGTTCCTAACTCAGATTTTTGCTGCCAGGGTGGTTGGAAGGGCTGAAGTCCCAGCTCTGGCCTAGTAGAGGAGCGGTGAGCGCATGCAGAGCTCCCTCCCACAGCCGGCATCAGAGAGGAGCGAGCACGGCTCATTGTTTCTCCTGTGGGCCTGATTATTTATTTCTGCATGCCGATCCATAATAGCATAATAACAGACTTGAGACAATAAGATAATTATTTCGCTTCTTGGGTGGTTAAAATTAACTGTGCTCATTGCGTATTTATTCAGTAAAAAAATACAACTTGTTTAGTAATTGCCCAGAAATTCATTATCTGCATAATGTTCTGTTTCTAAATGTGCATTGCATGACCATTAATCTGTGCCAAGAGCAAGCATGCAGCACTATCTGATATAATTAGTTTTCCCCTTACATGCCAGGGAGAACATCTGGGCTAATTGTGTGTTGTTGACAAAAGTTGCCATTCTAATGGGGGTCCCTGTTTGTGCACACATGCTCATTATAGGTACAGACGTGTTCATGATTTCAGTTTATCCTCAAGAAAACTGATAGCTCTTACTGATGAGATACTCCTGGTGCTTTGGTACTGGGGTCACACCATGTTTCTAGGCAGCTTTAGGAAATGTTAGCAGGAGTAAAATGCTCTCAGTTTAAACAGAAAATAAACAAACCTCTAATGCTGCATCTTCTCTTTTCTTTTTCCAGCCACCACTGGTCCAGGCGATTTTCAGTGGTGATCCAGAAGAGATACGGATGTTGATCTACAAAACTGAGGATGTCAACGCCTTGGTATGTGACTTGGAGTGTTGTGTACCATGCTTATGGACTGTGGCAATGACAGTGTTAAAAATGTCCTCAGTAATTAACACATAACAGAATGGAAATGACTCGGAAGTAAGAGATTTGGGGCTTCAGTGGTATTCTAATTAGGAGTCTGATATATAATTGTCTCCAGCAGGTGACTTTAAATTTTCTAAGTGTATGGTAATTATTCCAAATGTGAAGGTCAGTCAGGGACATTGTTTTTTCTCTTACTGAGAAAATGAATGAAAACAGCTGAAAATTGCATATTTTTACTCTCTGTAGGGTTTCCTTTTATGAAGAGTCTTTGCAGATCAGGAGCTGTTGTGCATTTGACTCTGCTTGAACTAAAGCTTCACTATAATTCTTAACAGTGAGAGTAAGGAAGCAGAATCTTGGCCACAATTTGCCCACAAAGGAATTACTGTTTTGCAGACTGGCTTATCCTAGCCAGAATGGTGAGCAGCTGTAAACAAGTAGTAGCTGAGTGCTTTGGCAGTGAAAAAATCTCCATTTCAACTTGGTCTTTTTTGCAGAAATTGGGATGGTTTTTTTCCCCTCTTTAACTTAAATCCATACTCTTAGAAACAAGTCCTGCCAGTCCTGGCTATGATCTGTGGCCTCTCAAAGTGGTGAGAATAGAAAGCAGAAGCAGTATGATGATTTCCAGGTGTTTCCTGGACTTTTGAATGAACCTTCCTTTTCTTCATGTCTTTCTGTGACGTAAAGCCATCAGTTTATTCATCACTAACTCCAGCAGTTGGTCTGGTATAGTCTTGGCACTGCAGCTTTTGCAGGTAGTGGGGTCCAGCTGGGTTCAGAGCGGCCAAAAGGAACTGGAGAGGTGATCCTTCAGGTCTGGTTGACTGGGGCTTCACTCTGTCTGCTGTCCAGTAGAAGGAAAGACTTGCTGCTGTTTTAAATCTGATCCGAGACCTTGATGTTAAGCTTTCCCTGTGATTATCAGTACCCAATTGCTTTCTTGAAAGTCCTAAAAGTGCTTCCTTAAAGAATCATCTCCCTTGAGTTTCCTCCTTCTTTGTTTTGGTGATCATCTTATTAAACCAAAGGGAAAAACCAAACCCAACCAAACAAAGCCCCCTCAGCAAACTAGATGAACACCATAGTCCTAAAATTTCCTCTGTAATTCATGCTGGATTTTCAAAATAGCATCTCCTGTACAAGGCTATTGTGGGCTTCTCCAGTGTTTTTCTATCCTTTGGCTGCAAGTGTGCTAGTGATGGTTGCTAGGGAGATGCTCTCAGCTGTCAGGTGCAAGATTAGCTGAAGAATGTGTTTTGCAGATGAGTACCATAGTACTTAATAGAAAAAGTAATTGAATGATTTGGTCCAGAATATTATTTACAGTGCTCAAAATCCACCCAAGAACGCTTTGCCTGAACGACTTTTTTTTGTCAGGAGAGAAATGCAAAGCTGTTCTTTGACAGAGAATTAGAAAAATATTGGTCAACACAAACTCTGAAGATTGTTCTGAACAGTGACTGCAGGGAAGCGTCAATTGCTTAAAATACCACTAAAGAAAGATGAAAAGATTTCCCCCTCTGTGAGCTGGCAATTCGCATCGCATGCTTATGTTTCTATTTTAAGGGTGTTTTTAATTACTTCCATGTTAGTGTTTGGTTGCTCACGTGAGAGGAAACTCTGACACTGTTTGGCAGAGATTTGTCCTTTGTTGATCGTTTTGGTTGGCTGTGTTAACACTGGACTAGTTCAAATATAGGTAGGACAGGAATACAAAATAAAAGTCTGCAGCAAGCTTTGGGAATTTTTGAAGTTTAAAAAATTGGGGTTTTTTTAATCTCCATCAAGAGAAGTTTTTGGAACACAGAAGAAAAAGTGCATGGAGAAACAACACAAAATTAGGAATGCATGTGCATACTTTCCCAAGAGAAAATTAATCTCAGGAGAGAGTTTGGAGGAAATCAGAAGTTAAGAATATTATTCTTTTTCTTGGTCTGGTAAAATAATTAGTAACTTCACAAGCCAAGGATGTGTTTGTTGATGGAAATGGCTACATTTTAGATACTGCTGTAATTGTGACTTCTATTTTGCAACAAAGTGAAATCTGCTTGGATTACAAGTGTGGTTTTAGTTCATTCTACCACTGTAATTGTCACTTTGACCTCTCCAGTCCCTACCTGTGCTCTGGGGGCATGTGATGCCACTTGTGCATCCTGAGGGCATGGACTCTGTTACATTTCACTGGCCATGGGCAATTCCCTTCCCCTGGGTACTGAATACACCCCGTGTCCATGGGAAGTGTGGTCTGTCCCAGGACATTTGTGGTGTCACTTGGACAATCCAGACTGCCAGATTAGTTGCAGGTAGATATCTTCTACACTTGCTGTTTGGTACATTCAGAAGTAGCAGGATGATCACGCTTTGTGTATGTAGATGGGGTTTTTTGGGGTGCTGTTATTATTTAGGGAGGAGTGGGAGAGAATGACTTCCAGAATCTAGGGACTAATCTGCATCCAGTTGTAACCTCTTCTTATTTGGGATTCATAATACATGTGCTTACGTTTGCAAAGTCCAGTTCTTATGTTAAATGTTACAAACCAATATCCTTCCTGTGAAATTTCCATTTTTCTCTCAGTCTTTTAGTTTAGTTTCCCTTCAAAATATCCAAAGTCAAACAAAAAGGTCAAAAACCCCTCCAGTATTCTTCCCCATAACTGATGTGTTATTTACAAGTCATTTCATTCTCTGTGGTTTTATTTTTTATCCCCTAATGCTGTGTTTTCTCTTGGATAGAACCTTGTTTCTAGCTGCAGAGTGTCAGGCAGCAGCACCAGCAGAGATTGCAGGGCCATACATGCAGGACCATGTATTTAGGGGGTGCTTTATTACCAGATAAGGAGGGCAGGAAGGAAGTCATTATGGAGACACATGTATATGTGCTGTTTATTACTTTTTTTGTCATTATCTTGCTTGGAAAGATTTTCAGGACTGCCTTCGTCAGGAGGATTCAGGCTTCATCCAGGTCTCACACATGCACACAAGTTCTATATATTCCTGTACTATTGCTGAGCCTGTTTTTGGAGGTGCTGTGAGTGTTTGAGGGTACAAGTGTGCACATGCTCAGGACTGTGAGTCTGAAAGGCTTTGTGTGTTTGGGGTAGCTCAAGTGGAAACCAGCTCGTTGTTCAGTTTAGAGTCAGGTGCCTGACTTGGGACTAGGAGAGGCTGTAATGGTGATGTTTTAGGAATCCTGGAATACCAGACCCTTTCCTCAGCTTGTCCAAGTGAGGACACCACAGTGATTACCTTTTTGGAATGTGGAGCCTTGCAGGAGAATAAAGCTACCCTGGAAGTAAATACTCCTCTTCTAGACGTAGTTTTGCTGTGCTGGAAAATCTTCTGGAGGACTTAGTCAAGAACTTTGGAAGGCTTCTGTTTTGACACAGGCTGACAGTTTGGTGCCAGGTAATAGCTGACTTCCACTGGGTATTTAGCCTCTAGAAGTGCTGTTTAATATGCTGTTTATTTAAGTGGGAAGTGATGGAGAATTTTTTTTTACAGAAATTACTAACAATTCTCCATTATGTAAGAAAACCGAATATGAAATTACACTGATGTTTGCAATGCACGGTAACTAGCATGACTTTTATTTAGATTAAACTTTGTTTGGGCTTAGAATTTTTTTTTTTTAATATTTTATACAGAAAATTTTTGAACTGTGAAGAAGATTCTGCTGGAGAGACTGAGAGTCTGAAATATTCTGGGTTGCTTTGCAACAGCATGCGAGTGTAGTAATGGTTACTGTGTTATATATATCTGTGCTGGTGACTCATGTTACCAGTTTGAGACAGTTAAGGATGGATAGACCATTAAAGTCTCATGGCAGGGTTTGGCTGTAACTGCATTACTTTCTTCAAAGGCAGCTATATCAGCCTGAAATACTTGAATTTTTCTAAATCTTTTCCCATCCTGAGAGATGTATGCTCCCATGCCTTAGCACCCCCCATCCAAAGTCAGTATCATATTTATAAAAATGGAGGAGTTATTTAAGTCTATCTTTTGAGTCTTACACTGAATACCCATAAGCATCAAAATATTTCTGTTCTTTGGGATAACAGTTTCTATGGTCTCAATCTGGAATTAGTAATTAATTTTTAAAGTTACGCTTTTCTAGCATAAATGTCACTGTCAGCCTCATGGAAGGCAGGCATTAGATGAGGGGGGAGAGAGAAGATAATTTTTCATGTTCTAGAAGATTGAAGTATTTACCTCTTCTACTTCATGAGCGCTTGGCAATTTAAGAGTCAGTCCAGAAAAATCTTTGTTTCTGAGGCTAAACTGAAGACTCTGAAATGAGAGGTGCTGAAACCAGGATCTGCATTTCCAGATGGGAATTTCTATGCTTGGTTATTACCATGCTGAAGAAAGTGCACAAGGCATAAGTTACATGGCTCAACTTTCACCTTCACCAGTGGTGCTCACAGTCAAACATTTCAATTTGCTCTGTGAATTACAGGCTTTAATAAAAGAATGTATGAGGAGGAGAAAATCCTTGAAGCAGCAGAGATTTTCTTGGTACACCATCAGCTTTTGGCTCTGAATGGTTGTAAATAGCCCAAGAAGTAGGTGCTTATATGCTTTTAGCCTCTTCAGTAGTTCCTAGCAGTTCCTAATATTTAATTTTTCTGAAGTCGACTTGTATCTGAATTTTTTTTTAATGGTTGTGCTATTTAAATGAGGTATACTCAGATGTAACAACTGTATGTGGAGTGAATGAGCAGGAGGCTTGGTTCTGTCATTATTTTGGTCAGACTTGATCAGTGGAAGTTACAACCATTCTTGTGCTTTATTCTGCCACCGAGGCACATTTTGAAGGTGGTGGGAATCCAAAAGGCTTCAGTAACTCAGTTCTGTGGTGCATTAAACTCCTTCTGTAAACGCCAACTATTCCTGTTAGCTGCTCAGTCAGTTTGGTGATAAAGAAAGGACACATACATTTATTTTCTGCAGCACTTGCATTTACATTTTAATAGTAAATAACTCTGTCCTAAGCATCACCCGATCTGAGCAGCTGCAGTTGATATCGAAATTGAAATCCATTACCTCCCTCGAGATGTAGGCTGTGTTGAGGAGAAAATGTAGGGCTTTTCCTTAATGTACCTGCATATTTTGCATGTGCTGATATGATTCATTCAGCTCACTGTTCTGCTAATCTTCCTGTACCCCAAGGCTCTGATCCAATAAAGCACTTAAGGACTAGTCTAACTTCAAGCCTGTGGGGGCCTTATCAGTGCTACTGTAATCACTTGAACAGTTTAAGCATGTGTTGAGTGTTTTTCTTGCTGAGGCCTTCTGTTCCTGATTGCCTGGTTGTTAGATTCTTAGTTTCTTTTATCTGTTTTAAAAAAAAGTTTTTTAGATAGTGTTAACCTGCAGCATCATCTTTTCTGTGAACTAATATAGGCTGCTAACACAGTTTTCATAGAATCACAGAATGCTCTGGGTTGGGAGTGACCTTAAAGATCATCTTATTCCAAGCTCCTGCCATGAGGGACACCTTTCACCTTTCACTAGACCAGGTTGCTCAAAGCTCCATCCAGCCTGGCCCAGAACACTTCCAGGGATGGGGCACCCACAACTTCTCTGGACAGTCTGTGTCAGTACCTCACCACCTTCACAGTAAAGAATTTATTTTCAGTATCTAATCTGAACTTGCCCTCTTACAGCTTGAAACCATTTCCTTTGTCCTATCACTACACTCCCTTGTAAAAAGTCCCTCTCCAGCTCTCTTGTAGGCCCCCTTTAGGTGCTGGAAAGAGAGTTTATCTCATCTCAGCATGATTTTCTAGCCATTGTTTCTAGCTTATCTACTGTCTCTTGCTGACCTTTTGTTCTTTTGAGAACTGCACTTGAAGCAGGTCTGATTATTTGTCTTAATGCTTTTTCTAACCCTGTTATCATCTCTTCCCCCAGCTTACTTTCCTTGCCTTGATAATGTATGTTGAGATTTGGGGTTCTGCCAAGCCTTTCCTTGAAACTACAAATTTTGTCCTTCTCTCTGTGTATAGGCTTCAGCCTTTAGACCATTATTGACTTACTCTGTGCTCCTGTTACCAGGATGTCTAGAGCTGAGCGGGTTTTGGGACGTGGGCTGGGCACTGAGCCAGTGAGTGAGGAGGTGTGGCTGTGAGGGAGCACGGCTCTGAGGGGGACACAGGGACAGTGGTGGGGCAGGCAGGCAGAAGCCTCAGTTCCTCTGTTTTGGTATCAGTGCTGTGCACAGCCTAAACAGGAACTCGAGGATGTTCCTCCACTGAGTTGCTCAACCGCGCGCTCGGCCGCAGGCGTAGTGTGTGCATTTCTCCCTTCCAGAATCCTGAAAATGCTGCCTGTGTGCAAGTGAACTCTGATTTGTGCCTGGTTGTGATAAATGGAGAAATTTTAGGATTTTTTTCCTCTTGGAGAAATAAAGCTTAAATTCAGTTTTATGACTAAATCCATCTTTCTCTGAAAACTTGATTTTCTCTCAAGATGATAGGATCTGGTATTGATTTTAAAAACTGAAAGCTTAGAAAGCTTACAGGGAGTTATTCCGGCTACAGAAGGATAACATTTTCTGGTTTGTGTCCTTTCCTCTCTCAGTTATCAAATTTGCAGATTTACAGTTTAATACATGTGAGGAAAGGTGAGGTTGAGCAGGATGTACTCTGTGTTGGTCTCCTTCATGTCCTGCCACAGCACTGAGTACATCCTGCTCAACCTCACCTTCCCCCACAATACAGAAAACTACTTATGATCAACAAAGCACTGAGTAGCCTTGTTTCCATGATATAGAAAATTGCTTAGTCTTGTATCATTAGCATTAAACTTCAAACTGCTCTGCTCTTGCCAAACTGGGCTGCGTTGCATTGAAAGGTACAATGGCTATTAGAAATACTGGGTTGTACTAAAGAGAGCTTCATGCATTAATACCAACAAATAAAAAAAAGCCCCCAAACCAGCTGGTTGTATTGCTGTATATATGTTTGATCAGTCAGTACATTTTTTGCCATGGGTAGCCTTAGGATAGGGAATATGGGAACTATGGAAGGTCTCATATGCACATATGGAGCCTGTAGAAGCTGATCTGTGGTGTTAGGAACTAAGCATATGAAAGTGCCTTGTAATAGTGGTTCCTGAGTGAACACTGCTGCATGGGCACTGCTTAATATTCTTTCAATTTGCCTACCATGTGAGCAGGTGAAAGTCTGTAAGAGATCTTCCCCTCTGACCTGTGACTACCAGGGTTTTATGTAACCAGTCTTCTGAGTGTTTTATGTGCATGCCCAATACGTAAGATCAAAAACCAGTGCAGCAGAATTTGAGGACTACACACATAACGTATGTTTAAAAAAAACCCCATACAAATATAAAAATTAAACATATATTATTCTGGTGATCAGTGGCTCTGTGCTTCTCAGTGCTGGAAAAGAATTTTCAACATTCCCATGACAAATGGTTCTGCTACACAGATTTGTCCACATTTGTAGCATACTTTGAAGATATTCCAGAATAGCTTATGGTTGATGACCACTTGGGCATGTTAAAAGTGGTATTTTTCATGACAGGCTCAGAGATCTTTTTCAGGGACAGAGTGTAAATATTGGTAGGGTTTCTCTGTTGGTATTGTTTGCAGGAAGTGTTCCATTTGTTACCAGCTTAAAGTATTTAATGCTAGTAGGTTGCAATAAGTTTGATGGATAAGGTCTCTTAGAAGTTATTTTTGTGGTTAAGAAACCAAAACGAAACACATTTAGGATGGAAACAGGGATCAAATAGCTCAATGAGCAGTATTAGCAGTTCTTGTGATTGTTGTTGCCCATATTGTAATATTTAGCAGTTTCTTTTAAAGGCCTGTGTTCTGGAATCAGCTGAATAAAGCAATAAAATAAAGGTTTTTTGTGAACACTGTATTTATACCCCTTGAAATTAAAAAAGAAAATCTTTAAAATGGACTCCCTTAATTTGTAAAATTACAGAAATCAAATAAAAGTAGACATATTTCAGAAGTTATGTATGTGATTACTAGTAATTATTCTAAGTTTAAAGACAGATTTGACTGATAATAATTTATGCTTAAGGATCAGTCAAGGTGTACATGCCCATGCTGGGCTGCTGTAGATATCCAGGCTAAATGGTGTACAAGAACCTTTGTAGACAAAGAGGAGTTTGCACCTCGACCTAGTGTGTGGTTCCAAACCATTCTCCTGAGATATCCTGCTGAAGACTCTGGTCTTGTACTGTTGATGCAAACTGCATTACAAAGTCTGATATCCAGAAGCATCTGGATTATGTTGCTGTGATACTTAAGAGTGGAAAATGTTTCTAAAAGAGACCCAAAGATGCTCTTTTTGCTCATATTAGATTTGATTTCATCTACCTGTAAATAGGATTTCTGAGTAAAGGCAATGACTCTGCAAGGTGTGGTGGAAACGAGTGATAAAAAATAGAGAACTACTGAGAGGAAATATGTTGGTGAGATCTTGAATTCTGGTCTTTCTCTGGCTGAGATTGCATTTCTAATTATAAACAGAAATGCACACAGAAAAATAAATGTATACAAATCCTTTGCTCTTTAACACCAATGCCTGCACTTCCTGACCATGTTTTATAACTGGACAATGTGTGGTTTTGTAGGATGCCGAGAAAAGAACCCCTCTTCACGTTGCATCATTCCTGGGGGATGCAGACATCATTGAGCTTCTCATTTTGTCAGGTAAGGTACAGTCCCTCACTGCTGTTAACTGGTACATCAGCTAATTTTAAAGCTGCAAGGAATACCCAACAAAGCATATATGAGGGAGTTTTGGGCATTGCCTGTTTCTGAGTTTCACAGGGCTGGTTGCATTTGTTGCAAGTTTAGAAAATATATGTAGATATGGTGATACAATCATAACACGCATCCTGTGACTGAGTAGAATTAATAAACAAAGTAACTAGCTTTTAACAACTTATAAAGCATTCAAACTGACAGTATTTGTGATTCAGAAACTTGCTGTAGTACGTATTTGAAATGTGGGTTCACATCCTGGAGTACAAGCCAAGAATTCCTGTTAAGCGAAAATTATGGAATAATAGCAAAAGAATTATAAATTAGTTTAAATGAATTTTAAGTGCTATTTACATTAGAAACATGTTTTTAAGAGTCAGGAAGTTTATTTGGATATTAGAAACTGTGTAGTAGGAAGTATCTAAACAAAAGAAATCAAAAAAATTTTTCCCAACTGTTGTAGTGACAGAAAACATGTTCAAAATATGTCAGAACAAAGCATAAAGCAGTCATCTCTCAAGAAGTGAGCATAATTCACAGCAAACTCCTGGATGTGCTTGCAGATTTCAAAGGCAGTGTTTTTCTAAGCTGGAGAACTGTAAGAGTGAAGCTTATGGGGATTTAGGAATGTGGGACTGAAAGGAACCTTATGGTATAAACACCTCACCCCTTGCAAGCACCCTTGCTACGCGACTGGTTTCACAAATTTTTAGACTGCTTCTTCAAATGAACTCCTTTTTTTTTTTCAAGTTATTTCAGAATTCTCAGCCCTGTGATTACAAGGCACCTTCTAATTTCCAACCTTGAATCCTAGAATAATTCAGGCTGGGAGGTATTTCTAGAAATGACCTGATGCAGCCTCCTGCTTAGAGCACCAGCCAATTTCAAAGTCAGATCAGGCTGCTGACGGGTGCATGCAGACCACACAAACAAACTTCTTTGGCTCATCAGTCTGGCCAGACCCTGAGAGGGCAGAAAACGAGAACTCAGTTTGCTGTAGCTATGTGTTTCCTCTGTTCATTTTGGGGGAATTTTGGGTTGCTTAATTGCTTAGTGAGGGTAACTAGCTGGACATACATCACACATCAGATCTTTCTGCTCTACCCCTGATGGCTGCAGAATGGTTGAGATGAGCACTGCTCTGCTGACAGGTTATGCTTGGGTGGGTTTTCAGTGTGCGAAATGCAAACGTGATTTTCTTCCTTGGGAGGAAGGAGTTAATAAATTTAATCTGTGCATGTGTTCTTGCAGTGTGTTTTGTTTGTCACATACTGCTGTTCCATTGTGGTGTGAGGAGATTGCAGGAGCAATGTATTTTTTCAAGTTTTGCAAGCAGCAGCACAGGCAATATCCTCATAAAGAGAAAGGTGGGACAGTTTTACCCATTTTTCCCAAACAGCATCCAAAAATGTCCTGGTGAATGTTCCTGATGAGGGAAGAAGTCTTTCTAGTGTTCTTCTGGGACACTTGGTTCCAGCACCTCACTGCCAAAATGCCATCCGTGGGCTATAGGGTTTGTCTGATCAGCAGCATAAAATGTAGGTGATGCATCTTGGGGAGTTTTTATATAACCAACTTATAAGATAGGCTTTTAAAAATTGAACTTTGTGTCAGTGGGACCGTGCTGGGATTCAGTCTGCAGGAACTGTGTGTATCTTTCCCAACTAGCTCAGCATGAGTCAAAATTAATTTTGTGTTTTATATTCTACTTATTCATCGTCCATTAATATCTGAAGTATCATTACTCGTGATGAGCATGAGTACTTCTATCCAAGAACAGGTTTGGAAGTTTCTGAGGCTTGGAGGAGCAGGTTTATGAGTTGTTATAAACACCTCTTTGTGACTGTGGTATCTCCAAGAACTAGGCTGCATAGACAAGTGCAGCATCTTCCTTTGCTTCACCTCTTCACTCAATAAATGGTAGTAGTAGAAGTGTATCATAAAATATTAATCTGAACATAACATTTAGTTACATAAGCAGAAAAACTCTGTTGTCTGACTTTAGAATGAGACAATGTTTTCACAGAGAGAAAGCACACAAATGCTTGCTGTTGGTGTCAAGAAATATTCTCAGCATGAATAGAAGCTAGGAGGACATCAACACATTTCATTTTGTACAGTGTTCAGGAGAGAAATTAAACTAAATATGCACCTTCTGAGATTTGTGGTATATAAACTGGTGGCGGCACAAATAAATGTTGTGTCTAATGAATAAAATTTCTGCCCAGGTGGTTGGAGACAGACCAGGAATGGCTTTCTAGGTAGCCACTGAAATGGAGTCTGTTTGGAATTGATACAGGAGAGAGAGTGCCAGATCCCTCAACTGGTGTGAGTCACCATGGCCTATTAAATGTCGGAGCCAGATAGGTTTAAACCAGCTCCAGGGTCTGATCCATAATCACATGGTTCAAACTGGGCAAGTGTGCTGTGTGGTTTTGTTTTTCCAGGCTCCATGAAAGCAGGGAGCTCTGAGCACTTCTTCACCTCCTTTCTGTCAGAAAAGAGAAAGGAGCAGGGCAGCCATCTCACAGAAGGAATCTCTGTGATCACACAGTCATGGATGTGCAAGAACAACTGTCTGGGCAAATACAAGCTCCATTCCCATTTGTGCCAGTGCCTCTCCCCATCCTGGCCTTTGAGCTGCTGTCTGAGGACATCATGTTAGAGCTCAGTCCCTTACTCCTTGTTCCCCACCAAGACACTTCCCATCTTGGCAGTATTACCATGCTTTACTGTTTCAGAAGGCTCTGAGCTTCTTGCCAAGAAGTTGTCCTTACATTTTGGTGGGCCTGTTGCTGTGTCTTACAGGGGAAGTTGGAAAGGTGCATGTAAATAATGACATTAATAGGTTAAAGAGTAGTTTTCTTCCTCCAATGACTATCCCTAATATTGGAGATTTAGACTGTGGAATCTAGAGACGTGGATTTGGCAGATGTGCTGGATGGAAAACTGTACTTTGGTTATGATAAAGAGATGTTAACTTTATTCCTGAAAGCCAGCATCGAGTTGTTTATTTCAGATCTCAAAAGAACAGGGGCAGTTTCAGATTTATTTCCTCTTCTGGCAGAAAAATTTTAGAGTGAAAAATGGCAAAGATTACAAAACAGCCATATTGAAGAAAAATAGAATACAGAAAGTTTCCTCTCTGTTGATTTTATCTGTAACATTATATGTTATATTGTCTACTTCAGCCTCACAAAGCAAATCCCTACAGCTAAACCTTTCCTTCAGGCTCAGGGTTACAAGCCCTCCCCAGAGCATGGTGCAGAAGGTGAGGCTGAGAAAAGGCTTTACTCTGAAGAGCTTTTTTTTTTTTTTACGTGGGTATTTTATAGGATGGATGGGTGCTGTGGCTACCTGAAAGGATTTAGAGTGAGATTTTTGAAGCAACTTATATTTTCAAGGAAAATTGTGCTATGATTGACACAATATACACCAGTTGGAATGTTTATCAGCCCTCTTTGTCCTTACAGACACACAGATTAACCCATGGAGTATTGTAGGAAGTGCATTGAAATGTGGTTAAGGTACTTGGTCCAGAGTGAAGAGAGGGACAGTGAATTTCTGGTTGACTTTGAGGATGTGTTGTGGGATTGTCTTGAAAATTTAAGCTTCTGGGGTTTGTACACAGCTCATTTTGGATGTGTAAGCATGTCTAGATCACTTAGTCTTTAAAACTGGATTTCTGTGTTACCCTGCCTGTCCTCAGGGCTGTCACAGGATGGGCCCCCAAGTTTAGAGTACACCTTTGAAAACATGAGCATTGCTCTCCCAGTGCCTCTGCCTGATCATTCTTAAAATGAGAAATATTTTCTGTCTCTGAAGGAGTGCATCAGTGCTGGTGAAGTTTTTTCATTGTCATTAACCACTGCCTGCAAAGAACTGCTGGGAACCGAGGAAGTTGAATTTTGGTGAAGGAAATGGGCATCACAAGAGGAAATGTTTTGAAACATCTCTTCAGAAGATGTGCATCTCAGTAGATGGACAAGAGCAGGTTCTGTAACAGGCAATAGCTGAATTGTGTAGCTCCTGAAAAACAAACAGAAATCCCAAACGTTTTCAACTGATGCACTGCATTAGATACCTAAGAGCAATTTCACTGTTTCACATAAAGAGGCACAAGGAGGCAAAGGGATGTGGAAAACAGCTGAGAAAGAAAAGGCTGATGGCATGCTGTGTATTATTTTATTAATACTGGTCTTGTTTTCCTTTTACTGTTTTCTTCAGTTGCTTTCTTGGCAATTATTTCAGTTTCTCAAAGGGTAAGTGGATCAGTGAAGGGCATGAATAGCTACTGATGGAGATACTTCTCTAGGTTTTCTCATTCTTTTCGTACTCACCAATGCTGCTGGAGTTGTTAAATACTGAGGAATAATGTCTGGCATGTTTTGCTACTCCACATATTAGCCTTCCTGATTTGTAACCGTCTGCTTGTAGGAATTAGTGAATGGGTAGAGATAAAACAAAAGAAACCTTAGTTAAGAACATAAGGCAAAACCCCAAGGCAAATACAAAACAAATTTCTAAACCCAGAAGGAGGTATTTGCTGCCAATCACTAGGAATTCACATAAACAGTTTGCATCTCCAAGATCCCTACCAGGCCAAATCAGGATAATGGGAGGTGCCTTGAAGTCCTGTCGGCTTCCTGATGGTGGAGAAAGTTGTTGCTTTATCTGTCTCTAGAGCCTCACACAGTGCAGGCAAAGGGCAGGATGCTAATGTGTCAACTGTAATGGCCTTCTTACCAAGACAAAAGAAGGCAAAAGCTTCCTTGCTTAGACAGATTAATTAGAAAACTCTGTGTCTTTTCTAATGGGTGTTTTTCCAGAGGGCAGGTTGTACCACCAGGTACCAGGTTCTGAGGTGAGTTTGGAGGATTGCCTCTAATTGTTGCAGTAGTTATGAAAGTGGCTTGGTTTTTCTTCAGCCAAAAAAACTTCTTCCTGACTTGTGGAAATATGCAAGAACTTGTTTTTTCTCTGATTATCTAGAACAATTCCCAATAACCACTGTGATTCACAGGCAAGCATCTTAATATTCCTGAGAATCACCTCTCGGAAAGTACTGGTGATTCAGAGAGTGGGATTTATTAATTACAGCCTTTTGAATACACTTAAGTTATGGTGCAAAATGAAGCTTAAGCATCCCTTTGTTCATCAAGTTCAAGGCTCACCCAGGCTGTGCACATGACACTTGTGCTTCTCTACATTTTTTCCTGCATGTGCTACTCTTCTCAGTACTGCTACCTGCAAACCTGTAAGGTACAATATTTTCAGGTTAAGCCCTTTTAAAAATTAGTTTCTCTAGTCCTTATCACTAGATTTCCTTCCTGAGGTATCACATCAGTGAATAGCTTTAATATTTCTTGCAAACAAATCTTTTTTGATCACACAAATGTACAGGATCCCTTTTAAAAACAATTTTTGGGTCTGCAGTCAGCCAGAACCACTGTAGTTGTCAAATATTCTTCCTTTATCATTTTTTCTGGCAAGCCAGCCCAAATCCATCCTCTTGCCCAGCTGCCCTTGTCAGAGCACCTGTTTGCACTAAACTGAACAGGAGGCAGATGAGTGGTCTCCTTCATCCCTGCTCTTCTGTTGTTTGCTCAGTAACACCCACAGGACCTGATGTAGTAAGTGCCCAGTTGTCTCCAATCTGAGCATTTCCTGGTCCTGTTTTATTGATCCCAGCAGGATCTGTGAAGCAGGGAAGTGGTTATTTTTTAGTGGTCTGCCTGATGGAGCTGGAAACAAGAGATGGTTGCTCAGGCTAAGTTCCCTTCATTATGTCTGCAGACAGAAGCAGGGCTTTGAGCAAAGGGTGCTTTTCTTCCCCCCAGCTGTATCAGTTGATCTAAAAAAATGCATCTACATAGACACACGCGTACATACATACATATGTAATTCCCTCCAACAAATCTTGCTTCTTTTGTGTCCTGTAAACAAAGCAATCTATAATAACAGTCCTATCTATCTGGTTCCTTTCTTTCCAACTCACACTTTATCTGTCTGACATCTGGAAATGCATTTCGAAGGTGAATGTGGTGCCAGGAGTCCTGGGGAGCACTGACAGTACCTTGTACTCAGCTCTGGTTACTAGGAACCAGCTGGGCCAGGCTCTCAGTGGCACACCCAAGGCATGCATATAACCTCTGCTGTTTATTTGCAGGCGCTCGTGTCAATGCCAAGGACAATATGTGGCTGACTCCTCTCCATCGAGCAGTTGCTTCAAGAAGTGAAGTGAGTAAGATTTGATAATCCTGCTTTTACACATCAGCAGCATGCTGGGGGAAAAGCAAACCCTGGAGAGCCGTGGTAGGTGGCAGGGGGATGCAAAGAGGGAGAGCATTTCCTGTGTGCAGGGCACTGCAGCTGCAGGCCAGCAACAAGTTACCTATAGCTGCTCTTGAGCCTTCATGTGCTTGATTTCCACCTTGCTTTACATTACCATGGCAAGTCACAGGGAGTAGTGACCAGGACCCACATGGGATAGAGTCCACAGTGGTCTACAGTGCCCACGTCATCTTCAGCTGGTGAAAAAGGAGGAATAAATCCCTGTGGATGTGTGCCTGCTGTGTGTGTGCCAGAAGGGAGTGGATGTGGATGTGATCCAACACGCATTACCACATAGTTTGTTTTGGTTAATTACATTTCAAGGCATCCATTAGGTTTTCTGTTAATGCATTTGATTCATGCACAAGGGAGGGTTGGCCCATATTTCTTCTACTTGACAAATAGAAATCTTCTGGTATCATGTTGTACTTCTTCCATTGCTATCTTAAAAAGGAGCAGCAATAACTCCCGGGAACGCAGCTCAGGCTTTACTCTGTGTTCAACTGCACCATTATTCTTGGTGGACCTCCCTGTCTACTTTTACCCTCCCAATACTTAGTTAACAGTGAGCCCAACTGCAGACCGAATTGGCTGCTGGGGATGAGGGGAGGGGTTGTAAAAGAGACAGAGGGTGGCTGTTCTCCAGAGCCTCATGGACTCGAATCACCTCCGTAACAGTCCAGCACTTGCCAAGCCTGGAGGCAGGAATCCTGGGCTCGCTTCTGAACTCGGGCATTGTTTGGCTGCTGGCTGAGCTTCCCAGCTGCTGGCATCCACTGAAACCCTCTGAAAGGAATATCTGATAGACTATGAATGCTGTAATGAGGCAAAATACAAAAAGCCATGTTGGAAAACAAAGATCAGGCTGAAACCTTAAAAAACAGCCGCAGTCTTTCTGATGCGGGAATTGCAGTGTGCTTGGTTTCTTTTTTTGGATGTGTCAGAGTACATGATTTTTATCATCAGTGACAGTCCTAACAGAAAATACATGTCTTTCTGTGGCTTTGTGTCTCATCTTTAACTCTTTGTCAGCTGAAGCACAATGAGAAACTGTGCTGGCAGTCCTGGTAACCTCTCAGTGAGTACCCAGGTGCATTAGTGAGGCAGCAGGGGAAGGCACCAGCCTTTGATCCCTTTTCATGGTATATTTTATAAGCACATACAGCTTTCTTCTCCCAGCCTTTTTTCTATGTTATTTATACTATAATTTCTGCTTTTGGTAACAATTTGGAAACAGGATTCAGCATTTTTGAGGGTCTTTCAATGCTGCTTTTTACCTTTTTACAAAACTGAACAAATGTGTGGCTTCGATAGTGACAGAAATAGATAGCAGTAGGTGAATTATGAGTTCCCACTGATTGTAGGAGATCTGTGGTCCAGAAGTTGACCAGTAGGACTTGGTGTAGTTTTGGAAGTTCTTGTGAGCACAGTAGTTTTTAGAATGATCACCGACAAATTTTAAGTTTTATTACCAATCTTTTACTACAAAGATTTCACAGGATTCAGAAGTTATCTCCTTGAACCCTCTTACATGTTGATTAAAAGAACGAACACTTCTTTACTTATGTCTTAATGATTTTTCAGGAGCTTTAGGGATTTAAATGTTTGTTTACAAATTAACATCCCTTAGGTGTGTCTACGTTAATGGATTTATCAGCTTCCAGCCTTAAACAGTTTGAAAAAATAAAGAGATTTCACTGTAGTGACTTGGGATAGCTAGGGACACTGACTGCAGAGGCTTGCACCATAGCTGAGCACTACATGCATATGGAGAAACTGTATTAATTAAAGGGGAAAGCTCATGCTCTCAAAAACAATAGGATTAAAACTTTTCCATAAGGACTTTAACTTTTGATCCCAAATGTGATAGAGCAGCAGACTGCAGATGTAAACGAAAGTGTGTAAAAGTTTTTTTTTTTTTTTAATCTTTTTAGCTCAGGTTATTCAGTCCATATTATTTACTTCTAAAAATTCTCCTTTAACTTTTTCTTTCTTTCACTAAGAGTGCATGAATTTTCCTGCTGACTTCATGTCCCAGCTGGGTAGGTCTCCAGTGAATTACATTTAAATGGCTCTTAAAATAGTAGGCCTGTAATTTAAAAAACAAAATCCTATTGAGACATCAACAGTCATAAATCATTATTGGCGCTGTAAGAGATGCAGTGTCACTCACTGAACAAATCTATTAGAGGGAAGTTCGTGAGATGGCTGTAGAAAATGAAATTGTTGAGATCAGTTGAGGACAAAGACATAAAACTCCTAGTAATGTTTGTAGTGTTGGTACAGACTGCAGGCACTCTCCTGGGCCATTCTAGATAGAAAAGTACTATTTAAACATACTGTATGCATTTGTTATTCATTAATCAAATTTTGGCTGGGTTTAACAGAAAACTTTGCAGTTTATGGAAAAAGAATAAGGTTCTGTGTAGGACTCTGTGTAGGCTCTACCACATACCAGATGTGAGTTGTATTTATCAGACAAGGCTGCCTGAATGCTACTGTGTCCCAGGAGTTCTCTGCATTTTGTTTGTTGGGGGGGGGAGGAAGAAGAAAAGAAATGCAGTTTTGAGAAAAACTCGTGTTTTTTATCTGACTTGCTTAATGGCAGATGCATGAGTAGAAGCAGAAATTAACTGTGAATTCTCCAGCAAGAGAGACTCTCAAGAGAGAACAGTACGTTTTCTCACTGGGAAATATTTACTTTTAACCAACAAAATTAACCTTAAAAGATGTTGTTTGGTCTCAGGCTGACAGAATGGATATTGCAGTCAAGACTTGTTGGCCTATGCATAGCCCTTGGGGAGGAAAGGAATGCTAATGCTATGTTGGGGACACCAGCATTCTCATGTTTTTGCAAAGCTAAAATTTTCTTTTCACACGTTTTTATTTTTTTTTTCCCTTTTTCCTGTTTGTAAATAACACGTGCAGCACTTTGCTGTTATTGTGCCACGCTTTCATTTTGTAAATGATTGCTGTAGCAGTGTATATTGGGTTTCTGTGGCAGGGGTCTGGCAGTGGGGGTGTTTTCTGTGGGAAGCTGCCAGAGGCTTCTCCACGTCCCTCAGAGCCAGTGCCAGGCAGCTCCAGGAGTGTCCCACTGCTGGCCGAGGCTGAGCGCATCACAGGGGTAGGAATGGCCCAAGTGAGTTCATTTCTGCACTGAGAGCACAGCTATGAGGGACTGAGGGTTAACCACCCAAACAGGACGGGCTCTCTGCACGGGCAGCTTTAGGGCATCCTCAAACCCACCCGGGCAGTTCTGACCGTGGGGCCGCTGCTCTCAGTGACGTCAGAGGCGGTGTGTGCTGGGGCATTTGAATCCGGAGTAACACTCCAGGAGCCTGGGCGGTGGTTTGGATGGATGTTGTTCCCTGTGCCTCCTCCCGGCCCGGTGCTGGGCGCAGGCACCAGGCGCAGGGAGCGGGGCCGGGCTGTGGGGAGTGAGCGGGGCCGCGCTGTGGGGACTGAGCGGGGCCGCGCAGTCACCGCGGCTGCGGGGTGACGGCTGTGGCTGTGCTGCCATTGCAGGAAGCCGTGCAGGTGCTGATCAAGCACTCGGCCGATGTCAATGCCCGGGACAAGAACTGGCAGACACCGCTGCACGTGGCGGCTGCCAACAAGGCGGTGAAGTGCGCCGAGATCCTCATCCCCCTGCTGAGCAGCGTGAACGTGTCGGACCGCGGCGGGCGCACGGCCCTGCACCACGCGGCCCTCAACGGCCACATCGAGGTGAGCGAGGCGGGCCCCACTCCGCACGCCCTGGCTGCTTCGGGGTCTCGTTTCGTGCTCCTGACCTGCTCTGGCTGGCTCTGGACGGAGCCCCCTGACCCTGGGCCCCTGTCATTTGGCTGCTTCCCGAACTGTGGGACGGCTGGAAAGTGCCTGTGTAGAGCCAGTGTGCAAGCGAGGCGTGCAGGCACTCCCTGTGTGAGAGCTGCCTGTGCCACCGCTTCCAGCAGCTCCGGGGTGGCCTTGGCTCTTTGGAGCCTGTGAAACTAAAGAGTGGTAGAATGGAGAGAAAGAATTGGTGGATTCAATTCATACTGTGTGACATCTAGTCATTCTCCTTTTCTAATTAATCTTCCAGAAAATGTGCTTCTGTTTTTCCCGTGCTTATACAAGCAGACCTTTCTAGTGTTGTTATTTAACTATATGAAAAAACTTCTGTATGTAAAGCCCCTAGATTTTTGCCTCCTAGGTTTTACTAGTCTTCAGATCTGGATTTAAGGATTCTTGTTTACCCATTCCATGCCTGAGGATCTAGATATGGAATAAAAACTCTTAGACTGGAAC
This sequence comes from Monarcha castaneiventris obscurior, assembly GCA_026261815.1. Taxonomy (NCBI): domain Eukaryota; kingdom Metazoa; phylum Chordata; class Aves; order Passeriformes; family Monarchidae; genus Monarcha; species Monarcha castaneiventris. The sequence continues at coordinate 6,101,657 of JAMPIT010000879.1, forward strand.
AGTAAGCCTCTGCCAACAAAAGTTGATTTGTCATACTGTAATTAAAAGAAGAAAGAGGAATGGTAGTTCCTGTAAAACAGTGATGGTGTTTGGCCTTTAAAACGCTGCACTGTAGGAAAGAGATGGTAATGCCTGTGTCTAACTGTCATAATCTAAATCTTTTGGATCAAGAATATCAGAAATAAGAATTTAATATATGCTGTTATTAGCTTATCTTTCTGGCAAAACAGTGAGAAGAAGACAGTTATCTAGCTCTGGAATTTAGGATTTTAGAATGTTTTGCTGAAAAAGCAGCTGTGATTTCCTTTTTTTTATTCCCCCCCCCTTATTTTTCTTGCATTTAATGTTGGATGATTGGCAGTGGGGAAAGCAGCTTTTCAGCTCTCAGCTGTCTGTGGCCAGCAAGTACAGGAAGCAGCCTGGTGCTGTCCACACTGCTGTGGGCATGTGGGAACTTAATGAAAATCACTGTGGTGTGGCAAGAAATAGACACTCCGTGTGGAAAGATCAAGAGGATCTTAGGGTTTGCTGTGATATGGTCTGGAGGAATCTTGTCCCAGCCGACAAAAACCAGCTTAAATTTGTCTTACCAGTAAAATTAAGAATGGAGTTTCACTTCCAGCCCCGTTTCTCTTCCAGGTAGTTTGCCAAGTTGAATTTGAAGCACACTGCAATAGCAGAGCCCTGCAGGCTGTCAGACCCTCTGTGGGCACAGAACTTGTCCTGGTTTCTTGTGACTGTCTCCAGTCCATGCCATGAATGCACAGGGCTTTGTACAGTATTGGTATCATTCATAAATTTATCATTCAAGTGCAGCATTTTGTGATCCCAGCTTTATTGCAAGATTGATTTCATATAAACCTTGGAGTGTGTGGCCTGGAGGGTTGGTTTACCTGCTGTTGTTACTTCTAGATGGTGAACTTGCTCTTAGCCAAGGGGGCAAACATCAATGCTTTTGACAAAAAGGACAGAAGAGCTCTTCACTGGGCAGCGTACATGGGTAAGGCTTGGGCTGCTGCTCCTTCTTTTCAATTTCCTATTCACAAACAGATAGCATGTCTTAAAATGGACAAGAACAGACCTGGCCATGGAAAGAGTGTTGCAATTACCCTGAAGAGGGAAGGGTTCAGCTGATCTAAATAAACACTGTCCATTTATGGGTTTGCAGCTAGGGAGATCTCAGCTGTGATTTCCTTTTTAAGACAGTTAATTGTGGGCTTTTTGTGTTGCTTTTTCATTTTGGTCTTTTTACCCTGACTCCTAAGTCAAGCCTGAACTCTTATTTGTGCTAGAAAAAAAACACAGGTTATATTTGTTTCAGTTTTTGCTAAAAAGTACTTTCAATGAAATGCAGGTAACTGTGATCATAAATTTGGCTGTTTATTGAAGTTTTTAATTAGCTAAGTTATGATGTTCTTAGGAAATGCACAGTGGGCACTTTCTTCCTGTTAGGAGCAAATTGTCACCTTGTATTCCAGAGGGGACAAGAGCAACCGAATGTCTGTTCAAACAGTCAGTGATGTTACCAAATACTGCTTAATTAAATCAGTTTGCCTTATCATTCCTTTCAAGTTAAAGGCAAGTTTCTTACACTGGGACATTATAATTTAAAAATACAAGATTGCCTGTTATAGTGCTCATTCTTGTTCAGGTGCTTTTGTTGGCCAAGCTGGGTATTTCAGGTTAAAATTTGTGGAGAGTTGTGTGCCCTCAGCCAGGAACTCTTTCATTTGACCTGTCAGAAATCTTGATTTTAATCCTGGCACGTTTGGAAATGAGATAATAGGAGATTTCAAACTGTGAGAAAAGCATATTGTGTGGTTTTTTGATATACACAGACAGATGGAAAGGCTCTTGCCAACAACTGTGATGTGGCTTTTGAGCTAACGAGCTTTGAACTTCAGTCTCTAGATTTGAAAGGCTCTTACATTGTGCTGTGCAATTCCACGCCTCTTTTCCACTTAAATATTTTCAGAAATTCATTATGTACTTTTAAAAAGTACTTAGATAACATCTGAGGCCTAAATTAGCAATGAAGCCTGTAGTGCAATTTAGACAGAAGTTAGATAATGAGACGAGAACTGTAAACCCTCACAGAGTTTCTTGAATATTTAATTATTTTTGGACACTTTGTACATATGATGTCCTAGGTCCTGTACACGACCAGAGCTGCCCCTGGCATGCAAGTGCTGTGCAACTCTGATGGAGCATAACTTTGTATGATGTTTGACATAATAAATGTTTAATTCTAAGACAGACAGTTCTGTCTCAGCATGAAGCAGTAAGACTATTCCTCCTCATTTTATCATTCATTAAGGTAATTTTTAATCTCTAAAATAGCCAAGAAGTGTTAGCAGTTGTGTTTGCAGGTGACATCAGTAGGATGATGTTTTGGGAGACTTGTATTGCCATGCTCCTATGCTCACTGTATCACAGTCCTCTGTAAGAGGGAGAATAAAGCACCAACTGTTAGCTTTAGAGAAATAAATGGAAAAGAGGTGTGGTTTTGTTCTTTTGGCAACTGGAAAATCAATTCAGTAAAAAGAAATTTGACACATTTGGAGAAGGTGAATGCATGGATTTCTTCACAAGGCCTTGGAGCTAGGATTAGAAACGTTTATGAAAATGCTTTTTCTTCCCTTGGAAAACTGTGGGAGCACTTTGAAACAGCAGTGGAAAGGCAGTGTGTTAGCAAGAAAGCAGTAATTTGGGAGAAGTGATGCAGTAGGATGGTCTGTTCATTGATAACTATCTTTTGTCTTTTGAAGGTCACCTGGAAGTTGTTGCCTTACTGATTAATCATGGTGCAGAAGTGACTTGTAAAGACAAGAAGGGTTACACCCCACTTCATGCAGCTGCATCCAATGGGCAAATTAACATTGTGAAACAGCTCCTTAACCTGGGGGTGGAGGTATGTGGTAATGTGCACTTTGTTTCTCTCTATTTAGAGATAGTATTTTCTTCTTTCTTATGGATGCTGCTAAAGGCAGTGGAAGAGCTGCTGAAGAAAAGGGGTCCCATTTTCCAGACCACCTCATGCTTCCTGTAGTTTATTGGTTCGAGAGCCAGGAAACATTCTGTATTAAAGAAAGTTTGATATGGACAGTAAATTCCAGGCCACCTTGCTGAAGGAATCAGGAGATATATCCTGTTCTTGCAGAAGAAGAGGGAGTAATGACATTTTCCTTGAGTGAGCATTTCTTTTGATACTATGAATGGTTGTTCTCCACATGTACACTGCATACTTTACTAAACAGCAGCTCTGGCTGTTTCAGTTTACAGACCTGTACTTCTCTGCAGCTGATGGATTGTTTCCACTCTGCCAAGTAACTGCTTTTCAGGGCACAGACTTCTTGTTATTGTCAGCTCCTCAAAGAGGTGGTGAGATGACCAGAGGAGCCTAATCAGAGAGTTAATCAGAGATGTCAAATAAAGCCATTGCTTTTGCCATGGCATTTTCAGCTGACTTGATCTACCAAAAAATTGTCAGAAATTCATGTTCACAGGCTGTTGGCTGTGAAGTTGAAGGGGAATAGCTGTTCCCTGTTATTAGCTGTGCTGTGCTAATAACTCCCTTTAAGTTCCACATTCACCACCACTGGGGATATGATCTTGAGACACCTGGATTTCATGGAAAGCTGTTCATACCATTCCCGAGTCTTTGTACAATCTGCCTGGTCCTGTTTTACAGAACAGCAGTTGCATACTAAGTTGCTCATCAAGAAGTAACATAATCTTGATTACATCTTTATAATACTGAGCTACTGAAAATGGCTTCTTACTAAAGTGTGTCTGTGCACTTTGACATTGGCTTCACTCAGACACCTTCACTCCCTATCCAAAATAAAACTGTGGAAACAGCTCTTATGCCTGGTTCTGTTCACAAAAACTCAATACTCACTGCTGTAATTTTTTTAAAGATAAAGATTGTGAGCTTTTTATTCATCCTGCTTTTCCACTTACAAGGAAAAGCTTTCCAGCTTGTTAGGACTTTTGTCATCATTATTATCATTACGTAGTCCTGCTATCAGCTTTAAGCTTCACCCTGGTTTTAGAAATTGTCAGTAGGATAAAAAGTTAATCATAGGAAAGGTATAGCATTCCAAGTTAAGCTGTCTGGGAGTATAATTTGTCGATGAAATGTGCTGGTGAGAACTATGCCCTATGACAGTTCAGGCCTCCAGCTATTTCCATTTGCAGTGTGTGATGCATTACGTAAAATGCTAAGCTGATGTCTGTAATTTCAACTGTCTCCTTGTCTCATTTTAGATTGATGAGATGAACATCTACGGAAATACTGCACTTCACATTGCCTGTTACAATGGTCAGGATTCTGTTGTTAATGAGCTGATTGACTATGGTGCTAATGTAAATCAGCCTAATAACAATGGATTCACCCCCTTGCATTTTGCTGCTGCCTCCACTCATGGAGCACTGTGTCTTGAACTACTAGTGAATAATGGGGCAGACGTTAATATTCAGGTAAAACTTGAATTCCAGCTTTACAGTTTTTCTTTATCCTATTTTGCATATCTCAGGAGGAAACTGTAATAACAAGTACAGCCTGGCTTTAAATCCTTGATGGAATTAGAGTGATGCTGAGAATGTTGATCATGAAACTGTTTGGGTGAGATTACATCCCAGCAGAGGAGCTCTCAGTGCCTTGATAAATACAATGACAGCTCTAAACTCTAGGCCAGCCACTTCCATGAGGGCACAAATCAGTACTAAAATATAGTCCCAAGGAGCTCTGTCAAAATGTTGGCTCAGGGAATGGTGCTAAGTCAATAAACTATTAATTTTTAGTATTTTTCTTCCCCCTATAATATGGATAGAATTAAACCTGATTCCAAAAAGTTGCCTTTCCCAGGAATAAAACTGAAGGTTGCTGGTTGCCTGCTTTAGAGCCCAAGATTACAAAGTCTGATTCTGCTTAGGATATCTGAATTATTTTGAGGCACAACTGATACATCTTGATGAAGCTGAAAGGGACTTGCTGTTATCCAACAGAGGGTACTGGTATAAGTATCAGAAGACTTGAGGTCTTCTGAGCTCATATAAGGTTTTGACTACTTTAGTTAAAACTCAATGTGCTTCAGTTTCCCGTCTGTGCAACTGGCATTTAACTTCCAGCATTTAACACCTCTGGCAAGTCCCTTGAGATCAGTGAATAGTCAATGCACTATTTTAACTCAGAGCTATTAAGACGTTAGGGATTGTTCTTGCCAGTGAAGGTGAAACCCCGTGCCAACAGACATGAAGTGATGTGAGTGGAGAGGTTGGTACCACTCCCATGCGATTTTCTCATTGCTCAGCTTTCCTGGTCTCAGTTTCTTTCTCTAAAACCCAGAACATTGTTTTGTACTCATTGTGCCTTTGCTTTCCTAAGCCTTCACATGCTGACCTGCTGTTCTGTTCCATTTCTGTCAGAGTAAGGATGGCAAGAGCCCCCTGCACATGACAGCTGTCCATGGGAGGTTCACGCGGTCGCAGACCCTCATCCAGAACGGTGAGTTTCTCTGCCTCTGGCATGGCTCTCCAAGAGAGAGATCAGGCATGGCCACTGGTGTGATTTTCAGTTGTTCTGACCCAGAGGGCAGCTCCATGAACTTCTGGCCTTGAGCTGCACTGACAGCCCTCATTCCATTGCATCATCACAAACTGAGATTTTGGTTGTTAACAAAATTCCATAATCTTCCAGCTGACAGTGGCCTGGATGATCTGTTCAGATTCTTAACCTGAAAACAAGAGTTCAGAGGAGTATTTGGGTCTTTTTTCTGCTGAGAAAGATGCACAATTTTCTAGTTGTCCTCCTTTGGGAGCCCTGGCATTCTTAGAGCTCAAACCATTTTTTTCACTCTGCACTCAGTGGATGTGCTTTTCTCACCTCTCTTAGCTCATCCCTCACCACTGTCTTCATGAAGTGTTGAATATGTACTCAGGAGGGAGGAGCAGCACTGCCTTGTTTGTTCTGGTGTAGCCAGGATTCCTGATTATCAGTCATTTTTCAGGCATCTTTTTTGTCCAAGAATACTGTAGCATATAGCAATTATTCTTGTTGGAGATCTGGCAGAGGCCTGTTTCTGAATGACAGAGGTTGCTATTACTGATTCTTTACTTAAGCTTCCCAGTTTGGGGCACTGCATGAGACAGGATGGTCTGGGCTTTGTTCATTGCTTGGGGGTTTTTGTTTGTTTTCCAAAATCCCAGACTTGGAACTGAAGTGTGAAATGTTGAAGATGGCTGAACAATTGTGCTTTAAATGTAATGACACATTTAAACAAGATTGTGTTTTAAAATGGAGGTCTCCAGTACATTATGCTTCTTTTGGGTCATCATGCAAATTGTTGTCATCTCTCTCCTGGGATAAATAAAATAGTAATAATAAAAGGGAGTTGGGGCAGAATGCAAGAAGCTGTGCTTTACTGCAATTTTTAGTTGTTTAATCTGGTATGGTCAGACTTAGAGCCATTGTTTGCTCGCTGTTGGATTTGTGTGTGGAAGGACTGGCAGTTCTTCATCTGTCCTTCATGCCTCTCTACTCTTCTTCCACTTACTTGGGTTTCACTTCTTTCTTTCTTTGTTTTCTGCCCCTCTAATTTTAGTATTGTACACAGATCTCATTGCAAGTGACTTTATGCCTCATTGCCATGGGATCTCCTGGAAGAGAGAAATGTCAATGATTTAAACAAATGGAGTTTCATTCTGCAGTACTTAATGAGCTGGCTAACAGTGTCTCAATTTCTGGTTGCTATCTCTAGCAACCTGTAGAGGAAGAATGGATTACCTTAAAATTGGAAAACTGCAGATGGGATACCTTTCTTTAAAAATGGGGAAAAAGAAATGCTGGAGAATGTTACATAGGTCAGCCAAAGTGGGCCGTATCTTGCACGGATTTCTCAAGAGTAAAAGAAGCTGGAACATCACAATTCTCTTCTACAGCAGTTCAATAGGCTTTGTGAACACAGCACAGCGCTCTGACTTTTCCATGTGCAGGTTCTGATTGTAGAGACCTCCACTGGTGGATGCTCTGCCCCAGGGAACCTGTTCAAGCATTTCACTGACCTTCATTTACCATTAAAAAATTAGAAATTAGAAAGGTTGGAAGGGACCTTAAATATCATCTGGTTCTAACCCCTCTGCCACTGGCAGGGATGCCTTTCACTAGACCAGGTTGCTCAGAGCCTCATCCAGCCTGGCCTTGAACACTTCCAGGAATGGAGAATCCACAGCTTGTCAGGGCATGTTGTCTAGTGCTTTACTAGAACTCTTCTTGTTGCATTTAAGCCCTGTTATCTCCTGTAGTAGTGGACATGCAGTAAATATTACCATATCCTGGTATTAGCAAGACTTTTTACATGCTTTCAGGAAGTATTCTCACAGCAAACTAGCAGAGTATTGAAATATTACAGTGTTGGTGCATAACTGGTAAAGCTGCACTCGGAGATTAGCAATAAATGGATTGTTGTTGAAATGGAAGGTGTAGTGAGGGAGTTTTCAGTTTTCCTTCTGGGTCTGGAACTATCCAGTATTTTCATTAAAAGCTTGGACAGTGGAATAGAAAATGTGTTTTTAACATTTGGAGAAAAAATGTATTTGGGAGAGACTGTTAGTTTGGCAGAAGGTGGAGTCAGAGTGAAAAATGATTCGGTAGAACGGGAGGCAGAAGTTATAATGCAAGTGAAGCAAAAGAAAAATCACACACAGGGGCAGGAGTATCAGCTGGACAAGTTCAGAATGGCAACAGCCAGGTGGGTGGATCCTCAAAAGGGGATCTGGGGTTTGTAGAGGATCAGAAGGTTGTTGACCACAAGTCAACAGTGTTGTGGTGCTTAAAGAAATGGATCGTGGATGTACATGGTGCTGTGCAATGTCCAGGAGTGCAGAGATAGGAGTGCAGCCAGCAGGCATGAAGTAATCCTGTTTGCTCACCTCAGCACTGGGAGATGTCAGCTCTAGTACTGGTTTTGGCTTTTGCTTCCAGAAGGATGCAGGCCAGCTGGAGAGGACTGGGGGAAGGAGGGAATAGTTGGAGTGCAGTAAACCTGACTGGCAAGGAGAGACTGAAAAAGTTACAGTTCTTGGTCCAAAAAGAAAACAGGGACTTGTCTGTAATCTGTCTAAAGAAAGAATGCATTTTTCCTGCTTATGTGAATAAAACAAGATGCCAGGCTTAAATGGCAAAAGGAGAAGTTCTACATAAGCACTGCTTGGTTGTTCTTTGGTAAGACACACAAAGAGCACACAACACCTTTGTTAGTAGAGTGTTTCCAATGGCCTCCTGAGTGACCTCTATTTAACGTTGTTGTCGTACAGGAGTGGCAGTGCCCTTAAAAATGAGGGTACAGTTTCAGCAGATTATTTTCTAGTTTATTTGAGGGCATCCATTTGTACCTTTGGATAGGCAGCGAATCCAGATTGTGTACTTGACCCCTGTGCATCATCCTGTTCCCACCACTGCAGGTGCAGAGGGAGGTGCAAGTGCTGCTGCCAGGCCATGTTCAGTACCTGTGGCTCACAGCTGGCAGCTTGCTGGGTGCTGCTCCTTGCTCTGGGAAATTTAGTGTCTCTGTGGCTGGGCTGCTCATGCTGCATTTGCTAGAGACAAATAGCACTTGTGGTCACTGGATCACGCTGAAATTTTCAGTGTTAAACTGTATAAAAATACCTTTTGCAGGAGGGGAAATCGACTGTGTTGATAAGGATGGTAACACCCCTCTGCATGTGGCTGCAAGATACGGACACGAGCTTTTGATCAACACCCTCATCACCAGCGGAGCCGATACTGCCAAGTAGGTGCCTCAAGTGGAGCTGCTCCTCAGGATCCAGTGTTGTGTTCAATGCCTGGAAACACAGCTGCTCCTCACATTCTCAAGTGGGGAGGTTAAAATGGACAATCATAATTGTACTGTACTTCAGTGGGTGACATGGGATTAAAATACCAGCAATTGGGAAGTGTGGAGGGGAAGCAAACTCTGTGAAGTTCCTGTTGTGCCCACTTGCATGATTACAAGTACTGCTTCTTTTCCCTGAAGCATTGATGGGGAACAGTGGTATTCATGTACATGAAGTGGAGGTGTGTGTATGTATATTTATATATATGTATATATATAGAGAGTTCTGGAGTGTTTAGTTATGGTCAGGTTCTTAGGACCTGTCAAAATGAAATAGCAAACCTGGACATAATGAGATCAGGATAATGCAGTGCCATGAGGGTTATCTGTACCAGGTATTTCAGAGCAGCATCTGATTTCATGAATGTAGGGTTTTGGGAATTACCTCCACATGTCTCCAAAATAGAATTTGTCCTCTACCTAGAACCTGCCATAGAAATCTGTGACTTCCCTTGACTTACCTAGGTAGGAAGCCCTGCTTTCAAATGCAAATTTGGTTTGAATTTGGAGGATAGTTGCAGCTCTCAGTATTTTATTTGTTTGATAAAGTTTATGCAAGTGACGCATTTGCCCATTCTCCTTTGTTGAGTACAATTGTCACCCTACAAACTCAGAAGATGGAACAGATCTTCAGTTGACATGGATAATGCAATTCCACATGCTTCAGCTAATGTCACTGGATTTTATTAATACAGCCAGCATGAAGATGTTGGTATCTTAATAGAGGTGCTATGTTTTTCCTCTCTCTTTCTCTAGTGCAGTCAGTCACTGTCTGTTAGATTGAGATTTTAAGGGAAAATGAGATGCACTGGGATATCCCACTCTGCTCTTGGAATCAGGGTTCTCCAGTTAGAAATTTCTATTTCACAGTTGAGTGACTGAACATTGATCAAATAAAATACTTTTTCCAGCAGCAGAAATAAGTGAAATAAGAAGTTGGCTCAGAGATACCAGGCAGATGGAAACGATGCTACTGCCTGTGCTAAATGTGCTTTCAATATGTGCTGCATGTAAATAACTCTGGGTGAGCTCCCCAAACAGGATTAGAAAAGAAAACTCTGCAGCACTGTTCACAACAAGTGCAGACAGCTCGGCCAGGCTTTGAGGCACTGCACTGGAAGGGAAAGTGTGCAAGTGGTGGGAGGAACCAGTGTGAACAGCACTGCAGAAGTGGGACACTGGCTAGCAAATGTGCAGATAGTGGATTTCAGGGGAAACCAGCCAAAACATCTGCTGGGTGGAAATCTTGACCAAAGAGGTGAATCATAATGTGTTAGGTAAGTAGGTGGAGGAGGAGACAGAGGGAAATGGGTGTAGGGAGAAGCACAGCAATACGGAATGTGCAGCGTTACCTTAAATAAATGAATCCATGGCTAGAAAATGCAACCTGTGGAGCTTGCACTGTTTTCTTCAAAGACCAGGCTGGCAGATCCTCTCTTAAAAGATTTACTCTAAGATGTAGATGCTGCTGATAGCAAAATTAAAATCTGTACAGCAGCACACATCAGTCCTCAGTGTAGTGAAGCAGCAGGAGGACACATTTAATGTTAAGGCAGAGGAAGAGTGGGGCTGTGGATTCTGAAAAGAATAAATTTTTTGAAAACAACTCCAAATTAGTAAATACATTTATGTACAAAATCCTGGAGAGAGCAAGATATCCTTATAAACATCCACATTAAGTATTGTCTGAAGCTTCATAAGTAATTGTGATCTATGATGGGTCTGGTAGAAAGATAAGATCCTTTGTCTTTGGATCTGTATCTGAAATCCTCTTCCATGAGGTGATCATATTCTCCCATCCACCAATTGTTTTGCAGAAATGAAGGACTGATAAGAATCCATCTGCTATTGTTCCAGAGTTTGTAATTTAAAAAAAAATATCTGCTGGAGCAGGCAGTAGATGATAATCTTGTCAAGCTAGTTGGTTTCAGAGGCTCCGTGGTTATGTGCACTTGGAGAACTGCCAGTAGGATAATATTTCTAGAATAACAAGATGCTTTTACACAAAACAATGCTGTATGAAAGACACCAAGATGTCCAGACCCAAAAGTATTCTAAGACAGTAAACAGTGGCATGCCTAGGGACTGAACTGGCATGATTTCCTGATATTAATTAAAGTTGCTGAGTGCTCAGCTTGTTTAAAAACTACATGTTTGCCTGATACTGATTTAGACTAATGATAGTCTCAATCTCATGGCTGCCTTTCTTTTCTCAGCCATCATGTCTGCTCTGAGAAGTTTATCACGTAATTGAAAAGAGGGTCGTGGTAAAGGGAGGAAAAAGTGAAAGGGGAGGTGAGGGGAGTAGCTGGAACAAATAGGAAAATTGGATTATTAGTTCTTAGGATGTGAAAGAAAACTGTGACATGGCAGCCTAAAGGAAAGTGTGAAGAGTCATCTGCAAAAAAAAAAAAAGGTTTTCAGAAATAATGTAGAGGAGATTTTGGCATTTACATTTTCCTCAGAATGGCAGTTGCCGTATGTGTAGCTGGTGCTGAAATTTGTGGCTCACTGGGCAATTGACTCCAAGCAGTATCTGCTCTCTTGCTTCCTCCCTTACCTTGGCTTTGCCTTGAATTTTTTGGAAACAATCCTGCCACATTCTGTTCAAAGCATAATGCCAAGATTTTGCTGCATCAGAATATTTTTAACTCTCGAGAAGGCTGTTAAGGAAATACAGATAAAAATAATGGCAGACACCAAGAAAGAATCTTCCTAGAAAAGCATGAGAAGATGTTGCCTTTCTGGAAGGAGCTTTTGATGTGCTGTGTATGTATGTAACCTGCATTTTCTCATGAGGCTGTTGTCCCTTTCAGGTGTGGGATCCACAACATGTTCCCTTTACACTTAGCAGCGCTGAATGCCCACTCAGACTGCTGCAGGAAATTGTTGTCATCGGGTGAGTAAATCCCCCAGTGTCCCTGGAGCTTGAGTAGTGTTTGTCTCTGCTGCTTGCAGCCCATTTCTACTCTTTGTTATGAATTACTCAAATGAAAGGCTTCCTGTGCTGCTGTGTTGGGCTGTGGGCAGTGCACCAGAGCATGCGGGGCTTTCCCAGTGCCATGCTGGTATTTCTTGCATCCTGTGCTGTTCATGCCCAAAGCTCTTTTCTTCTGGCAGGTTCAGAGAGTTTAGACTAATTTACTGGGGGAGGGAGGGAATTTAGAACCCCTTTCCAAACTGTAGGAATGTGAGATCCTGTTTTGTTTTGGGGATTCTGCCCCTCAAAGGAGTAATTCTGAAATTGTCTCCTTGGGGTCTGCATTGGCACAGGTGTTTACATCCCACTGATGATGATGGTAATGTATTTTACATGCAGCTAAGGTGTTTCTGAATCTGCAGTTAAGGAGTTAGGCTGGCCAAAGCTCTGGGGGCAGGAGAGGGAAAATGAGTGGAAGTGTAGTGTCAAGAGAACAGTCTTGGGATCCTCACCAGAGCCCAAAGCAGAAGAAGCCAGAGCTTGCTTATACAACCATTTCAAAAGAATCAATAATCAGTGGCCAAATCCCAAATTCTGCTTTTTCCAGGTAGGAACTCCTGTGAGTTAAAAAATCCTGACCCAGATCATATGAGTTTTCTAGAAAACTCCTTCATTACTTAACATGTAAAATGTCCTACAACTACTTTTCCCCCTTAACTTGAGTCCTGCAGGATATAAAAGAAATGTGAAAAATGGTAATTACATGCCCCATTACATGAAGTCTTGGTGTGTTCTGGCCTTTACCACTGGATAGGAAGAGAAGACACCCTGGGTGATCAGAGTTAGCACTGTCAGGCTGATACCTTTGGCCTTGTGCATCTTGATGAATATCCCCACGTGCTCCTGGAAGCCTCTTCCCCATCTGACAGCCGCACGCAATAAAAATGGCCCCAGCTCATGTTTAGGCTGACTCTGTGGTTCTTCCTCACGTCTCTGTGTTTTCTGTCTTCCTGTCCTGCTGTCGCAGCCCTCTTGACAAGTCCCTGCCTCCCAAGCACCTGTCACATGGCTGTAAACAGGGATGTGGAGGAGCTGGATGTGGAAATAGACGCTCGTCAACTTCGCAGCTCTTTTTATAGAGCTGCCAAAGCGGAGCAGCCGCTCGCCGTTCCCGTGACAACCTCTCTGTGACTGTAGTTGCTTGCGTTCTGGTTTTTTCCCAACTAACTGATTTTTCTGTCTCTGCGATGTTTCTTGTGGTTTAACTAGGACAAAAGTATAGCATAGTGTCCTTGTTTAGTAATGAGCACGTGCTGTCTGCAGGCTTTGACATAGACACCCCCGACAGCTTCGGAAGAACGTGTCTGCACGCGGCCGCTGCCGGAGGGTGAGTACTGCCCCTGGGGCTGCTCCGAGGGAGCTTGGGGCACTTGTGGTGCCAGCCAGCTGGGCTGTGCCATCCACAGAGGGATTTACTGCTGTGCAAGGGAAGCAAAGCAGCCTGATGTCATCATTTGGGTTGCTTTAGGCTCTCTTTTGCCGCTGCCCTCGTGTAGGGTGAGCTGGGTTGATTTGAATCGTGGGTTTCAGGCAGAGAGGGAAAACTCTTTGTGCCCCTGAGAAGCTTTCAGAGGGGTGCTGAACTCGCCCAGGCGTGCCTGAGGGCCAGCAGTCTCCAGGAAAGCATCAGTCCCTAGGGAACACCCAGTGAGGAGCAGGAGCTGGAGCTCCTGGGACGCTGCTGGCAGGGGGATTATTCCCGGCCTCCGTCTTTGGACTGTGTCCTTGTCCCCAAAAGCAGCTGTGCAGCAGTGCCCACCAGATTTTGCAGCCTTGGAGTCCAAATGCAGCTCATCTCCCTCTCTCCCATTTTTCAGGTGCAAGTTTCAAAGTTTCTAAAAGAAAAACCAACAAACCAAAGCAACAACAAAAAAACAACCAAAACCAAACCCCCGTCCTCCAAATTGGAAAGTGAGAAGGCTGTCCCTCTGTCAGGGTGATGCATTCCTGAAAAGTGGTGGGAGGGCAGAAATGGAAATTGAAGTGAAAATGGAAATGCTTCAATTTAAGATGTAAATGTAGCCTCCAGTTAGTTTAAATATTTCCAGATAATTGTCAGTGAAGTGCTGTGAAGTTAATCTAGCAAAAGGACACAATGTTTGGCAAGCATTGAGTTTTGACTCTTGTGTTTGAGTACTTTATGGCTCAGAAGACAGCTGAAATGGAGCCTTGGCTACAGCCCTTGGATTCTCTGTGGTTATAGCAAGCAGAAATGCTCATCCACAGCAAATACTTGGCAGTTGTTCTGGAAGTTGCTTTTTCTTCTCAGTGGGCCAAAATCTATATCACAAAGTTTTTGTTCTTGGGGAAAAAAACCCCAAAAAACAAACCCTAATAAAATTTATCCAAATATTGGTTTTATTATTCTTTTGGTACTATTCATCTTGATGCTTCTCTCACATTAATAGAAGAGGTATGACAGTTGCTTGGATGGAGCTTGTTATAATACAGTTCAGATGCTACCTCTTTGATAATGCTGCACCCCTGGAGGATAAAAAAAAACATCCTGGAAATCCTAAAGTGAAGGAGAGGCTTCAGTAAGAAGCAAAAGTGACTCATGAAAATAAACTATGTTTTCCCAGCGGTTTACTATGATTGTCATCACTAGCAAGTGTTTTTATTTTTACTGCATTGTGGTGAGTGTTCTGTAGTTATTTTATGCAGTAGCAATTTAGAGTTGGGATCAACATACACCAAAATACTGCATTACTGCATTCAGTCCCTTTTTTTTTCCTGTAGCTGGAGATCTACAAAAGCCATTAGTTTGTTTCCTGATACAGGCCTGTTACTGCCATTACATTAATGGGAGTTGCATGGGTGCTAGAAAAAGAATTTCAGAGGTCTGCTCAGCTGATTGCAAACACAAGTGATTTATTTACTGCCCCTGTGAATGACAAGTGGTCTTGGAAAGTGGTGCACTTCTTTGTGTCATTTTATGGCTTGGAATACTACATTTATTTGCTTGAATTACAAAAGATGTCAGAATTCTGCTGATTTGTTTTCTATTCAAAATTACCTGGCTTTAAACAAAGTGAAGAGACAGCCAGGATGTGGGGAATTCTCCTCCACTTCTATAAATGCAGTGTTGATGTGACAATCACTGTAATAGCTACACCCCTTTTTTAACAAAGCACTTGGAGATGTGCTTAAATGTATCAACAGTCCACAAATGGTATCAGAATAAACCTAAAAGAGACTCTTGTGATTATATTTCATTAAATAAACAGGATTTGAGCAAAGTGCTTACTGTTGAATGCTTTGCTGAATGGGGGTGGATTTCGTTAAATGTCACCTCTTCATTATTAGACTGGCATTTTATAAGCTAGCAACAACTTTCTTTAAAGTTCTTTTCTAAAATACCAGGTCAGAATGGGAAGCACTACAACTACAGCTGCCATTGAAAATCTCCAAACACACTGATCACATTTACTGTGCTCTCTTTGGAAAATTAATAATTTTTTTTCTTCTGCAGAAGAGAAGTTTGAGATTTTCTAAAGAAAAATAAAGAAAAATAGGGTTTTTTTAAAGCTTCACTTTCTGTTTGATTCAATTTCACATTATAGATGGCTGTACCCTGGTTTTGCACAGCAAATAATTAGAGTAACATTTTCCTTTTGGGGGATGGGGCAATGTAGATGTAAGCTTCTGTTTTTTTCATGTTTTGTTTTCTTTACTTCTCTTTCCAGTAATGTAGAGTGTATAAAACTCTTGCAAAGCAGTGGAGCAGATTTTAATAAGAAGGACAAACGTGGAAGGTAGGTGAATTACGAAGCTCTTTTAAAAAAGAATCTCTCAGGCAAGGAAGAAAGGCCACCTCAGAATGGAAATCACTTGTTCTGTGAAAAATGGCAGCAAAATCAAGTACCTTGGCCTTCTCTGCAGAAGCCTTGCTGCTGCAGTTACATGCCAGCCAGACAGGTGCAGGCTTCATTAAATACATTAAAGCCATCCCACCCTCTTGACTTTTCTGTTCTAAAAATATCACAGGTTTTCTTTTTTTCTCACTGCCTAAGTTCCTGTGCTGGTGTGCCCAAGGCAGCTCCTGGGTTATGATGGCAGGATAGCTGCTATTTGATGTGCTTCCTAGAGGATTTCCCCTCGATAGAAAGCGTTGCTATGGGTGTTGCTATGCCAGCCAGACAAGATGCTGAGATGGACACGGTGCTTTGCCTCCCAGCTGGGAGAAGCAGCGTGTCTGCAGAGCCACAGCAGAGGCTCTCACAGCCTGGAGGCTCTTTGCAAGGCACAGATTGATGATCTGTATCCTATTAGGCTTTGTAGCAGCACCAGAACTTTGTATTAACACAATACTTTGTTTAATTTCCATAAACTAAAGTGCTGATATTGACTGCTGGACATCTGTAGGAATGCAGCAATTAAGATTTATCTTTATCCTCTGCAGTGCATGTTGGAATATGAGGTAACAAATTGCCACTTATGTTCCAGGACACCTTTGCATTATGCAGCTGCAAATTGTCATTTCCACTGCATCGAGACCCTGGTGACAACAGGAGCCAATATTAATGAAACAGATGACTGGGGACGCACCCCTTTGCATTATGCTGCTGCTTCTGACATGGACCGAAAGTAAGAGAGCCTCTGAGGAATTCCTGCTCTGAGTGTTTTGCTAAATCAGGGTCATTTTAGTCTCTTCATGTTGCTGTCTCGTTTGAGCCAAAAAGTGATCCCACTAGCACAGGAATTTCTCTCAGATGTATGCATAGCTCCACAGTGAGTTGCTCTGACTGGAAGCCAAATCCCCAGATGATGTGGCATTTCAGCTCCACGGTTTACCTCTGCAGGAAGGAGCAGTTCTGCAGCCACCCTGTCCTACAGAACTATTTTCATGGTGTTATGTCTTCTGTTTCCCCCTGTGTGGTTTCCTCACAAGATGAAGCTCAGAGAATTTTCTGTATTTGCCTTACAAGTCCACCAGAAGGGAATAGAGCAAGAGACAGCAGGAGAGGTTTTCTGAGGTGGACTGCAGTGATAGAAATTTGGGCGTTTTGACAGATCTGTGGGAGAGGTGGGATAGATCTGACCATCAGTCTCACTCCACTGTCAGAGCAGATGAAAATGCTCACCCTGTCCAAACAGGTTGCCTTCTTAGAGAGAGGTCTGAGGACCAGCCTTTGTCAGAATGCAGTGTTGTTCTTGTGAGAAAGGGGGAAAACAGCTGCAAAACATAGAAATGCTGTGGTTACTGACTGCAGTTTAATTCCTAGATAGTTGAACCTTCTGGCAATCTCTTCCTTATAACATACTGTGTAAACCAGACTCAATTATCCTGTTAGTTTTCTCTTAAAACTGTTAGCAACCTGTGTTTATTTTAGGTCATGCTATGCTTTCCTGTCTCACAGTGTCTCTAGACATTAAGGAACTAGTTTTTGGTTTCTTGTGTAGTGAGGTCTGGTAAAGTACAGCTGCGCCACGCCCAGCAGAACACCACCTCAAAGCCACGGCAGGGGAAGTTTGGTTTAACTTCATGGCAGAGCTCTGAATGCCACATCAGAGCCTCGAGAGCTTCTTCATCATTTGCTGTGATAATACTGATAGGAAAAATGTCTTCCCTGTCACCCTCAAACCTGAACAGTGCTGGGAAGAAGGAGGCAGGATTGTCAGAGGTCTGTACTTGGCATGAAAATCAGCGTAGGCTTGCAGGAAGGCTTTCACCACTGGCTGTGTCTAATTCTGTCTTACCAGGGTGAGGTGTTACTTGGGGGTTTGAGAATGATGATTCAGTGTGTGTTTTTCAGCTTTTGGTTCTTGGTAGGTGAAGTTCCTGAATTTAAACAAGCTCTTGGTTAACTTAAGGCTGTATCTACTTTTATCCCTCATTAAAAAAAAAGCTTACTTTAGTCACATCCTGAACTTTGGCAGAAGTATATGGCTTTTATTTGTTCTCACAGTCCGAACCTAAATTGATTCTGATGTGGTGATGCTGCCTTCTCATTAAATTTTTCAGTTTGAGATGTTCTGGATGAAGCCTTATTACATAGATGAAATGCTATTTGCAGTCCATGATTTTATAGTTCAGCAATTTTTTTTTTCCTGCTGAATGTCAAAAAACTTCCAAGGTCAGGCAATCTCATTCCAAAGAATATTCATCATTAACTCTGGATGTGGGTAGTTAATGAGCAGGGAGAAGAACCTGACCCAGAGATCGAACAGTGTTGCCAAGACATTTGACAGAAAGTGAGGCAAGTCAGCTAATGCAGACTCAAGATAGACTGATTTAGTGTCAGTGATTAAAGTTGCTCTAAATCCTAAATGCTGAAGAAGAGCTAGCAGCTTACTGCAGGAGGAAGCAAGGTGTGGTAATCCTGAGTTACTCTCTGGAAAGAAAAAAAGTGCACAACATTGCTGTGGGGAGGAGCAGAGGGATTCTAGAAAGCGACGGTCAAAATGTATCTGATAGAAACCAGAATTAAAAAATTTAAAATCAATTGGTATTGACTTGTGGGACAATAAACTACCACCCTATGGTTGTCTCCATAGCTTTCAAAACTTCTTACCTACAGGCCCATGCAGTGCCCTCAGTTAATTTGTGTAATAATCCTTGTTGGCTGGAGGAAGTCATCTCCTTGAAGAGGAGATTGGGGATGGGTGGCAGACTGCATCAAAATCACCAGTGTGATATTTTGAGAATAAGTTGCATTTTTCTGTCCTCTGTGCTAAGAAGAAAGAATATTTTAGGTAACTCCCATGAAAATGCTGAAGAACTTGAAAGAACCAGTGAGATGAAGGAAAAAGAAGCTGCATTGTAAGTTTGGTGTCACAAAAGCAGTTGGACTTCATTTCTGGAGAATGCCACAGCTTTGGCTTGCAGTTTTACGCTCTGTTCTTGCTCGTTCTTTGCTCTGCTAAACACAATGCTTGGCTTCAGTGAGGGCTAACCTAAAGAAAATAAGCTCCATGCTCTTCTCTGTGCACATATTCCCTGATGTTTCTGTTTCTGTGCTTGTTGCAGTTTCTTAACAGAAAATGTGCAGCTTCAGTAACTTTATAATTCTTTAATATCATGCACTTAAGTATCAGGTAGTGTCTTTAGTGTCATGCACAGCATAGTGTGTACATTGCAAAAAGAAGTAGCCAATGGCTTTCTCAATGCATTCACTTGGATTGACATTTTCATCTATCTGCTTAATTATTCTTTTTAAAAAAATCCCCTTTATCATATAATGGCCTTATGTTCACTACAGATTAGAGGCTAGAGAAGAAAGTACTAATAACAAAATGATGGTATCTTGATGGTATAAGAGAAAGTGGCAAGGGCTAGAAAGGGCAAAAAGGATCTTTTGAAAAATACGATTGAAAAAAAAGCTGACAAAGAAGAGAATATATTCATGTAACTCAGTTAAATCTTTGTTCTCCAGCGTGCCCTGGTGCATGTTTGGAGGCCAGTTGTTTGATACCTGAGTTTTTATATGAGGAGTAGCAGTTCCAGGCTGTTTATGTTATGTGTACACAGCTTTTCAGAATTTGTAATAGAAAATCAATTTTGTAATCTAGGGTAACCACAAGAGTTAGGTTGAATACTTTTTTCATGAAGCTGATCTTCAGAGATGAGTGGGGATTTTCTGTTTAAAAACATGGTGAATGCGAGGAGCTATTGGTGAAAAGCGACTTGAGGTGCTGCTCGAAATACAGGATTCACTGCCAGCTTTCAGTGCCACTTCCAGCTGCAGCAAGGGATGAGTCTGTTAAATATTGTGAGCCCACGTTTACAGCAGTGAATTGTCCACAGGTGTCTAGAGTTCCTTCTCCAGAACGATGCCAACCCATCCATCCAGGACAAGGAGGGGTACAACACTGTGCATTACGCTGCTGCCTACGGGCACCGGCAGTGCTTGGAACTGGTGAGTGCTCGCTTTTGGAAGTCTCTGTCTGCTCATACTGAATGTGCATGTGCCAGGGTTATGAACTCCCCTCATGGCTATTATTGCAGTTCTTGGGATAATCAGAAGTCTGTGAAAACCTGCAATATGGGGCAGTAAATGCAAATATTTGCACCCAGATGCATCTTTAAAGCATGTTCATCTTGATAATCAAGTCCTTACTCAACAACCTGGTGCTTAAGGGTTGTCTTCGAGTGGAGTTTATGTATGCACAAATTAATTTTAATTGTGATCAGAATATTCCCAGTGTGTGCCTATGTGCCAGGAGTAAGGGACAATTCCTGGTAAATGAGTGACTGTGCCTGACCCACCTGGCACTTCATTTAACTTGCATACTGAGGGAGCAAATAACTTTTGCCAGCTGCATACCTGCAGTTTCTTTTTTGTCTCTGGTGAAATAATAGCAGCATTGATAAAGTTACCATAATCACTGTTAACCTTATATGCAACATAACTGAGGATTTTGGGGGTTTTTTGGTTGTTCCTTTTTTAATATTCTGGGTCTGAGCGATCAGTAATTGCATCTTATAAGAAGCCAAAAATTTTTAGCCAAACATTGGGTTTGGCAGGTGTATAGAATAGATTCATAGATGTTTGTCACTTGTATAAGTGTCATAAAGCTGAGTGTTAACTGCTTGATATACAGGGTGATCCAAAATTATATCTATATGTATTATTACCATATACATTATATATACTATATAATATATATAGTATAGATGACATACAAATTGACTTTAATTGCTTCAAAAAAATAAGCTCCAGTTGGAAAACTGTACAGCTATTCATGCTTTAGTGGGAACACTGTGTGCTGTTGAGTGTTATGTGTTGTTTGGTTCTTCCTTTCTGTGTTGAAGAGTCAAGTATTTAGTGATTGAGGAGCTCTGTGCAGCACATGCTGCTTTCACACTGCACGTGCCACAACAGGAAATGGCTGCAGCTGGCCTGCAGCTGGTCCCAGCAGCTTGGAAACCTGGGGCAGGAGCTGCCAGGGCAGGCCTGGGGCAGAGTTTCAGCTGGGGTGTGAAGCCTTTTTAGCCCCCTCCTGCAAGCATGTCTATTGAGGACGCCTAAAATAGCACTGCTCCTTTGTTGCTTGTGGCAGTGAGTTTGGCCTTGTCTTCTCCTGGCACTGATCTCTGGGGACTCTGCCCGTGGGGATGGAGGGGGAGCATCTCCACTGGGGATTCTCTTGCAGCCTCTGTGCCTTAGTCCCTGTGTGCTGTGGGGCATGGAGCAGGCACGGAGCAAGGGCCCCTTTTCTTGTGCTTGTTGCTGTGCACATTTCCTGCATGTACCACTGGCAGCAATGACCTGCTATCAAATCCTGGTGTTGCTTAGGCTTCACAGACAAAAGGAAGAGCTGGGAATGCAGTGCATGTCAGAGGTGTTGGATTTTCTTTTAACTCTGAAGGGGTGAAATGCAAACTGTGGGCCAGAGACAGCTGTGCAGCAAGTGTTCTATATTTGGACAGAAAAACTCCATGTTTTTCCCTGTCAGTGTTCCTGTATTTGTGACTATAGCTGCAGTATGGAAACCCAAGGTCAAGCATCTTTTACAGAGTCAGAGCTACACAGCTGTTCTGTGTACAATGGTAAAAAAAACTGCCATGAATTTTAGCCCTCTGCATGCATAGGATCACTGTTGTGTGCTAGGGTGTCAGCCTGAAAGTTTTGTGGGGACCAAGATTTTTCCATTGGTATTTGGAGTGTAACAGGCATCTCATTTTCTCTCTGGAATACAGAGGCTAAATGTGTCAGAAAGCATTTGTGCTCCTCCAGCATTAGGACCAGGATCTGTCATCTTTGCACCCACTGCCAGAAGAAGCTGTCTCAATATTTTTTGTCATGAGTTACCAAGTCCTGAGTTTAAAAACTTTTCATTTGATAACTCTGACAAACCAGTTAGTACAGGTACCACCATTGCACTGATTCCTTTGCAGTGCTGGGATTCAGGATGGCAGAAGGGCTGACAGCAAAATCAGGCAGGATTATGTAAATAAACCATTACTTTTCAGTGCCATATTAGCTGTTATTTTACTATTTTATCCCCTTGGTAAATACTTTCTGTTTATTATTGATAGCTGATAAATGAAAATATCTAGGAATTATCTTCCCTAGAACAAGACAGTCCTTTATGGGCCTAAAACTTGTTAGAGGAAAGAGTTCATATGAAATATGGAGCTTTAATTATTGTCAAAACTAAGCCGAGGTGGGTGCAACAATAATCTTGTTTTTCTATGAATAATGATTCCTAGTACTTCTCTACATGCACAATACCAAACTTCAGCAAAATGTTGGGGAATTATTTTGGTGTTCCAGAATATGTCAAAGTTACAAAAGACCTTGTAAGATTAATTTTGATTTGCCTTTTACCCCCTGCTTTTTTAAAAAGATACCTAAAAGACCTTATTTCTAAATAAATGTTCGCTTTAAAAAGTAAATCCAAAGAAGAAGATGCAGTATCCAGTGGAGTTTCCTTCACTGCGGAATTGGGTCTGTGCTTTAAGCACCACAGTTTCTCAGCGTTATAAAATATTTACATGTTTGAATGCAGCTTAGGGAAAGGCTGGTTTATCTATTGGAACATAGTTTCCTTCTTTGACTTTTGTTTTACTGTGAGCCCAGTACTTTGGCTGGAACGTAGCTACATTTCTTTGTGGGGAGGTATTAGGAGAAATAAGGATGAAGAATGAAAAGGTCATATCTTTGACCCAAACAAAATGTATGTTTTGTGTGTTCAACAACAGAAGCTTTTTTCCTGGAGGGCCTTTGGGTTGTCTGGAATATGAGTGGTGTAGCTGCCCTGCAGTGAATGATGTGATGTTGCTAAAACGAGAATAGTGGAAGCAGGTTCCTCAGTTGTTTCTCCATCTGTAGGGAGCCATTCATAAAGGCTGGATGGTGGGCATATGTGCTTGCAAGCCAGTGCAACTCCCATCTGCCTTCCTGCTTCTGAAAATAACCTCAGGTTAGTTTAGGCTGGGGCTGACTTTGCTGGTGGTAGTCGGTGATACCGGTCACAACTGCTACCTGGTGTTTTAGAGCTGATCACATCACCACACTCCTTTGAAAAAAAGAAAAATATTGCAGATTTTTTACATTGAAATGATATCTGATCACAAGATCTTTACTGGTGTGAAAAGAGTGGAATTTAAATTGTAATTTCACATTAAAATTCTGTCTGGAAAGACAGTCAAGCACTTTGTGCTGATAAAAATAGGTTTCTCTGGAATGGTGGAGCAAACAGAATTAAACGTCTGTCTCCTGTAGTGAAATCTCTTCTCTGACTGTAAGAACTGATGGATACTTTTTCTTTTAATCTGCTCTTCTCTTTATTCCATCAGCAAATGTAATTCACTCTTTGACTAATAGAAATTGAATTGTCACAGGGGCTAATTCATTTGAGGATGGGAGGAGAGCATGGTTAACCAAAAGCCATGCCCAGAAGAAAAGGCAAATGAATCCCTTTTTGTGTGCTGGGGAGAAGGGGCACAGGGAGGTGTCTGGCCAGCACAAGGCCACGCTGGGAATGGAGAGGCTGGGGAGCACCTTTGATCAGAGCAGCTCTGCACTGCAAGACAGATAAGCCATGCCTTCAAACACTTGGTTCCTTAAGCTGGGGAGAAACTGAAATCACACACTCTATAAATCTCAATGTGGCTGCTGCTAATTATCTGTCTCCTATCAAAACAAATTTGTTCATTCGTCCATCCGAGAGCAGGACAGTGGTAATTACTGCTGAGTGAATCACAAGTGTGGCTGGGATAGGTGTTAAAAACCCTTTTGCCACATGGGGATCTGGCTCAGATGCTTGTCCAGTGGCAGCCCCTAGGCCTCCTTCTGACCCAGATCTCTTTATTTGGGGGATACAGCCTGGGTTTTCTCCTTCATAATTGCCTGTCTGTCTCCACAACCAACTCCCTCTTTCTTAAAGGGAGCATTTTGTCTGAAACCAAGGGCAGCAGTGTCTTGTGTGATGAAAAACTTTGTACCTGGGTCTATGAGAGCTTTTCCCATGTGGAGCAGAGAAGCACAAAATCATTAACTTAAGTGATTCTAAAAAGGAGAACAACTTAGGAACTTAATGCTCGAAAATAACTTTAATAAACCTAATTTGTCTGTCAGTTCTAGAATCATAGTAGACTGATTTAATTGGTTGAGTTTTGATGTCAGCATTTGTGCAATATGCACCCACTGTTTAAATAATCAAGAGGAGCCCATATATGCTAGATACACTGATATAAGTGTATCTATAAGTTTATAGAAGTGCAATTTGGCTTAGATTTTATGTTTTGGAAACTACATCATTTTGATTCTAAAAATGTTTTCTGGAAAGCTAATGCTGCATAGGAACTCAATGAGTGCAGGAATTCACCATTTGCCCAGGCACCCTGCTGGCACTTTGGCTTGTAGGATAGAGTATTGCTTAGCATCTCTCAGGTTTATTTTCTGTCTCTCTGACACATCTTGTCTTTTTTTAGTCTGTGTTTTCATTTTCCCGGGGTGGAGAAGCAAGACACATCTGCTTTCTTCTGACAGAGAGCAACAAGGCCACTGCAGAACTTCAGGAGACATTTTTCCTTCAGTTAGGAAAGAGGTCATGGACTTCTGCTGTTGCCTTAAATACCTGTCTGTGTCTTTGTGTGTGTGGTGTTTAAATGTTATGTGTGAAGAATATCTGACTCGCTCAAATCTACTGAATCCAAAGAAAAGGACATTTGATCGTGGATTATTGCATTGCATTAGACCATTTAGCTCAGAAAGAGCTGTGATCACTGGGATTTTAGGGGTGCAGTCAGGTTTATTTATCCAAGACAAGATGTTTGTCTGGGTGATGAGCAGGCTTTCAAACAGAAATTGTCACTGGCTTATGGTATTTGTGGGTTTCCAAAGCAATCTCACTTCATTAAGCAAAGCCTCCCACAGTGTGTATTCTGTATCTGTTGATCTGTGTTTTGTCAATTGAGGAGATTGATCTTAAACATTCTCATTATTTTCCTCTTTTCCTTCCCCCTGAGGAAGTAATGTAACTGATATCTATCCACAGTGGCTGTGGTGTCGTTGCTTCAGGAGTATTTTTTCTGGGGGTGGGCAGTGTAGGGATGGGGCACACAGGGTCAGGTCTATGATTCTGCTCATGCACTGCTTGCAGTGCAGTTACTGTACAGGAAAAATAAAACAAGAAACATTTTCAGACTACCATTACACTTGAGTGTTTCTGTCTTTAATTATTCTAATTCTAATTGACATTTTTAATTAGATTGGAAGCAAAACTCCATTGGATATAGTGAGTAAATGAAAAGTGATTGCATGTTGTGTATTTTTATTTAAACTTGTTAGTATTTTGCAAATCCTTGTATTCACTCTGGTAAAGCCTGAGGAAGAAGAATCCCAGCTCTTAACCAGCATGCCATGTACATGAAGCAATTGCATGTGTACTGCTTCTGCTTCCATTGGATTTCCTTCTTCCTGCTGCTTGCAGGCTCCAGCTTTGCTCAAGGCTGTTGCTTCTCCTCAGTCAGTCTCAGGAGCTGTGAGTTCAGTGCACATACCTGGCTGGCATGACACTTCCCTGGATGTTGAAGTAACTTTGCATTTGGTCATGTGAAATGGAACCAACACTTGGCTGTTTTCTGGAAGTTTGTGGCCAATTTTAAAGTGTTTCGGAGAAGAAATTTAAATTATGTGGCTTCAAGTGAGCTTGAACTTAAAAAGTACTTGTGTGTGTTTCAGAGTAGAGGCTCAAATGAGAGAAGAGTAGCAAAATTAATACTGAAAGGCATGTTTTAAAAATTGACTGTCACTGTATCTCAGCAGTCCTCAAGTTTTCTATCTAAAGAGGAAATTTTTAAGGATAATAATTTCTCTAAATACAAGTTTTCCTATACTTTTTGCACACCTGTATGACATTTGCAAAAGTTTCACTGGCTAAGAGGGTCCTTAAGGCAAAGTGTGAGGTTTTACAGAACCTCTGAGGTAGAATTTCTGGCCAGAAAGAAACATGATATATGTGACTGGAATGTGAAAGTCCCAGGTTCAAACCTCTGCTCTGACAGACTAAGGAATTGGAGTTCTACATCCCAAGGAGTAACCAACATATTGTGCTGGCTGGTACTGGGGGTGATCTCTCACTCTCATTTGGAGCTGTCCTGCATTGTATAAATACTCACTGGGTGACAATCAGCTGTCTCTGTGACCCACTGAGTATGGCACTCCTATGGCTTAGCATGAAATGATTTTATATGGAAGAGCTCCAACAGAAGATCAGTGTCCCAGCTGAGAACAGCCAGTGGCCTGGAGCCCTACTCGAGTTTTCAGATTTAGATATGCTCAGAAACCTGAACATTGTTCTCTTACATGCCAGGTAAGTGTCCTGTGTGCATGGTGGTGACTGTTCTGGTGGGTGTTGGATACATAAACTTTGTACTGGAGGAGTTGCATGGAACTACAAACACCTCTCTTCTGGCTCAGCCAGCCTAAGCTCTTGTGAAAATACTTGTTGCTTGTGTTAATTTAACTTCACCCATATCTCTGCATGTGAGTGAAACTAATGCCAGTACTGATGAATTTGATTTTTAAAGCCTGATCTTAGGAAAGCATCAGCAGTGGGTTAAGAGCCATATTGGTTTTAACCTGATCAAATTAAAATAATTTGATCATTTGTATTTACGAATATGGAGAGAGCTTACGGGATTGCTTGTTCCCCTGAGGATAGGTTTGTACCACTTCACCTTTGAATTTTTCAATCAGGAATAATTCCAATACTTTAAAATGTGCTTCCCTGATATAAAATAGTACAGGGGTTAATTTTATTGTTCTTTTCTGTATCATCAGAAACAACTGATGAGGGTTTTCAATCTTGTGCTAGCTACTTGCTCGAAAAGCCTTTATTTAAAAGAAGCTAGTGGTGTGTTTTCCCGGAGCAGAGACAATTATCTGTTGCAATTTATCAGGAAATACGAGATGCAAAGTGACACCTAGCTGATGTATTTGTATTCAGTTCAGAAAGTGACATTAAAAATCATGCCTAATTGCCACTTCTGAATGACATTGTAAGCCATCAGCTGCATCGCTGCATAATTATTGCAGAAGAGCAGTGTCCAACTATTTCTTTTGTCTTAATTGCTTTTTGATCAGCTCTTCACATGTGTACAGTTCTGAGCACTGTTAGATTAATAACCTTCCAGAGTAAAGGCCGTTTTTATAATACACATATCCAGTCTAATGCTTTGCCATTTTACAATTAGCATTAGTGGCACCAAACTGCAGGGATTCACCAGCAGTACTGGCAGTGTGTGTCGGTGTGTGGCAGGAATGTCGAAGCTGCCTCACCAAAACAGTAAAACTCTGGAAGAAAAGTCCCTTTAACTTCAGTGCCAGTTAGCACAAACCTGGGACATAATGGGAGTGCACTGAAATGCCTGTGCCTGGAGGTGCCTGTGCATGATGGCTTGGATGGGATCACACATTTTGTTCTCTTTCAGGGTTTGAGATAGTGCCCATCACTTCACTGGCTGTGGTTTGAAGTTTCTTTTGACTCTTGCTTTGAGAAGTGTAGATTAAACCTTTTATGCATGATGAAAGTATTATCTCTTTTTCTGCTTAATGGTAATTTTAAATTGCTGACATGCTCCATGAAGCTGCCTTTTTTTTTTCCTTTTTCTTTTTTTTTCTTTAAACCAGAGCTTAATTTTAGAATATATTATAGTCTATGAGAACAATAATAGAAAGTATCATTACCTGGCATATCTGAACCCCCCAAAAATGAAAGGGGGAACCCACACTGTGTTCTGCTATATAGTCATTTATTATAACCACAGAATAAAGTTGAGCAGTAAATCCTCTTAAGCCTGTAAATACCCTTACTGCACAAATGAAATGGTGAGAACTGTAAAAGTTATTCATCTTCATGCTGAACTGGGGAAGAGAGTTTATAATAGCAGCCTTGCAGTGCTGTTACTTTATAAGAATAGGACTGAATAATTGATGTTTTATCTTACTTAGTCTGCATCTACCTCCCAAAGCATTCATCTTGCTGTTTCTGAGTCTGAAGAAGACTTCACAAAATAATTATTTACAGTATTAAATGGTGCTGTCATGTGAAGTGAGGGGCTCGTGCTGGGAATTCCCAAGTGGCAGAAAGAGAAGAAGGGTACCCTTGCCTTTAGGAAGGTTCTGACCTGAGCACAGGCAGGAGTGCCCCTCAGTTTCACATGCAGGGTCTTTGCACAATTCTGACATCCACCTAAAATCTGCGGCAGTCGATGCAGAGAAATGCAGTCTGCTACAAGGCATACTTTCAGAGTCCCAAAAAATAAGAAATGCAATATGCTGGGACATTCTCCAGTCAGCCACCAGTAACCATAAACTCTCAGTAATTCATGCTTATTTGTCTGCCTTTGGTGAAATGCAGCTTCACAGGCAGGTGTGGATTGCAGCACAGCAGACACGCTGGGGTTGCTCTGTGAGCTCTGTGGGATTTAAGCTTCCATGGCTGCCAAGGCAAATGATTATGAATGATACATTTTCCTTTTTAAAAACAGATGCAACTATGGATAGCTTCTTCCAAGTATAACGGAACTAAAGTCCCCCAAGGACACACTGTTCTGTGTTGTTATAGCAAGTATATGTAATTTACTATAAATGCATCCATAGAGCCATAGAAACATTGGTAAAAGTGGAGAATTTCTTGGTAGCTTGGACCTGGTACTTTTTATCTCTCTGTACATGATGTTTGGCATTCAAGTGACTTAATTGATAGAAAAGAATGCTTGACAAGGAATGCCAAAAAAATTATTAGTGCTGTGTCTTTAATCTTCCTGTTCTTGTTCTCCTTTATGATTTCTCCTCTTGCACTGTATGGCTCTGTTTCTGAGAGCTACCAGGTTTGCCATCAAATTCGTGTTTACACTTGACTTTATGATGGATACATTCAGCTTTATGACTAATAAGCTCATTAAGCCTAGTCTGCACCAGCCTAAGCTGCTTTGACTCTTAAGTCATGGAGATGCTTTTTGTGAGGGGCTCGCCAATCCCACAATTTGTTCCTTTAGAGCCTTAATTTTGTCAATTTTCTGTGCGGTTTTTTTCATCTATTCGAAAAGCAATTACCTGCCTTGTTCCAGGAGACTTTTGGAACCTTCTGACAGGTGAAGGGAAGTATTTTGTTGTTATGATTTTGATCCTGGAATTTCAACATGTGATGATAAATGTAATTAAAAATGATTAAATTAGTCTGCTATGCTGGCCTCATGGACACAGACTAAAGGCCAGTATCAGGTAGGCAGGGGAACAGGCTTAGTGCTTGGGTTTGTTTGGTGGGATTTTTTAGCTTGTTTACTCACTAGAGAAAATCAGATGTATTTGTGTATTCAGAGCTGGCTACTGCTTCATCCTGTTCACAGCTCTCTTATATAAGAGAAGAACAGTATCTTAACTGGAGGTGGTTCCACATGGCAACACCAAATGCATTTCTTAACTCTGCCCCAAACCTACCAAGAAACTGGTGGGAGGCTTGATTTTTTTTCTTCCCCTTAGCTGTAGGGAAGTGTTAAAATTTGCATTACCTGTTAATATACACACCTACTTGCTTATGACTGGTATTTTTATCAACACATAGTCTTGACATATTGCTAGGCAAAAAATATACAAGTAAATGAAACTACTGCTTAATTGTCTAGCTTTTCCATAGGATTCAGATTACTGTCCTTGTTTAATAAAAGATTTGTAACACCTTATGCATTATTAAAGCTAATTTGTATTCCAGTTTGATTTTTGGATAGATTTATCATTGATACAGGTCTATTGCAGACTAAGTTATTAACACCAAAAGTTCAGGTCTACATCAGTGTTCAGGAAAATGCTATCATCTTGCAGCATAGGCAAGCCCCCCACAGCCTTTCATGGTCTCTTTAGAGAATTTTCCATGTTGACATAGCCTAGAATTGTCCAGATTGTCACAAAAACT
Source organism: Monarcha castaneiventris obscurior (assembly GCA_026261815.1). Classification (NCBI taxonomy): domain Eukaryota; kingdom Metazoa; phylum Chordata; class Aves; order Passeriformes; family Monarchidae; genus Monarcha; species Monarcha castaneiventris. The sequence continues at coordinate 6,131,399 of JAMPIT010000879.1, forward strand.
TATTTCCTTTCTTCTTTTTCAGTCTTTTAATTAATTCTTTACTCTGTCTTAAAAAAAAACCCCAAACCAGCCAACCAACCAAACAAAAAACCTTAAAAAAGACGGAAAAATTTACTTGTAGCCTTAGAAACATTACAAGTCTGTTTTAGCTGACCGTGATGCTTTTCTTTCTTTTATACAGTCTCCCATTGCTGATTATCTGAAAAATGCTAATTTCCAGTCCCAAAGGCTTTTGGAGACGAACTCTGAGTAATTATTAAGCAAAAGGCCATGCACATGAGCAGTGCTACTCAACAAATGTTGAATTGTCAGTAATGTTGTCAACGCTATGTATGATTTTCTTTGCAGCCTCAGCTGGATAAGTTGTCAGGGTTCATGTCCTGTTGTGGAATGGTGCTTTTCCATAGCTCCTCCTTCTGGGTGGATGGAAATGCCCTTGGTTTTAAGCTTTAAAATGCTTTAGAATCCCCTTGAAATGAAGAGGATCATACAAAAATTGTTACTAGATGTTACTGGATGCTTGTAAGAGTTCAGGGACGTGTTGCATTTTGGAAGACTGTCATTGTAGGAGCAGATTGTTCTTTCAGTCAATTTTATAATTTATCAGTGATTCAGAGCTGCATTATAATTATTCCCAGTGCTAATTGTGTGTCAGAATTACCCAAAACACTGTAGCAGACATGGCTTGCATATGCTGTGTAATCATGAAATTGAGCTTTCTCCAATGTAAATTTACTGAGGGCTCTATTCCACCAGTCCATTGTTTTGAGGGCTCCTTTCTCACCCGAGCAGGCCCCAGGATTTCACAGAGACTAATTAATCAGGGTAAGGATGTTCATGACAAGCTTTTAAACTGGTTTTATAGCTTTACCCTGTGCAGGAAAGCTTGAAAATACTTTGCAATCCTTCAATAATTACTGTGGCCTAAAATATGTCTTTGCTGATTTATAAATTTATTGTCCACGAAAATTTCTCCTATCTCATGTAAAAATGTTTTAAGTCTTTTTATTTTTTCCTTCCCAGCTTCTGGAAAAAACGAACAATATGTTTGAGGAATCTGATTCTGCAGCTACAAAAAGTCCTTTGCATTTAGCTGTAAGTATGAGACGTGTAAAGTGTTTGATCAGTATCTTCTAGTATAGTTCCTTAATCTCTGTCTTTGAAGCAAGTTTAACTGTAGGCTTGTTTTGAAAAAGGTGGGAAGGGATGTAGGCTTAGATATAACAAAGCCAGGTTCTGGGCTGGAATAGTTAATTAAGTTTTTGGCAGTTGAAGCTCTTGGTTGTTACTGACTCTAACACTTGGGTAAGAAGGTGACAGACACTGACGTGAAATTAAATGGAAATTCCCTCTTGTGTTTAGAACTAGTTTATAAATTTGGGTCCAGAGCTTGAGCCTGTGGCTTTGATCATGGAATGAGATTCTCCGATGTTCTGGTGGAGAGGTGCAGTGCAAAAAAACTGTTGGGTACACAGCAGGGTGTGGGAAAGTGTGCTTTGAAACACCAGCAGTGCCCTGTGAGAATGCTATGGAGACTGGCATATCACAACAGGATGCAGCACATGTGGTCTCAGAGATAACAGTAGCTCCCCTGTCCCAAGAGATCAAGATTTGTGATTCCTCTTCCCGGATTTTTTGTGCAGAATCACAGAATAGCTGAGGTTGACATGGACCTCTGGAGATCAAGTCCCACCTCTGTGGTAAAAGCAGAATCAGCTAGAGCAGATTTTTTCAGGGCTGTGCCCCATCACATTTTGAATATCTGCAGGCATGGAGAGTTCACAGCTTCAACTCTGATAATACTAATTATACATTTGTGTGTAAATAAAAAGGATGCTCTCTGTGAGTCTGACAGTGAGGAGAGGAGGACAGGCCCTACAAAGCTGAACAAAACGTTTCCAATTTCTGGCACTGTCCACTGGGTTTTTGCAATGCCACCTGTGTTTGTGCTGTTGGCCCCAGTGTGGCTGTAGGTCTGGAAGTGCATCTCCTTGCCCACTGTAGTTGTTCTACCAAATGGCAGGAATTCTCCATGAAGCATCAGCTATAAACAGCAGGTCAAGTTTGTGTTTATATTTGCACAAAAATCTGGTTTGAGAATCCCTTTAGTTGGAGACCAGCACATGTGTTGAATTCAGCACCAGTTAGGTGATAATCCATGGATCTCTCTAGTGAATCTAGTTTTGGAAGCAAACATTTCCCTGTCAGATACTGTAGCATGTGAAAAATGAATTGATGGTTGACCTGTGCTGGATTGGCAAATTATTGCCTGAAATTTCCTAACATTGGGTTGTACTAGAAGGTTAGAGCAAATCTAGAATCGTAATTTCTTTTCCTAAACATTAGGAATTTTTTAATTTCTTGGGTACAGTGTAATTTGGAAAACTCCGGTTGAAGAGAGAGTCATAAGGAAATCAAGAAAACTGTGATTTCTGTTGTGTTTAGGAGACACTGGAAGGGCTGGATTTTATTCACAATTTATGTGAAAGGTCTTTGAAAGACAGGAGTTGTGTTCTTTACATGACACATTTCATACTTCCAGGCCTATAATGGTCATCATCAAGCTCTGGAGGTACTTCTCCAATCTCTGGTAGATCTGGATATTAAGGATGAGAAGGGACGCACTGCTCTGGACTTGGCTGCATTTAAAGGACACGCAGAGTGTGTGGAGGCTCTCATCAGCCAGGGTGCTTCTGTCACTGTAAAGGACAATGTCACCAAAAGGACTCCCCTTCATGCCTCAGGTGAGTGGGATCTCAGGCTGCCCTTATGGTATAAACCCTACACTGCAGCAGGTACCTTCACTTACCTACTGCTGCTATGCACATTTCTTCTGAAGGGAAGAACATCCTCACACATGCTGAGGAGTGACACTTGTGTGCTGATGTCGTACATTTAAACCCTTTTTATTCTGTTTCATTCATCTTTTTTCCTCTATCCCTGTGGTTCAGTCCTCCCTCACACAGAATCCCATATTTTTCCACACCAGTGCTGCTCTGCCCTTACCTGCTTGCCTCTACCTTACCTCTCTGTTACCACCTACTCTTCAGGATGTGTGATGTTTCCCTCATGTCACCTTCTCTTGCTGGTTCTTCAGCCAAATAATCAGGGGAGGAGGGAACACTTGCCTCACTGCTTCCTCCTTGGAAGAAAGGCTGAAAAATACATGTGGGCTCTAATTGGCAATGAAATTATTCTGGTGTTCAAGACTTGCAACCATTTCCAGTGGCAACACCACAGAAATTCACCCCCCTCTTTCAGGCCTCCTCCTTTGCCAGTCTGCGAACTTGCACTTGCTGGCAGCCTGCTCTGTTCCTCATGTGTGGGGTGTTAATTATGTAACATGCAAAATTAGCTGGGAAATGTAGACTTTTTGTCATTTATTTGAAGGTTTTTATTTGACATGTACCTGTCAGGTAAATATGCAGAGGTGCCAAAGGGAACGTGTCTCCTCTGGTGTTCCAGCAGGGGCTCCGTACAGGATAGCAGTGGCCTCTAGTGGGAAGGAAAATTAATACCACATGGATAATTAATTCAGGACTGACTTAATTGTCTTTCTGCTTATCTTTTAATCTTGCTTTGATTGAAATGCGTTTATATTTTGTAGTATCAGTTTATTCTCTGTGTGAGATCATTTAAGTGCAGCCTAGAAACATGAGGTCAAATAGACTTATCAATTTTGTCTGCAGTACTGAAGGAAATGCTCATAATAGATCCACACTGCATACTAAAAATGCCTTGTCTTCTTGAATTTTGCATCAGAACTGAGCACATTTCTCTCCATGATAAATACTGATGGTTTAATTAACTGAAATCAGTATTAGTGCTGCCACAAAACTGAGCTGTGTTGGTCAAGAGCTTTCCCTGTAGTTACTTCAAACATATCTTGGGATCTGATGTGAACAAGGTGTGACTTTGTCTGGTACATTATCACTATAGCAAAGATTTACATTTATTTAAAAGTGTGGTTATAGTAACATAAGTTTCTAGTTGTCACAACTGAACTGTAAAGGTTCTTCAGCACTGAGAAAAGTAAATGGTAACAAAGCCATATTTTTGTTAGCAGCTCTGACTTAAAATATGAATTTGTTGAGTAAATTGAGTAAATTTGTTGAATAAACAATGTTATTTTAATACACACCTTTCTTACCTTCATATAAATTCAGATTGTGTCGTCCCCCCCACTTTTAATTTGTTTTTTAATCACCTTCATCACTGTAGCCTTGAGTGCCTTCCATGTAAAACCAGTAGGAAGAGTCATTGTACACTTTTCTGGTCCATGATACTTTTTGCTTCTCAGATCAAAAAACATTCCAAGGCACACAAATAAACTGTTCTTTAAATCTGCAGTGAAGCAAAGTAAGTCAGATATGTATTTTAAAAAAACAAACAAAAAAACACACATGCAAAAAGCCCAATCAAAAAAAAAGGCAAAAAAATCCTACACCCAGGAATGAGAACACAAAAGGGAACGTGTACCCTGAGCAGAAGGGAAAGTAATGCTCAGACAGGTTGAGTATCTGAACTCCTTAGTAAAGGAAATTTACAACTGTCACAAATTTGAAAGCTTTCAAATGTGAGTTAAGTGTGCTTTGGGTAAATATCCATTAAGACAACGTTAAGAACCTTCCACTCAAGAGCTCTTCAGAGTCCTGTGGAAATTATCTCTGGAGCAAAGCTTCTACCACCAGCTGCTCTAGAGAGGCCCTTGCAATGTGCCGATTTCCATGATGCCGTTCCATAAGGAAGCGCTTTGGTGAGGAGTGTTTTAGCAAGGCGTGGTGCCACCTGCTGGGAACTCGGCCTGGAGCTGCCTCACGTTCAGTGTCTTTGTGCTGCAAGTGTGGCAGGTCAAGTGGTGTATTTTGAGAAATCAAACGGAATTCTTGCTGAATTAATCCCTTGAGTGCCAGCATGCATTTGCACACACAAGTGAGCACTTGCACATGCAGCACTGTGCACGGGGAATGAACAAGAAGGGATGTGTGCCCATCCCCTTAAACTTGTTTGCCCTCATTCCTTCTAATTACACTGGCACAATTGCTGAACACAGAGCTCAGGAGGCTTCAGGCGGTGGATAGGATACAGGATTCTGCAGATTTGTGTCAGTAAAGGGATTTGTGACTTGAGTATAGAACTCTCCTAATGAAGTGTTTCTTTTTTCTGTCTGTCCTCATGAGGGAATAGACTTCCTCTGACCTCATAACATGGAGAATTTCCTTCGCCTAAATTATATGTTCCCTGTGTAATTTTATTACCACCAGCCTCTCCTCTGGCTAGCCTGGGAATCCATTGCAAATGTTCCCCTAGTGTTAGTGTTGTAGGTCTGTTGGCAAAACTGACATTCCCTGCAGGGTCTGTAATGCTTAGCAATCACTGGGTCAGCTCCTAGGAGTTTCTGGGAGTATCTGTTCTAAAACTTGTTTACCAAAATCATTTTCATACATCTTTGTGAGCAAGTTATGATTTCTCTTCCTCCTGCTTGGAGAAAGAACAGATCTTTTTCCCCCCCTCACAAGCCAGTGAATCATCAGCCCTGCAGAACTGTTTACGTGTTATGTATATGTCATTACTTAGTGGTAAATAACTAAAAATGCCTTCTATTTTTCTGGGTAAAGCAACTAAGATTATTTTTGGATGAGTAATTTCAATGTGATGATGTGCACCGGTTTCTCTGCCAGCATGATGTGACATAGGTGGTGTCCAAGGGTTTTGCCTCAGCCCACAGGGTGTAGGCAGTGTGAATGCATGACTTGCTGTAATAAGAACACAACATATATCTACTGAGCGCAGGAATTGTTTTTCAAAGAAGAAAATATTTGTCTCTTCATCCCATGAAAGTCTGAAGCCTTAAAGCCAGCTGACACACAGATGGAGTTCAGTATCAGGCCCTACAGAATGTAGTAACGCAGAGCTGTTTCCTAGCAGCAATGGGTTACATAAAAAAAACCCCAACAAAACCCCAAAATACACCCCCCCGCCCCGGCAAAAACCAAACCAAAACCCCAGACACCACCAAACCAAATGTTTTTGAAAAGTATTATTTTTTATAAAATGGAGAAACTCAAAGGGAATTTTAGTCTCTGATGTTATGTGCTTTTATGAATATGACATTTGTATCATTGGTCATTCTTCGTAGATTTTTTTTTTCATAGCAGCACTGAAGTACTTGTACAGCGCACATAAAATTAAGGAGCCTTGACAATGTACTTCCTACTGTGTTCCAACCCTGAGTGCAGAAAGCCTTGTCTGCCTGCTCAGTCTGGGGGATTTTGAAATGCTGTCTGCTTTAGCAGAAATCATCTCAGTAGTGGAAATCACAATTTCTGTTTTACTCATTTGGGATTTTTGTATCTAAGAGAACCAGTGCTCATCTTACTAAGGTCAAGGAAAAAACAGCTCACCATTCCACTGGCACAAGTTAAATGAGAATTGGGGGAATATTGATCTCTTATATGGTGGAGTATTTTCCTTGTTTATAAGGACATTTCTTATCCATAAGCATTCCAGTGGAAAGATACCTGAAATTAAACATAGTTTTTTTCCTTTATAGTCATTAATGGCCATACACCTTGTTTACGGTTGTTGCTGGAAGTTGCAGACAACCCTGATGTGACAGACGCCAAAGGACAGTAAGTTTTCTTTGTGGTTTTTTTTTCCAACTCTGTAATTCAAATAGCATCTCATATTTCTGACAAAAAAAAAGGTACTTATTTGAAATGCTGTATTTCCTGCACTTCTCCTCATAGAATTTGGCAGAGATTACAAAGTACACATTCAGTTGATGTAAGCCATGTGGAAAGGACTAATCATTAATCTTAGCCTCTGCTTCATGCTTTAAACATTTTTTTATGGATGTTGAGGTCCAGATTCAATAAAAAATGAACAAGCTCCTGAGATGTTTCTATTGAGTCTTTTTCTTTCTGAAACGTTGCTGTTCTGGGGTTTATTTGGTACATTAGACTGGTGCAGTAGGACACAGTGTTTATTTGAGGTGACGCATCTGAGATGTTCCTACAAAAACTTTACTGCTTGTTAAATGGCAGTTGCAGAGGGAGGATAAGATATATTTTTAAGTGAAAATGTGAATGGTTTAAGGAACTCATTTGGGGTGTCTGGAACATATAATGTACGTATAACATCTGCACATATAATTTTAAATGATATTGGTCTTGCCTAAAAATAGAGAATAGATCTCTTTCAGAAAAAAATGAAAGATATGTTAGTGCAAAGTTTAGCTTGAATATTTTCCTTGTGTCCCTTCATCCCCTTCAGCAACTGTGCAGCATTTGCAAAAGAAACTCTTTGGGTCATTGTCATCTTGGTAACTAGCAGGGGCATCCATTCACAAGACTTGGTATTGTAAAACTCGTGTGTCACTGGAGGTGGCAGACATTGTAGGTTATTAAGAGAACAGATTGTCCTGAATGATGCTGCTCTGCAAACTGCTTACAAGTGAGTTTGTTACTATTTCAGTCATGGCAGTTGGTTGTTAAACATCTTAATAATTTCATACAAAAGGTCTTCACTCGGGTGTCATATATGAGTATGGTGAAGAAAAGCAGGTTCATGAGTAGGAGTGGCAAGAAATGCAGGGCTTCCTGATTTCTCTCTGTGTAAGTTAGCAGGGACAAGCAGTATGTCTTTTATAGCTGTGACTGCTCTGGTTTTCTTTTTTTTCCTAGAACTCCACTAATGCTTGCAGTGGCATATGGGCACATTGATGCTGTTTCATTATTACTTGAAAAAGAAGCATCTGTAGATGCAGCTGATCTCCTGGGATGCACAGCTTTACATCGAGGGGTGACTTAATTTTTATAATCCTTTATTATTTGTTTTACTGTGACTACAACTCACTTATAAGTACAGGGGTATTTAAGTCTAGAGAACACTATAAATGGTTGGACACATGACCAAGCACAATCAGTGAGATACAAAGCAAGACAGATCTACTCTCAGTAATGCTTTGCTTTTATTTCATATATGTTAATTAATTAGCCAAAACAATGATTAGACCACTTTTTTTTTTTTTTTCTCTAGATGCTTTTTAATACCAATCATTATTCTTACAACTGAGCAGCTTAAGAATTCTGAAAATAATTTCTTTAAAAGAACTGGCCAGTAGTTACTTTCATTTTTCTTGCAATGGTGCAAGTAAGTCCTGTAAGTTTTTTCTAGAGGCAGTGAAACTTGAGGCAGATCTAATCTTTTCTAGTCCAGCTTGACTAAGCTAGACTTTCCTAGCTAAGTCGAGCTTCTTACCCAGTGTGGAGCTGATGCAAGGGATGGTATTTATACAGAACTTTATGATAACTGCAGTGAACAGTTAAGCAAGTGAGCAAGGGGACTTAAATCTCTGCTGAATCCCATCCCAGACCATTTCACATTGCCAGGCATCAATCACATTCCATATTTCCTGGGGAAGAATCTCTGTTATGTCAACTTCGTTACTCACTTCTTTGTTGCCAGATCATGACCGGGCATGAAGAATGTGTTCAGATGCTGTTAGAGAAAGAAGTCTCTATTTTGTGTAAAGATGCCAGAGGCAGGACACCTCTGCACTTCGCAGCAGCTCGGGGTCACGCCACGTGGCTGAGCGAGTTACTGCAGGTGGCACTTGCTGAGGAGGACTGCAGCCTGAAGGACAACCAGGGCTACACGCCCCTGCACTGGGCTTCTTACAATGGTAAGGCTCTCCTGGGACTCCTGCCCAGGTCTAGGGTGGCCTCAGCTGTAGGGAAACGTGGTAACAAAGCAGCAGAACACTTGGAGGAGCTTGAAATGAAGAGACGTTACCTCTGTTTGCTGTCTGTAGTTAGCATTTACTGTGTGCACCCTTCAGTTCAGAGGCCAGGGAGATTCCAGAGATACTCCCAGGAACTTTAGAGCTTGTTTGCCCCAGGTCACAAGAAGCCAGGATGAAATTCTGGTTTTATTCATGTCCATGATGAAATTGATATCTGTGCAACCAGGAATGCTCCTTTGAGTGTCCCCTTATTGGTGCAAGAAACCATGTGAGTAGACGGATATTCTGAACTGATTATCCTAAACTGAATAATCTGCACTTGTTACTTAATACAAGGATAAAGCTTCTCAGTATTGACATTTAAGCTTTGGATGTAATGCAACATACATGACATCACATTAAAAAGAGCCTTTTTTTCTTTCCTTTTTTTTCAGTAAATGCTGATATTAGCCCAGATCTATCTTGCTTCTGCCGTAAAATAAAAAAATCCACTGGTTTATCACATAAGATTTTATATACACATTATGTTCAACTTTGAACCTAAAAGTGTTAAATTCCAACCCTTGTAAACCCAATATGAATTAAGTGAACTACCTGCTTTGTGCAACACCGAAATATCTGCTCTCTCACAGGTCATGAAAACTGCATAGAGGTACTATTGGAACAAAAACTTTTCCACAAGTTCTATGGTAATAGCTTCTCTCCATTGCACTGTGCCGTGTAAGTAGAAATCTCCAGCAACAAATGCATGTTGCTTGAGGATATGTCTGCAACAAGTAGCAGTATGAGAATAAAGCGAGCTTTCTTGGAAATTATTTGCATGAGCAAATGATTTTAATGCTGATCACTTGAAATAAAATTCTTTGTGCCTGAAACGTATTTTGAATCAGAATTTCGAGTGATGGCTTTGAAAAAAAGTCAATATTTGTATTATTTTAAATGAGTATGCAATTCCCAAGCCTATTAAAATGTGTGCAATTTAAACATGCATGCAAATTTAAAATGAAAACCACTTCTAATCGAATGTGGAAGTGTGTTAGCTATACTGTGTGTCCAATACTGTAAATAGTGTTCATTTTCATGATGAAATGGACAAATTAGTAATAACTGGAAAAAGTATTAACTGAACACATCCATCAAATCAAAGTGCTAAGTTTGTGAATTGGAAGAGATGTGGGTTTCAGTACCTTAAACATTAGAATAAATCTCTCTACATGTAAGTGTCTATGACTAAGTGCTTTCCACGTCCAGGTGTGTTTGACATACAGACTAAGGATTTTAAGATACTAAGGTTTTAATCTTAGCTTGTTCTGGACTTTGAAATTACCTCTGTGCATAGTGAATTAAGGATCAGCTTTGCATTAGGGATTGAAATCCATTGTAGCAGATGCAGTTTGGTTAAACGGAGAGATGATGAATATGTAGTAGTGTGACGGAAAACATTAAGACAAAGGCATGTAACTTAGAAATAACCACTAAGAAATATTAATGGGAAGTCAAGTAAACTAATATTGGAAAGTGGAAAAATATGTAGACATGATCTTTTCAAAAATGTATTTTCTTTGGCAGAATCAATGATCATGAAAACTGTGCATCACTACTCATCGGAGCCATCGACGCCAGCATTGTCAATTGTGAAGATGACAAAGGAAGGTAACAGTTCCTTGAACAAATTGCATTTCATTACTCCGTTTAGTATTTTCCAGAGTTTTTCTGAACCTCTGGCACTAATCCTTATCTGCTGTAGTTGAGCTAAGACTTGTCATACTGACTCTTTCAGACAGTTTACACTGCAGCACAGTTAAATGGTGGCTCACTTGAAGCAAGAATATGATGAAGTATTCAGTGTCAGAGTACATAGGAAAAAAATATAAGAAATAGTGTTTTGTTTGTTTAGAATGGCTATGGCTATAGGCTGTTTCCCTGCCCTGGTTTTCTTCATTAAATGTTTAAACACATTTATCTTTGCTAAATGGAGTGACACTATGTAGATACAGAAAAGTATTTCATTAATAGTTTTCATGTTATATTGGCATTCTCAGGGCATATAACTGAAAATATCTATGGAGCAAAATAATACTATTACAGCAAGAGATGGGCATTCAGCCAAATCCTTCATTTGTCACATTGAGAATCTCCTCACTATATATACATACATATATATATTTAATTAAAATTGCTGAAATTCTAAAAAATGAAGACTCATTGTTTCTGTGATTAAAACAAATTTCGTACCCTCAATAATAGTGATTATTTAATTCTTTGAGGATAAGAGCCTACCTCACCTTTGCTGATCCACAAAACTGAAGCAGCACTGGGCTGGGCTGTGTACCAATTACCTTTCATCTCTAGTAGTCACCCTTCAGACCCAAAATGCCAAAGAGCCACAGCGAATGAATTCCAATGTCTGTGTCTTGTAGAAACTGACAACCTTCAAAGTGGATTGATTCCTTCTGCCTTTTATGATGCTGCTGTTACTGTGGCTTGTTACTGCAGGATTTTTGACTACAGCTCAAAATATTTTAGTTTTTTTAAAATAATGGATCTGTTCTTTTCTGATAGTTCTTCCCAACTGAGGGTTGCTAAAAAAAAAGTAAAATCAGATTAATAAAAACAAGGGATTGTACTGCTTCTCACCCAGTATGCTCTGTTAAATAAATAGGGTGCTAGTACAAGATTCCCCGCAGTATCGTATCTCCGTACGATGGAGGCTGCAAATACCATTTAACTAACTTCAGCTGCTGCTCCTACAACCTTCGTATGGGGATAACTTGAAGTTAGACAGGAAAAACAATAAAATCTCTTGCACCTTGAGTTTTCTGGGGAGGTGGGGATGTTGTCCTCCTTTAGCCAAAGCTGTGTGTGTGCTGCTGCCCAGGACGCCCCTGCACGCCGCGGCCTTTGCTGACCACGTGGAGTGCCTGCAGCTGCTGCTGAGCCACAGCGCGCAGGTGAACGCCGCCGACCGCGCCGGCAGAACGCCGCTCATGATGGCAGCGCACGGCGGCCACGTGGGCGCCGTGGGTGAGTGCAGCCCTGCCCCTGCGCCTCTGCCCCTGCATCCTGCCCCACAGGGGTACTGCTGCTGTCCTGGGGAATGGGGGGAGGAAAAGAAATTGTGTGGGTAATATCCTTCTGTAAGAAGAATGCTTTTCAGCCTTTAGAAAACACTACTTCTTCTCTACGGTCTTGGTGAACATTTGCCGTAACAAATTTGAGTCTTATTTCCTCCTAAAAGCACACTGTAAAGAGCACAAGGGGAGTAGTGATTCTATTCTCCTCTTTCCTTCCTTGATTTTTTGGAGCATTAAAGCTGCATGTGTAAAAAAGATTATGTAACCTTTTTTCTATCCTGTCTTATAGGAAGTCCCATTCTTGAAAAAGCAGCTATCGGGAGCTGCTTTTTCCAGGCTAGACTATGTGCTAATGCCACACAGATTGGGGACCCATGGGCTTTGCACAATTCCCTTTTCTCTAGCTTCAAGAGCACAGGCTGCATCCCAAGTTCTTTATATTCCCTTAGTCCTCTCAAAGCAGGATTCACAGTTGTTCTCAGGCAGAGGTGATTCACGCAAAATTTGCTGATCTGCAAATAGGGAAGTTCATAAATAAATTAAGATCAATATATGTTTGACAGTTTGGGGTACCATGAACAAGCTGTTAGCTCCACATTTGCTTGCTGATTAACTGCACAAAATTAGTCTGTTCTCACTCACTAATTTCACTTCAGGATTATAAAGCTTACATCATATAAAGCCTTAATTGATCAGCATGTATGCACATTTACATTGAAATAGTAATTTTTTCCTCTCTTTTGACATATTTGTCTGCCCGTTTGATTTGCTCGTTGATTTCTGCTCTATACCTCAGACTTTTTGGTGAACATTGCCAAGGCTGACCTGACGTTAAAAGATAAGGAGCTGAATACATCTTTGCACTTGGCTAGCAGTAAAGTAAGTTGAAGACTTCTCTATGCTTTTATTCTCATCAGGCTGTATGAATGTGTGTGTGTGTTCATGCTCCCAGGTTTTTTTCTGCAATGGAAATGTTGTGGTGAGGAAGGGGACATTGTTCCAAGCTTTTTTTCTAGTCTGTTTTAAAGTATTGTACATTGAGAAATAGGGATGGCTCTTATGACAGCTGAAACGTAAGTTACACTGAGAGAAGTAAAGGAAACCCTTAAGGTTTTACCAGATAATCTCACTGTAAAACAGCTTAACAGGTTCAGTAACAAAGAAAAATAGAAGTATTTTTTTTTATTCTACAATTTCTGTGGAAGGAGCCCAAAATTTTCCCTTAACAAAGCAGAGGTATTGATTAGATGGGTGATGGTGCCTCTTCCTACCCCTTCTTCCTCTTAATTCCTTAATTTCTACTGCTATTTCTGCAAGAAAAAATGCCCACAGGATTCCCTCTCCTGGGCTTTTTTTTTTTGCTCCTATCCACAGATTGGATTCCAGTGGGATCATATTACTCCAGTTTCTGCAGACACATGAGCCTTGCTGAATTCTCAAGGTCCTTCAGGCAGCTGTTCACCTGCCAGGACTGTAGGCTCAGCATCTGCAGCTTGCTGTGCTGAAACAGGATCAGAAATAAGGCCCAGGATCTGTATTATTCCCAAAGTTCCATTGTTGGAGCCCTCTCACACTGAAGCGGTTTTATAGTAGGTCATTAATAATAGAGAAAGGCATTTAAAGACCCAGAAAGTATGGTATTTGTTTCTAAGATGAAACCATTCTCTGTTACTGTGTAGTTCTGATAAATCATCCACTGAATGCTCTCTCAAGAGAAAACGCAGCATTCTCTGAAAGCTGAGGAAGTGAATTCATATTTAATGAATGCAGGGTTGAAAGACAGGTGAATGTCTACGTTTCTAAATGTGCTAAAACATCCCAGCAGTGGTGGTTCACAAATGGTATTTTAAGGCTCCCATAGTTGACCTTCTACACAGTCTTACTGAGCAGTGTGTTTTGTATTTCAATTTGACTTACTAAATTTCACTTTTATTATATAACATTTCTTTTGCCTCAGTTTCAGACTCCTCAGCAAATTAACACTATTGGTTTTTTTCCTTGACTACAGGGTCATGAAAAATGTGCCTTGTTAATACTTGACAAGATACAAGAACAGAGCCTTATTAATGCAAAAAATAATGCATTGCAGACGTAAGTATAGCCTGATCCTCTCCAGTTCAGTTGATTTACCAGAATATTTCAGTTTAGCATTTCAAATTCTTGTCTCAGATTATTTCATAGAACAGTAAAGTTAATTTCTGATTTTTTGGAATGCTTTCCCTTGAAAAAGACCCAAATTGTATTGCATTCTCACTTTTAATTTTCATTCTTTTGATTCCATTTCTGTGCATGATCTGGTGGAAAAATTATATTAGGTTATTTATTTGAAGACTATATCAAAATGTCTATTAATCATGTAAATATATGAGTGTACACTGGCATTTTCTAGCTTTTTGAGCTTCTACTTAAATTTAAATAATTGTTTTAGATTTACTTGGACTTAAGGTGGTACATACAGTTCTCAGAAGGCTTTTTAGGTGATATTTTATGTGCAACTCTTGTACATAGCACACATTATCAGCTGCAACTGTTTGTTGGCATGGGGGAATCCCACCACAGGAGATTCAACCATGAGTTCAGGTGGCAGATCACCTAGAGCTTGCAGAAGAATTCATTCCATCTTAGTTCTTTTTTCTCCTTGCCAATATGAAAATGTTTTCCCTGTCCTGCTAGCTGTCTCCAAACAGGAGCATTGGGTGTTGGGTCAAGAAAGGAGCAAACCAATGGTTTATTTTTAAAAATGGTTATTTTTAATTTCCAGCTGCTCTGCAGTAACAGAGATTACCAATTGAGTATCCAAGGGTAAAAAGGCAATACAATGATATTGAACAGTCCATAGCTGCCAGAATTAAGGATGGAACACAGACATTTCTTCAGTCTTGGACTCATTTTCCTTTTAAATATCAACTATGTGCTGCAAACAGTGCAAAAATTAGAACTTTTAAAAGAAAGTCTTCAGGCTAGAAAGTATTAAGTATTTGTGTGCTTGCACATCTATTTTATAGACTATTATTTCAAATAATTATCACTGCAATAATGTGTAGTGTCTACAATACAATTCCAATGATCCAAGGAAGGAAAACATTCTCTTCCAGATGCTGGGTATGCTTTAAGCATTGCCTAACTTTGTTTAGAAAATCTGTTGTAAACTGAAGTTGAATGTAGTTGTTATGTTTTTGTAGACCTCTTCATATTGCTGCACGAAATGGCCTAAAGATGGTGGTTGAAGAGTTGCTGGCCAAAGGGGCCTGTGTCCTGGCAGTGGATGAAAATGGTAAGTAAAAGATAACACTTTGACAGTCTTCAGTAGGACCCAACAGGTAATTTTACAACAGACAGAAGCAATAGACTTAAAAGGTGATGATAGACTTCACTGATGCTTTTATCCTTCCAAGAACAGACACTGAGTTGTGTGAGTACCTATTTAAAAAAAATTAAAAAGATAATATTCATTTTTCTTTAGTATAAAAATCTATTCTAAAACATCACAGTGGTCCCTTTTACTGTTCATTTTGCATGTACTGTCAACAGCTAGTCTTTTTTAATGCCTGAGTGCAGTGGTAACTTGAATTTCCTAAACATGCAAGTGGCACCGGATAATTCTGACACCTTGCAGAAGAATTAAGGATTTTGCATTCAATCAGCGCATGTTTTAATGGGTAGGAAGAAAACCATCAACAAATGTTTGAGTGTGTCCCAGCTCATTCTGAGATCAAACCTTGTGCTTGCCAATTATCTGATCTAATCCAAGATGCAATTAAATTACTGTTGCCTTATAAAATACATAATTAGTTACTAAATTAAATAATTTTGCTTCACACTTCAATGAAGTCCTTCACTAAAAATTACAAAGAACCATAGAGGGATATGATTCTACAATTATAGTTTTTAAAAATATCCTCCTGAAATAAGTTGGCCTTTCTTACAATACTAACTTCATGGCATTAATTTGGTACCTCCATCTTTCCATATCTGTAAAGTAATAATAATACTACTCATCCATCATTGCAAGACATTTGAGATCCGTGGATGAAAAGAACTGAGTGGTATTTACTATAAACCAAATGCTACCTAGCTGTACTTACATTAATGAGTTCATGGAAGTCATCTGACTCTAACCTCATTTTAGAGATACGGGACAGAAAAATGAACCAGACTAGCTTCTAACCACAGATTTTATCCTTAAAATAGTACATACAGGTCCAGGTAATCTGCATGTAACAAACTAAAATTAAATTTAAATTTACACACATTTAGTGTTTCTAGGAACAGCACGCACAGTTTAAAAGAGAGATATTCAAGTAGAATCTTGGTGCATGTGCAGCTCTGAAGAATATTAACACTTGGAACTCAGTGGAAGAGGAAATGCACTGACTGCAGTCAGTGCTTAAATACGGATAATTTGCAGCAAAATTGTATTCACTTTTGCCCATCAAATTCATCTGTGCTGCAGATATTGGCTTGCTCGAGGCAGTAGGTAGCAGAAGTGGCCACTGCCTCACATCACTATTGCTGCAGTGCTTAAGATTTAGCCATCTGCAAAAGAACTTTTCAGCTTTTAGCATAAAGGAGGATTTGCTGGAAAGTGCTGGAATTCTGCACAGCAGCCTGTAAAATGTACAGACAGCAAGTATAATAAGCACACTGGCTTCCAGGGCTCCTGTACGCGAAGAGCTGCTTTAGGGGCAGTGCTTGGACAGGAGCCAAGTTAAACTGCAGTGAAGACAAGCTTCTAATAGCTCCCCAGTCCTTCACTTGACTGACACTGGAATCATATTAGCTCTGGATTTGAAGCATATGCCACTCTTGCTGAATACAGCCATTACTCTTCTAACACAATGTACATTTGGGTAACTAAACATCCATGTAGTCATACCTGCTATTCATGTATCCTATGCACTGGTCTCATTATTTTGTAATTTAATTCCTAAATAAACTGCTTTCCACGTTCAGTAGATACTCAACTCAACAACAGCCTTTCAAATTGTTTGCTTATTAAATCAGAAATGTTTAAAACTAATACCTTTCATGTTTAATGAAAGTCGTTGTTCTCAGAATGAGGCTTGTTCATACGCACAGAAACCGACGCCAGTTTCTGTCCCTGTTGCCGTTCTCCCCGTGTTCTGTATTGGCCGTGCTGTCTGTGCAGTAGAACTGTGTTTAGCAAGTGCTTGGATTGCACTGGTGCAGTGTTGGCTGCCTGGTTTCACACAAGCAGTGCTTGTTGTGGCCCCGGTGACTGCAGCGGCCCCAGCGTCTCTCCCAGCATGTCCCACGTGAGTGAGTAACAGCATTGCCTGGCATGTGTAACCCCATCCGTCCCCACGGTGTCCCTAGAGATGTACCTGAGGAATGCCGGGTGCCCGGGGTGCCCTCAGTACTAACCATTGCCTTGTCTGCGTTTGTGCCCAGGTCATACGCCAGCCCTGGCTTGTGCTCCTAACAAAGACGTGGCTGACTGCCTGGCACTCATTTTGGCTACCATGATGCCTTTTTCTCCCTCCAGTTCAGTGACGGCTTTCAACTTCGCTTGTTTTAAAAAAGACAATTTGGGCAGGACACATCTCTGCGATGGCTCCACTATGGGTAGCATTAACTCTTACAATAAGCCCTTGAGTAATAACATAGGAACAGAGGATGGGTACAATGAAAATGATTCAGATTCTGAAACATTTTGACTCATTGGTATTCGAAAACTTTTTTCATTATTTCATTTCAGCTTTAATTTTTGTCTTTTTAAACAGCTTAAATCCCACAGTTACATTCTTAACTATTATTCTTGACAAGTAGGTATTGAGAGATTTGTAGTGTTGATGAGAATCAAGCCTTTAAATAACAAAATTAGAGGGATTTACGGGAACATATTCCTATTAGAGTTCTGCAGCTTTTCAGTTTCCTGATGTTTTCTTTAGGCCCAAAGTGCCCCTGTGGAAAGTCTCTACCTCTTATTTTAAGTAGAAAAAGAGAAAATGCCTTTTTTCTTTTTGACAGCACAAATAAACAGGGAACTGTTTGTAAAGAGTTCTTTCATGTTTTAGCTGCACCTTTAGTACACAATCCTATTTCCAGCATAGCCTTCACAGATTTGAGCATCATCCCATTCCTATGTTTGTCTGTTTTCTGCTTCCAGGGGCTCTGTGAATTAGATAATTTTTTTACACTGACCAAAGGTAAAGTTGTAATCTTAAAACTGCCTGTATTACTTTTCTACAGGAAATGAAACCTTTTACATTCTGCCTGTATTAAGCACTTAAACAAACAGAAGGCACTTTTTACAGTTCTTAGTTGCAGTACACAATTAGAAAAATGTAGTTGTAACTCTTAAGGCCAAATTCTGCTCAGCTCACCATATTTTCCCATGGACATCACTTCTATAAAATGGAAATCATTTGGCCCTTATTTTTTTTCAATTCAGCACAAATGTGTATGGTTTATTTGCACTACAAAATTAGGGTCATTAGATGTTTCTGTCACCTGAGCCATTAATCATGAATCCAGTACCAGAAACAAAAAGGGGAGAGAGGGAGAAATCAGGTGTAGACAAAGGTGTACGTAAAAGTTTATCATGATTTGCCAACTTCAGTGGCGCTTTTTTCCTTTTCTGTGGTTAAATAACTTATTTTTACTGCAAACAGTATTGAATTTTAAAATATTTTTGCCAGTGTTTGGATTAACAGAGCAAAGGTTAAGCAATGAAAGCATAACACCAAAAGTTGAAATACCAAACACCAGGAACATAGCAGTGTACCGTGCAGGGGACCAGAGATAGATGCTAAAAAGCCTTTTGTCACCAGCTTTTAAAGCAGTGTCAACTTTGTGAATATGTTTACTCCTTCTGCCAAAGTTTCTAGGTCAAATGGACCCCGACCCTCCTCTGCAACAGATGTACAAAAGGAAGAATGAGACTTTGTAAACAAAAACAAAAAACACAAACAAAAAACTATCATGAACTAACCAGCCGTACCAAGAGGACCAAAATGCTTCAGTAATTAAATTGAAGACTTTGCTATTTTTATTTTTTTCTTCAAATGTGAGTGACATAATGAAGTAGTTTTTCTAAACTATAAAAATAGAAACTTTTGAGGTAATAGGAGTCTTGGGTGAATTTTACATTTTATGACACAGGTTTCAAGTTGACATTTTTAACTGATGATGTGTTGACCACAGGTCGGTTTTTTTCCAGACTTAAGAATATGTTCATATACTTTTAATGTAAATGTGTTTCTATTTATTTGAAATGAAACAAATGCCCAGGAAAAATAACTATGGCTTGTTCTCCTAGTTAGCATTCATGCATACTGTTTGGCATGACGTGAAATGAAATGTGAATCTGGAAAGACAGAGGACCTGAGGAGCAAAAGGAAGGGCTGGATGCACTCTGGGACAGAGTGCCCATCTTGTGTGGAATGCAAAGGTTAGGTCCACTGGCTGGGCTGGGAAAAAGCAGAAAGCAAAACACCTTCCTTTGTTTGAAAGGGATCCAGCCCCTTGCCAGGCAGGTGAGAAAATCCATGCAGCTGTGGTGGAAGGGGGAGAGAAGGTGGTAGAGCCTGGTGTTCCTGTGATCCGCACTCAGGCCTGTGTCTGTGCTGGGAGGGTTGGATGAGCATCCTCAGTGCTCGCTTTTGGCAGGGGAAAGGAAAAGTAAGGATTTTTCATTCTACTTGCAGTTTTTAGCCCTGTTGCGCTGAATTGTTGAAAATCTATTGGCAGATTTCAGTTCTTTAATTAGGAAAAAATATTTATATATTAAGTTCATTTTGCCTTACTAAAATTGAATATTTTTTCCTTGAACGTTAAGAATTTTCCAAAGTTTACAACAAAAAACCCCCTCTTTTCTTTTCTCTTAGCTCTGTAGTTTCTACAGTAGAATGACAGAGAACCTAAAACCCTGGTTTTCTCCTCAGAAATAGCACCAAATAACATTTTATTTTTCTCAGCATTTTTGCTTTTAAAAATTGCAGAATAGCAATAACCACCTTACTTAAAACACTGAAAATAAGAGTAGAGATCAATTATTAAAATTTTCAGTGGTGCCTGTTCCAAAATGAATAGTAATCCCAAATTTTGGGGGTTTTTCATGTGGAATGATGGCATTGAAAACAAACATATGGGAAATAGCTGCCACCTGTCTAACAGCAGAATCAGCATTTTAATCTTATTTTAAGCAGAAATGTAGGCAGGCTCCTTGGCAGGATTAGTTGTAAGTCTCGCCCCGAAATACAGAGAATTAAGCTTTCCTACATGACAGTGCTTCATTAAGAGAAAACCAGCCCTCTTTATAAAGAGTTGTTGTATTATTTCAAGCAGCCATTTTAAGTTTCAGTATTTTTACCTGCTCCCATACAGTTACCAAAACCTTTGGGATACCTCGTGAACTGGTAACTGTGTCGTGCAACAGCTGCTGCCTCTTAGTGCATCCCAGAAGCAGAGGTCATTTATTTCTGAGTCGTGCTGGTCCTTCCAGGCACCAAATCTGACTTTACCCTGGAAACCCTACAGTGCTGTCAGGATGCAGCATTCCAAAAAGCACAGGAACATAGGCTGTGCTCACACCTCAAGGGCACTGCACAGGTCACGTTTTGGGGGTGGTGTATTTAGGAGGAAAACTGCCATGAGCGAGACACTCGGGAGTGCTCAGTGTTGGCCTGTCCCACATCTCACGTGAGTTACCAGAATCCCTTTTTTGTATGCTAGCACATTAATCTGTAATTTATCACATGTAGAATTAAATGTGTAGTTTAGGGCAGGTATTTAAGCATGGGAGTAATGTTACTCTTGTAAATAATCTCCTTGCCTTTCTGTGGACTTGTACAAGAGTAATCATCCAGAATTGTTGCACTTAACCCTGGGTCCTGCAACTTAGAGTCCATGGACAACTTGTGTGTCAGCACCCAGCAGAGGGCACTCGGGGAGGGGCAGCTCCCTGCCCAGGTGTGTTGGCAGGATCCTTTCATCCTGTGTTTTAACCACAGCTGCAGGTGGAATCCAGAGCAGGATGGGCTCCCAAGTCTCTCTCATAAATAGTTACAACCTCCGGACTGCCTGAAATTGCTGTGAAATAGCTCAGGGGATTTCTGTTCATCGCTACTAAAAGGGCACCATAAAATGTGTTTGGTACTTTTATGCAGTAAACAACTGCCAGGTTATTGAATTAGAACAAACACATGAAATGAATTGTTTATCCATTGTACTGTTGAGAAACTTGGTTATGTATTTGAGGATTTTAAAAAAAAAATTGTGATTTTTATTCTTAGTCATGTAAGAAATATTAGAGTGCCTTTTTATATTTGTGTATAATGGAAATGTTTTGTGAAACTTGTCTCTTTTTTTTTTCATTTGAGTGTTATAAAAGCAATATATTACCAGTAAATTTTCATTTCAGACCTTCTTTGAATGTATAAAGTGTTTCTTTTTCTTCTACCTGCATTGAAATGAAAATTAATATGCTAAATTTCTATAGGAATAATGTATAATTTTTGCAGTGCTGAAAATGCTTTCTTATTACACAAAAAGTAAACATTAGGTCAGTGTTATAGGAAAGGGCGTTTTAAACTAGTGACAATCTTGAGTGTGTGTATAAAATGTAATTTTATGCATTTCTTATGCAGTGATCTACATATTAAAGCCAATATCTTATGTTTTGTAGGTTTTGTCTTATATTTTATGCTTTAGCATGTGCAATATATCTTTACAAACCATGGTGATACGCATCTGGTGCCAGTGTTATATTTTGCATAACATTTGTAATAACCGATATAAAACGTTGTTTGATGGTTTCGGTGGGGTTTTGTCGGTATTGTTTGCTTTTGTAAATTGAAGTTTAAGGACTTGGGTAAATGTCACATATGAAATGAGGAAAAAACTTAAATTCAGTGAATGACTTGGAATTCAACCTGAATCTTCTCAAGCACAGTTTAATAACTTTTTCAACTACTGAATGCTGTTATTAATGTAATAAAGAACCCTAACTGTAAGCTACTATTGCAATGCATTCAGATGGTTATTTTTACAAATAAAAATGGTACCAATACTGTTGGAAAACTGAGTAAATTTTGTTTCTTTTGGGGGAGCCGGGGAGGTTTAAGTATTCAGCAGTGAGGATAAAAATGCAACTGCATGTATAGCTATTTCGTACTTCTCTCATGTGTAAATACCCCTTGCGTTAGAAAGCTGATTTTGCTTTCTCTGTAGATTCGGGGGAGGTGGGGGAACAAAATAAAACGCCACAGTAAGGGGTTTTTTTGGTTCGTTATTACATATTTTACTATTTTCCCTGGTGAGCACCACCCGTACTGCTGGGCGTGCCATGCAGCGGGCTGGGGCAGCAGTCCCACAGGGACTAAAATGCAGCAGAGAGCCTAAAGATAGTGATAGATACTAAGGTGTTAAAAGTACCTGAATTGAAGCAAACGAACAAAACCCACAAAAAGAAAGAAAGGGAAAAAAAAGGCAAAACCAAATCACCACCAGCGCTCTTTAGGTGGTGAGTGCCTGCAGCTTTATGGACGCTGATCACTGAACTGCTCCCCCCAGGGCAGGGTCTGTAGGAGCGCCTGCCCAGCGGGGTGTGCGCGTTTGTTTTCGGCAGGGTGCGCGGCCCCGCGGTGCGGCCTGCCTGGGGCCGGCGGGCGTGAATCTGCCCCCGGGGCACGCCGGAGCGGCCGGGCTCCCTCACAGCCCGGGCTTCCTGACAGCCCCGGCTCCCTCATAGCCCTGCTCCCTCGCAGCCCGGGCTTCCTGACAGCCCCGGCTCCCTCATAGCCCTGCTCCCTCACAGCCCGGGCTTCCTGACAGCCCCGGCTCCCTCACAGCCCCGGCTCCCTCACAGCCCGGCCTCTCTCACAGCTCGGCTCCCTGACAGCCCCGGTTCCCTCACAGCCCCGGCTCCCTGACAGCACCGGCTCCCTCACAGCCCGGCTCCCTCACAGCCCGGCTCCCTCACAGCCTGGGCTCCATGACGGCCCCGACTCCCTCACGGCCGGGCTCCCTCACAGCCCCGGCGCGGCGCAGCGCCCTCCCCATCATGGCGGACACGCCTCCCCCGCGAGCCGCGACATGGCGGGCGGGCCCCTCGGCCCAGCGGCCGCCCGACCTCCCCAACATGGCGGCGGCCGCCCGGCGCCGGCCGCGGCCAGGTTGAGGCGCCCGCCCGCCCGGCCGCCCGCCCGCTCCGCCTCCCGGGCGGTGGCACTCCCGCCCCGCCCCGCCCCGCCCCGCCGTGCCCGTGTGCGCGGGGAGCCCGCGGGGAGCAGCGCTCCGCTCCGCGGGGCGCCATGGGGCGGGCGGGCCGCCGGCTGCCCGCGCTGGCAGCGCTCTTCTACGGGGCGCTGGCGGCCCTGGTGCTGCTGGGCGTGCGGGACGTGCTGTTTCTCTACGAGGAGAACCGGTGCAGCATGACCTACATGTACGAGTACCCCGAGTACCTGGTGAGTGCGGCGGGGTGTAACAGGTGGGACCTGCCGCTCCCGGGGCGTTGCCGCCCGCCCCGCCGCGGCCGGAGCTCGGAGCCTGAGGCGCAGCTCCCCTGGGGAGAGAGAGCAGCCCTCAGTCGGCGTTGGCCGCCGTGCCGGAGCGGCGAGCGGTAACTGGGGCACGGGCAGCTGGGGCGTGTGCGGGGCCGGCGGCTGGCAGGACCCGCTGCTGCCCCTCCGGGAGAGAGCGGTGCAAGAGCTGCCCACCTGTAACCCAGCGGGGAGTTCCGTGCTGCCACGGGGAGAAACCTGCCCGCCCCGAACCTGCCAGTGCCTGGAGGTACCTGTGGCTCTGGGGAAAGGCAGAAGCTCCAAAGGAAGCTTATGCAAAAAATTCTGGGCCAGCTCCTCTGACAGCGCTCCCAGCACTGCCGATGCCCAGGAGGCCAAGCCTTGCACCTCATGGCCCTTTCCGTGACTCCGTGGTGTGGAGTGACCAGTGTGTCAAAAAAGCGCATAGCGGCGCTTTGACTATCACAGTGTTCCTCAAGGTGGTGAACAGTGGTGCAAAATCCTCTCGGTGAGCACTTTGGAGGTGGCACGTCCCACAATGTACATGGGAGAGCTTGTAAATCCGTGCGAGGACCCTCTTGTTTTGCCAGCGGAGCCTTGTAGAAGTCTCTTTGAAAACCTGGGATCAGTTTTAGAGGGGGGACTGCTGCTGCTGGAACTGTTGTTTTCCACGTGGTATTCTGGTTTAATAGCAGGAGGATGTAAATGTATATTTGTAAGTTCGCTGCTAACGCTGCAGCATGCAGTTGTTAGAAAACAGTTTCTCTTCTTGATCGTAGTTCTTACTACGGCGTTTTCTCTCATATTAAAAACATAATTGGTTGACTTCTGAACATGCATTTTTCAGTGTCTGAGATCTAATCTCTGTTGAAAAAATATTAATTCTAAATAACGCTGTTCAGAAATAGATTGCAAGCTGGCTTGCATAATAAAGAAGATCTAAACCCAAAAATTTAGTGTCTAAATTGGTGGTGAAGCAGAAAGTTAATTTTTGGATCTATTAACCTTCATTTGCTAACCTTGATATAGCCGTTTTAGCCTACAAAAGAGAAACTTGGTATGGCTGCAGGGATTGTTTTGTCAGTGCTGTAGAACAAATTTGTTTAAGCAGTTATAAATACTAAAATACTGCGCGACAAGTTTTCAGATCTCCTGGCAGCCAGAACCTACTTCAGCTTCGATCTGAAGCCAACCAACAGAAAGTTACTGGCAAAATCTGTGTGATGTTATTGGTGGGTGCCTGAAACTCTTGTCTGCCACCACATCTTTTGTATTTACTCATTATGTCGGGGCTTAAACTCCAAGCATCTTTAGGCGGGTGTTGTGCTGGTAAGGGATGCAAGGCTTAAAGGTAAGCAGGAGTTCCGTGCAGGAGATGCAAGTCCCAGCTGGCTATATTACCCTCTGGAATTTCTGTGTCCTGAGTAATCCCTATTACTGTGCAGCAAACAGCACTTTGGGCTGGGGGGCAAATTGTGAATTCGTTTGGGTTTGCTAAGGCATTATAGTTTAGAAGTACCTCTGTTGTTGGAGGTGTCTATTGTCTGTCTGGTGCTTCCTTCACTAGGAAATCCCAGGGCAGGAGTTTCAGGTGGGAGGTACCTGTCCTTGCTTCCGGATCGGTATCACATTGCAAAACAATTAACTGCCTGAGCAATTAAACAAGGAGTTTCGTTTCTTTTGTGTCTATCAGTGTGGGTTAGCTCACAGCCAGCCTAATACTTGAACATCTTTTTTTGCGTGAGTTTTAAAATTGCAGTGTTTGAATTTAACCTGCCCTTGTCCTGTTCAGCTGTACTTGGCATGATATTCAGAAGTTAATAATGAGGACTTTTTCACATAAACCTAATTTCTTAGGGAAGCGGGGTGAAAAATGAAGCCTGCATTGACATTGTAAAAAGTTGCTGTAGCTTGCTACAACTGATTACATAAGCAATGTCTTGGGAATTCACAGTTTAAACCCACTGTCACAGAACATGAGTGTCTCTTTTCCTTTGGAGTTAGGCATTGCTATTTTGTTATAATATTTGAATACAGCGATTTACTAAAAAAGAAAAAAAAAAACAACCCAGTATTCTGACAGTACAATTGTCATGGGCTCTGTGGTTTTTGCATTCGACATTGACCCAAAGAAGAACAGCGTGTTAATTTTATGTTCCCTAAAAGTATTTGAAAAGACAATGAACCAGGAAGTTACTGTGGATGGACAGTTGATTTGATCTGTCAGGAAGTCATATAAGCACATCTTGATGGCACTCTTAGTTTAGTAATGGGAACTGCTGAAGTTTTCTTCATGTAATTTTGAAAGCCTGTGCAAAAGGAGCAGCAGAAAGGAATGAGAATGGGAGGAAGGAGTGAGATCAGTGAAGCTGGAAAGGCAAGATGATGGAGAAAGGGAAAAGACTGCAGGATGATCTGAAGACATAAGCCCTGAGTGAAGCTTAAATTTTCTTGTTCTCAATGAAAGAATTTAACTCACACTCTCTATTGTCTTAATGAATCAAGATAATCAAAATACTATAAATAATATACACACATACATGTCTCATAGAATATATATCTATCTCTCAAACATCATAAAAATAGTTTGCAAGTAATCAATACACCAAAAAATTGGGAGGCCAAGGGGGAAAGAAAAGCGTCATTAGCTGAGGAGAGATAGAGAAGAACAGGGGAAGGGAAGGAGTGTGGGGGCATGGAATTAAAGCTAAATCACCTTTACAGTAGATGTGGCTGAGAGAAAACAAGGAAATATTTGAAATAAAGATGCTTCTATTTCAAGGAAGCAATTAAGAGAGACTTTACAGGGCATTTCTGATGCAAAACTGAGTTTAGTTTTGACCTTATTCTGTAAAAGTGTTTCCTTAAGTTATAAATTAGGCCTCAATACCTTTATTTTTGTATTATCTTATTTGTCCCTCAATTGTTGCAACATAATGAATGAAACATTGGCACGAGTGTATCTGCACTTGTCAAAGTTTTAAAAATCCGTATCTTAGAAACTTATAAACCAACCAACCTCCATGCAGGAGTTAAACCAAATAAGCAGCAAACAAGAACACATTTAATTAAGACGGTGTCATATGACTCTAAGAGATTGACTTACTGGTGTAAGATTAATCCTCACCTAGCCCTTGGCTTCAAAGAGATCTTGTTCTTTTCTCTTTGGGAATCGTAATCCTGTGGATCAGTTGTGTGCTGGGTTAGGGGGTTACTTGTTTTCTTCTTTAGCATAGGAAATACGGCCTTCTTTAGGGTGACAACTGGCATGTGCATTAGACCCTGAGTTGTTACAGAGCCAGGCACAAAACCAGCTCTGAAAATGGAGCAGAAAAACCCCAAAGTACCACAGGTTTGTTTTTTCTGCTGAGCCGTACTGGGGTGGTTTGTGCTGTTGTTTGATCTCCCACTGCAGGTGACATCTCTAAAAACCAGCTAACAGAATTCCCAGTGTGTGTCATTTACCCTGAGGTCCCGGGTGCCATCTGCCAGGCACCCACAGCACGCTGCTCTCGAGGTTTAGCTGGCATATCCCTGTTCTGGGATTGGAAAGGATTCCGGAGCCGTTCCGGTGCATCAGGAGTAGTTAGCATCACTCATGTGCCCCAGTTTCTGTCTCAGCTTCTCCTCTCCTGGCAGATTTGGTTGGGTTTTGACGTGCCTTTTTTTTTCTCTTCCCCTCTTGTATTGTAAGGCTGGGTTTACTTTATGAATGTGCAGCTTTGATAGATACATAATTGCATTCGTTTGCAGTTCGTTTCAAAGCTAGTTAAAGGTAATCACTATTTGGAGTAACTGCAGCCATTCACTATGCATGGTAATACCTACTTAAACAGTTTGATATTCTAGTTTTGATTAGTTTGGTTTTTTTTAAAGCCAAACCCAGTTTTTTCATTCTGTATTCTTTAGACGGTAATTTAAAACCATAAAAATAAAAACACATAAGCCAGATCATTTAAATGGCTGGATAGCCACTGTATTTTCCTGTTTGTAACACTGTAAACAAGGGGTTTGTTTTCTTTTTAACTTTTGCAATAGAAAATAAAATTACCCAAGAAAACAGCCAGACGATACCCAGCATATGAGCTCTATCTCTATGGGGAAGGGAACTATGCTGAAGAAAACAAAAATCTCCTATTGACAGGAATTCCAGTTCTCTTCCTTCCTGGGAATGCTGGCAGTTACAAACAAGGTAAGTGTTTAGCTGAGCTATAGCTTTGTTACAAAAAAGCTCTCAGATTTATGCATTAGGTAGTTTTCTGTTTGAAGTAATAGCAGACAGAGTCATAATGGTTGATCACATTAGTCTGTGTTTAATTTCAAACAGTCAAAATACATGTTTTTTGTTTGAAATCACTTGAATGGTTAAGCTATAACATTTCTCTGGAGCAAGCCTTTTGGAAGCCAGAAACAGTACATTTTCTGCTGTCCTCTGGCAGCACTGCACCCTTGCTGTACTTTTGATTGCAAACATCTAGTTGGTTTTGATTTGAACAGTGTTTAGTGCAGTTAATGCCAAATACAACACGACCTGAATTTGATTTGAAGAAGCTGAACCATCTGTCATCTGTGATGTAAAGGAATTACATGCTATAGAAATCAGCATCATCTAAGCTTGTCCTCTAGTTTCATTATTCCCTATATCTCTGTGTAGTGGTGTTTTTTTCAGGAACATCACCTTCTCACTTTACACAGAGACTCTTTTTTCCCCCTCTTACATTTCTAGGCTCCAAATGAAAAGAAGTAATAGTTTTAAAGCATTTTTATTTTTCATTTTAAATGTCAAAGCTAATGGTACATGAAGTTTTGTGTTTCAGCATTTACTCTGGTACCTGCGATTCCTTCCAGTCTGGGTTTGTCAGACTGATATTTTTGTTCCCTAAAATGTGCTTTGAGACAGTGAATAACACTCTCATGATGTTAGAAAAATGGATGTGTGTGTGGGGAAAACCAGCACAGTCTGAACCCTGATGTCTCACTGTGATAATTTTTCCTTATATTAGCACTAAACTTGATGATTAAATTACCAGATTTCAGAGAACCTTTACAGAATTGGGTTTTTTGAGAACCTACTTGCTTAGCTCATAACAGTGTAAAATATTTTACCATCTAGTGCTTTCAAAAAAACCATACAGACTTCCAGGCACAATAGCATCCAAAGGAGATTACAAACAGGATGATTATGAGAGGTGCCATATGGACTTTTGTGATTGTGCATCAAATATTGCAAATCTGTGAATTAATGCTGTCTCTAAACACACGGCAGTACATCACTGTGCAGGAAATAGAATGGTACTCTCAGGGCATTTTAGGAATCAAAAGGAAATGTCTGAAGAACAAAAACTAGGTGAGTAGAAGTACTACATGCTATAGGAGCAGTAAATATTTTAATAATGTTCTTTTTGGAATGGATTTATGGAGACTGGCAATAAATCATACTAATTTTGCAAAACCTTTGTTAAAATTAATTCATAATAATTCATACTTTGTTCAGATTTTATCGTGAGATAACTTTATTCTGATGCCTAGATGAGCAGAGAAGCTGTTGCTATTGCAATTTTCATAGCTGTTTAAAATATATTCATATTTGCTAAGCAGTGAAGACAAGTGCTGCTGCTGCCTTTGCTGGCCTTGTTATTTTCATGGAATCATTTAGGTTGGAAAGGACCTTTAACACTATGGAATGCAAGCATTAACCCAGCACTGCCAAGCCCACCACTAAGCCCTGTCCCTGAGTGCCACATCTACACAGCTTTTAAAAACCTCTGGAGATGGCAGCTCCACTACTACCCTGGGCAGCCTGTTCCCATGTCTGATCACTTTTTTGGGGAAGAAACATTTCCTAAGATCCAATGTAAATCTCCCCTGGTGCAACTTGAGGCCATTTGCTCTTGTCCTTTCACTTGAAAGAAGCTCACTCACAACCTACCTTCAGGAGGTTTTGATGTGTTACAAGTGCTTTTGAAAAGTAATTCATCATCTTTCATGGGCACTAAAATGGATTTTGTAAAATGTACAAAATTCAGACTTTGAGTAAAAGATGCTATAGTTTAGTTGTTGGGTGGGAACCTGAGACTGGGGGAACTGAGATCCTGAGTTCTCTTTCAAAATCTGTCACACTTGCCTTGTGATAATCTTGTGTAATATTCATGTTCCTCTTACCATGACCTCCAAGGTATAAAGTTATTATAAGATACTTGACCTTTTAAATACTTTTGGGTCATTTTCAAACCATTCTGAAGGTGGTCTTATTGCTGATTAGATATAGATGGAATTGGTGAAATGATTGACTACAAACTAGATTGATAATTCTCGTCATGCTGATAATGTTTGGATGCTTGAACATAGAAAGTATTTCACAAATATTATTGTCCCATTTCACAAGCTTGTCTGAAATTTGATACCTTAGTTTCTGTAGCAGACTTGAGGCTTCTGCAGTTCTTTCAGCCTGTTGTGCTCTAGGAGAATCTTGCTCCTGTGTTCTGGATTTGAGCAGACCTTTCTGGCCATCATTAGTTATTTTATAGAGGCGCTTTTGGGACTTTCTCTTTTATTTTCTTCTTCTGCTACCATGCCTTCTTATTTGCAGCTCTTATTGTTCCCATCCTGCATTGTCTCCATGGAAACTTGGGGACAATTCTGCACACAAAAAGCTGTATTAAATGGCAACCAGGGTTAGACAGGGAAGGCAGGTCAGAAGCAAGACCTTGTGAACATTTTCTCACTCGAGGTTTTAGATGGACAAGTGTCCTTTAGGGTTTGGCTTTGCAATCCCCCATATTTATCTTAGTGGTATTTGGGAATGTTGTCTTAAGAGTTGCTGGCCTTCAAAGGAGTTTTAGGAAAGCCTAGCAGTAGGAATACCCCTACAGTGGAAATCAAGGATGCCTTCTTGTCCTGGTGGCAATAAGAAGGTGCAAATGAGATGAGAAAAGCAGCCCTAAGGTGGAAGGGCATAATCCTTGGTCCTTGTATAAATTTGTTCTTGACATAAAATATCTCTGTTGTCAGGAGTAGGCTGAAAAGAGATGGTTTGGTTTTGAATGTCTTTTATAAATGGCTTGAGATGAAAAATGGATTTAATGTATTAGTTTCCTAATCAATTATGTATTTATGTATTTTTCTGCTAAAGATGGTGGTAAGCAGTGACTGTTGGACTTTTCTAATTGATGTGGTTTCTCTTTCTAGTACGTTCTCTTGGCTCCATTGCACTTAGAAAAGCAGAAGATGTTGACTTCAAGTATCATTTTAATTTCTTCAGTGTCAACTTTAATGAGGAGTTGGTTGCACTGTATGGTGGTAGCCTGCAACGACAGACCAAGTTTGTGCATGAATGCATAAAAGTGATTCTTAAGTTGTACAGGGTGAGTAGTGACACATGCTGAGTAATGTACTTCCATTTGGGAATGCCATTCTGGGCTGCCTTTCCTGCTGCAAAACTGAAGGGTAAGGGAGGGAGACTTTATAATGTGTGTAGATATTTGAAGGTGATAATAATGCAATAGAGAATTGCTTTTCTTTAACATATTTTTAGTACTTAAGACAGTCCCAGAGCTTTGGTGAGGTTCTGTATTGTGTTTCTAAATAAATACTTCCATGCACAATGGGTGCCTTTTTCTAGTAGAGATGTAAACATCTGTAGCTTACTGAAATATTAATATAGCATTGCTTTACATCCAGTTTTCTCTGAGAAAGTTCTTTGATGTCCTCTGTTCCTAAAAGTCTCAGAAATTAAAATAAGCTTGAGTTTATTAAGCTTACACAGGCTACACAGTATTTCCTCTTGACCTGGATACTTCATATTAAGCACATTTTCATGAGATAGCAAGTAAATTTTTATTCAATTTGTAAGCTTGTTAAGTTGATGCTAGTTAATGTTATCATTGAAAGGCCATAAGTTAAAGGGGGGAGGGGGGAGTGGAATCCACAAATGATAAGCATTGTTCAATGTCAAATTTCTGATGTGTCTGATTGCTCTTTGTTTAAGGATCAGGAATTTGCACCCAGCAGTGTTGCAATCGTTGGGCATTCCATGGGTGGTCTTGTTGCCAGAGCGTTGCTCACTCTGAAGAATTTTAAGCCTGAACTGATAAACCTGCTCATTACACAAGCCACACCTCACGTTGCACCTGTAATGCCTTTGGACAAATATCTTACTGGTGAGTATTGCACTTGTCTAATTGCATTGTATTTCCTTATTGATCCTCTCAAACTTTAGTGGGGAGATCCTTGCAAATCAACAGCAAAATGTGCTGCTTTATTTACTGTAATCAATCTGGTCCTTTGTTACTCAGGTTGTTGAGAGTGCCAGGATACTCAGTGAAAGTCAAGTGTCATATAAAGTGGATTATGTGGACTTGAGTTTCTGTACGAGGCCTGGAGCTCTCAATAATTTGTAATTTAATAAGTTGCAGGGCATGTTACTAAATTTGTAAGCTTTCCACTGAATGACGTATTTTCTTTCTTTTTTTTTTTCTCCTCTTTTAAAACTTGACCTCTGTAATGACTTTTATCTTTATTGAATGAGATAGCATTAGTTCTGTAGAAGGTGCTAAATTTAATGGTTTTCCTACCCAAAGGTTGTGGAGGTGAGAATATAAATATAGATGTAATTACGTATTTTAAATATTTACAAAAAAGAACTCATTTTCTCCTCACCTAAATAACTGTGGCATAAAAATAAAGTATAATCATTACGTATGTACTATACACTTCCTGAAAAGCTGGATTTGATTAAACTATACTGATTAAATATGTGTTTAGTGATAATTGTGCTGCTACATGTAGATACTGGGGGAATTGGTGAAGGAAAGGGAGCAGACATTAATTTTCATTATTCTCTGTGACACCCAAGAGGAATGGATTATCTTTAGCTGCTGGATTTGATTCATTGTGCTTGTATTAATTCTCCATCCTACAATTGATTTCAGTGCAATGCTTCTTCCTTACTGACTATTTCTGGACTTCAAGTAAATCTGTGTCTGTCCTTCAAATGAACCTATGGTTTGCTACTCTAACAATGTGTGTGCTCAGCTGATATAGAAAGTGTATCTGTCTTTCCTAACTGCTACCTCTTTGGGTTAAAACAATAATTTTCCTCTCTTATGTGAATCAAGTGATAATCAGAGCTCAAATGTCTCTAGGGGGGCTTACAGAAACTTTTAGTTAATGTTTATATAGCTTTTTTTGTATATCAAAAAGGCTTATGGGAAAATTGTGATTGATTTTAATATATTTTATAGATTTTTATACAGCTGTAAACAATCATTGGATTCTAAAGGCCCAAGATTTAAGAAATTTAACTACCCTTTCTGTGGCGGGAGGATTCAGAGATTACCAAGTTCGTTCAGGACTGGCTTTTCTACCGAGATTGAGTCAACATGACAGTGCCTTATCTGTTGTGGTAAAAAAGCAACCTGTTTTTTTTGGTTTTGCATGGAATTATGTTAGATAGTTATTTATGTAATGCATATGTCAGTGTCTATATGGGCAGCATAGTGTAAATAAATATGAAAATACTGCATGTGAAAACACTAA
Organism: Monarcha castaneiventris obscurior; assembly: GCA_026261815.1. Lineage (NCBI taxonomy): Eukaryota > Metazoa > Chordata > Aves > Passeriformes > Monarchidae > Monarcha > Monarcha castaneiventris. The sequence continues at coordinate 6,164,242 of JAMPIT010000879.1, forward strand.
ATAGTGTTTATAAAATCATATAGTGTTATGTTGTGTTATAAAATCATAAATAGTTGATGTAGTATAAATGAGCTTCCACGGGCAGAGTATGTGTGGCACTGATGGGCATCACTTGGTACTGTTTCTTCTCACCACCTGCTTGCACTTCTTCAGTTCCAGAACTCAGGTTTTATTTCCCCATGTTTTTGCAAGAGATGTGTATATGGAGAAAGGTGAATGTGCAGTGTAGAACTGAATGTTTTATTATAAAAGAGAGCTCTGGCTTGGCACCTTTGTTTTGTATTTGTTGTTTTTCAAAGAATTTAGGAATAGGATGTAGAGGATCATCAAGTTCAGTTTTCTGCTTTTTCAGGCATCTATCCTTTCAAAATGAATCAAGAGTCATCAGAGAGTATTTAGGTTTATCGTTCCACCACCTCTCCATCAACCTCTTCCCTACAACGAGAAGCTGGAATATACTCACAAGGAGGGGGAAAACTTGTAATTTCCAGCTTCCTCTTACTGCACAAGCCAGTTTTTAATGCCTTTCTTCTGACATCTGCTTGAAATGTTATATGAAATAGCTGTCATTCCCTTGGTGTTTACCTCCCTGTGTGTTGTACAGAAAGCTGTCTATAAATAGCTCAGATCCTGCTAGGCTAAGAGCATTAACTCTGCATTCCCTTTGTCCTAGTAACCCTTCTCTGCATCTGCTCTATTTTCATTTCTCTTGAGTGTTGGTGACCAGAATTTTGCATGAGATTTCATGAGTAGTGGTACCAGTTGTTTCTGGTTTGTGTTTGTTTCATTTTGGAGATTATGTTGTGGTTGTTATTGTTCAGTTTGGTTTTTTCTTCTCAAGTGTGATTAGTGCATTAATAGTTCATAGCTTATTTGATTCATGTTGAGCAATAGGTTGAGGAGCTCCATTTGTGGGAGGTGTTTTTGATATTGTTAGTCCCTAAAATGTAATACGTGAAATGCACTTACAGAAATTAATAGCTTCAGACTGTCCAGTTCTTTCTTCATGGTGCTCTGATGGTTTTTTCTGTTGAGGATGCCCTTGGTTTCTCAACAGCAGCTTTCATTGGCATGCTGCTGTTCTCATGTGCCAGGATCAGTTATTAAAATAGTAAGATTAGTCATAGAAGCAGTCTTTGAAGAAATTGTGGTAAGTTTCCTCCACTCCATTATCTGCCCTTTCACCATTAGTCTCTGCTATCTAACATAGATAACTTGGTCATTTTGTTTTATAATTTCCATCTTGCGAGTGCTTCAGTGCTTGCAAGACCTGTGACTGAAGAAGTCGTTCTGTTGTACCCTAAGCTCTGAAACTCTTAAGATAAAGGCTGTTCTTCCTAGTAATTGTGCAAATATGTTTAAATAAGGAGGGGAAAGGTTTCCATATAATTGTAGAATGTTGAGTACTAACAAAAGCTTAACCTTTTTCTTCACCCGAACAGAGCTCAGCTGTGCCTAGAGCTTGGGCCTCAACTGACCATCTCTCCATAGTGTGGTAAGATAATGGAACAGAGGTTAATTGACTGACTGTGCATTGCTCTCTTCTCTACTGTTATCGCTTTATACCATAATTTTAGTTTAATATTATGGTGAAGTCTCTTCTGACCGGTTTTATCACCCTGGATCTAGCCTTTCTAGATTTAATTTTACTTATTCTGTCTTCTAGGTGCAAAGAACTGATCCTGGCTACCATCAGAGCTTTTTTTGATCTCATAGATGAAAACACAAGGCAGGTCTGTATATGTGATCTCCTGTATATTTACCCATCACACTTTCTTCTTCCATCCCAGAATGCTTAATCAGGAGAAGTATCTCCCTATTTTACAGAAAACTGCTTTTTGATTCTTCCAGGTCATGCTGAGAAAACTTTCCGTTTTGTACCAGTCACTGAAAAATCCCATGACTTTGTGTTGCTTGACCAAAGTGTCAGAAATAACAAGGTGTTAGCTAAGTTTTCGTTATTGACTGCTTGATGCTTTAGAGCTGGGCTGTGGGCTGAACATTTCTTCCATAAAGCAGCAGGTTCAGCTGACCTTGCAGTAGGACAAACAAATTTTGTTAGCTCTGTAGCTGTGACTGTGACCTCTTGATGTGTACGTAAGAGCAGAGGCCAAGATGTGGAAGAGGGAGGATTTCAGGTGTTCCCTCTGAGGCTATTTGGGACAGACTTCTCTAGTTTTTCGTGCCTACTTATTTTAATGTGTGATTTAGAGAGACAAAAAGAGGAGTACACTTGTTCTGTAGCACTGACTGTGCTAGAGGGTAAAACTTTTCAGAAATCAGTTGTAATGGCCGCAGTTTTGGAAAGTGGAATAAACAAAAATTAGTCCTGGAAGGTTTGTTTGGAAAAACTAAAACCAAACGGATCAAGCAAACCAAAAATCCCAACCCCAAAGGAAAGTGAATCCCAAGGCAGCTATGCAGCTACTTGGGTGCTTGAAATAGTCAAAGAGGTGTAGCAAGCTGGATATGTGAACTCAAATTAGTAAACCTAAAAAAATTTTTCCTAAGCTCTGTCCTAAGTGTCATTTCAGGAAGAATGCATGAGTGTCTATAAAGAAAGTTTAATGGAATTATTTCCTTGTGTTATGAGTAGGTGAGAATGTAAAACTCCTGAAAGGTTTGGCTGTGCCTTATAACGTGTAGATTCTCTGTATTGCAGTGATGGGCTATGGATGGCACTTCAGAGTATTGAATTCAGAATAGGAAGGGTACAATACAATGTCTCCCAACAATCTCTCCTGCCTTCCACCCCCAAAACTATATTGCTAGCTGTGATCATGTGGTGATCTTAAAGCACACACATTGGTAAAAATTGAAAATGTGCTCTTGTTTTAGATAACTGAGGACCCAAAGAAGAGAATGTCTGTACTGAATCACCACTTTGTAAGACACCCTGCAAAGATGTTTGAGGAAAATCCTGAAGCTTTTACAGAACTCACAGGTGTGTAGCAGTTTTCTTTTGAATAGCATTCAGTGATACTCCTTTGTTAATGGTTAATCTTCTCACTAACAAAGTTCCAGAATACACCTCATCCTCCTTCAGGCAAACTAAAACAATATACAGGTTATAGACCTAAACAATCTGCTTTTGTTTGGTTTTGGTATTAAAGATGTTAACAGGGGTAGGTGTAAAAATCTGCCACTTTTCTATAGCTTGGATTCTGAGGAGTCCTATTTACACCAGTTGTCCAGTAGAAAATCTCAGAAACTGGGAATAGCTGAGTGTCAAGAGGGCAGTCTAATCTACAGTGGTTGCAAGAGGGAGAGGGAGAGGATAGGTGTTGCAGAGCCATTGTGTTAGTTTTGTGCTAGTCATGGAAATCCTGAATGTTCAGATCTGCTTCATCAATCACTTTCTTGTTCCCATGACATGACAGGGTGAAATGAACCACTCACTAAGGGTTTCCTTGTAAAGTTCCTTCCTAATGATTCAGAGCTAAAAGTGAGAAATTTTGACTGTGTGGAGTCTTAAGGACTAAACACCACTTTTGTAGGGCACAGCTTTATTTTGCTGAAGTGGGCTGAACCATTTGATGAAAACCATTTTATTTCAGGAATTTCTCAGTGTAAGACATTACAGAAGTACTAATGTACCTTGTACTTTGGTGTCCAGTTTTGGGCACCCTCTTACAAGAACGCATTTATGCACTGGCACCTCCTGAAGTGAGCATGGAGCAAAAGATCACCAAAATGGGCAGTTCCTGGGGCACAGGAAATGAGGAAAGAGGCTGAGTGAACCGAGGATTTTCACCCTAAAGAGAATGCTGAGGGAGGGATCATATTGCTGTCTACAACTACCTAATGAAGGATTGGAGAGAAGATGAAGTTAGATTTTTCTCAGAGGTTCACAGTAATAGCACAATTGGCAGTAGAAATCATGTTGTGACAGAAGACATTATAATTAGGTATTAGGAAAAAGTATTTCACCAGGAAGGTGGTCAAACACTGGAACAGGTGACCAGAGAGGTTAAGAAACTGATATTTTGCAGGGAGTTGTCCTTTTTTGGGTCAGTTTTTAGCAATAAAGAATAATTGGTTTAAATTTGGTTTCATGTTTGCATCTTCCTATTTGTGGTGACCTCTTGACTGCTGAATTTCTGTGAACTTGTTACTCTGTTACATGGAAGAAAGATACAACCTCCTTGAGTGACAATTGGCATTGTTTGTACTCTGATCTCTTCATTACTGTTCTACTCTTTTTCCCCACCCATGTCTTTAACTGCTCCTATCTTTTTCTGTATGTTACTCACTTTGCTGATGTGCTTCTGCACAAGTTTCTGTATTGGCTTTCTTAAAAGGCTGACAGGAACAAAGATTGGGGCTCTTTCTAATGTTGCTTAATCATTCATTGCCATAATCAGTCACCCTGTAATTACATGAGTATAATTTGGTTTATTTGTTTGGTTGCATTTAGGTTTTTGTTTCAAGATCCATGGGGTTTTTATTTTGCCATTAGAATTTAGTAACAGGATCCTAGGGCTTTATTGTTTCCTGTGTAACTGATGGTAACTGTTGCATGTAATTGTAAGCAGTAGCAATCCTCAGTGTTGATTAAGGCACACAAAGTTTACATCCATGTATAGATAGGAGATAAGACCTCAGTGATAAGTAAAATACAAGATTTTGGATATAAGGATAAGCGTTCCTGCAGTGCAGCATACTAAAATATTTATTTTTAGGAGCTTTCATGTGGATTACAGTCAAAGCCTCAAAATGGACTTACTCAGTTTACAATGTAAGTGGTTTTTTCCCCCATTGTGTTTTCATGTTTGTTTTTATTTTTGTTTGGGTTGTTCTGTTGGGTATTTTTGTGGTTTTTTATTTTACTAATGACTTTTTTTTTGGTTTTTTTAGGATTCTGATGGAAAATACTTCGCATTTCCTCTTGCAAGCCACAGAAAATCATACAGTCATGTTTACTGTGAAAATAGTATGTTGGTGAGAAAATACTTCTTTAATGTCTGGAGTTAATTTATAAAGATGTGGTTTTTTAATTTCCATTTGCTGCAGTTTTAAGACAGTTACTGCACAGCTGTTGAAATTGCTGCCATCCATTTACAGTCACAGCCTAATGCATGTCAGAGGTACTACCTGTTTTAGCATGTCACACTAAGTGTTCAAGATCTGAAACTTTAAATGCCACTTGAACCCCAGATGTTTTCTTTTTGACTCCTATGGTTAGCTCTACATTACTTTGCCCCTTCATTTAGTGCAGTTCTGTATTGATGGTTTTGAAGGAAGAAGCTGGTTTTAGTGCTGCTGTGGTTTTTGCCATAATTCTAACTTGGGAAAGCTGTTTATAGGTTTGCTCTCCCATAATAAAATTCCCATCATAAATAAGTGAGCCTGAAAGGCTACTGAGATCTTCCACTGAGCAGGGAAAGTGAATGGAAGACAGATGAGGAAACAGCACCACTCAGTTGTCTCCTATTGAGAGGAGACACCATAATGTGCATTTCTTGTATTTTTAGCTCAAGACACATGCATTCAGCCAAGTTTTTTTTTCAGTTTTTATAAAAAGAATGAATTTAATCTCTTGGCAAACTGAAGATGGATAAATAAGCTTTCCAGAATCATGTATTTTACATTGAAGAAAGAAGAAAGAAGAAAATGGAGATGTTTTCCTGTTCTATCCTGCTTGTCCCTGTTGCCAAAGATGGCATTCACACCACTATTGTGACAAGCAATTGTCTGTGCTTGGTGCTTTTCTAATTGTCCTTCCCAGTGGCACCTTCAGTGTTTAAATGTATGTTGTGATTTTAGCTGTGCTTTGACAGGATAACTTTTGCCTTTGTTATAATGCCTGAAAGGCAGGCCCAGTACAGCTTGAGAGGAGGAGGGAAGTACCAAACAATGTCTGAGAGTTGCATCATGGTGCTGTCGCTCCAGAACACTTAAATTCCCAAGGGGTGGAGCAGTAGAACATTCAATATCTAAAGTATTCCTCTACAACTTCAAAGAGTACCTTGAGATGTTTCTTTTAGCTAGAACAGATTAAACATGATATGTAAGATGGATATTTTTAAAAGAGAAATTATGAAAGCTTTTTGCTTAACCTTGTATTTATTAATAACTGGAAAGGGTGGCAAACTGAAGTTATTTTAAATGATTCTTAGAAACCCCCACCATTCTCTCTAAAGCATCACCTCTCCGTCCTTGCAATTGTAATTGCAAGATTATGATCTCAGTCATTTAATTATCATCAGTTTTAACCCCTGCATTGTTTGAAGTAAAGAATCAGTATTTTTAATGTATTTATAAATGCAATCACACATAGATAATGTACTGTTTTATGGTATTGACATTACAGGACACAAATAGCTGGATTTATGGCTGCATGAACACTAATTCATCCATGTGGTGAGTATAAACAGTTCCTGTTCTTTATTCAAATGGGTTTTGTGAGACTGTGTTTGAATTTAAAGCATATAAATTCCCTGCTGTACGAAGGGATTGGGAAGTAAAATTGCTATTGTAAATAATTCATGCTTTCTGTATCCCCAGGAAAACAGGAAAGAATAGCTTTTCTTAAAATAGGTGATATTCTTTTTCGTGAAGCTGTATTTTTGACCTTCATAGCAGTGAGGAGTCATTCCTGTTGCTCCCTTGCAGACACTCAGGGCTGGATTCCTGAACAGGGTGGTTTGTAGCCCCTGGGTGGTGCTGCTGCCTGGTTCGATGGGCACACCCAAAGAGTTGGGATCAACAGCTTCATGTCCCAGTGGAGTTCAGTGAGGAGTGGTGCCTACAAAAGAGCTGGAGAGGGACCTTTCCCAAGGGCATGTGGTGCCAGGACAAGGGGTAGTGGCTTTAAACTGGCAGGACAGGTTTAGATTGGATATTAGGGAGAAGTTGTTCACTGCAAGGGTGGCGAGGCATTGGAGCAGCTCACCCAGAGAGGCTGTGGATGCCTCATCCCAGGGGATGTTCCAGGCCACGTGGGATGGGGATCTCAGTAACCTGGTCTAGTAGAGGGTGTCCCTCTCCATGGCAGGGGTGCTGGAACTAGATGGTTTTTAATGTCATTTTCAACCCAAACTACTCTATGATTCTGTTTCTTTAGAATCCTATGACAAAAGACATCAAATATCCCTCAGAGCCTGCAAAAGAGTGGATTAAAACATCTCTTACTTTTTTCTTGTTTCAAGATTGCTGCTGTCATATGAAAAATACTTAGAAGTGTGGGTGGTTTAGTGGTTATTTGTTATGACAGTCATTACAAAATGGATTTAAAACACTGTCTTAGCTTACATATGTAAAATAAACTCAAATTCAATCTACCCTTCAAATTAGGGAAAGCTTCCAGGCAAAATTGAACTAGCATAGTATTTATCTCTTCTGGGATCACTGAGGTGTACAGCCAGAGTCTTGCCTCCAGCAGATAGCCAGATTTCATAATTACTTTTTCCTGATCCAAGAAGTTGATTGTTATTTCTTTGAATAACCTTTGATCAGCATCGAGTGCAGGTTAGCCTAGTTCAGGACTTCTACTTAAACCTGATCTAATAATAGTGGGTTTGCTGTGGACTGTGTCCTGAGGTCATGAACACTATTTGGAGAAACAGCAGTATTCTGGTATTCAGAGTGTCTGGTGTTGAAGTGACTGAATGGACGTGTTGCAGTTCAGTGTCTTAACTCAATATAAGTACACACCATTTTAGAACTGCTGCAAACTCTCTAACAGCTAACAGAGTTTTAATTTATATGGTATATTTTAGATATTTCCATAGGAAAATTCATGCTAATAAAACTGCATGATCATTCAATTCCAATGCTGTTTTAGTTCATGAAGAGTTTTCATTTTGTGTCTGAAGTTCCCTGGCTAATAAATGCTGCAGGTTTTCTGTATGACAGGTTTGGAGCTCTGCTTGGCTTGGTTTTGCACAGACAAGGTTTGCACTATCTAAAATTACTGTAGTTTGAGAAATTACTGTGGTAGCAGTACACCCAAATTTCTTCTCAATTTAAAATGTTAATCCAGAGAGAGAGAGAGAAGCTGGTGTATTAATCCATTGCCATAATGCTGGGCTGGCATAATGCATATGCTCATCCTTTAATATGCATGAATTTTTACAGCCGGGAAGCTGCTGATTTATCCTGGAGAGCTGAGTTACTTCCAACCACCAAGGTAAGCATGTACTTAACTTGTAGGAGGAAGAGGTGCTTCCAGGGGTAGTTGCAAGTCAGAGGGGAAGGAGCTGTTCTCTTTGGAGTGTTGGAACAGTTGTATTCCAGAGGTAGACAGCTGGGAACTGGCAAGGGGCAAGCTAAAGGTGTGTGTTCAGTAATGGCTTTTCTTCTTTCTTTCTTTTGCTTTTTTCCTTTCCTTTTTAAGGTTGTAATGCTGAAACTTCAGGACTACCCTTCTTTGTCCCACATTGTCATTCAGGTACCACCTGCAGTTGGCAATAAGGTAAAAAATCACAACATTCAGAAATTGCTTGCTTAGTGTACTCAGAACTTTCAGGTGCTATGACAGGAGGAAAAGGAAGTATATTAAATATTAAATCATTAAATATTTAGTATTAAATATTAAATATTTGCTTTCAGAAACCATAGACCCACACTGTGGAGTGGTTTGAGGGTAGCTTTTGTTATCTTCTGTAAGCTCAGAAACACTTTGATAAAATACCAAACACAAGGCATGAATAGCACTTGAAACATGTGCAAAACCACAGTTCTCAAATCAGTTCTTAGGGTTCTTGTTGGACATTCTAATGGTAGTCTTCCTGGTTTTTCTTAATTCTCTGGTTGTGTTCCTGAGTGGTTATACCTTTGAACAGTCATTGCTCTTAGCCAGGTTAGCAGAGAATAGAGATAACTGACTCCACCACACCTGGATTCTGGGGAGCATAGGTCAGATACCTCTGCAAACTCTGAGACCACAAATAATGTAGTAGACTGAGTTGTGCAGAGTTTAGTAGTTTGGATCTCACAAATGAAATGGATATCTTTGCATCAAGGGCTCTCAGGATCTCAGTAAGAGGAACATTTGCAGACTTAACACGTTACCCATCTGGATGTGACAGGCCTTTCCAGTTAGTCCTGGAAATGGCAGAATACTGAATTGGAATTTCTGATCTAATCAGATCTGGCATTGCTTTCTGTGACACAAATACAGTCTCTGAGTCTGTGGTATAATAATCCATGATCCAAGAAATTATTCACGGCACAAGTGAATATAATGTTCTCTGAGTGCATCTTCAGATAGTTGTGACAGAGGCATCTTGCAGTGAAATTAGTGATGCACAACATGCAGGGTAAGCAAAGACAGAGGAGAGATCACTTGAGAAATATAATTTGGCAAGTGCAAAGCCCTTCCAAGTCTTGTGCTTGGTTTAGATCTGTTTTTAATGCCCTGAATTGCAGTATACTTTGGGCTGTGAGTTCTTCGAAGAGGATTCCAGAACAGTACAGCTCCCTGTAACACATCTTCTTTCATTTGGTAAGTATAGCATATTGCTTTTGGAAAAAATGGAAAACTAATATAACTGACCTTTGGATAATAAATTTGCCTAAAAATGTCAGGTCAGGAGGTTTTTGGGGGTTGTTTTTCACTAAAGCTAGCACTGCTTTTGTTAGTAACAGACAAAGAAAAAAGAAACGTGGGGGTTTAGACTAATGGATATGAAAGCATGTGATTCTCCTGGAAAAAAAATCTGAAAATGTAGTGAGTTCCCAGATAATTTTATCTAATAAGTGAAAATATTATATCCTTTATAGGGCTTTCTTCAAGCAAAATTCTATTAAATTCAACTGGATTACTTTACAATGTGCAGCTCCAGCACTTCAACCAAGTAAGAATGCTGCTTAAGTTTTTAAGGTAATGTAACCATTGTTTGGAGGAAAGTGAGTGACTTCTATCTTTTGTGTTCTAGATATATCAAGCTTTCAAAATTTACGTAGAGAGCCACTGCCAGTCACTCAAAGGTAAATAGAAGTCTTCTAAAGTATAAATGTTTAAAACAAATTCTTGAAAATTTTTAGACACTAAAGTCCTCTCGTGCTATGGAGTTCAGGCCATACTATTATAATCTGTTCAAATGTGTGTGCTAATATCTCTCACTTCCCACTTTAAGGATAGCTCAAGGAAAATGAGGAATTAGTCCTTTAATGTTTTTCTTACTTCCCAGCAAAGGGAAGTTGCACTTCCAGCAGGATTATGCCTTGTGTTGAAAGTGTTTCTCAAGTAAAGCACATTTGGCTAGGATTTTTATTTGTTGATAATGGGACTCAAATTTGAATGTTGAGCTACGTAAGCTTAAACAGCATGGGTTGCTAAATGACCCTGTTTCAAAGACAGTGATGGATTTTATTAGATTAAGGTTTCTGTTTCATATTGAGAAGCAGAACTCTTCTCATAACCGTTCTTCCTTTAAACATTGATGTCTCACTGTCTTGCCCTGTAACAGCCTGAGTTTAAAAATGTCGTTTTTGTTTGCTGCTAACTGCTCTGATCTGCATTGCAATGTTGATTGCAATGTAACTGCAAGCCCAGTGATTGTGTAGTGATCTGTGTGCCACCTTTGTTTTACTGGTTCTGTAGTTTTTAGAGACTGTTGTTCTCACACATCTTGTTCTTAATTAAGTTTGTATTTTTTAATGCTGTTCCATTTCAGAAAGAAAACCTAGTATTTACAGACTTCATATCCCCTGGTCACATGAAGACTCAATAATTGTAGCAAAGTAAGGACTTTAACAAATAATAATTTCTTGATATTTTTTGAAGAATATTTGTATCCTGTTGTGGTAATATTTCTGATGTGAGACACTTTCTCTAGTCTTAAGTGTTTGGCTTCTCTGTCTGTTCCTCATTTACCTTTCTGCCCTTGTTGACAAAGTTGTTTTGACTTTTCCTAAAACAATAATACCTACTAATTGTTTGCTTAATGGTTCTCACTAATTTTCTCAAAAAAAGAAGTCAGATGTGCTGGGCTCAAATTGTCAGGATAATCATTGACCCCCTCAGGAGTGGAGAACAGTGGCTGCTCTGGATGCTGGCTTCTTCCTGGAAGCCAGGGTTGGGATCACACAGAAGCCCTATGCTTCAGCAGCATAGTCCTGACATAATCAAATGATACAGCTTGAAATATATGTGTCACTAATGAAGTTGAACAACCTGACTGTATTTTAGATGGTTGGAAAACTGTATTTGTAGTTTATTTTAGAAGTCTTAAGGATACCTCGCCATTTCCAACCCTCTGTTTTCCAGCAGCAGCATACTTGCAGGAAACTCAATTGTATTCTTGAGGATCTGTCCTTCCCATTTGTGGCACTCAGCATATTTGCATGCCCTGTGAGGCAGTGTGTTCACTGAACTTGTCTGCTTTCCTTAGTCCCTCAGTGGTTCAGAGGAGAGGGAATTGAGGATGTTATGTAGTTCTCTGTGACAGGATAAACAAGTTCCTCACACCATTTTGCTCCCAGCTTGTGGTGACACTTTGTGTAGTAGATCTGCTTTGTGTGCACTTGTTGAAGATGAGGCATGATTGGTTTTTCTGCATGATTAGAAGGACAGCAATGACCACGTACATTGCTCTTTCAGAGTTCCATCTCTTGCTGAGATTTCTGCCAAGCTGCACATTGCTCAGCCTCACAATGACAACAGTCTTCCAGAGTTACACATCTACTCTTCCCCAGACTGTCACTATGAAGTGAGTAGTACAGATTTATTTTATAGCTGGTTTGCATTGCTGGATAGTTTTTGCATGATTCAGTCTTTTAAACCATAGCTAATTCATCTAAGTCAATACTAAGCAAATCTAAAGGTGGGCTGTTTGGCCCTTTTGACATGTAGTGAGTGTTACAAGTATTTTGCAACAGCTGGATTAGTATTGAAAGCTGGATTCTAAAGCTTTAAAGCATTTTCTTTTAAAATGTCAGTAGTAAGGTGTTGTACATTTTAGTTGAGGGATTGCTGTATTCTAATACTTAAGTTTGCTTCTTAAAAATACTTTGTACTTATGCTTACCATTGAATAAAACAATATATATTTTTTTTCAAGGTAATTCTGAAGACATCACTTCTACAGGTTCTTGGGCAAGTAAGAAAACCTAATAGTAAATTAGTTTTTTTAATGTCAGTAGCATCTATAGAAATTTTTATTTTCTCCCTTCCTTACTGTGGCACTTCAGATTCCTTTTTGCTGCCAAAAAGAGCACTATTCAATGATCACTTTGCAACCTTGTCCCTTGGCAAGGCATCCCTCCTGGATGAATGTCAGGCCCCGGTCCTTAGAGGAATAGAAAAGCTCTCTAGCTCTAAAGAGCTGCTGGAAATTGTGGAGCATGAGGCTTTGTGGTGAGCTCAATATCTGTGGAGGGGTGACACTGTAGGTCACTTTAACTTTCTTGCCTGATGAGTCAGTAGTGTTAAAACTTTAAAATACATTTGGCATCAATTAAGTTGGGGGAAGAAGTCTAAGTAGGTCCATATGCTCCTCTTCAACAAATCTACTTTGGTTATCAATGAAGAATACATTTCGACATGGGGATCAGTAAAAATAGACTGGCCATCTGCAGTTCTCTGCTTCTAAAAAGTAATTAATTTGCAAGCACCTAAGTGTAGTGCTGGAATATTGCTGGCAAGGTTCTCTACTTGAATGCATGCAGAGCAAAGATTTTTCAGTTTGTTGGTTTTTTTAGGAGAATTTATAGGCTATTGGTATATTAATTGTGACTTGGGAGTGTGGAAGCCAATTAATACATGTATGTAATTGCTTCCAAAAATTCTTTGCCTAAAAGCATATATAACTATATGCAGATTTGGCTTGGAAAGTGGCCTTTAAATTGTTTTAAACTTATTTTACTGAAATGTGATACTTCATTTTTTTCATACTTGTCTTGACTGGGAAAAAACCCCATTTGTTTCTAATTTGATCATTTATCCAGACATGTTTCATTAGCTGCTTATGAGAGATTCTAGTATTTTCCATCTATAACATTAATTGCTATTGGAAGTTATCAAATACTTATGCATTAAAATGAGAAACTGGATCTTTTAAGAAAGATTTTCTAATCTCATTATCATTTTGGCTTCATGATAATATTTGTGTATATGTTTTTTTAATACATTTTTATAGATAGAAATGAAGTTATCCCTTTATCCTTGTCTTTCAGATAGTAAGGTTCCATGCTGGTGCTTTTCCAGTCTATATTGTTTCTAATATTCTTCTTACTTATGGAGGACAACTGAGCACGTTGAGATCAACAGGTAGCTTTCTAAAAATCATTTTTTCTCTGTCAGAAGTGTTTTTAGAGAAATTGCTTATCAAATTTACTGATGAAAGACTAGCTAGATGTGAATTTTTTAAGCTGAATATCATTCAACTTGCAGAAACACTTGGATCTGTGCTCTTCATTTTCGTTTTTCTTGGCTGGTAGTTCTTCAAGGTTGTGTTGTAGTAAAATATTTCCTTATTATTTTAAATTCCAGTCCCTTCTCTGTGAAATATTGGTGTTGGACAGCAGGTCTACTTAAAAATACATATAAAAGTTTGAAATACATTGTTAATGTGCAGAAAACACTATTTCTTGCAGGAAGATGAGATTTGCATAATAGCTCTGAGCCATGTCTTCAGACAAAATGCATTTTTATTAAAATTCAGGGGGTGTTTGTAACAAACTCCATAATGTCTCTAGAAGCTCTTGTGACTTATTACCTTAATGTGGGTGACCCAGTGGAGGAAGGCCTTGGTGGTGAAGTATGCAGCCTTGCAGCACTCTTACAAGTTATTTTGTTTTCAAGTCAACTTACCATTGTCTGAATTTATTTTTTGTTGTGGATGGTCTTTGTTAAAGTTCATGACACGACAGTAACTGCAGATGCTCTCTGTTCTTGATTCTAGGCCAGTGTTCAGACTTCTCCCTTGAACTAGTTAGGACAGCAAAGCCCTACAAAGTAGAACCTCTTATAAGCATTGTTGTGTTCCTGCAGGGGTGAGTTTGCATCATTTGTTTGTTTAAAACAGTTTCCAAAACAGAAGTTTGAGTAAAACTGTTGCTGGAGAGGAATATTATTTTATCTGTAGTCACTGTGAACACCTGACTGTTATTTTGCTTGAAAGACTGTAATAGAAGGAATAGCTGATAGATATCTAACTGTAAGAGCAATTGGAAGTGATAAATAATACTGCTTTCATGTTTTTGGCAGGTTTAACTGGTTTAGAGAGATATGGGAATCACTGTCACTACCAGAGGTGGATGCTGCTGTACTGAGTAGTCAGGATGCATGGTTCCCCCTTGTGTCCCTGATTCTATTTCTTTTTGGGACAGGCATTGCCTACTGGAGTGGAGTATTTTTCTCTACATCTCTGAGACTCTTCTCTTCATTATGGTTAAGACTGATTAGGTAAAACAACATGATGCTATATAATTATGCTCTTCTAGATGACTTTGACCCTGACAATTGTTTTTCTTTTTTGTTTGTTTGCTTCTGTGTGAATGCTTGGGCAAGACTGAATTCTGAGCAGATTGAATTTGTACATGATTTTAGACATCTGGGTTTGAAAGCAAGCAGAAATTGATGTCTGGGAAGAAGTACAACAGGAGTTTTGTTTCTTCTTTTTTTTTTTTTTTTTAGGCCTACTGTACTTCAAAAAGATAAGTTGATTACACCCAGAAGACTCTGTGGGATGATATCTCTTGCTTTGGTTAGCTGGACCACTTGTGGTGCATTTGCTGTACTCATTATTTATCTTCAATACTTGTTCAAGGTACTGAAAGGCTAAACACTTTGTAACTCAATTGAAAATTTTGGGTGCTTTGAATTAACCCCAGGTTAAAAGTGAAAATCCAAATTACCCCTTTTTATACATGAAAGAAATGTTATTATTCTCGTCCTTGAAATAGATGTGTTTTTAATTTATCAGTGTCATAGTCTTGTAATTTTTACAATTTTTTTTCTTCTTTTGTTAAGGCTTCTTCCAAAGAAATGTGTGGTCCCATGTGCCCACTACAACAATGCAGATAATTGAAATTTTTAACTTATAACTAGGCAATATTATAAAAACAAAGACTGATAACTCCCTTGAAGAGAAACTTTAGCTAAGAGAGGACTTGAAATTTTCAGTAGGAAAGACTTTACACAAATCTTTCTGGAGCAAGAGGAAGGAGGGTGGATATACTGAAGAATTAGGGTAGTCTTCTTGTATGTCCAATCTGATCCCTTGGGCAGTGCCACAAAGGGCCATATTTAGTCCCTGCCATTCAGTTTCCATGGCCTTCCTTACATCAGTGTCTGACTCCTGATTCACCCCATGGCTATGGCTGGTGAATCAGCTGCTGTCCTTGGCTCCTGGGGAAAACTACAGCTCCACTGGGGCCCTAGAATCACCCAGCTATAAAAAAGAAAAAAAAAAAAAGGACTCCTCAATTTCTTTTTCTATGCTACAGATTTTGTGTGAAGAAACATTACTAAACAAGCAACTGTTTTGTCTTACAGGTCGTAAAACTGCACGTGACTGTAAGAGCAGAGCAAAACATGCACAGCAGGGTAAGTCTGCTTCCTGCTTCTGTTCCAAACTGGGACCAAAACTTGTCTGGCAAACTTGTGCCTTGGTGCCTTTAGGTTGTGCTGCAGTGACTGGGCAGCTGTAACTCAATTGCTGCCCGTGTGATGTGAAAGAGCAGCCAGGCCATGAGCAGCCTGTTCCATCCCACACCACTGCTGCATTCACTGTTCCCAGCCACTGCAGTGTCAACTTGTTCTTTAAGAAAACTGTCTCTGAATGCACACAGAACTAAAGGGTTTTGTCTAAATTTTGGTATTTGATTATGTATGGATTATCTAAAAAAAAATAATTTCTGGGTAATAATCTACACTGCAGGTAAATAAGTTTTTTCTAGAGAGGCAGTGTGTGGAATTTAAGGGTTTTTTAGTCCAGAGGTGACAAATTGGATGTACTAGATTAACATGGACTGAGACTGCAGTAAATAGGGAGCTGTTTAAAACAGTGAAGAAACATTAGGTTTCATGCAGTGTGAACTTTGTTTTCTGGTTACTTTAAGGTATAGGATCAAAGATGTAAGCAGGTATAGATAAAAGCATATGATAACTACTTGTTATTTTTTGCAAACATAGAACAAAGCAGTCTGACAGAAAAAGTTTTTGAAAGTTTGCTTTGGCTTTCTTTGGGTGGATTTTTTGTGTGTTTAGTTGAAAATCCTCTCCCTTCATGTCTATATAATTTTTTTGTTTCGTTTGGGGTCTTTTTTTCTGTCATTGGAACTTAGTATCTGCCAACTCATTCTTTTATCTTTGCTATTTATTCCTATAGGTAATATTTCACTCACAGTTGCATTACCTCCTATATCTTTTCCATGAATGATCATCTGTGATTTCTCACCCCCATGCTTTATTACTCCTCTTATTTTGCTCTTCCCCTTTCCAGGAACTCAATTTCCTTTCATTTCATTGGTGTCAGGGCATCTGCACTCTCCATTCTTTTCTTCCATAGACATATAAACTATTAGTGTATGAGGAATTTCTGGTTAAATTTAGATACTTTAAAACCAAACTATTGAACTTTGCTTTTGATGGCTTTTTGAGGCATAAATTGCACATTTTCTTCCTAAATCATAGCTGGTGTGATACTGTAAGGATATTTTTCCCCTCCTCTTCCCCCAGCATGGGTTCTTACAAGCTTGTGCACATTTTTGTGACTTCTGTCTTTCATTTTCAGGATTCAGGCCAGTCAAAAGGAACTTCACAGAACTCCAGTGCACACACAGTCAAAGCCCAGAGTTCAATGGACAGCATTCCAGATGCAACACAGTCTCCTTCCAACAGTACAACAATTGCTGAAGCTGTTAACAGTCTTAAAATGCACATTACAATCCTCAATTTATTCACGTGGATTGTGCTGCTCAGCTTGCCATCTTTAATTTATTGGTTAAAAAATCTCAGGTAAATTCTTAAATTGACACTAAGATAGAAGAAAGTTACAGGAACCTTTGCAGATAATAAAAAAATGTAAATGTTTGACTCTTTTCATTATTAGTTACCTTACAGTTTTAAAGACTTCTGTTAATTACTGTTGTTTTCTCTATGCGATCTGGTTTGTGTTGTGTGAATCAAAGATATGTTGAAGAAAGTAATGATTCAGAAAGGATTCAGGCTGGGATGCCATTTAGATTTCATGTGTATTTGTTGTCATCAGCACATGGATTTTATTTGGCAGCATTAAACCATTAAACCATTTCTTTGCAGGTACAATGTTAGACTTGATCCTGATCCATGTAGATCCACAGCTATTATCCTCGTATGCATTTTAGAAATTCTAATGAATTCAAGTACTTCTGAAGTGAAATCAAGGTACTGTAGCCCAGTCTCTAGTTCTGCTTTCCTGCTTCTTCATGACTTACCATTTGTGTGGTAAAACTTAATTTATGCTGAACAGACCTGTAATTGTTCAGCCTCTGCAGAGGTTCACAAACTCCTGTGGTTAAGTCTAAAAGATGAGGAAAAATGTGTGCAAATTACCTCTAGTT
Organism: Monarcha castaneiventris obscurior; assembly: GCA_026261815.1. Lineage (NCBI taxonomy): Eukaryota > Metazoa > Chordata > Aves > Passeriformes > Monarchidae > Monarcha > Monarcha castaneiventris. Next base: position 6,181,734 of record JAMPIT010000879.1, read on the forward strand.
CATCTAAGTGGAGAAAATCCCCTGTATTTGCCACATGGAAACAAATGAAGTATGTGCTATCTAAGCAATTGGCTGCATAACAACTTCTTGAACTGTGACTTTTTAACTCAATTCATTAAATCCTTCCAAATGCCACAGAATCCAAATACATTTAGCAATTATTGTCAGACAGTTACAAGGAAAAGTGAATTTTAAAGGATTATGGTTATGTTCTTGTAGCTCCCCTTATGGGAGTAGAAATATATGTTCTCTACTGGATTAAGAAGTTCTGAGAACTTGGTTTTGCTGACAGATTATTTCCTGTTGAGATAGGAAATTAGTCAACACTAATCTCATGAATGACAATCAGTGATGAATGTCATTTGTCCTCTTGACCAGTACCTGTTATCTCAAGTGACCTAAACCATTAAGTCTTCCTTTGTTACAGAGAAAAAAAAAATCTAAATTAATCTAAGAATATTTTTAATGACATTACCCTTTTTGAATAATTTCTCTTGGTTATGCATCAATTTTTATGGCCCATTAGACCTAGGTGTTCAGTTTTAAGAATTAACAAAGCCTTAAAATATAAATTATTTTGCTAAGGAAAATGAAATATGGTATTTGCATGCTTTCTGCGTATCTGGCTACAAATTTATAATTTTTTTTCTTTGTATTCTTGCAGTAAACTCTTGAAGATTGCAGCCAAAGTTCCACTCCCTTTGTCTGTTGCAATGCTGGCCTTTGGACGAATGCATTTATACAGAGTCCCACACTTTGTAACCTTTTCTCTTCTTCTCCACGTGCTGTGCTGTATTGTGTGATGTTCATTCTGTATAGGACATGTATAGGACAATGCACCCTAGAAACTTAACGCTGGAGATGGGAAATACTGCAACACAGAAATGCCTAATTTAATATGATCAGTAGTTTACATTATGTGGGAAAGAGGACAGAACTGTGAATACTTTACAAAAAGTTCATGGTTTTATTCACGTTGCTTAGAAAACTTTTCCTGGTGTTTATTTCATGTCTCTGAAAATGGAGTGATTTAACTGTGTATAAGCACATAACTCATATCAGTGCAACATCTCAATGCTCTGCCTTGTAGACACTTTGGTATTTCACTATACTGCTTTGTTAAAACAGACCTTTTTTACTCACTGTGCCATGCAATGTCTGTGTTCTGAACTTGCATCTCTTGCAGATCTAAAGTATGCTGGTTAAAACTCAATACATTTCAAGCACACTGTGACTATCACAAAAACCACACAGCCAAGTATACTTTTAAGTATTTTATGTTACATTCAAAAGCTGCCACATTTTTGTCTAGACAAACTAGAATGTACTGCTTATATAGAACTGTTATTTCTATCAAATCATTTGTTCAATCAGTGTGAGTTGAACATTTGTGAGATTATCGCAAGTCTTACACATTTTACTTTTCTTGAGAGTGAGAAAACAACAGTATTCTATGTAGCTTTCTATTCAGGAAGGATACCAGCAGATTCATAAACAATTTGCTGTAATGTTGTTTTAAAACATTGTCAGTTTTCTCTGGAATTTTGAAATTCATCCTTGGACTTTGTCCATATGTAGAAGCTAGCAAATGTTGAGAATATGCTGTGAGTTAACAGTACAGTTGCTGCACTGTTTCTAAGTAGACAAGGCAGGCTTTTTTCCTATTGTAAACAGAGAAATCAACCATCTCCTAATAAATGCCAATACATAAAATGAATATGGAATAGTTACAGCCCTGCAAGCTCCTGTCCTGCCATACAGTGCTAACTTCTGCATGTGGGCAAACTCAGTAAGAGTGGGAAATACTGACCATAATTATTAGCTCTGTATAAACTGTTATCTTAGTGCCTAGATGCTACAGTGACTGCCATTTATAGTAAAGCCTAAAATAGCTCTGTGCAAGGAATTCTGTCCCCTGGGCATGTGTTTTGCCAACAGAAGAAATCTCAGCAGTCCTTATGCTTAAATGGTGTATTGATTCTGTGTAGAGATGAGCCTACTTGCTTCTGTGTTAGCTGTCTCTGCTGTGTCTGAGATACCTGTTACCTTCATATGGAAATCCTAGACCAGCTCAATCATCTTACAGGCATACCAAGAGGAAATCTGCTGCTCACACTCAATCAAGTATACTCTTGATACAGTAGTACAGCCAGCTTGACCCATTAATTTCATCATATCTTAATAATCTTGCCTAAAGTGCCTCAGTTATTTCTAACTGTTGTTAGGGTCAATTCCTTTGAGCTGGCTGGAAAGACTCAATTCACACAATGACTTCCAAAATGAAGGAGAAATGTGAAGAAAGCCACGTGTGTTTTGTTTGCTTATATCCAAGTCAGCAGTTGAAGTTATTAATAAGTCATTAAAAGTGCTGTAACTGAGTAAGGGTATTGTAGTTAGCCAAACCACTGTCACTGTTATCAGTAATCTATGTGCTGGTATTCTAGTCTTAACCTTAAAAAAGGGTTAGATTATACATAGTGTTTGTAAATCAGAGAAGTTATTTGAATAGGTTATATCTTGGTATTTTCTAATCAAATGTATGCTACAGTATATGTGTATAAAATAATTTGTGTGACTAAATATACTTGCAGCTAAAAGCACCAGTTGGTTTGACTAAACATTGCTGTTCAGACATAGAAGAATGGAGTTGTTGTCCTTGCAAATGGCTGTGAATGGAAGATGGTGGCAGAACTGCATTAGGGCTGGCCAAGGGCTGGGAAATGTGCCGGGTCTGATTTCTGTGGGAGATAGTTTTTCTTGACCTTCATGGTCCTTTTGGCTTACCACTCTATTTTACTTCAGATTTTGTTTTGCCATCTTAGCAGGCTCTTTATGCATTAATCCATTTGTTGGAACTGTTGGTGGAAAATAATAAGCAGAATAAGGAAAGAAAACAGGCTTGATATTTAGTATCTTCGATAGCTTTCAAAAAATGCCATAAAGTGAAACCTACTGAATTACAGCAGCGTAGGACAACACCAGTTTTTTCTCTTCATTTAATGATTTTTTTATAAGATGGAGTTCTAGTGATAATTGTTAGCACTCTTCATAAAGTGGGCTCCAGAATCTTGTATGTATTCCTGCCTGGTTTTCAAGTTGGAGATAGGAGTAGATATAATCCTGTCTGAGATCCCAGATGACAAGAGTCTTTCACATCTCCCTCAACACCCCCTTTTCTCAGAGATTGTTTACCTTTACTGGGGAAAGGAGGGGAAGTCTTACACCTGCTTTGAATTTATGTGCATTCTGTGCCATTTAATAGATTTAATCTGTTGTCAAGGATGTGCATCTGGATTGTGCAGTGATCGTGGACTGGACAACTTCAGCTGTTTGGCAGATTAGGAGTCTAATCCCAATTAGATTTGCCATATAATCAATGGGTAGTAATAGGATTAGAACAAGTCTTAGAATTCATCCCATTCTAAGAGAGGATGAATTATCCTATTTGTCATTCTGGAAAGGACTAGATTTATAAGAGTCTGAAATAGCTTTTCAGGCAAAATGCAGTGCTTGATTGATGTTACTTTTGGACAAGGAGCTTCTATTAGGTGAACCTGTAGTTCTGTCACTGTTCACAATTACAATTTCAGCAGAAACAGGATAACCCAATATAGATACTGTTAATTGCCTATATAAGGAGATGTAAATACTACTGAAATATCCTTTATTATGAGTGGCCTGCATTTATAAAAAAGCTTTTGGCAAATACATTATAATATCTCTTACTGCCTTTAACTAAATTAAAATTCCAGTTTATTCTTCAAATTTTGAATTATCTAGACTATGTGGGAGGAGATCAAGGCACAAATTGTAAGGGTCTAGTCCTCAGGATGCATTCAAAAAAAGAACTATTTACGTGGATCCAATACAATCTTTTTTTATAAGCTATTAGAAACAGAATGAGGAAACAGGGTAAGAACTTGAAATACCAAATGCCACTAACTTTTGGTACAGCAGAATCTTTCTTTGGCAGGGAGAGATCTAATGACAAGTTTTAGTGATATCTTCATACCCTGAAATTACTCTTGAATTCTATAATCTTTTCTGGTTGATGTCATCAAACGTCACAGTCTGATCATGCTGCAGTCACAGTGTACCTACACTTGTAGCTAACATTTCATACAAAGTCTCCGTGTGTCTGATAAGGAAAAACTCACCTCTTCACTGGAATTACCAAATGTACCTTGGAACTGAGTGATTTAATGTTGTCCAAAGGCAATCTTTTAGTTTTGATTTAAAAGCTGGTTGCAGTGGGTCACATTTCAGCACCCTGTTGAAAGAGGATTGGTTTTGGGGGTTATGGTGGGGGGTTTCTTTGTATGTTTTATTTCCAAGAAACTTGCAGTAACTGGAATGTAAGTTAATATTATTTCAAACATTTAGAGTTCTGATTTTGGTTTTGAGTGAGCTAATTCATGTAGCAATTCATTCTTTAATATTAATTTGCTACATTTTAAAAGAAAGAGAGAATTTGTTTTATAATAGAGTAACAACAAAGCCCTAAGCAGTGCAGTAGTAATACATTGTAGAAGGCATAGAGACTTCTGGTATGTGTGAGTATTTCATCTATAACCTAATTGGGCTAACTCTAAAGGCAGTGGTTAATAAAATAAAATGTATTGACACTTAACCCCAAGAGCATTGCATATGTCAGTGTTTGATACTCATTTCCCATGAGTGCCAGTAACAAGTGATGAAGTCACTTGACATTTTCCTGCAGTCTGATACATCTGCTTCTGAGCTTTGATAGCACAGAATAAAATCCATTATGTAGCCATTAATAAATGTAAACATTTGAGAAGCTTTCATTTGAATCAAGTTTATTTCAATACAGGGTCGAGTATGTTTAGACATTTGTTGTATTTATACCGAGATAAAACCAGCCATTTACTGACCTTTAATGCTCTGAGCTATGAAAATGCTTTTGGAAGTGATTATAGAGTCTGTACATAATTGTGCTGCTGTTCTAAGTCACTAAGCTACTAGAAAATTGTTAGTTCTAAAATAGAATCAATTCTTAATTTTCCATTTAATGATGAATGTTTCTCACTTAATTTACAACTTTGACTTTTTGAATCTCTTTTTTTCTGGGAGATAATCAGTCTAGCTTTTGTAAGCATTTAGCACAGTACTCTAAAATATAAAATTTTCATCACTGTTCCTTTAGGGGAGACATACTTTTGTCACCAAAGCTGCTGTTGTATAGCCTCTAGGAAATGTGTGATAATGAAGGACAATTAAAAACTAATTTATTTTTATTTTAAAGTACAATTTCTACATTTGTTTTAGAGCCAGAACTTTAAACTAGAATATCAGAATCCATAAAGTCTTTAAAAATTTGAAAACCTTTTGCAAAGATTATACTTTCTGATGTATATTCTTATTTATGGAAGAATGTGTTCAAAGCTTTTAATCAGCTCATCTATCCTCAAACTCAAGTGAAATGTATACACTTTGTCTTATTAATAGACACTGCTGCTTTTAAAAATGAATTTTAAGCATTTAAAGAGAAAATTCCATAGCTCTTACTTAAGCAAATCTGCCCAGCCCTCGATTTTTCAGCTGTCTAAGCACCTAACTGCCTCAACTATGTGCTTATTGCCTTGTAGGATAACACCATGAGCTGTGATATTTTGACTTTAATTTTGTGTAAGATTCAAGATTTCTTTCTGCATTCCTAAGTAGACAGATTCTGCTACTCATGCTGTCATAAACAAACCTTGTAAGCATGGCCTTTCTGCAGTTATTGGCAGGTTGTGCTCTGGATTCTGTAGGAATCCGTGGGGTATCAGAGCTGAGTTTGTGTCTCTAAAAGCAGGAGTGGTTAACATCATAATCCTTGTTATTTGTGGCCCCTCATTCCAGGTCCTCCTTGCACATGCAGCTCTCCTTGGTTTGCCCTGTGGTGCCAAGCAGGATGTCCCAGAACAGAGGGCACCATGCAGCAGCTGTGTCCTGTAGGCTTGCTCTCTTGGAGTGTTGCCTGTTTGTTCCAACACCAGCCAAGACTATTTTCCCCCTCCAACTTAGATAATTTCAGGGTATATCTCTTTTAAGTATCAAATGTGCAAGTGTGTTGATGTTTAGTTTTACAAAAGGCTAAGTGCACTATTTTGGGATCAATTCAGGCTTCAGTATTTTCCACCTACTTCACTCTGAGGTTGGAAACAGGATTTGAGACTGCAGCACCTGACAGCTGGAATACTTTACAGAAGTCTACAGGTAGCAGATAGGACATACATAATTAGAGTGCCAGACCAAAACTGAAATGTGAAATTCCTCACTGTGACTTTAAACTTGTAGCTTTCTAAAGAAAAAGAAACTATACTGTGCCTTAAACCAGTAAATGAAGACACTCTAACTGTAGCCTGTGGACTTCCATAGCCTTATATTTGATTTTTAAAGTTGACCAAAAATATTTGTGTGGATCATACTGAAACTTGATTTGGGAAAAAGGCTTTTAAAAATTCTTTTGACCCCATTTTACACTTAGAGAAATGACAAGTACAGCTATTTTTTGTTTGGGATCACACCAACCAAAGTCTGAAAGCTTTAGATGACCTGAATTTTTCAAGCCTTTCTGTTGTGACCAAAAGAAAAATAAGGAAGGAAAACTACTCGCAGATATCTGTCTCAACTTTGTAGTGTGTGTCAAATTATTTTTTAACATTTTAATCTTTAGTTCTAAAAAAAAAAAAATAATCCTCTTAATTGTAGTTTAAGCAAAATACTGTATTTAAGCCATTGAATAGCAACATTTTCGCCAATGTGAAAAGAAAACTAGACAGAGGTGGTGTTGATTCTTTGTATTAAGGCTCCAAAAGTTTTGAATATCAAATTTCACTTTTTAGGAAAAATATTCCTATGTAAATCCATGAAAAGCCACATGTAAATTCCCTTTTTGGGGGGGAAAGAATTACACATTGTTATTCCTCTTTCATTAAAGAAAACTAGAAATACTTAAGATCTTAAAATCTTGTTTTACTATAGTAGAAGGACTTCTTATGTATATTTTTTAATACAGAGAGCTCAAGAAAAGCCACTGCTGGCTTTCCTTATTTGTCTCTAGAGGATTTTCTGTGTGTTTTGAACAAAGCCCCACAAATTCTGACTTCCCCCCCGCCACAATATTAGTTACCACCTAGCACTGAATCTTGAAAAGTGTTGCCATCTCAGAGCTTCTCGTTGTACTGTGGGTATTTAGACATGCACACAAAATGGCTGCACGTCAGCTGGTCACAGAGCTTTGTGTTTGAAGCAATACACAGCAAAGTTATAATAAAAAACTTCCTTTCACTGACCACTGACTTCAGTATGGGTGCCACAACTGCTGCTGCTGTGGCACGACACAGAACACACTACCTTTGTGTCTTCTCTGCTGCTTCCTTCAGTGTGCTGGCTTAGGGCTTGGAAAACTCATTCCAGTCACCTCACTTTTTATTTTGTGATGATGTTTCAGCAATCCACTGGTGATTCTTCTAGCCACTGGAATATTCTAGTGTTGAAACCACTGAGAAGGTAGAACTATCTTTAAGGCCTTTGTGTGTCATGATAACTCAAACTGTTTAACATGATTTCCCACTTACCTTTTAATTGTTTTTCAAGCACAAAGACAGGATAATGTTGGCCAAAATACCTGGTTTGGGTGATTAGTGGGGAGGGAAGGATTTGTTGGTTGTGAAAGGACTTAAAACTTTGAAGAACACATATGTAATTTTGGGAAAAATCTATTGCTTCTCAAGCAATCTGTCTTACATGTTTTTAACTCGTCCTCTGTTTTCAGTTCTTATGTAGCTACCATAAATCTGATGTTGTTATGTAGCTACCATAAATCTGTTGTCTTAATATTTACAGGTTTTTAGAGATGTTGACAGGGTCTTATCTATAAATGTTTGAATAATGCTATAGCAAATTAATGTGCTTATTAAAATGCTTATAACCAAGTTCTTACACATCATGCCATTATCATAAGCTTTGGCAAAGTCCTTGTCTTGTGAGATGCTGAGAAAATCTTGGCGATATTTTCAGATAATGTTGAAATTGCTGAAAGATGAAATCTCATACTCTTTAAAAACTGCATTTAGATAGTGGTACTTTTTTGTTGTAGTCGAGGGCAACTTGATTGGTAGCTACTCTGGGATGTTCCTATTTTCTTTGGTGGTTTCCCTGTCTGCAGTGTGTACTTCAATTTTTTTTATTTGGTTTTTTTTTACCTAAGTGTGCATGACTTAGAGTACATTGTATAGCAAACTCCCTGCTAAATGAACACTTCTGTATATTTTTGTATGGTATTCCAACGTGCTTGCATTGGTACAAATGGTTGTAATTCACAAAAAGTGCCACTTAGCAGTGCTGCTCTGTGGAGTGTTGTGTTACCTGTACTGCTGCTGTACAAACACGCTGATGAGTGTTGTGATCATCGTTTGCCTTTAGTCCTGGCTCAGGTACTCATGTGGAGCAGTTTGGTGCTTTTCCTTCTAACTTGTAATACTTGGGATTCTAAGCAGAAAATAAAAGTAGTAAACAAAAGCCTGTGGTTGGAGCAGTATTTTAACAGGTGCTTCTTTCACATCTCAAGCAGAATGCAATAAAGATCATACTGGATGAAGCTTGACTCAGTATCTTAACTCCAACACCTTAGGCTTCATGAATGGGAAATGCAGTAAAATTCAAAGTGTTCAATGAATAATACAGTTTATTAGAGCATCATATGTATAAAACTTGTCTCAGCTAAACTAGTATATTTTAAATTTTTACCTTTTAGAGGTGAATTGCATGGAACTGAGCAAGCAATGCTATGAGTGTTTTCATCTTCAGGGCAATTTCATTTAAACATACATGAACATTACTCACTGTGCCAGAAAGGTTATACAATTAGTACAGACACTTTGAAAAGACTTGATTTACTGAAGATGTTTATCAAGAAAACCTGATGCTTAAATTTGGTTGCATTAAAAAGGCAGCACACTGACATCTGGCTTTGACAGCATTTGTTAAACTTAGCTACTGTTCTCAAAGGAGGATGCAATTTCATTCAATCAGTGTAAGAATACTAGTAGTATTTTAATATGAATGTGTTCTGCTTATATTTGACTTTCTCTGAAGAAAATAGTTTAAATTATTTTAAAAAGACCAACCCCACATTAAAATGAGCACTAGGTCTAAGCAGACTTTCAGCTCCAACAGTTTCTGAAAGCTTTTAGCTCAGGAAGCAACAATACAAGGGTGTAAGGACTTTTTTTAGACAACTCACAGAAAATATATGCTAATTGAATCTCTTGCATCTCTGCATACTTCATCAGTCACCCAAATTGCCTGAGTTCCTCCAGGAATAAAGCTTGTTTCATATTTACAGATGACTTTGGTATGTTTTACTATCTGAATATACTGCATATCCCCCAGTTCTTTGTAAAGATATCAAAGGAATAAATTAATCGAGGAGGAAAAAAGTTAAATAAGGAACTAAAATCTAATCCCAAACTGTAAAATCGTGCCTTTTCTCCTTTCTGTCATTTTCTCTAGGGGAGCATATTTCTACTTCTGGCTGAAATAAATACCTACCTAGAAGATCACCAAAGACAGTTCCCTTATGCTGGGGCCTGCCTTTTTACAAGTTATTCTCTTGCTACTGCTCTGTTCTTGATGAGTCCACTATCTGGAAGTTGAGTGTTAAAAACTAATTGATGGTGCTTGACAGGTTTTCTTTTTTGTGTGTATGACTTTTTTTTAAATCCAAAACTGCAGAATAATGAGCTGGATAAATTGTCCTGAATTTTTATATACTACTGTAGTCATGCAAATAACACTGCTAGGACTTTGTTTACTGTGTTGCTAAAGATGTTTGGATGTCCAAAACTTCATCTTCCTGGAAGTGTGGTGGTAGGTTTTTACTTTGCTTTCAAAATTTAAACCAAAGAAAAATGTAAAGTTTCTCGTCAGAAATAAACATATGTACTCTGGAGTAAGGTGATGGCCAAATATTTTTAATTTTAACATGTCTATTTAGGGATATATTTTATGTGATGCTAAATCATGTATCATCTATATAGTGGAGAGAAGAGTGCAGTGAAATTATAAACAAAAAATATGAGCAGCTTTGATATGAAGAATGCTATGCACTAAGGCCAAGATAAATTAGCAGAGTCCTGCTTGCAGCCTTTGTCTTAGTTTCTAGTGTGACAGGAGGATATTAACTGCTGATAAAATCAGGGTAGGAAAGCAATGCTTCCATTAAAATGTTATTATTTTGGATATTGAAACAGACCTTACTTTTCTCTCTCTTTTTCCAGCATCAAGAAAGTGATCCATATCTCATTTTCTTGAAAACCATTAGTCACTATTCTAGAGATATGGCTAATTACTTTTAATTAAAAATAATATTTTGACAGAGCTGTGCTATTTCTCTTGGGAATGGTTTTAAACTTACTGTATGCCTAGCACCAATTTTCTGCAATACAGCTTAGGAGGAATTTGTACTGCACTGTTCGATAACAACAGGTCTGAAGAGTATCAAGAATGAAATTCTCAAGGGTCTTTATGTCATGGATGGAAATGGAATCATTACTGTATTTTTGAACTCCTGCTAACGTCATTGACACCCACCCACAGTCTACTAGAAATATAAGTGCAGAGATCAGGTTGTTCACAGATTACGAGGAGACCAACCAAGAAGGGGCAAGACAAAGCCAAATTCCCTGGTAAGCTCTATTTTAAAGAATGTGAGGGGGAGAATTTCTTATCTTCCCCCGAGTCAAGTTGTGAAATGGGTGTCTAGTATATTAGACCAGGCTGTATTAAATACCATTGCACTTATATGTAGTAAAATTGAATTTAATGCAGTTTTAAAAATTGAGCTCTCTGGATCTTGAGCCATATTTTTGCATTCTCCTTGGAGCACACAGAGTTCTGATGCTGTATTAGCCACTGAAAATGGCTATTTGTAATAAACGTGAAGTTACAAATGTAATATTTTGTGTTGAGTGTTGTACTAGTCCCTCAGAAGAGAGTCCAGTGTCTAGAAATAGCTTTGGTATGGGAAACACTTGTTTAAAATAATTTGTTCTTCCAAGTACCTTAATACTATGAAAACAAAGAGTTGATAGGACATGGATGTAATCTGCAGCAGGCAGATTTTCCTTGGATTCACATGATTTATGTGTTTACAGTGAGAGCTCTGTAGGGTTTAAGGAGTATGTCTGTTTGTCCTTCTTACAGACAGTCTGTTCATCTCCAGCATGTGGAAAGTGCTGCTCCTGGGTCTATGTACAGTATTGGCTGTGAGAGGATTGGCAAAGAGTGCTCCTTTCCAACCAGAGGAAAAATGGAAGCCTCTTGATAACCCCAGAAACAGAGACCTGGTGAGGAAATGTTTCAAGAGAGCTGAAGTTCTATGTGGTTTTTTGTTTTCCATCAAGAGACTCCTTATATTCTAAATTTAAAGGCAAGAGGGGCCCATTAGATGTAATGTCAGGAGCTGTGCACTTTGTATAGTCAATAACCATTCCTCAGTCAAGATGTACCCCTTAACTGAGGAGACATTCTTAGAACACAGTAGTGCATAAAACTTCCTTATACCTCCACCCAGCAGCTTTCATTTAAAAAAAAAATTATTTGGATTATACAGCTACTTGTTTTATGAAACAGAAGAGGAATGATTACTGTGTTTCTCTCAAATGTGTGCTCTGATTGCATGTTGTTCCATCTCACGGAAGCACAAACAAGTTTGCATCTGACAGCTACAAAAATACCACTCAGAGAACATTTACACAATCTTAACGGGAATTTGTGAAGGGAGAGAATCCGTTTCCTGTAATTTTTCCTCAGTGTTTTAAGAAGCATAAAAGTTCAAAGCAATTGCCCACTGTTGCTGACTCTTAGAGGAATGTTTAACAGAACTGACCTGTTTGCTCCAGGCAGGGGTTTGGCTGTGCCTGTTTTACAAGGGCTGCAGTTATATCAAGCCCCTGTGGTTCAGTGGGGAGCACAAATGAGCAGCAAACAGTTGCTGGTCTTTTGACTTCACCTAAGATATGCAAGCCATGGGTGGAGTGGACATGTCTGAATTAGGTTGCCCACACTGTATCAGTTTATGATCAGAGCAGAGGATTTCACAAAGGAACAAATACTACATCTAATCTGTGTCAGTAGAAATAATTAATCTCCACTGGTCATGCTCTGTTTTCACATCTGCAATACGTTCAGTTTTTCAGAACGCTCCAGGCTTACTTCTTGGGCAGGGGGCTTGATCTCAGAAAGTTCCCAGCTACTTTCACTGTGAGCAATGAAGGACCAAGGCCTGTCATGTTCTACTCAGATCCTATTGCTTCTGCATTTGCAGACTATGAAGAAAGGAAAAAATCTTTTCAGAATTATTTCAAAGAGTGAAAGATTCTGCTGACAAAGGTAAAAGAGGATGCCTTGTGCTCTAATGTTGTTAGGTGTAACCAAGAGAAAGATTCTGGCTGAAGTATAAAAGCAGCTTCTTTCTCAGAAGGAATTAAAAATAGTACCTTAACCCTTACCTGAAGTGGGTTTTAAAATTCTTGAGGCAGAGAGTTAGGAGGTAATTACCACTTAGATAAAACAACATGGTGCTTGTGCAGATCTATGTAGACCATGATTTTTTGTTTTCTCTTTTTTTCTCCCCTCCTTCATATGGAGGAGAATTCTGAAAATGTACAGATAATAGGGGATGCAGGTTTTATGTAGAGGAAAACAGTAAGCTTATCAGTTGAGATTAATGGTTTCTTGTGATATATGTATATTAAGAAAATTAATTTAGACATAAGTTACTGCACTAACAAAGCACATATTATCTTTTACATTAAAGGTAAATATTGTTTTCTTCTGGTTTACAAATAGTTAAGAATTTCAATAAGATTTAGATCTAAGCATTTTGGTGATTTACTCAGTATCTTAAAGTGCTTAAGTTGTAATCAATATTCAGCTTAAGACTTCCAGCTCTGTCCTGTTCTCAGCCTGCTTAACCCCTTCTCTTTTTGTAATCAAAATTGAAGCTCCATTATTCTTACTATCATGAACGATAATAAAGACTGCACTCAAATTTTTAATACTAAATTCCTTTTTTTTGCTGCGTTTTTATGTCAGGAGAAAAGCACCACAGCATGTGTATTTTGTGCATGAAAAATAAATGAAAAGGGAATCAGACGGGATGCTCTACTCTAAGTCAGAGCAGCAGTGAGAAAATGACTGGTGGAAGTTCTTTGTCCTGCATAATTCAGGATGGTCATGGCAGCTCTTTTCAGTGTACAAAACTGTTTTGTGGCACCAGAGGTTCAGCTGGTGTTTTCATGTCTTGGTTTGGATCATGGCTTGGTTGCAGATGGATATTTCTGCATTTATCTCACGTATTTGTATTTTGGGGGTTTTTTTGTCTTTTTCAGGCATTAACTTCAGAACTCCATGCCAAGTGGAAACCTTCACAGCAAAATCCTACTGCTTTGACTTTCTGTTACCTGACGAGTCAAAATTATCTTTACTGTCACCGTTTCTACCAATGGAATTTGGTGTCCTGGTGCAATGAGCACGTATTCTGTCTATTGACAAATGTGTGCGCTTTGGCTGCTAGAGTTTGTGAGCAGAATTGTGCTTAAGTGTGAATAAATGAGGAGCGCAACAGCGTGCATTTAACTACTGCCAAGTGTCTTTGTTCAAAGCCGGTAAATAAATGCTCCCTTTCAGTTTATTAGAACGAAGTGTCCCAAGGTGTTCCGTGACAATTTTTCAGACCCTCTTTAGATAACACCACCTTTCTCGGAGGCCCTGTGGCTGCTTGCGCCCCACCCCGGCCCCGCACGCCCCTTTCTGACCCCGCCCTGGTCAGAATGGCAGTATCAGTCCGTGTGAGGAGTTAAAAGCCCCTCTCCGGGGAAGTTTCGGAGGCGATAGCAGCGGCTCTGCCCGTTCCCTGCGGTCGGTGCCAGCCCTTTCCTGCCCTCAGGCCGCGGCCCCTCACGGGCGGCGGGCGCGGCCATCCCGCCCGGAACTGGCGCGTGCGGGCGCCATAGCGGCGGGCGCCATAGCGGGACGGACCCGGTGCTCCCTCACGGCGCTCCCCCGGGCCGGGCCGGGCCGAGCCGAGCCGAGCCGAGCCGGGGTCATGTCGGGCTTCAGCCCGGAGCTGATCGAGTACCTGGAGGGGAAGATCTCCTTCGAGGAGTTCGAGCAGCGCCGCGAGGAGCGCAAGAGCCGCGAAAAGGTGAGTCCGCCCCGCTCGGCCGCCCCACGGCCCGGGCCGCCACCCTCACGACAGCACCTGGCAGGGCAGGGAGCGCTGCTCTGTGTGTGTGTGTGTGGAGGAGCTCCGGCTCACAGAAGCTCAGGCTCACAGAAGCCGGTTTCTGTGGCTGCCTAGTCGCGCACCTGTGTGTGCAGATCCCCGGGAAAGCCCCGGTGAGGGGCAGCGCAGGCGGTGTGTGCGGGAGCCCGGGGCGCGGCGCTGCGCTCCCGCCGCTGCGGCAGCACCGCCCGCCCCGCGGGCTGTTGGCGCTTTGGGTCGGAGCAGGGAGCGGGTTTGGCTATAAATTCAGCCAGATTACACTGCTACGGCTGCCCCACCAGCGTCTGTGTGAGGTCTGAGGGAGAGAGCCCGTGCGGCTCCTCCTGTGGCTTTGTGGCAGCAGTAGATACAGGGAGACACAGCTTTGCGTCCGACGGGATGTACGAGGTGTTTTTAAGAGAAAATCTCTATGATTTGTAGGAGTGTTGCAGTTTACTTAACTTTGCTGTCTCTGTGTCAAAAAGCTACTGAATTTCCGCATTTCTTGGTCTTCAGAGAGCAAATTCAGCAGGACTCAGCCTGTCATGGAGGGATAAGTATTATCCTAGGGCAGCATTCTTACCGGATTAGTGAGTGCTATTTTGACATTTTGTTTTGTGTTTAAAAAGACAGGCGTCTGGAAGGATTTGTCACACCTAACTTTTTTTTTTTTTTTTTTTCCCCCCCCCTAATCCAGTCAACCATGTCATCTTACCTCACCATAATGTCAAATAGGCAATGGACTGGTCTCTTCAGTCAAAACTAATGAGAACAGTCACCATCTGAGTCACCCCTTATATACTGATAAGAATATAAGTGTATTGAAAGCAAGTAATGCTGGGTTTTATTCACTTCAAAATACCGTGCTTATCCCTGTTTCACTGGCAGTACAAAGGCTGGAAAGCCAAATGGTGACTGTCAGTGTATGGGGAAATAAAAATGAGTCCTGCTGTAAAGCTAATAACTGGTATTGTTGATGTGTGTAGGATGGTGAAAATGCGTCTGCTGAGGAAAACGAGGAGGATGTAGAGGCTCCATCTTCATCCAGAAAAGCATCTGGGAAGTCCCAAAGTCAGGATGAAACTGATGGTAGATGTTTTTAACATAATCATTCATATTTAAAAAGGCATTGGAAGCATTTGCTCTTTGATATCTGACTTCATAAAAACCTGGCTCCATTTTTCCCTTTCTGGTCTCTGAAGGGACCTGAAATGAAAGAGGAATTAAATTAATAAATAAGGTTATTTTAGATGGGGGCAGGGGGAGAAAAGTCTTGTGTTTAGATGCTTAAAATCCAGGCCAGAATAAAAATAACCAAACCTATCCAAGTTGAAAAAAACAACCATAAACCCAGGTGTAGTCCCCAAGTCCCTCTCGTATACAGGCAATACATGATAGATTTGTTTTTCAGTCCCAACTTGATACTGTGGTTATTTTTTTATCAAATCTTTAGGTGCCCAATCCCCCAGCTCAAACCTTTGAACCCTACATATTTGGAGTTTTGTATTAGAGATCTGTGGTCAGTTATAACCCTGGGTTAACTTCATAATGAGAAGTTGTAAATAAAAAATGTGGGATTAAAAAAAAAAATGCATTAAGCTTATTTATTCCAAGTACTTAGCATCATTTTCCTACTTATTTTAAAGAATTCTGTTCTTTTTCCAGAGATACAATCTGGGTTTTGTGTTTGCACATGTTAAAAGGTACTTGTCATGGATGGAATGGTTGCAAGATCTTGCTTTAAATTACTTCTAAAAATTGGTTGCTGGATTGTTGTGTAGTAGCATTCTCTGCTCACTTACAGCCTCTTCAGCTGAAAAGAAGCAGCCAGCCAGCTCAGTGCTTGAAAATTGCTTAATATTCTTCTGGATTGAGAAAAATGTTGATTAAACTGTTGCTTCATTCTGTGTGTTCCTCCATGCTTTCATTTCAGGCATCCAAAAGATCTTACAGGCTGGGCTATACCAAGCACTGGTGATGAATAATGCAGAGCTTTAAAACCAAAGAGGTGGTTAATAGTTTTTCTGCATCTCTGCAGGCAGCATTCTTACAGAATAGCTGCTTCAAGTGGGCTGCTGTTTTCTCTGCACTTATCCAGATAAGCAGTGTGTCCTCTTCATTATATCAGAAACCTCTCTTACTTCTTTCTCAACCAGGAGAAACAGCAGATGGGGTCAGTAAATCTGTTCATCGGGTCTTTGCATCCATGCTTGGGGAAAATGAAGAGGAGGAGGATGAGGAGGAGGAGGAAGAAGAAGAAGAGGAAGAAGAAACTACTGAGCAACCTACAGCTGGAGATGTTTTTGTTTTGGAGATGGTTCTTAATCGAGAGACCAAGAAAATGATGAAAGCAAGTATTTAAACTTTCATGTAACTTCCCTGTGTCTCCTGTCCATAAATGCCACTTTGTGTGACTTTTAGCTACTTGCTGAGAAATTTGCCTGAAAATTGTTCCATGTAGGATAATCCTGCTTATGCTGGTGTTTGTTATGCTGTCTTTGGTTTTCATAAAATCACTGTAATTTAGTGTTTGAAAGCTTTTAGAAATAATGAGACCAGTTTTTCCAGTGTCAGAAAACTGTGAGCATTAGCAAGTCTTTTGGTCAGTCATTTAATATCACTAGTACTTCAAAAACTTGGTGTTAGGTGGTGTGAAGCACAACAGGATGTGTTCTGAATTTGGGCACAACTTAACCTCGGGCAGAAATAGCATCCCTTTTCCATTTAGGAGAAAAGACCTCGCAGCAAACTTCCTCGTGCCTTGAGGGGTCTGATGGGAGAGGCCAACATCAGGTTTGCTCGAGGAGAGCGTGAGGAGGCCATTCTGATGTGCATGGAAATCATTCGGCAAGGTAAGGGGGAATGGGCAAACTTCTGGGCTGTAAGGATGGGGTGAAATTTCTGTGTGCAGGAGGAGGAGTCAGTGTGGCTTCACTGAAGATGAAAATAAACAGTACAAGCAAAATCAGGGTATAAGGAGCAGAATTAAAAATAAGTTGTGCATTTCTTTTATTTTTTTGCTTATAAAAAGAAACTAGCACCCAAATTTTGCAGAGGCCTGGGCCTTGGCTTAGCTTTACAGAGTTTTCTTTTATTGTCTTTGTAGATGCAGGGTATAAGCAACAGCATGACTTGCAGTGTGGAATAATACTGTAAGTGGTTGTTGTTAGATTCAGTCAGGCTGTTAAATAATTTATAGAAAGGAATCAGAAACTTGTCTGCAAGTTTTTCCTGAATTTAAACAGCACATGCAGGTGTTTCATATAATTCTGATACCTGTTCTTTGAGAAAGGCAAGTTATTTGTTTCCAGTGTGGATTTTAAACAATAAATCTTAGTAATTCTTTTTGTCTTTTCCCAGCTCCTCTTGCTCACGAGCCATTTTCCACTCTTGCCATGATCTACGAAGACCAGGGTGATATGGAGAAGTCACTGCAGTTTGGACTGATTGCAGCTCACTTAAATCCTAGCAATACTGAGGAGTGGGTTAGACTGGCAGAAATGTCCCTGGAGCAGGACAATATTAAACAGGCTGTTTTCTGCTACACAAAAGGTAGTGTAGCAAACATTTTAATAATTTAAAATTAATACTAGGTGCTAATGGCAACAGTTTTGTTTTCTTCTCCTTTCTAGTTTGGTTTGCTTCAGGGTGCTAAGATTCTGAGACCTCTGGACTTCGAGAAAAGATTAATGAATGTGTGATATAGGATGTGCTTGCAAAAACCTCGTGCATGTTCGTTAGCATGAATCAAGGAAATGAATGTGAAATCCACTGTTGCCTTTTCCTAAGCTCCTCATATGCTGCTGCCTCTGTAGCTCTGAAGTACGACCCGACCAACGTGCGCTACCTGTGGGAGAGATCCAGCCTGTACGAGCAGCTGGGGGAGCACAAGGTGGCCATGGACGGCTACCGGCGCATCCTCAACCTCCTGGCTCCCTCCG
The DNA here is from genome assembly GCA_026261815.1 of Monarcha castaneiventris obscurior. Lineage (NCBI taxonomy): Eukaryota > Metazoa > Chordata > Aves > Passeriformes > Monarchidae > Monarcha > Monarcha castaneiventris. The sequence continues at coordinate 6,199,953 of JAMPIT010000879.1, forward strand.
ACGGCGAGCGCTTCATGCAGCTGGCCCGGGACATGGCCAAGTGAGTGGGGCTTGCAAACCCTGCGATTTGCCTTGCCAGAGGAGGGCTGGCGGTTGAACTGTGTAGCTCTCCCGCACTAGCCTTTGCTACCTTGTTAACTACTTTGTATCATTTCTTGTGGAAAGCTCTTACTGGCCTGTTTCAAAACAGTCTAAAGTTTTTTGATCTTCGAGCTTGTGAAATGTACCAAAAAATGCAAGGATGTGTATTATAACAATGTTATTAGTGAAGGTTTCTGAAACCAGTTAATGTGGTACATGATTTGTTGGAATCCAAGGCACGCCTCTGGCTGCCCTGGGGTGTCAGGAGCCCCAGCAAGGGGGTCCCAGACCCTGGCAAGAAGCCCAGAATGGCACCGGCTTTGACCTCAGCCCATGGGAAAAGTTACCAACACTGCGAGAAACATTGCAAACCATGAGAGTGTGAAAATGAGTACTGGTTTAGTATTTTACAAGGTAAAAAAGTAGATTTTAGGGTTTTTAATATGAGGACGAAGGGTTTAAGATGGAGGATTTTGGGCATTGCCCTGTTCTTCTTCTTCTTCTCCTTCTCCTCCATCTTCTCTGGTGGTGGTGGCACAAAATGATTGGTAGAATGAAAAAGAGGTAGAAATTACATGTCTAGAATAGGTGCAAATTAATTGGTATAGAATAGTAAATAATAAATCCGTTGTGAAGAATGGTTGGATCATGGAAAGGGCACAAAAAGGACGGGACAGCCCAGGACTGGGCAGTGCCCGCTCGGACTCGGCTGCATCAGATGTGCGGCCGGAGCTGAGAGCTGGCAGAGATAAGGAGAAATAAACAACCTGAAACAACATCTGCAGGCGTTTCTCATCTGTTGGGGCTCGAGGTAAAACTTCCCAGAGGTGAAGATAAAGAACCTGTATTTGTGCCCACAATGATTGATGCCTGGCTCCAGTGGGGGAGCCTATGACGAAAACTCCAGTAATATCCTAACAAATAGGGGAGGAAAAGAATTGTTAATTATTTGAAATACTTAAAAATTGTCAGTAACTGTAAGGAAAGGAAACCCCCCCTTTCTCACTGTCTTTTATAACATCCACTTGCTAATGAAAATCTTTGCTAATAAGCAAAAATAAGAGAAATGTGAAAATCCTTTTGCTTCTGTTCAAAGTACGTATTGTCAGTTATGTCAAACACCTGGTATCTCCTATCTGTGTTTTACAGGAGTTACTACGAAGCCAATGACGTGACCTCTGCTATTGAGATAGTGGAAGAGGCCTTTACCAAGCACCACAGCCTTGTGTCCATGGAGGATGTTAACATTGCAGCTGAACTGTACATCTCCTCCAAACAGTACGACAAAGCTCTGGCGGTACGAACAGTTCAGTGCATTTGGGGGTCATTTTCAGCACCTCTTTGCCCACCAGAACAGATGGTTTATGTTCCTGCAGTGCTGAAATAGGGTTCTGCTTCTATAAAGATAGAGCTCATCAGACACAGACTGCTTGCTACTAGTTCTGTAGTAATTAGCATTTAAATTAATAGCTGGATTTAATAAATTCAGGGATGATAGACTTGTATGTTGTTTGAGATTTAAAATTTTGGGATCCTTCTGCTCCTTCTCTATAGTGGTCAGAATCTTAGTAGCCAGAGACCTTCAGACTGGTTTTGTGAGTAAAACCAGCAAAGGTCATTCTCTAAGTGGAAGGTTAAAATCATGATGCTGAATGCTTTGATGGTTCAAATGCAGATTGTTGTGCTTTATCTGGCAGACTTGGGTTACAACTAATAATTTATGCATTAAGCACTAAGCATACATTCCAGAAAGACAATATATCTTGACTCTAAGGCATCAGGAATTGGAGGAGTTTACTTATCTGCTCCAAATTTGTTTATTCTCATTTTTGAGGCATATTTCCAACTGGTGTGGCTTTCAGAGGGAAGATATTGGTATTTGGCCATTGTCATACTTTCCAAGGTAGATTGAAAAGACCCTATAAGTTGGGACTTCTTGTAAACATTTTTGTTTACTGATACTAAATTACTTTGGGGTTTATTTTCCTCCTTTAGATTTTATTCAGCTCTCTCTCTGTCAGAGCACTGTATCATGAGCCTGCAAACAATTCCTCTGACCCTTTTTTGTACTTCTTCCCTCCTTAAACATCAATCAGTCAATTTTATGTAGACAGTATTTAGCTACTGGATTTATTAATAGAGTAGAACTGTAGTCACAGAACTGTTTTTTTGTTTCTTTTTGAAGGATCTACTTGGGTAGATGAATGCAGCTTTTCTTCTGATAACTTTTGTGATGTCTAAAACTGTCACATGGGCTGGTTGCTCCATTTGTGCTTTAAATCTTTGAAATGATCCATGTTACTTTTCTGTTTTAGGTTATTACAGATTTTACAGGAATTGTACTTGAAAAAAAAGTACCTGAGAAAAGTGCAACTGAGGAGAAAAAGGGTAAGTAGCTGTCAAGTTGTTACTGTGACCCTGCTGTTCATGTGATACGACTTATTTCCTTTACCTTTTCAGCTCCTGGGTATATTTTGCTGCCTTGTTGACAGGCTTTTCCCTATTGAAACTTGTGGGTGCTCTTAGTGAGTTCCATGGTGTAACCTCAGCTTGCTGTGAGAAGTTACTCTGGTGTCCACATAGCCCTGCTGATTCACTGAAGACAAGGACTGCTCTCCAGGCAACTGGAGGCCTTTTAAAGTTCTAAACTATCCTCTGAGTGTTTACATCAGAGCAGCTATTTCTACCAGCTAAATAGCTTCTAAAAAAAAAGATAAAAAGATGAGTTTAGTGGCAACTGTACTCAAGAACATCAACCTTTGACCTAAGACTAATATTGTTTGTACATCCTGCATCTGTTATCAAACATCTAACTGCAATCTAGGCATACTAGCTTGTAATTTAATGAGATAGGTTGTCTTTGAGAAACCTGCATTATGAAAGTAATTTCATCTGGAAGTATGTATTTAGGCTGTAGAATGGACACAGCACACCAACTCCATAAGCAGACAGTCTGTTTTGTGATTAAAGTGGTTGTTTCAGCAATCTGACCCAAACCCAATACAGGTATAAGATATTTCTGTTGGCTTTTTGCTTTGGTTGACCAGGTGAAAATACAGTTGATTTATGAACAACTGACCTGATGGAGACTTTCAGTAGATCATTTATAAGAAATGAAACTATGATGAGTCTAGGAATTAGAACACACCGTTTCCAAGTTATCTCCTGTGAGCAACTGGTTAAGAGAAAGCTTCTAAATTAGAGTTTGGTTCTCCACTCTCTGTTGCTTTGTACCTTTTGTAACTTTTATAACTGCTTCCTGCTCTGCTGTCTTTAAAAAAAATACCAAAACAAAACAACACAAAAGACCCGCAAACCAAAACAAGAAAAACTCAGTCCACTTTTCAGAGTAAGCTGCCAGTCAATTATGGATTCAAAAGCAAGTAACTGTTGGCTTAGCTGGTGCTACTGGTTAATCTGATAATCTTTTAAAAAAGATACAGGTGCAGCAGTAGAAACTCAGGAAAGCCAGGAGGCAGTGACTGACGACCAAAGTCATTCAGCTGCTGAATCCAGTGCTCCAGGTAAGTAATTTAATTTTTTTATTTCATACAAGTCTATGAACTGATCATATGCTTAGGAACCAGCTTGCAGTCATATAACAGCTGGGAGATTTGTAACAGCACAGAAACAGAGCTTCATCCAGAAAAGGATTCTTCTGTACTTTGCTTTTTTCCCTTACTCAGAACTTCCTTCTAACTCAGCCAGACACTTTTCATTTTGTAAAAATGTATCAGTAGGTGAATAGTTACCCTTGTGCTGGGTATTACAGTGTTCAGAGAATGACGAATTAGTCTGCATGTTGTGATTTGCAGTAATGGGATGTAGGAGGTAAAAGGGAAAGCTTAGGTTGGAAATCACAGTTTTCTCAGGTTTTAGCAATCTGAATGTCTGGTGTAAGCACTGAGTGAAGGAGATCTTAAACAGGAATTAAGGAGATATCATGACTGTGTGTGAAGAACCTATGATAATGGAATTCTGGTGTGTGACCTTTTTTTGCTGGTATTGTCATGGATAACTACAGTGCCTCATGTTTGTTACCTGTTGTGTGAAGTTCTGTAGGTGATGTGTTTAACAATGTGCTCAGGCAGTGCCTGGTACACAGGACTTGGCTTAGCAAGAACAAGAGCCTTGATACAGGGCATTTCCTTCAAAAAAAAACAAGGAGAAGAGGGAACAGGTGCATAAATTGTTAAAGGAAAGCTTTATTAAGCAAGTACCTCTTAAGTAGGCAAAGGGTCTAAGCACATCCTGTGGGGTTCTGCTGTTGAAGTCGATGCAGACTGACAGCACTTGGTACCTCATGTGGAATTAATTGTTAGTCTCAGAGTCAGCAGGAAGATGTTGCTCCAACTCTTGGAAAAGATAGAGGAGGAGAAAAAGAAGGGGAGACAAACACTTGCTGGAATTGATGAGTATTTTCTTCAGTGGAACGGAACATGGCCTGGAGGGGGTGTGGTGCTTGTGAAGTGCTTGTTAAAGCCTCTGGGTTCAGAAGGAAATTCTTTATCTTGTCACAGCTGTGGAGAAGGTCAGCTGCTGCATACCTGAGGGTGTTCCCATAGACATCACGGTCAAGCTGATGGTGTGCTTGATTCACTTGAACATCCTGGAGCCACTCAGTGTAAGTGGAAGCCAACTCAGAAGGGGACAATGTTCTAAGAAATTACAAAAGCAAGGAATTGTTCCTGTTTTCATAGACTGAGGTGGTTGAGGGAGGTGCAGAGATTCTTTTTGCTTCTCTCTCATGCCAAGAGAGAAACCCCACTGGCCTGTAATAGCAGAAGAAATATCTTTGTCCTTAGAAATTATGCCTCCAGTGGAATTATTACTAAAGCACAGTAAGTCACGGCCTGTGTGCTGTGACAGGCCCAGGACCACGTTGCAAAGTTGTTGAACACTAAGGAACACATTTTCACTTTGTTTGAAAGCCACAGTAAATCTGAAGACTGTTCTTTCATAAAGGACACTCCTCACTGATGGACACTTTATCCCACTGGATGTGTGGAACATCTAGAATAGGAAAATGTGGCTTTTTCAGGAATTCTGAATTTCAGATCTTTCATTTTTCACTTCTAAACTAACATTTAAATAAAGGAAGTACTGTTCAGAATACAAATAGAATAAAAATCATTGGATAAAAATGTAAGCTTCCTATAACTATGCCTTAAAGAAATGTTCTCAATGATTATTTGTGCTTTAAGTGTTTGTATGGTTTTTTTTAAAGCCTCTTTTGACTACTCTGGTGGAGCAAAATCCAGAAGAAATGGGTGACTTGTATTTGGATGTCGCAGAGGCATTTTTGGATGTTGGAGAGTACAACTCAGCACTGCCTCTGCTGAGTTCCCTTGTCTGTTCAGAGCGATACAACCTGGCTGTCGTGTGGCTGCGGCACGCGGGTGAGGAGGGGCAGGGCTGCTGAGCAGGGGGGACTGAGAGATGGTGATACAATGCTGAGCATATCCACTGACCTTTATTCAAGATCACAGGAGTTTTAGATTGACTGGTTGAATGATAATTGGTATTTGCAGAACTATAATTGAAGTTTATCATGACAATTCTGTCAAGCATAGCATTTTTTTGGTCTTCATATACACCAAAATTTACGTCAGCTAAAAGTGCTTTATGTTCATATAAGTGAAGCAGCATCTCTTCTGCATTTCATCCTGTATCAACTGATGATGTTTGGAGTGAAACTGTGGATACATCAGTGCATATATCTCAATAGTTTCACTTAAACATACATGTTTTGGATGGTTTTACTAAAAAGGTATGTTAACTTATTTGCAAACTTTGAAATCTTCTTTTTCTGCCACTTAAGTGTGTTGTATTGCTTATGGTATTTCTAGAGTGCTTGAAGGCTTTGGGACACATGGAGCGTGCTGCAGAGAGCTATGCCAAGGTTGTTGATCTTGCTCCTTTGCATCTTGATGCAAGAATCTCACTTTCAACACTTCAGCAACAGCTGGGCCGACCTGAGAAAGCTCTGGAGGCTCTGGAACCAATGTATGACCCAGATACACTGGCTCAAGATGCTAATGCTGCACAGCAGGTGGGTAAAGTGTTCTGTGCTTCCATTTAGGATGTATTATCCTGCCAAACTGTGCTAGTAGTCCAAGATGTCTGCATAGGACCAGGGACTCAGACTTATTTCCCCATGGTGAGCTGGCAGTGACTGATTCATTTCAGCATCAGGGACATGTCCTCCTGCCTTTCTCCGTGAGCAGTCCCTCAGCATTTCCCCTGTCCCACCTGATAACTTCTGTGCAATGCACGAGCTTTTGGCCACCCAGAGTCAGTTGTGACACCACTCACTCTACAGCAAGTTGATCAGCAGTTGCTTCATGTGAGCTACATGGTTTGGCCTCTATTGATTGTAAGCAGAGCTTCTGAATCCCCTCTCTAAAAGCACCTTCACCATAGGTGAGAGTCATGCCAAATTTCTCTGAAATTGGAGAATTTGGAACAGTAACTCCTGAGAGCAGTTAGGGAGAGCTTACCTGCTGCTACAGATTCTTACAGCTTTCTGGAAGCTTTTACAATCCTATTAGTACTGAGTCAAAATTGTTTGTTTTGTAAACTCACTCTCTGTGGAAGGGAATAATACGAATAATAATGTTCACTGTTGTCCAGGAATTAAAGCTGCTCCTCCATCGCTCGACGCTGCTGTATTCCCAAGGCAAAATGTATGGTTACATTGACACATTGCTCACAATGCTGGCAATGCTGCTGAAGGTAAGCCACTCTTTCCAGCTGCACTGTAAACAATTGGACAGCTGTCACTTGGGTCAAGACAAACAACAAATAAACTCAGGAGGAAAGCTAGTGGGCTTTCATATGTAAATGGTTTCATAATTTTGTCAGCTAGTAATCTTGCAGGTAGCCTGCAATACTGGTGTTCCTGCCTGTAGTGTTCAGAACAGAGGATTATTTGTGTGTAAAATTATTGATACAGTGACTTCAACTCCCTGTTCTCAGTGTGCTTACAGCCCACTGAATTCTAAAACTGCTTCATGCCTTTTTAGCGCTCAGCACAGAGCTTTTTTGAGGTGTTGATACTGGCTTCTATTTCAACAATTTTCTTTTTAATTTCCTTTTTTTTTATTATTTTCTTGTGATAGAATGGCAAAATAAGAATTTGTTTAGCCAGTTAATACAGTGGTGGTGGTTTTGTGTTAATTGTTTTTTGTTTCTTTTTAAATAGGGAGTGAATGAGGGAACTATTTAGACCTCCATTTTATCTACCTGCTCAGCACCTTGACTGTTTTATTTCATACTGGTTGAATAGCTGACTATCCACATACCTCTGAAACTGATAGAGAAAGGCATTGTTCTTCTTATACCTCTATACAAGGAGTCTTGATTTCAGTATACCCAGGGATGTTCCAATCCCAGGAGAAATCTTTTTAAGTAGCTTAAAGGGTTTGTATCTTGCTTTTGCTTAGCCCAGTTTGCACTGGAGCATGAGACAATGCAGAGATGATATTCCTGTTGGGAATGTTCTCTCTCATGACCTTGCTGTATGGTGGTGTCAATTTGGGATGCAATGTGAGCAAGATGGATTGGCCGTAAAGCTGCCTTTGTCATAGGATGTTATATTGTAATCTGAAATGCTGCCCTTAAATTTGTTTCTAGGTAGCAATGAGCAGAGCTCAGGTGTGTTTGATATCTAGTTCCAAATCTGGAGAGAGACACCTCTATCTTATAAAGGTGTCAAGGGATAAAATTTCTGACAATGATGACCAAGAGACAGCAAATTGCGATGCGAAAGGTAACAAATCACAGATCGTTTATTAAAAACAAAGCAACAAGGTGAACTCCATAGTTCTGAAAAATGATACAAATATTACTATTTTGCATGCTAAATCCATGCAGTTCATGTTAACATTGCTTTATTTCTAGGGCAAAGAAGGCAGCAAAAGTGAAGATAATGTATCTTAAGGGAACAGTCCCCATTCAGAGAGAAATAGGAAGATAACAGAATAATTCATATTGAGAAGGGCTTCTAGAGGTTTTGTGGGCCAACATTCTTCTCAGGGCAAATATCATACACTGAAATCTAGAACATAATACAAATACATTTTAAAAGTGGTGTGATTTTTTTTTTTAGCTGGCCCAGGCTTGGTTGAGTCAGACTACCTGTTCTTAAGTGCTGCTTGATAAATTAGGGAGAGTAACTCCATTGCATTCATGTGTTTACAGCTTGAACTGGGTGTATTGTTTGCCCTTTGTTCCCACATTGTGAGTGTTTTTTGCTGGAGTTCTACAAACTGCCCTTGAACTGAGAAAAAGTAAATACTTCATATTAGCTGTTAGTGCTACAACGTCTTTGAAAATATCAGTTTGATGTATGCATCTATTTTGTAAAAATTTATATTTCTTGTTCTAATTTTTCCCAACTTTCTGGCTCCAATATTTTTAGCAATTTTTGCTGTTCTCACAAGTGTTCTGACAAAAGATGACTGGTGGAACCTCCTCCTGAAGGCTATTTATGCCTTGTGTGACCTCTCCCGGTACAAGGAGGCAGAGCTACTTGTGGATTCCTCACTGGAATATTACTCGTTCTATGAGGATAGACAAAAGCGCAAGGAGCTGGAGTACTTTGGGCTCTCTGCTGCAATTCTGGACAAGAACTTCAGAAAAGCTTACAACTATATCAGGTGGGCTACTGAGAGGGCAGAGCAGTCTGTGCTGTAATTGCCTCCACTGAGGCTGTAGTCATACTTCTGACAATACTGTTGTAGGAGGGAGGCTGATGCTTTTCAGCCTTGGCTAAAAGAGAGAAACTGAAGGAGCTTTCCGATAGCCTCACATTCCAGAAATGCACAATGCAATAGGTGGGTTGGTTTGGCCAGAACCATTGGTTCTGTTTTTCACTCTCATCTTTGCCTCAGTCACTGACCTTCTCTTTGAGTGTCTGTTCTTTGTAATCTTCCCTGAACTGCTGAGATTTTATTGAAGATACAGTATTTACTACATAGCATTGTACTAATTCCTGGCGTACTTCTCATTCTGTAGAATCATGGTGATGGAAAACGTGAATAAGCCCCAGCTGTGGAACATCTTCAATCAAGTCACCATGCAGTCTCAGGATGTCCGTCACCATCGCTTTTGTCTGCGCCTGATGCTGAAAAACCCTGACAATCACGTGCTGTGTGTCCTCAACGGGCACAACGCCTTCGTGTCTGGCAGCTTCAAGCATGCTCTTGGTAGTATCTTTCATGTTCTAATAGCAACAAATAGAACAAGTGAAAGTTTATAAAAAGAGAAAGATTTTTTTTTTTTTTCATCAGAAAATTATAGGTTCACAATGCTAGTCTGGTGCTTTAATTATTCTGTACAGAAATCAGAGCATTGCTGAAGAGTTTTGCTAATAAAAATTAAGCTGGCACGTTTCAAGTTTAGCACACATTGCAAATATAACTAACTTGCAAAGATAATTGGAGGCTAATGATGATAATAAGGATAGAACCAGCCCAATTTAAACAGCAAATACAGCTGGTTGCATGTTTTAAGCAGGCTTTTAAAGTAAACCTACAGCTTTCAGTCAAGCCCTCCAAATGTAACATTTAAATCCCAGCAAGGACCATGTGTGCCTTCTGTGTCTGATTGTTTTCTGCTTCCATTTTTGCATCACAATCTGCATTTTTCCTTCAGAATCCAGGGGGTACTGAAAATACACAATTTTCTTCCCTGTTTTTTTCCTGTGTATTTTGATGTAGGTATATTAGACTGTTTCTTTTCTTAGTTCACACTTCCAATTCAAAGATTTCTTTCTTGCCCTTAAATTCTTAAGGAATGCTTTTCACAACCAACATCTTGATTCACTGATTTGCTTTTAGGTCAGTATGTGCAAGCGTTCCGTGCAAACCCAGATGAACCTTTGTACAGTCTCTGTATTGGCCTGACTTTCATCCACATGGCCTCTCAGAAATATGTGCTGAAAAGGCATGCTCTTCTAGTACAGGTGAGGCAGTGTGATTATTGTTACCCACAGTGTTTCCTGGCTTTGTATCTTGCAGATGGTTATGACTACAACACGCTCTGTTTAAATAATTTTTCATAATTAAGATAGCATTTCAAAAGAGGGAAGTGGCAAAACATGAGCACAGAGGAATGTGCTTTTGAGCTATAGTTACACCATCTGAACCTCCTCTCCTTATGGGTAAAGGTAGCTTGTTACTCACATTGATGTTAACAGCTGCCAGCTGTTTGTGAAAATATTACTGATTTCTTGGTGCCTGTAATCTGGATTTTCTTTGAAATTTTTCTTGGCCTGCCTTGCTGTAGAGTGGAATCCATGCCATGTGCCCTTTGTAGATATGCCTCATAAACTGCATTGTTGAAGCAAATTTTACAGGCTTAGAAAGTGTTTTTTTCCCCTGTCTTCCTTTTCCACTTTTAGGTGCCTCTTACAGCTCCCTTTGTAAAGATCTTGTGAGCTCCAATTTAGGCTACCCTCAAATTTTCAGCTTCCTTTTTTGCATTTTTGTTTTTACCTGCAAGATCCAGTTGCAAACCACAGACTGAGTATTCCCAGACAGAATCTTGAAAGTAATTTCCACCAAATATTTTCATTAACTTGTAATACTTTTTAATTCCTGTAGCTGCTTGAGCTCAGAGTCAGCACAATATGGTGAGGATCCTGAGCTCTTGTGACTACTGAAATTGCTGAAAGACTGAAGCTTGCACTGATCTTGACAAAAGCTACAGGTCCCCAACTACTCTAATACAAAACCATTTATGACAGTGTCCAACTTCAAGACATTTTGAACTTGGAAACTTCGGCCTAATTTCTAGTATTTTTATCCACTTTTTTTTCTGTAACCAGGCTGCCTTTCTTAAAGGGGCTGCCCTGTTCTCCTTTTCTAACATACTTGAACAATGTCCTATTTATGTTACCCCCTGGCAATACAGTTCCCTGCTCTCTCTCTTCTTATTTCCTGCTTACTATACTCAGTGATTTTACATCATTTCTTGCTGCTATGGTAGTTAATTAGTAATTCAACCACAGTGACCTACTGGTGACCCAAATTATGATCATTAGCTGCTTGTGTCTGAACTAATTCCTCCTATTGAAGGAGGTACCTTCTCTGATGACCAACGTGGTCCCTAGAAAAAAGGTCCTCTATTTACAACAGAATCATCCCACTCCAAAGTGGTAACAAAACAAAATACACGGGAGGGGAGGAAAAAGCTGTGTGTTTGATTCCTCTTGCAGGGATTCTCCTTCCTCCACCGCTACTTGGACCTGCGCGGACCCTGCCAGGAGTCTTTCTACAACCTCGGCCGGGGCCTGCACCAGCTGGGGCTGCTGCACCTGGCCATCCACTACTACCAGAGAGTACTTGAACTCCCTCCCCTCACCTTAGAGGTACTGTAACTTTGTAAGTGATGGACAGAGAGTAAAGTCAGCTAAATGTGAAGAATTTCTTAGTCATAGTGACATTTTACACATAAAATCTGTGTAGTTGCATCTCCTTCAATTTCTGTTTTCGTTCCTTATCATTGGAAGCCCAGATCCCATTGTCACCTGATAATATATTTAAGCATGTGTTAAGTTCAAAGGTTTATGAATTTTGAAGGATTTCCTCAGGCTGAAGCAGCAGCAAAAAGGATTGCTAAACAACTTTACCTGATTAAGTAGCTGACTTTTCTATATATTACATGCACTAAATTATAACTGGAAGTTTTGTATACTCACCCATGCTACAAAACAGCATGCCGGAGCAAGATGGACCAGTATTAGGAATGTCTAATTGCATCTGAGCCATGGTTGAATTCTAATTGATCTGTATTGAATCCTAATTGACACGTCATACATTTAGAAGTCTGGTCTGAGAGAAAGTTTTTGCCTAGCTGTGGCATGGGTAGGTAGGAAGTGTGTTTAGAAAATGGGCAGGGTTGGTAAAATAAGAGCTGTGTTAGTCAGCCCTGGGAGTTCTGAGCAGCAGTCTTGTGATCATGTAAAAGGTGCAGGCAGTATTCACATTCTGGTTGGAGAAACAAGTACTTTCCATGCAAAGACAAATTAAGGTAGTAGTTTCCTGGGTTTATTAGTTGGCTATTTAACTAACAGCTAATGTTTTGAGTGTATAAACTTATAACTTTGGTGATTAACAACATGAACTCCTTAAAGAGGGAGAGCACAAGTAATACTTGTTCTGTTTCCATACAGCTGAAAGCCTTTCTTAGCCATGAAGATGTCATTCGATTCCACTGTAATGGCTACTCATGTTTCAGTTTTATGCTGGTTTTGCATATTGATAACTTTTTTTAATAATTGTTTTTACAGGGAATAGAAACTGATCAGACAGACCTGAGAAGAGATACTGCCTTTAACTTGTCACTCATTTACCAGAGCAGTGGGAACACCAGAATGGCTCAGAAGATGTTGTATACCTATGCAGTTGTGTGACGAGGTTTGTGCAGGTGGAATTGATACCCTTTGGATTGACCTTTGCATCATGCAGTGCTGGGGAAGCTGGTTTTAAGTACAGCTTTTTCTGCAGACACTCAGAGACGTGGCTGGTGCTGTATCGTGGCTTTGTGGACTTCTGCCATTTGCACTGTGCCACGTGTGGGTGGGAGCTGGGCATTCTGAGCACACCCCTGACATACTCACGAGTGGCTGCTTTTAGCTCTTCTCCTTTGGTGCACTGCTCTCTAAACTGATATTCAGTCTTGTATATAGAATCAAACAGTGAAAACTGAGCCCAGTGTGCTTTGCTGAGGGCTTTTGGCAGGGGAAATGTACAATGTGCAGTGTTTCAACTAATTACCAGTGAGGTTGCTGAAGAGGCCATATGCACTGGTGATGAGGGTTTTTTAATGTGCAGCATTAAGTTACAATAATATAGAACCATCCTAGAGGATGAAGAATTCAGAATTTCAAGATCTTTAAAATACTCAGAACTTTCTAGGAGTTCAAATTCCTAGCAGTTTCTGTATTTGAAGGGGATTGATCTTTATTTTACTGAAATCAATGTGACTTATGTTCTTTTTCTGAACTTGTTAATAAAAATTCTGAGGTTAATGATGTTTACTTATTCTCAGCTAACATATATCCTACTGAATAGGACAAACCTAAAGCCATATGGCATACACCTAACTTTCAGCAGCACAATTTAATGAAGCTCAGGTGTGTTTAGCTTTGCTGGTGTGCTCAGCCAACCCTGTTGTCCTCAGAACAGCCATTTGCCTCAAGGGAGAGAGGCTCTTGAATTAGTCTGGAATCCTATCATATAAGTTACAGTTTAGGGCCAAATTTCTGGAGGAGCAGAATGAGACAATTCCAGAGTGTCCTTGGGTTACCCCTGGGCTCCAGAGGCACGCAAGGCTTTTTCTCCCTACTATGCAAAACCAGTATCACAAAGAACACGTATCGGTCCCACAGACCCAGCAGTGCCATGGATCACAGGAGGTGGTGAACAGCTCTGCTGAAGCAGGTCAGAGTGCAACACCACCTGTCCTGAAGCCAGGCTGTACTGACACGACATGGAAGAGTAGGCCATGATGAAGATGAGCTGATCTTTGGTCTTGAAAACTGTCCATGTTGTAATCATCTTCAGCATGTTATGACGTAAGCTCCTGCTCTGACTACTCTTTCCCCAGTCTGTTGTTCCACAGTAGGATAGGTTGAATGAATTCCACTAATTCTTACGAAGGTAAGGTGATGTGTGGTGTAACATCACACACCTAATGAGTTCCTTCTGTGCTTCTAAAATAGCCCAAGGCTTATGTTCTCTCGTGACCCAGCTATCATCTCCCATTATAAGCAGCCAGTCCTGCCAGTTCCTCCCTGCCCCAGTCACGTCAGCATCCAGCCACAGGCACATGACTCTGTCTTCAGTAATTCACCTGAACCCTCTGCAAACCAGTGTTTGTTTTGATAGCACCTGCCAGGCCTTAGTTCTAAAGCTGGTGAAAGAGAAGGGATGAAAGCAAACATGTAGCATATCAACAGTGTACTGTTTACAGTGATTATAAACAAAGAATAATTGTTTTGTTATAAATAGTAGTTTTAATATCAGCCTCATAATGCAAAGAACCTGAGTCAAAAAAACAACATAAGAGGTCTGAGTTAATGCAAATCAGATGTTAGGGTGTAAACAAGAATTCCTAGGTTCCCTATAGATGGGTGCCCTGTGATCACCTTTTATCTGCAGGTGGCCTCAGCAATTCCCACCTGTTTACTTGATCTGACAGTTAAAGTGCCAGATTCTCCCACACCTGGGTGCTAGCAGGGAGTCTCCTGGCAGCAGGGGATGCTCTCCCAGGGCTGGGAATCTCCCAGTCAGATGAGCTCATTTCCTGCACAGCTCACGTGGGCCTCTCCAGGGGTGAGCTGGAGGTCTGGTCTTTGCCCTGTGTGTCCAGGAAGGTAGGAGGGGGAGGCTCCTTGCTTTTTCTCCTGGGAGAAGATGTGCTGTTTTATGAAGTTGGTGACTCTTTGGGAAATCTTTGTCATTACTGAAGAAGAGATGAAGTTTTAGCAGTTTAACACTGACATCTCTAAAAAGCTAATTACACGGCTGTACAAGGACTAATTATGGAGAAGGCTGACAAACCTACCCAAAGAAGGTAAGCATGGCTTTCAGAAGGGTGTCTGTAAAGGGCATGGACGAGGAAAGCTCCACTGACACGGAGCTGAATGCAGAGGAAAATAGATTAGCTGTTAGCTTTCAGATGAGTGTTTGCTTGATGAACATCAACCAAGCATTAAGTGTGTACAAAACATCTTTTCTAAGAACAGAACAGTCCCTTGAAGTTCTCCTGTACCTGTAATATTCTCTGCTGCTTCAGTATGTCTTTTGGCAAAAGGGCAGGAAACAAACTAAATCTGAAGAAGGGGTCTGCTCTCCACCCCTGTGTGTAAGGAACTACAAAAGAAAGTCTAGAAAACTGAAATCCTGACTGATAACAGCCTGCAAAATACCACTCAGGTCGTTTTTCTTTGCTTCCCACTTTGAAATGAATGTGCTTGCTTTTTTTACCTCCTTTTTTGGAGCTGCTCTCTTCTTGGCTCGTGGTTTTTCAGAACTTGTAGCTGCAGGCTGTCAAACTTAGATGTGAGCCACTGGTGAGTTGTTGCTTCCATGCCAGCTGTGATGTAGGCAAGATGGTGTAATTAGAACTGCAGAGAGAACAGTGAATGTGTGCTGTGCTCCACATTTGAGCTCTGTGCAAGAGGGGCAGGAACAGCACTCCCTTCACATCTTTCTCCTGTACATAGGGGTAGGAGCTCTGTGAAGCCCTCTTGCTTTGCTGTGAAAAGGAGTTGCCCCTCTCTTAGAGGGGTGGTGAAGTCAGCATAGGTCTCCAACACAGCATAAAATACAGAGGCATAGGAAAGGGGGAAAACAGATGCTGAGTCCCACAAACTCCTGAGAAAATGAGGGCAGATTAACTTCACCTGACAAGTGCTATAGAAATACTCTTCTGCTATTAGGATCTCTTTCAAATCATAGAAAAATACTTGGGCTGATAAAGCAGCAAGTAAGGCCTGAGGCTGGGACACCTTTATTACTTTTTTTAAAAAATTTTACTTTGTGTTGGTTAAGACTCTATAAACATCTAATCCCTTAGATTTTCACACCAAACTACTACAGTAATCCATGCAAGCTGTAATAATTTGGATATTGTGGTACAACAGTGCAAGGACAAGGTGATGCAAGGACAAATGATTCTTGGGGCAGGGGGTGTGGTGGGTGGTTTTGCATGATGTCACATACAGTGACACAAGAGCAGCACAGGAGGGAATTTACTTGGCCACAACACTTCTGTTTGGTTGGATAAGACAGATACCCTGAGCATGATAAAAATAATAGGCTCTGGGGGACAAAATCCCTTTTTACAAACCCCATTAAATTGAAGTGTTTCACAGAAAAGGATGAAAACATTTTCTTTTAAAGTGTGATAAATGCCACTTAGTTTCACTTAGTTGAAAAGGCCACGTGCACCTCACTCTTCACCAGAGGATTATAGCTGAGATTCAAAGGGTTACTTGGTGCATATGCTGAGTTAATATCTTGTCACCCAGCTTTTGCATTTCAGTCTTAAGAAAAGAGATGTCACAAAATAGCTCAGCTTGCTTTTAGTGCAGAAACAGAACAGCATTAAGTGGAATGATGCCTTAGGTTTTAAGTTTTATATTTTTCAAATCCTCTACAGCCTAGTGTGTAACTCTGAAGTTTCATGTGGCCTGTTAACTTCTGCTCTCTCATGCTGGATAGGCATAACAAAGCCTTTCTAGGTTTGCTCTTCAAGGACACCTTGATTGTCCCAGGCCCCAGAATGTATAAACTAAAAGCCTTTGAAGAGGAGGGCAAATCTGGGGTAATTACATCATTAACAGAAGTGATAATTGGAGAATTAACCCTGATATGCAAATGGACCAAACTTGTAAAAGTGTGAAGAACCCGTGACCCATCGGCCAGCTTGGGTGGAGCCCCTCATAGGCTTTACACTCCCAAGGTGTACCGTTAAAGGCCCTTCAAATAAATACCTACTTTTATTCTCTTAATCTTGTCTAGCCTCTGTTTTTAGGTAGCCACTTCAAGGCATCAGGAAGACAGAAGGAAAGTGACAATGTCTCTTTACCCAGAGCAACTGTTTTCTTTTCTCTGAGCCTCATAGCAGAAGCAGGAATCATTTCTAATTTATCCTTCCATAGAAATAATTCCAAGATAACAATTCATTTAGATTTAATCTAAGCAGGATGTCTTGGTCACTTCCTACTGTCACTACCATCAGGACTATTGCATAAATGCAGCTTTCTTGCTCTCTTATCATCACTACACATTCTGTGCTGATTGAAGAAAGGTGGAGCACTTTCCACCACTGTCCCAAATTCTGTGACATAGGTCACCATGAAGTGAAGCTTTACTTTCTGCTTATTTTTCATTACCACCCCAGCGTGTCTCTCTCCTTATTAATTAGTCAATTTTTAACAAAGTTTTGTGTGTTTTCAATCTTTCAACCAATTTTTACTCATCTATTTTGTTTTAATGCCCCCTGGTGGCTCTTACCCATTCTGCTATTTTCACACGTCAAGTAAATTAATTATCCTAAATCCTAGAGATGCTGCATCAGCAGCATCTTGACTCCCAGAGGCAACATGAGCAGAACTGAAGACGATTTTGATACAGAACTCTCTTATTATGTATTTGACACTACACAAATAAGTAGAGAAAACAAATAAGCACTTCCCTCCAAATGATGTACCAAAGAGCTCAGGTTAAATAACCTTATCTTAGATTAATAAAAACCAAGTTTCCCCTTTGAGGTGCAAAATAGGATGCTGGGAGGTACCTGTAGTTTTCCTTTGTCACAGGTCAGTTTATTCTTGCTGTCAGACAGCTCTGCTAGCACCAGTTGCACCTGCTGCTGGACACACTGGGGGAAAAGGAGCAGAAGTCACCACCTTGTAGGTAAACAAAGCAAAAAGCAACATAAAAAAAAAAGGTTCTTGGTATATAAATTGCTTCAGGTATAAATTTTCAATTATATGAAACACTAAAACAGATTTTAAAAAACAAAATATCCAAATGGCATCAATTCCTCCAAGACCAGTTTAATTTTAGGAGCAGCTGCCCAAATTAGTACAATTGTCCAGATGGCCACAAGAAGGCCACTGTCCTAGAAGCACAGCCAACAGAAATGGAGAGATGAAAGAAACCTTTGACAACAGGGAACAGAGAAGCAAAAAATAAGTGGAAGAACAAGGCATGGACAGAATTAAAATAACTTAGACAGTAAAGAATACCAAAAGAAGCGTGACATTTTTAATGTTCTGAATGCTCTATTGATTTATATTCTTTATCTGAAGGAATATGACAAAGGAGTTCTGTGTCAAGCAGAAAAAAGGTAACGGTATGTTATAGACTAACTACTGTAGAAATGAAGCTTTGATTATCAAATGACACCCATTTAAAAGATGTTTCAGCTAATTTGTTTTAGCAGAGTGATTTTAGGACCTTATCAGCAGCTAAGTGTTTCTTTGGATCTTCAGTATATGAGACTGGTTATCACATCCAGCACTGTAAATACAAAATGGTAAAAGCATTGGTAGCACAGTATTACTAAGCTTTTACTCAACTTTTCTGGAACCTGTCAAGTATCGTGATCTAGGTGACTGAGACTAGTGAGAAATAATGGAATGGGAATGAGTTAAAAACAGGAATGTGGTGCCAAGTGCAAATGAAGACAGAAGTGATAAACCCCCTCCTCTACTACCTGCAGGCTTTGCACTCAGTTCCTTTTCTGTCTGTAGCCAGAACAACACTCTCTAAGTGACACGTGTGGTTCAGCAGTGTCACATGGTTGTTTCCATAGTGCATTTTCACAAACAGTTGCTACCCTGGCCTGCACAGGGCTAATGGCTGGGTGGAAGCAGGTATTTCTGGGATCCCTGAGTGGAAATCTTGCTCCAGGTGCCCCTGCCTTGTCCCGGGCAGGGGTGGAGGGGGGAGGTTGGACTAGGTGATCTCCAGAGATCCCTTCCAGCTGTGACTCTGACCGACTCCGTGCGCTCCTGCCCCGCAGCGCCCTGCAGCAGCTACGGCTGAGGCAGGGCCCACGGCGGCCACCACAGAGCATTGCTCCTGCTGGCTTACCCCTCACACAATCACGGCATATTCTGAGTTGGAGGGGACCCACAGGGATCATCGAGTCCAACTCTTAGCCCTGCACAGGACACCCCAAGAATCACACCCTGCGCCCCAGAGCAGAGTCCTTGAGCCCCGTCAGGCTTGGTGCTTTGACAGCTTCCCTGGGGAGCCTGTTCCAGTGCCCAACCACGCTCTGGGTGAAGAACCTTTTTCTAACCTCCAGCCTAAACCTCCACTGATTCAGCTTCAGGCCATCCCCTCGGGTCCTGTCACTGGTCACTACAGAGAAGAGAGCAGTGCCTGCCCCTCCTCTTCCCCTCACGAGGAAGTTGTAATTGCAATGGGCTCTCCCCTCAGCCTCCCCTTCTCCAGGCTGAGCACACCAAGTGCCCTCAGACGCTCCTCATACGGCTTCCCCTCAAGGCCCTTCACCATCCTCGTGCCGCTCCTTTGGATGCTCTCTAACATCTTAGTGCCTTTCTTTAATATTGTGGCACCCAACAATGGGCACAGGAGCCAAGATGAGGCCGCAGCAGAGCCGAGCGGGACAATCCCCTCCGCGGGCGGCCGGCCATGCTCTGTTTCATCCCCGGCTGCCGCCCCGGGGCCGGGCCCGCCCAGCCCGCGGCACGCCATGAGGGAGCTGAGGGGGGAGCTGGGCTGGCTCCGGAGCCCCTCAGCAGGGCTGGGTAAAGGAGCTGGCACCTCAGCCTGGTGTTTAGGTGGCTCTCGCAGTGCAGCGTTTCACAGCAGAACTCAGAGGTTTAATGCCGGCCCGCGGCGTGTGGGGATTCCACCTCCCCGGGGGGCTGCGCCACAGGAGCGTTCTGAGCTTCAGGCTAAGGGTTATTTTCACGCGTGATGAATTTAGTGCATATCAGATGATGTGCAAGAGGGAATGGCTTGAAGCTGGAGCACAGTAAGTTTAGATTGACTACTAGGAAGAAAACTACACCGTGAGGGTGGTGAGGGATGAGGCTCTGGCAGAGGTTGCCCAGAGAGACTGTGGATGCCACATCTCTGGAAGTGTTCAAGGCCAGGCTGGATAGGGCTTTGAACAACTTGTTTTAGTGCAAGGTGTCCCTGCCTGCAGGGGGTTGGAATGAGATGATCCTTAATGTCCTTTCCAAACCAACCCGTTCTATGTTCAGTTTGGGCCCTAAGCAAGCGTAGTGTTTTATATTTGTAGCCGTATGTTTTGCAGTCATTTAATACAGATACACAGATCAGCAATCATACTGTGTTACACTGTCTCCACTGTGCGTCTGAGGTGTGGGACTTTTAAAAATGTACCCCTCTTGCTACTGAATTTCTTTTTTATGCAGAGAGGGAAGCTGATTTTGTAGCATCCTCGTTAGAACATACAGCTGTGAAACTGGGAAATCTGTCTGAAGTAGCACCAACCAGTAATGCTACAACCATTAAGCATTAGGTGTTCTGGGGACTCAAGCAAAGGTGTTTAAGATGTTTGTCCTAGAGACTGAGAGCCTCCTTTTCACTTTTGGCAGCACATATGGCTTCTGAGGGAAATCTATGTGTGACTCAACTCCTCCCATGCATTGGACAGGGACCATGAGCAACTAACTCCCAGCTGAGGATTTTGCTCAGGATCAGCATGCAGTGTGACATCATCAAAGTACCATTCAGGGACCCATCACTTGTCCCCATCACTTGTTCCTGAAGCTTCTAATATGTTGAGGTAATACTCTGGACAAAAGATATGTTTGGGGTGAACTGTTTTGTAGGGCATGTTGCGATGATGTTGTGAAATATGTATCTCAAATGAAAAAGTAGATTTTTAGAAAAATTTGTCTGTAGATGGCAGCAGAGAGGAACGATATTTATTCGGACGTCTAAATATGGTGACTCTGCATTTTATAATTTGTGCAACTGCAGCTGGTGGCTCTCCATTAATGCTGAAAATTTTGCACTTTACTGATGAATATAATTATTTTGATTTAAGGATCTTTTGGCATGACTGTTTATTTTGGAGGAAGAGTTGGAGCTGTTCTGAGCAGAGGGTGACTCTGCAGACAGGGCAACACTGCATTTGATCAGTGCTGTGTATGTAATAAAAAGATCCTCAGCTGACGTAAGGATGTCATTGCTCCACTTGAGAATTTGCTCCAGAAAACCTTTGCCTGGGGGATGTTGCTAGGAGCCTTGTGAAGAAATGTAGGATGTGAGGGAATATAAAAATCACTTGGGAAAAAGGAGATTAAAATGATAAATTAAGTAACTCTTAAGTTTCTCACCTAAGGAAGGAATGCATAAATAACATTGCTTTTATTGTATAGTTTCTCAATAGCTGTTGGTGCTGTATCAGGCTGGTGATTAATGGGAGGATTTTGATACAATGGCCATGTAGGGATGCCTGGTTTATGCAGTAGAATAGTATAGGAGGTGAGAGCATAAAAGAACAACTGATATGTGGGTCAAATGGAAACTGTATTTCAGAGATCCTTTCATGGGTTGAGGTAGGGTAACTCTATCTGACAGAAAGATGGCTGATTCTGACAGCACCTTATAAATTTTGAAACAAACAGATCAAATGCTATCCTTAGTTGAGTGTGCATTAGGAGAGCTGCTTGATTTGAGCTTTTTGTTCCCATTCTTTATTTTACTTTCTGAAGTTGGTGTATAGTTCAGTAAGAGTTACTTCATGTAAAAAAGTAGGAGTAAAACATGTCCATCAAAATGTCTGTAGCATGTTTTCCATGGGAAGCTTTTAAGATGACTGTGATCAAAGGAATGAGTGTTGAAAGTTGAAGTTAAACAATTATTGGATGCTCTTTTTTTGCTCCAAATATCCTGTCTAACAGCTTCACAGAAGTAGTCAAAATAACCCAAAAATAGTATTTTCTTTTTTTTCTAATGTTTATATGGCAGTAGGAGGTGGGGCAGGCAGGTGCATTATGATGATAGCCCACCTACTTTTTTCCTCAAATCAGTATCATTTCCTCTATACTTTGCCACCTACATCTATGCCTGGTGGAATCATGTCCAAAGTTGCAAGCTAAAATGGGATAGAAGAATGCTTTCATTTGTAGTTAAGAACACAGATGTACTTTTGTTTCTCACACATGTGCTTTGTGTGATGTGCACAGCAACCCACGTATCTCAGTAAAGCTTTCATGTAAATTCTATGTAATTCATATTATGTTTTTATTATTTCTGCAATGTTATGGCTCCAGATTTGGGGTTTTTTTGGTATTGTCTCCAATTAGCTTTTTTTGTCTGACTTCAAATTTTTCAGGGAATGAGGCTTTCCTTGGGAAGTTTTTCCCTATTCCAGTAGAGCTCACTGCTTAAAAGGTGCTTTTGCATTTTTCTTTCTTGTAATGACATTTCTTTTAGTTATAGCTTTTTTTACTATTCTGACAATGTCTTTTTATTTCTGCTTAGATTTACCATATGTTTGTAGATAATTAACTGCTGTAACTGTCATTAGTTAGCAAAGTTTTATTCCAGCATAGGTAAAATACTTTCCTTCTTCACAGTGGCATTGATCTTCTTTGAATTCCTTCTACTGTTTTGAGGTAGAACTGAAGTCTTTGTTCGAGGTGGAGCCTGAGCTGCCAGCACTATGGCAGTGCTTGTCTTTAGAACCCTTTTCATCTCACTCAATTACTTGCTTCTGCAGAACACTTTGGTATGAAGGTAAATCGAGAGCAAACTCTATTACAAATATCTCTATTTTGGGTTCCTTGGGTAGTATGAAAGAATGCTGCAGCAGTAGGTGGAACCTGCAAGTCTGCACTGAGGGAAGGGATAAATCAAATGTGCTAAATTGGGTCAATTTGTCCATCCAGGTTAGCATTTTGCAAAGGGAGGTAATTTGTAGGAGTAAGAGCCTCAACTATTCTGTCACTGCTGTAACTCTGCTTTCCCTGAGCGTTGCTTCAACTAATGTATCCTGTTCTTCCAAAATGCCCTTTTTATTGCATCAGATACAAGTTCTGGAAATTGTGAGCTGCAAGTTTTCAGAATCTTTTGTGATTTTTCTTTAGCCCATTTACTCTGTTTTATCATTAATGAGATACTGACTTCTGAGTTTGCTTGGCCCATGTTGCTGGACTGCAACATACTTTTAATTCTTGTGAAAGCACATATGTGGGCTTTTAATTTATTCTCATCACTTGCACACTGAGAAGGGTAGCAACATAAATATGCTGAAAGAACTGTTCTTTGATATGTCCTTAAAACTCTTCTACATTGTCACATCTGCAAAACTTGGTGAGAATTCAGGTTATTGATGTATTTCTACCACTGGTATGGTTTATTGGCAGTAAGTCTGGACTTTGTGCTGCCCAGTTTGTTTGCATCTGCCTGTTCTTGTAGCAAGATGTCAGGTCTTTGGGAAAGTTGAAGACCAGCTTTTGAGTAGAGTGTCATGAAAAGATCAGACCTGGATTTGGGTTATTAGCTGCTCTGGAGTTTTACAGTAAGTATATTATTAGATATTTTACATAATAATATAACATTGTAAGTGTTCTACATAACATGTTTTTCCTCCTTATTCTGAGAGTAATATATAATCCTCATTTAGTATACCATAGAAAGAACAATGTTTTGTTTTTATCTCTCTATGCTTACCTGTCTCAGATCTGCCATCCTTTTTTCCTCTTCCCCTATTTTTTTTGTAGTGAGCTAACACAATATTTCTCCAGTTTGAGAGCTTTGTTTCAGACAAGGAGGGATAAGAGTCAATGATGCAGGTGGACAATAGCACTATCCTTAGATATCCAGCTCAGTTGTACAATCAGTACTGCTGACAGAAACTATCTTCTTGTTTTTTCAAGTATGGTATAAGAATGTTCATGCAAAGCAGTGAAGATGAGGTTTTACTGAAGATGCTATTATGTTAAAAGATTACTCAGTAGAAGACCACTTTAGTTTTTCACTTTTCTACTCGTTATTTTTATGGCAGTGTAAAATTAATATGCAATGCAAATACTCTTATTTATTTCAGTGCCAGTTTAGATATTGCAGGCCAGTGATGATTTTCTCACAGGGCTAACAGATGTCATACAAAATGCAAAGGGGTCCCAGGCCAAGGGAAGCCACCTGGGATACTTGAGGTTGTCTAAAATGCCACTGTAAGCAACCAGATTCCATTCAGGATGGAATGGACTCCATATGCGTGTATCATATCATGTGGAAAATGAACATGCTAGGTGATTAGCAGCATTTTATTCCTCTTGAATAATTTTCTTGTTATAAAGGTCAGTTTTATGAAAACAGAATTCAGACAGGTATGATTAATTTATTCTCTTTGTTTTCCTGTCTGGGATACTTTTATGATAACTTCTTCATCTTTAAAATGGCAGATGTCACACTGACAATTATGAGTTTAAGGACATAGACACTAGGACCAAATAAAACCTGGTTTTGTGTAAAGACTTATGCCTTTAATAAGAAACATTCAAGGACATGGTTCTGTCTGTATATATGTGTGTATACATGTATATGCAGAAAATATAGTAATAAATTTGTATCTAAGTTGTTATTTAACTAATAACACTTATTGAATTACTCAGTGCATTTCTGTCCTGTTGCTTTCTCCTAGAAGACTTGGGGCTTGTTGCGTGTTGCTGAGCCAAGACTGAAAGCTTTAAACAAAAGTCTTGAACTTTGGCTGAGTATAAATACTGGTCTGATTGATTCTCACAGGTAGTTTAACTTCACAGTAAACCCCAGTAACTGTAGCTCAGAACACTGTAAGACACATTTGAAATATAAATACAAGTTCTGCAGCTGTATTCTGTCTTTACTCTATAAAGTACATAAGCAGTCTCTAGTTAAAATGTTGAAGAAATGAGACTGATGTTTCTCCTGCTTTTGTTTTCCTTTCAGTGTTTTACGACTTCAATAAATAAACAGTTAACATGTTGTATACATCATGTACAATATTCTGTCTCTGAACATTCATATTCTCTAAAAAATAGAGGGTGCCAGTCTTTTCTGCACAATTTTGTTAGCAGAATAAATAACCTTCTTCTCAAACTTCATTGTAATGAATATTCCAATAGATAATACTTTTAGTGTGTAAATGCAAATATGAGAAGTGTGGAACACATATACACAAATTGGCATTTTATCTGTATTCTATTTTCACCTGAAGAAGGGTCAGATAAGATGGCAATATAAGTAGTATATTGATTTTGAATCAGAACTCTCACTTTTGGAAATAGGAAACAGGCTCTAAAGCACTAGACCAAGGGACAATCAACATCTGGAAAATGTGTCAATTTGCTGTCCAACTCTTCTCTGAGAAGTCTGCAGAATATGAGATGGCATTTACTCCTTTAGGAATATCTAAAAGTCTTGTTGCTTTCAATAAAAATGTTTCTATGGCACTCAGGTTTACCTCAAGTGCAATGATGTACCAATTTTAACTTGTGTACAGTACTCAGAAATGAGAAGCACAAGAAATAATGACAACAATTTTCACTCCAAGATAAGGGAGCAGGAATGGCTTCCACCTTACTTTGTTCATATCAGCTTATCAGGCCAGCTCCATGTCTTCAGGGCTTTAGGATTAAAAACCTAATGTGGCACTAGACATCCTTTCTTTATTACCTGTCAGAGATAAATACCCTCTTTTCAGGCACTGAACTAAAAGAATGCAGAATTAAAGTGTAATCAAAGTGTCATTGTACCTGACAAGTTAATGCATAAATTTCAACAGATTCAAAGATATATTACAAGTTTAGATGAAATCTAAAGTAGTCACACAGGATAGTCCTGCAGTGACAGAAATGTTTGTCATTATTTCAGTTGTTGATACTTGCAGCTCTTTCACTGAAATCAAATGAAACAATGCCAGAACATTTGGTGCACTTAGATTATAGACCTGCTCTCCTGCTGAGCAACAATATTTCATGTAAGAAGAGCATAGTTAATTCTGCTGGGTGTTTGAATCCATTTTAAACAGATTGTCAGTAGTACTCCTACAAACAGTAACATTCCTTCTTTACATCCGTGTAATTCAACAGTGTGAAACAATTGAATACATTTTGTGAGAATGAAAGGAAAAATCTGTTCTATGTAGAGTCCTGTCTTTTCTCATGTTTTAGGAGCTGGCAGTGATTATGTTGATTCTTTAATTTAAGAAAAAAACATTGCAAGAATGCTGAAAAATATATAGTAGCATTTAGTGTTTTCCATATTTTGACTTTCTATGTGTTCTGGCTACCTGGCTGAAAATCTCCACTCAGAGTAGTAATATCAAAGGTTCCAGTTGTTAAAACAATAGTGATATTCCTAGTAATATTTTTTCATATTTTTACATTTTAAAAATTGAAAGCTGTAAATCCTACTGAAGTGCTTTTTATAAGCAGAATTAAATTTTTGAGTAAGGGTTTGCCTCTTGCCTTAATGCCAGTGACACATAAGCTTAATGTATCTGCTGGCCTATTTTTGAAGGGAAGAGTCTCTAAGGGTAAGACACTGACGTGATAGCAGAGGTAAGTGACTGCTGTGTTTACTGGAAGAATGACTTCTCCTTCAGAACAAGTGACTGGCAAAGCAGGAGAGCCCCATTTGTCAGTAAGATAACCAGCCTCAGATTTAAACCAGAGATGGGGAGCAAACAAAGGCATCACGCAGGGTACATTAAATTTTAATTAACATTTTATATTTCAGTTCAGGCTTTGTTTATGCAGCCCTTAAGAGGAACGTTTTCTTTTTGCATATAATCAAAAGTCAGCGTGTATTTTGGGAGGGATTTTGCCTTGTTATGTACGAAACCTCCATTCTGCACTCTTTGAAGTGCTGTGCTATTTTTGTGTGAATAACCAGAGACTGCTGCATGGCTTTGGTGAGTGTGGCCCCTGTCCTGGGAGTTGCAGACTGACATGTGCTGTAAAACCAGATGTGTGCACAAAAGGAGAATACAGCTTGCCTTCTTTCACCTCAAATTCTTCGCTCCACTTTGTACAGAATTAATTCTTCAGTGGGAGGGAAAGTTTGTCTACTTCAGATTTATGGTGGACCTGTGGGGACTGAGCCACAGGACTGGGGATTTGAGCCTGGATTTATGCCAGCAGCAGGGAAAACCAGGAGGAGCGTGACCTCCATTGTTAGCATCCATTTTATGCTGAGGTCTAATGGAGCACTGGAGTTCAGTGCAAAGTACCAGTTCCACACCAGAGAATCCAGTCTGGTATCTCTTAAAAGGACTTCCATCCATAACAGGTATTAATGCAGCTAACATGTTGAGTTATACTGAGTAGCAGAGTTTAATCTATATTCAAAACTTAATACATTCAGCAAAATACATGTAATACAAATAATAATGCTTATTATTTTGAACATCCTAAAGTCAATCATTCTAAGCGATACTCTATTACTAATTCTTTTATTTTAGCTTCTGGCTGTCATTTTTGTTGTTGAACAAGGTTTTGTTGTTGAAGAGGTGACGTTCTGATTGAAAGGCTTAACTGCATTTACCAACAATGCAGGGTTTGCTCTACTTCCAGAGGTGCATTATTTAATTATCTTAAAATGCAATTGCCCTACATACTGCTTTATAAAATATTATTTCTCTCTCCTGACCTTGTTTCCTCATGTACTGACAGATTTTATGTTCTTAACTCTCGACACCAAACTGCAGACAATATCCTGGTTCCAGCTCATAACAGAGAGTGTAGATGAATAAATACTACTTATTTAGAGAGAACATTAAAACCCTTCTGCTAACATTTACCTTTGTCAGCCTGCTTATATCACGTGGAATTTGATGTTTTTCTCCTGACTTTTTAAAAAAGACAGATAGGTACAGCAGCACTGGAGACTTTGTAAGGGACTTTTCCTGACACTTACAAAGGTGTGTGTGATTATGGACAGAATGCACACTTGCATTCAACAGGGCAGTGTCAGACCATTCAAAAAACTATCAGTGTTGGAATAGCTTTCAGGAACTGGCAGGGTGCAGGATACAATGAGCACAGGTTCTGACCTGTATGGTCAAAATTACTTAGTCAGAGGAAAATTAGGCTGAATGAAAAGTTGCCTCTTACTGAAGTCTGTAGCATTTACTAGCTGAGGTTTTTTTGTCCATAATATTTTGTAATCAGAATTTGTAACTATGTACACCAAAAGTGTATAATATGCTGCAATCTTGCTGCGTTTCCAAGGTGATCACTGTTCTTTATAGAATTTGTGGCCAAAGACAGAGTTCTGACCATTTGCTCTGATGTCCTGTGTAAAATATCTCAGAAGTGGTTCTGTCATAATTCCTTCTGTCTTAGGGCAGAAGGATGGACTAGACCTGTATGAGTAAAACCATAGTCCACAGACCCTAGTGATATCCTAAACAAGGGATGGAGATCCCATCATGTGTAAGGAATTGTAGTTACAAAAAGCAAAATAAACATCATACAAATACATTTTAATGTGAGTTAACACCTATATGTCATTGACTTTTGGCAGGCTAAGTCAGGAGTTAGACCATATTATTATTATAATTTTTAGTGAATATTTGAAATGAAGATAATACATATGGTAACATTTAAATTTGTAAACTTTGGTTGCTTAAATGCTAAATATTTATCACATGCATTCCCACCAAGAAAAAGAGTACATTTTCCACAGATTTTTTCTTCCTTAAGCACTATCTGGTCCCTGGATATTAAAAAGGATTTGGAAAAAATGTACTAAATGAACTCTCTCTATTCCTTCCAATACTTTCCAAACAACAAAAAAGAAAAAAAAGGAACATCTGAAAACACACAGTAAAAACAGACTGTAGAAAGAACACAGTGTTCTAGCCAAGACTTCTATCTGAATTTTTGGGTTCCAGCTAAGGTGCTGCTTTGTGATTAACTCCACATAAATGACTTGGTATCTTCATTTGCCCCTGGATACACACAAGATAGGAATCCTGTCCATCTCCTACAGTGTCTTATCAGTGTAGCAAGGCAGTGTTTTGCCCAAGTAATTGAAGCTTCTTTATCGAACTATACTCTATGTGTAAAATAATAATGATAAAAACACTCCATGCCAGAGTAGCAGGCAAATTTTTATTGAGTCCCTCTGTTAAGGTAATGAAGTTTGCATTAATCTGTCAAATTGAGAAAGAACGTCTTCCCTGATCAAAGAGTTCGGTGGAGCACATAGGAGAAGTCATGAAAGTAGAACAGCCATGATTTGCACCAATGCACCACTATTGTTCTATAAATATATTTTTCTTCTATAGTGCTGCTAGTAAATTTACAGTTGAAGTTAGTTTTAAGTACTAGTCTTCCACCATTATACTTGCTATATTAGAAGTTATTTACTCTTCCATGAGATTTCAGGGGTGACCTAATTACAGCCTTCCTGTATCTGAAGGGACTCCACAAGAAACATGGAGAAAGACTTTACAAGAGCATGTAGTGACAGGACAAGGGGGAATAGCTTCAAACTGATAGAGTGTAGGTTTAGATTAGATGTTAGGGGATGGATCTTTCCTGTAAGGGTCGTGAGGCACTGGAACACATTGCCCAGAGAAACTGTGGCTGTCCCATCCCTGGAAATGTTCAAGGCCAGGTTGAATGAGGCTCTGAGCAGCCTGGTTTAGTGAAAGGTGTCCCTGCACATGGCAGGGGGGGTGGAAGGAGCTGATCTTTAATGTCCCTTCCAACCTAAACCATTCTATGACAAGCAGGACTATGGATACGTCTTACAGCATTATTATAGTAGGAGAATATTCCAACTGTTGTGAAAAATTGCAATCATGAGGTCACTCTTATGAAAAGGAAAAATAAATAAACAAAACCCTTCAAAACTGATTGAACCCCTCAGTTACATTTCTTTCCCCCATCATAAAAAAATCAACAGGGAAAGGTTAATCCCTTTGTAGCAGTAGTGACAGTGGAATCGGCTGCTACACTGAAATGGCAATTGCAAAGGAATTAAGCCTGTGGATTAGAATACTGCAAATTATGTTTGCAGGTTTCTTTTCACTGAATTGAATAGATGCACTCAAGTACATTTATAATAAACAAGCAAAGAAAAAACCCTACCATCTGTCTATAAAATCAGAATTTAACCATAGAGCCTTACATGGAATTTAAAATTAAGCTTTTACAATTCAACATAAAAGCTTTATGTTTGACTGACTTCATTATTGCCAAATTTTGGGTTAGGATTTTCACTTGTGACATTTCTATTGCCTCAAATAATCTGATGGGGGAAAAAAATAATGACCTAATTCTGTCTAATATTGTATCTGTGTTTCAGCCCATTATCAAATAAATGGAATACACAGTCTTAAATGAAAAAGTTACATCTTTTTCTATGCAGCTGTGACATTTGATGTTCCAGATCTTAATATTCTTTCCAGTACTCACTTAGAGAAAATTTTGTCTGGATTCATTTGGAAGTTCTTATTTCTCAATCTACTCTTAACACTTTTAGGCTTGAAGTCATGGACTTGTCTATTGTTCAGGAATTTAGTGCTGCACTTGGGTGTGATGAAAATGTACTTACAAAGCAGACAGCTGAAAGCAGAAGCAAATTGTCCAGGGAGTAGAAAAGAGTTAATATTTAGATTTGAGGTCAAAATAACATATATATATATGTTATTATATATTATATATATATATATGTATTATGTATATTATATATAAATAAATGTCCTCTCAAACAGACATTGCCTCATTCCTTTCTTCTTGCTGTCTCTTCTCAAACATGGGATCACCTGTCTGTCACATTGGATCCTGTGCCACTTGGATTGCACGGTGAACCCATTCCCTTTGCTAACTCGGCAAGAAAACACACACACTTTTCCTGGGTAGGTATTCTGTCATTTCAGTGAATAGAATGTTCTTTGCCATGCAGTTTGGTGGCTGCTAAAGCAGATGTAAATAAGACATGGGTCTGCTTGAGGAGAATTGGCAGGGGTTTGGACCTCACCTTTGTGATGGTGGTGAGATGTTGACTTGGCTAAAGCTGTAACATCAAACTGCCATTTTGTAGCTTTTCTAGCACTGATATATTTTAATTCTAAAATCTAAAAATGCATACCCCCAAAAACATACGTTAAATTTTCCTCATTTCATGCAAAGATTTGAAAGTGTGGGGTATTGTGTGTGAGTCAATAAAATTGTTCAGTTCTAGTCCGCTGGTTCAAAGATTTGAGAAAATAGCAAGTTCTGGACACATTCCAATTGGGGACTGATAAATCTTTGCTTAATTGAGCGTCAACCATATGGTCCAGCTCAAAGGTCTGAGGAAAAATGTGCTGCTGCTGCTTAATTTTTAAGCTTTACATTAGTGTACTTGCTGTGGGAGAAACAGTATTTATTTTTCTGCCACTTTCTGTTCATGTGTCAACCTGGCACTTTCGGGAAAAAAATAGTCCTAATACATTAAATAAATACAAGCTTTAGCAAGATTCTCTAAATCATGTATGCTTTGAGGCAAATTAAGAGGTTTAACAAATACACAGCAATGGCTTTTTCCAAAATACACCAAGTTGCAATCATAATGATTTTTAAATTGTTATATTATCTGGAATATTTTGTTTTACTCATTATGTCATACCTACTTTTGTGGAAGTAATGTTACAACTTTGTGTGAAAGCAGTAGCTTGATGTCTAAATAGCATTCCTTATTCATAGGAATATTATGTGCAAATTATGTTTTCTTCAGTAAGATATTTTAGAACTCCACTGATGTTATTCGGGCACCTTTGATAATAGTATAGTAAAGTACCCTAATTAGCCAGCAAGGCTAAGCTAAGTAACCTTCATTGCCTTTTTTTTCCCCCTGCTACACTCAGCTTTTTGCTAGGAAATTAATTCCACTCATGCTCATCGAGATGCAGTAATTTAGAATTAAGTGTACTATTCAAATCTAATTAGAACAGACCTTGCAGAATTTAGAGTTTTTTTCCTATTCACTGGTAAAACACAAGTGCAAATGTCCACCTTGCAGAATACTCACCTTGCAGTAATCTGGTCACATAATAATAACTCACATGACCAAAAGTCTCCAGTCTCTGCTGGTAAGTAATGACATCTTTGTCTCCTGAACTAGAGCCATTAGAGTGAGATCCATTTTTGCATGTGTAGACTGCACTCTGTCGCTGCAGGATTATTCTTCATAGAATACTGAAAGCACTCTCTGGAGCTGTGCTTTAAAAATCTGTATTTATGATCTGTACCACACACTCAGACTTCATTAAATCTGGGAGGTGGTGTTTCATACATGATAGTAGGCAGTGGAGAATAGCTCCTACAGGCTGCAAGTGTGTGATGCTGTCAGTCCATTTTCAGGCAAACAAACCCTCACTTTGGAAATCTGGATGTCTGTCTGGGTAGCACACCAGTGTGGTGTTATGTCCATACTCTCAGCCTCTCAACATGTAAACCCAAGTTTCATAATGTGCAGTTTGGTACTTTGCTTCAGGGACCAGAAAGTGGGCCTTTATTAGAAAGAAAGTTTGTTAAATGGAGTGTAAGTGAAGTCTCCAAAGTTACCTTGTGAAACAACTGTTGTAGTAAAACACAAAACTAAGGCTTGCAACTATCAAACAAAACCAGCAGCAGGCTGTTGATGTGGCAGAATTCTTTGCTCTGTGAATTGTACCATAGAATAAGGAAGACAGAAAACATTTCAGTTTTTGTATAAAGAAAAGTAGGAAAAGACACAAATGTAGAACATTTGTGCTGCCTACCTCAACTTAGTAATGTTGCTATAAAAACAAACCCACATTCCTCGGTGAGAGGAACACTTTTATGTGGTTTTGGTACTCCTGGAAAAATTGCCATGTGATTCCTGCTCTGAAATCACATACCAGCCAAAAACCATGCATGGAATTTAAATGGTTGCTTAATACAGCGATGTGAGCTTAGTTGAAAACTGACAGATATTCCTGATCCAACTATGCCAGGATAAGAGTGACTTTGATCTGTTCAAACTGCACTCCAGATATCCTTGTGGTGTGTCATCTGCTTATTGAAACATCTAAAACTGTAAATGCTTGTAGAGATTTGTTTTCTCCATGCTTCAGTTTTTAGAGAATTTCTGCACCAATACTCTGGACAGGTCTTATTCTACCCATTTTTTCGTATCCTTTGAGGTTGTAATGTTTCTCTCAAGAATTCTGTTCTTGGCTCTGCTGTTCCTAAGCACCACAGGACTTCGTGTTTAGTTTCCAGTAAGGAGATGACATGAACAAGAGTTCACATTCAGCAGTGTAGAGCAGTGTGTGCTAGCTCTTCTCTTTTCTACAGCTGACACAGCCAGACAGAGATTTGGGTACAATGCTCAGCAGTTGGCTGTACTGTTCATCACTCTGGGGTTCTTATTTGTACCTTATTTTTTATACTCTGTTTTTATTTACTCTGTGAACCCAAATATTTGTTTGTTATTCTTTGTCAGTGTGAAAATTTCAAATATTGTTGCTTCTTCTAATGTTCTTTGCTACTGTCAATTCTTCTCTCATCATACTCTTCTCCTGAGCAATATGTACATTTTGAATGTGATTTCATGCATTGGTTTTGCTTGCTGATGTTTGGCTTAACTTGAGGTGCACATTCAAATTTGTCCCTTTTTAGTTAAGGAGTTAAGTTTGTATTTGAATTTAGGAGCATGGTTAATATAAAGCATTTTCATAGGATCTTAGTATGGCCTGGGTTGGAAAGGACTTTAAAGATCATCTAGTTCCAACTCCCTGCCATGGACAGGGACATCTTCCACTAGACAAGGTTGCTCAGATTTTGTGGCATGTTAATGTGTGTCATTGTGGCTTTAGTTTGGAGCCCTTATTTTTAGGTGTTGTTCAACATTTCAAGGTGGTCAGGTAGCTTACACTTCATAAAATAAATAGAATAGCTTAGATATATATTCTTGTGGAATGAATGCTGCCATTATTATGAACTGATAGTATATCACTGCTGTTTTTCCATGTGATACCAAGGAAAAAAATGCCAGGTGAAAACGAACGTTGAAGTTGTATAACACCTTGCAGTAAGAGCAAGGAAAAAATAAAAGATCTTCCTTTTGCTTTGAGCCTGAACAGGGAGTGAGATTATACTCATGGTTGTTAGGATTTTGTGGTTGACTTTGTGCTGGATATGGTGACACTTCTATACAGAAATCTGGCTGAACACTGGTTTTAAAGTCACCATCATTTGTATATTTTGCACTCATTGAATTAATATCTTCTCCTTCTTGATTTGGCAAAAGCGTTTGGGAAGGTAAAGCCCTATTAATTTTCACCATTCTGAATTGAACTCTTATCCAAGATAATAGTCCCAGCATCTGTAATTTAGACGACTCTGTGGATTCTTAAATATATAGTCCTTTCATAAATGAAAAAGGATAGAACGTGTAAAAAAAGCTATTGTGGATGGAAATCATGTCAAATGTCTGTTTTGAATGGGACTATAAGAAGGTTTAGCTGGATTAGACAGGCAAAAAGCTTCTTTGTTGATTCTTCAGGCTTTCAGAGTGGCTTTATTTTTCTGGCATTAATGTTTATTTGTTCTGTAGCAGGCTAAATGTGGCTCAAGTGTTTGACAGTTCTCTCTCAGTTCATGATAAGTTGAATTTCCATTGCTGATCATGGCTGTTAGTGAAATGTATATTCATGTTACCCTATCTGATAAAGATCAGTGAAGCTCAAGCAGCTCCTGAAGAGAAGCCTCCATTTACAGTGAGAAGTAAATTATTTCTGCCTGAACTGCAGGGGCATTTTCAAGCTCTGCTAATTCCACATTCAATCCTATGTAGGATGCAGCAGGAATTAATGTCACTAGGGTAACCTGCTGCTTAGTTGCCAGAAAAGTTACTGCTTTCTTCAAATCATTCAAAGAAAATTAATTGGTAGTGTAGCTTGCTCACTTATTATCTGCTGTATTTTTTTACTGAGTGCATCTACACGGTAAGTGTTGCTGTTGTGGTAAGCATTAAGATTCCTAAAGAGATCTTTTG
This sequence comes from Monarcha castaneiventris obscurior, assembly GCA_026261815.1. Taxonomy (NCBI): domain Eukaryota; kingdom Metazoa; phylum Chordata; class Aves; order Passeriformes; family Monarchidae; genus Monarcha; species Monarcha castaneiventris. The sequence continues at coordinate 6,234,572 of JAMPIT010000879.1, forward strand.
AAGATTTTAGCCAAATTATTGACTAAATGTGTAATTCAAATAACCATTGGCATTGTCTAGAGGTGTAAATGAACATGAAGAAGGGCACCAAATAAATATTTTGGGTTTTGAGTCCTAGTGATAGTAGTGGTGTGGCAGTTCTGTACCACCTGCTTGAGCCTTTTCTGCTCTCCCTTCACTGGGTAAAACCAAGAATTGTTACACTACTGTCAGTACAGGTCTTTAAATTCCCTGTGGTTCTCTGGGATTTGCGATCCTCTTTTCAGCCTCACTGATGTCTTCACAATCTTTGTGTCATTTGCCTCATGATGTTGGACTGTTTCCCCACAGACTCCATTTACTTGCTTCAGCAAGAATATTGTAAAAAACAATGCAGTCATTTTCTTCAGTTTTGGAAGCTTCCTGATTTTACAAAAGCATGATCCATTCATGTTACCTCACTAGAGCCTAGTGCAGGCTTTCTCTGCAGGATTGACTGACACGTTTATAAGTCAAATACCAAGATCATGAAAGTGTGTTTTATAAGTGACATTTCAGTATCATTTTTTGATGCTGTGTCTATGGGTCTAATCCTATATTACTTGCCTGAGGGTGCAGTTCTGAAATTAAATCTCTGCAAGTACCAACAGAAACTGACAATTGGTTTCATCATCATGACTTCAACTCCAATTCAGTGATCTTTATGCACTTTTCAGTAACTATCTGGAGGCATTAGGAACTGCACCAGATTTCATTTCTGTACTCAAGAACTATTTCAATAATTTCATAAATTGCTATTGGTAGGAAATTGCTTTACTATTGGCAATTAATATATTTCTCATTAATGGTTTAAATGATTTTGAATTAGAACTTAGCCATGTGTTTCTTTGCTCTCTGTATTAATGTTCCTCTAAGTCCAAGACCAGAAGACCAACTCAGGTAAGTGCTCAAAGATATCCATGGGAGTGTTGCCAGCCTGGGGACTGCTGATTTGAGCTCTAACCAGATTAGCCCAGATGGCCTGGTGCTGTGGGTTTCTTGCCTGTATTCCAGAAGAGTGAGGAGCTCCTGTGGAGCCCCTCGAGTCTCTGGCTGGATAAATGCCTGCCCTGGCACCGACAGTAGCAGATGGCAACAGCTCCTGAGGGCCCATGGACCAGCTGCAGGTGGCAGGAGCAGCAAACCCCAGGAATGCTTTCCCTCCCTGTGCTCTCCCCTCTCTCTGCTCAGATTGTAGGGGCGTGTGGCCTCTCATGGGCTGGACAACTCCACAGTCACTCAGGGACTCTTTTATACTACAAAAAGCCTGCTGGGGAGCTGCAGATGCTTTTCACTCTCATTAAGTCTTTTGTGCAGCACAAAAGAGGTGGGACAGGTCAGGGAATATGTCCTGCAGATTTTGGCACCTAGGGTGATTCTTTCAATTAATACTTTCACCTGCTGAACAGTAATCAGTCCAGAAATCTTGTGGAAGATTACATTTCCATCTCACATGAATGTTCCTCTGGTTGATCCTTTGAGCCTTTTCATGTTCGGCTTTTTAATAGCCATGGCAAAGAAGCTCTTATTCTGGGCATTCAGCTTGGCCTATGGCCTTGCAAAGAGCTGATTAGCTGGGAAAATATGAAATCTTTGTGTAATGTAGAAGAGTGTTCTTTGTCTTTTAACACTTCTTGCTGTGGTGTATAGGGAAGTTACCCCTCAAAGGGCAGGTTCTTCATACCCTGCTGCTATCCCATGGTGCTAAATGGTGACATTCACTAATGATTCATCAAGTCCTTTTTGTCTGCTCTAAATGATAACGAAATGAAAAAGAAAGAGGATGGGAAATACTGGAATATTGTTTTATTTTCTTTATACATGGTTTGCCAAAAAGTTATATTTTATTTTTCTATACTTGTGTCTTAAGTATTTGTGTGGAAAATAATTAAAAGTGCCAAGCAAAATGTATATTTCTTTTAATATTAATGTGTTATGAATTATATTAATTATATATCCTCTTTTGTTAAGTTACCAGTGTCTAAAGTTAGAGCAGCTGAAAATGTTACAAGGGGTGAATCCTTATGTCACAATATCATAGCTTCTTGTCATATACAGGACTTTAAGGACACTAATTAGAAATTTTGGATGTCTAATTTATCATGATAGTAAAAGATTTCTACAGTTGATAGAAATAATTTTGCATTTTCATGACTAAATAATTTTTGAGGATGACCAAAAATTGTTTTTTCTCCAGTGAAACATAACAAGAACTTAACAAAACATTCTCTGGAAGCTTTTGTATTCTAGTATTACTTCAGCAAATAGCTGAATTATGTCCTAATCACCAGGTGAGAGCAATTATAATTTTTACAACTTTCACCCAATAGTAGTTTTGCCTCAAATTCATTGTAACTTCACTTTGGAAAGACATTTGTCAATCTGGAAAGGTATTGCCATGTGTTGTGCACTGCACATCTCTGTTACAGAATGTTAGAGAAGGGAGTCAGAGTTTCTGGTTTTTTCACATCGACTTTTTGGCAAAAGAGATATAAGATGGATCAGGGAGGGTGGGGAGAGAACAACAGAGTTGGAAAGAGGAGACAAGGCATCTCTCTGCTCCAGAAAAGCAGGCTGGTTTTCTCTGGTTTTGAGTCTGTTGAAGGTAAACTCCCCACTGCCTCAGTGCATGGCTCTGAAAAGTTATCCTCTTGCTTGCTAGCGTAATGTCTGCTTGTGTGAGCACCCATGCAGACTGAAGTAGCAATTCCTCTATGGAATGTGTTTATCTTCCACTGTGCACCCAACTGCATTCAGGCACAGCCAGAGTTACACCTGAGGAAAACAGGAAAGAATCCTAACTCACACCAAAGACGTGGGAACTGTTAACAGGGAGCTGTGCATGTAGCATCACATATAATGTGAATATGTCAGGAAAGCATGCATAGAAATCAACAGGTTCGTAACCACTGCAAAGCAATAGTGCTGAATTTCTACAAGTATATTAGATTTTGCTATTGTGATCACTGCCATTTATGTTTGGGGGAGTCAAGAGGATTCATATGAATTAATGTTTTTGCTTAGTGGACAAGAACATTCTCTATATCCACTTTGAGGGAGAGAAACACGAAAATCCAATGCATTGGATTTATGTATTTTTAATTCAACAGATGAGAAGTCTTAACTTAAAGAAAGTCTGCACTTGTGTCACACCGTCAAAGGGCTTTAACAGCTTGAAAATCCACTGAGAATAATTCATTAGCTAAAGGTTTTCATCTTCTGGGTTTCTCATCTTATCATCAAAAAAAATGTCATGATAACCAAAAACAAAGCAAAAATAATCATAAATGTTATGAAACTCTTGGCACTGCACTTTTTTTTTTCTCTTTTCATCTTGTTTCAGAAAGTAAAATAGGTATTACATTACTGGTGCCAAGCCAAGGTACTGCTGAAAAGAGGGATGTGTCTACAATGTCCAGAACTATATATGATCATCCAAATCTGATCCTTTAATGTAAATCCAAACATTTATTGCAATTGCACATCACAGTAGTACGCTTCTCAGTGTAAGGAATCAGGGAAGATTTGTGTAAGACTAATCAGTTGCACACTGATCATTTGCACATTAAACATGTTTAAACTACTTTGGACCAATGTGCCAAAAGGTGTGCAAGTCACAGAAAGAAACAAACCAAAGTTTTAAAGCTTCAGATAGGTGGAATGACTTTTATAGCTTGACCTACTTTGGAATACAGCCGCATGCACTCGAATCTGGAACAGTTCCTTAGTACAGAAGGGCTGAAGAGCAAATTCCCTCCTTCTATTGAAGCCCAAGCCCAAAGTGCCATGGGCTTCAGTACAGAAAGGGTTCGGAGCCCAGGGCTTTGAGAATGCACTATATTTACATTGTATTTTGACATACATTAATTTAATACAGTTGCCACCTGGTTCTTCTGGAGAAACAGTGTCTACAGAAACCTATGTAGTTTCCTATACATATGTTAGAAAACAGATGTGGAATACAAAGCAGCAATGACTGGTGTGCTCCTTGGTTGTGTGAAGATTTTTTGTCTTAATGTGACTTAGAAAACAAAGCATGAGGTGTTTTCTCATAATAATAACCAAAACCTTGATCATATAAGAATATATCAAATTTTTCCTGTTACTGGCATTATCGTGGTTTTTGTTGGGCTGTGATTCTGCAGTGTTTCACATCTCTCTTCCTCTAGATTACTGTGTTTTGTACATATTAATGTATTTTAAGTTTCCACTTCATTAATGTTTTTTTGGTAACCACGTTTTCCTATGAAAACAATTCTGAATTCTTTGTGATGGACAAAGCACAAGTAAAATTGCCGAGAAAGTAGGAAATGTAGGAGCTGTCGGCAGCTAAGTGCTTTGAAATAGACGGGTGATTGGCATTGGGGGAACGGTGAAGGCTGGCTCATCCTCACGCTGATGACACCGATAGCCGTCAGTGCAGATAACTGTGTGTGACTTAAAAAAACCCCGGCGTTTCAAAGCACCACCTCGGTGGCGCTTGCTCCTCAATAGCGGCAACAATGTAGCAGCCGCAGGAGCCTTTCCCCCGCTCCGCACGGGGATCGCTGCTCACCGCCCGCCCGCTTTGCTCGTTCCGGGGGTGCGGGCCGGGGCTGGCCGGGCGGATCCGGGTGCGGGCCGGGGTCCCCGCACCGCGCTGGGCGCCGCACCGGGGGCCTGGGCGGCATCCCCGCATCCCCCTGCCTTGCGGGCGGCTTTGTTACCGGCCGCCCGCCCGCCCCCGGCGCCGCCCAGGCCCGCGGGGCTGCGGCCTCGGCCCCGGCCCGGCCGCCCCCAGCCAGGGCCGTGCCCGATCGCGGGGAAGATGCCGGCGCGGAGGCGGGGGCTGGCCGAGGGGCGGGGGGCGCGGCCCCGCCGCTGAGACGGCGCGGGGGCGAAGGGCGGCGCGGGCGCCCCAGCGCGGGAGGCGCTCGCCCCGCCGTGGGCGCGGAGGGGCCGCCGCCGCCGGCGGGAGCCGCGTGCCGCAAGGACGGGGTGACTCCGGCCGCCGCCCGGCTCCGCAGCGGCAGCGGCAGCGGCGCGGGAGCCGCCCTCGCCCGGAGCCCGCCGCGGGCGCGGAGCCGCAGTGCGCGCCTCGGCCAGGTGAGTGGGCTCCGGTGCCCGCGGGGCGGGGGCGCGGCGGGGCCGGCGCGGTCTCTCCGCGGGAGGCGGCGGTGGCGGGGCCCGGCAGGTGCGGCCCCGGCCGCGGTACCTCCGCGGCTCCGCTCCTCGCCACGGCGGCCCCGTCATGCGGGAGGCTCGGGCGCCGCGCTGCCGCGGAGCCCCGCTGGGTTCCGCTCGGCTTAATTTAAATCGGTTTGGGGCCATTAAATTATAACTGGTTTCCTGCCCGGGGAAGGCGTTCCGCACTTTGTGTGCCGCGGTTAATTCCTCCGGGCTGTCCCCCCTCGCCGGTTGGTGTGTTTGTTTGTTTATGTATAAGGCTGTTCTCAGGTTCTATACAGCACTGTCCGTGGTGGGCAAGAAGGATCACCGCAGGTTTCAAGCGTGTTGTTTTCAAAACAGTGGGACTTAATGTGTGTTTTTTTGCCTGTGTGCACGAAATACAGCACAATGACAGTATGCGTGTGGGAAAAATAGGTTTATATTCATATCTTCACTGTTCTGTGGATTGTTTGTTGATGTGGAGATCTTGTTTTTTTCTCAGTACGTTTTTGTTTTTTTCTCTTAACCTTTTCAGTGCACATCACTACAAACCAGGGCATTTAAGAACAATAAAATTCTCTTTTGGCCTGTATGATGCCGAAATAAAAGACAGCGTGGTATATGTAGTCAGTAATAGTTACATAATTTATTATCGCTTATTTTGTTCCTGGATATATGTCAGGAGTATGGAGAGTGTATTTATAACATTTTTTCCCCCCCTCCCTTTCCTGGGGTGCTATGTGATGGAGTCTTTGCACTACACTAGATTGCACTGGAATATTTTTAAGAGATTTGGCCCTGAATCACTCCTGTACACAAAATACCATCGGGGCCTTACCTTGCTTCACTTTGTTGATGTCCAGGGCTGCTTCCTGTATCCTCAAAAATTTCTCTTGTAGATTTTTTTCTTCTGTCCCCAACAATTAGATTATTTTCTTACGTTTTTTAAAAAAATAAGTCAAACCTTTATAAATATTTCAGTATAATTATTTACAGTGTTCCGGTACAGAAGGAAATCTGTGTCATGGATGAATTAAAAAACCTTCTTCCTGTATGCAGGTGAGCTGTTTGCTCACGTCTTAGACTTCTTTGAAAAAAATGTCTTTATAAGAGGATAATGTATGGTTGCAGCATCAGGCCATAAGGCATGATGTCATTATTAGCATATGAAAGGAACAAGCCTAATGGTGCCTTTCAGTCAACGCTGCTGTTCAGGCTCTGAATTTCCAAAAACGTGGTGGTTGCTTTTGTGTCAGCTGGAGCTACCACAGTGGATGTTAGATGTTAGTCCGTGTGTGTATCTTTCTGAACGTACTTATATCACCTTAACATGGGCTCTGAGATTCCATGGAGCTCATAGGGTTGACTGGAAACCACTTTCAAACTTATGCTCGGTAGTAGTTTAACTTGACAGAATTGTAGTTGAAAAGCCTCCCTTCTGTTCATCTGTCTTTATAAAAACGGCCTTCTGGTGATGCCAGAGCAAAGTCGTGGCTTGTTAGCACTATGGATTTAGTCTGGCTTGGAGCATTTGCCAGCCTCTGTAAGGACCCTCTGCCTTCCTTCATGACCTATTGCTTTCTTGCTATTTGTTTTTAGAGTGAATTTAGCTAATGGGCATTTCTATTTGTTTTACACTCCCAGTGCTTTTTCAAACCTGGTAGAATGCACAGTGTTACACCTTTAAGAAACTCTCTGATAGTACAGTGGCTGCCTGCCAGAAACAATATACTGTTTTGTCAGATTTCCTGAGAAGAAATTGAATGAATTTGGTGTTTCCCCCCTTTATAACATTAAGTAGTAATGCCTAATGAAAAAGACATTAACTTTTTCCTTTATGTGCCAACATGCTTTAAACTGCAGCTAAAGCTTCAATATGCTGCAAAATAAGGGGGATATCTGTGTATGAGACTCAGTCTGCAGATTAAATTCTTGAATAATTATGTATCATTCCTCTTCCTTTTTTTCTTGTTAATCTAACTCAGCGTTTTGTTTGTTCAAAAACTCTGTCAGTCAGACAGAAGCAGAATGCTTAGGATATTGCATTTACTCCACTGGCTAATGAAACACCTGTTTGGGTAATGTTACTGAATCATTGAAAATGAGATGTAAATAATGTGCTTAAAATTCAGTAGCATGTTCAAAATCCTTTATTTGAGACTGTATCCAGAATACTGCCTTTCTTAGCATGGAGTGCTCTGAGTGGTTGAGCCTAATTTTGTTTGGCCCTGCTGTCATCGTGCATGGCACAGTCAGAACCCGTATCTTCATGTTGTCCCTTGCTGATCAGAGGGGGAGAGGCTGGAGTGAAGCTACCACCAGCAGGAAGAGTATTAATTTCATTGCTGAACAGATGGAACAGAATTGACTGTTTTATGTAGAAGCTCTCTAACCTAATAGGAAAGGAGACATACTCCCACAACCTTGGGAGCACGTGTTTTGGCACTTTGAAGCTACTTGGTGGTATATGAGGCGTTTCTCTAATCATATCAGGGCCCTTTGGCAATTAAGAGTGACATGATCTATTATTTTGGTATTTGAGTTTATTATCTGAGAGAAGTTCCATGTAATTTCCACTGAAATCAAAGTAAACTGTGTGGTTTATAGAGACGATGCAGGACTTCTGTGATGTGCCTCCACAACAGTTTATGATCAGTTGGAGTACCGGTGAGGAAGAGGCTGAATGTATCCTCTTACTCTGGCATTAAGATAGAAAATGGTGATACAGCTTTGTGTAGCATGGATGCATGTTACAAGGACACATCTTTGTGGGAAGTAGGATGTGATGCTAAAGTACTGTGGTACTTATAGAAGAATTCAAGTAACACTTTTTGGTTTCATATTTTTTTACAGAAACGTAGATATCAGTGTTTGAAACGTGTCTTTTCTTAAAATTGGTTGCATACTTGAAGAAAATAGCACAGCAGTCGCATGCTCTCTTCTGAGTAGTTGTGTTAAATGACTGCAGTCAGGTTGTGAATTCTGACTGGAAGTGCAAGCCCTGACTGTTGGTTGGAGATGGTCACTCACGTTACAAGTGGAGGTGTTTCAGTCACCCCTTCCAACAGCTAGGAATCCTGTCACTCGTTTTGCTCATGTTGGTGTTGGGTTTCCAAGTTGTGCTGACAGGATGAATGCGTTTAGCTTTGGAAGCAAATGGGAAGTCAGAGCCTTCATCGCGCTGTGTGTTAGCTGTGGAGAGCTGTTCCTTCTTCTCATGATTCCTGGCAGTACTGGGGAGAAAATGACAAGTGACCCAGGCTAAGTCTCGTTTGGATGTAGCCATTTGATTGCACCACTATTTTGAGTTTTGTTACATTTGCACAGTTTTGTGTTACAACTGTATTTTTCTGTGACTGTGGAGGGCTAGCATGCTGATGCCAGTTGCTTAATGAACAATAATACTTGTATTTCATCATTTCTTTTATAAATTTGCCCTGAAGTACGCAGTTTTGAAAAAAATAGACAATAATTATGTTTGAAAGAAAGAGAGTTTTGAAAGAGGATCTTTTCATTGGAGTGTAGTTACCAACGTTTCTACATGGCACAATTGCAGCTTGTGTGTGCAAAGCAGTAATAATTGAAATGAATTTGAAGTGTGAGTCCATCATTATCTGACCAAAAGACCCAACTTGCGCAGTCAAACCAAACCTAACAGCTCAAATGGTGTACTATTTGTACTTTAGAACTAAGGAAATGCCCAAAAGTGGATGATTGATGGGTCATCTGAATTGTTTGCTTTTGGGGGGTTAGGGAGTAGTTGTGACATAATTAATTGTTTGGGGTGTTTTTCATTGTATTAGCACTGAAAATGAAAAAATGTTGAAAATAAAGACTATTATAATAAAATAAAAAGTAACTATTGCTGAGCTAGTGTTTCTTGATGTTGCATCATGAGATCAGCAAACGGGAGTTTTTCATACAGTGTTTTGGTTCTGATTTCTACAGATGTGTGCCTCCATTCATTTGTGAAGCTGTATATACACACACATATAATTTGGCTTGTGGAATTTCAGTCATAAAAACTTTAATAACATTGTCAATATCCCTATATGCCTTGTATTGACCACCAGAGAAAGATATTATGTAACAAAGTTAACATTGTGATAAGAAGCCCACCTAAATATTGCATGGAGGACAGTCAAATGTGTTTTGTTAAGTGCTGTGGTGGCCAGGATCCATTGGCTAGGATCCACTTGAAAAATCAGATTAAAAGTTTTTGTGCTTGACAAATCCAATGTCATTAGTTTAAAAATTCCCTGAAGGCTAGTATTGTAATTAGATGAGCCCAAAGCATGCAGCAGTAAATTTCATTTTCTTCCAGGAATGACCAGCAGCATCTTTAAAAAAAGAAAACATTGACTGATTCTTGTCAGATAGTAGCCACAGTAGGAAAAAAGAGTTTTCCAGGAACACATGTGACAGCTGAAGCTGTGGCACCTCATGGTGAATGGAGTGGATCAGCCACAGCCTGGTGGGAAGCAGTGTGGTCTGTAAGGATCCTGCTGAAAAAATGCTCCAAAGTGATAACTCACTAGGTGCCTCATATCAAGGGCATTGGATATTACATGCTGAGCAAAACAGTGTTAAAAAAATTACAAAACCAGCAACTCCCTTTGGAGCCATAAAAGGCTTATGTCCATCTCTGAGTGATTCCTTAACCTCCCTCTCTCAAGAGCATGTGAGCTTCATAGTGCTGGGCTACAGCATTCCCACTTTAGAAGGTGTACTTGTTCAATGCATTTTTTAAGTTTAAGAAGCATTTTAAAAGGCCAGTCTGCTTGATTGATCTTATTATTCTCCTGCATGATTACTGATTTGAGTCTGTTTTGAGTAGTTTGATAAAAGAGATTTCTCCTACTAGAAATAAGGAATAAAGATTGTAAATGTATAATCTCTAAAATGTAGCCAATAACTACATAAAACCCATATTTTATGCCTCTTGCTTCATTGCTCTAATAAAAATGTCACATTGTCTTCAACAACATAAATATCACAGCCGTGGAAATAATTTCCCAAATATGTGTATTGTAAGGGAAAATATGAAAAATACAACTGTAGTGCTCTCTGAGACTTGCAGAACTTCCCCTGGGGCCAGCGAGGTGAGGGCTGTACCTGCTGAACCTGAGTGCTGGCACAGGGTTGTGGCACTGTCCATGTGTCAGAGGCTCCCTGGCCTGCCTTGGGCCCGTGTCAGCAGCCCTAACAGAGCACTGCTGAGGGAAAGCCACGGGCTTGGGACTGTCCCAAAACAGATTAGGGACAAACAGCCCTGTTAGTGGGACAAGAGCATTGAGCATGTGCTCTCTGCTGCCTGGCTTCAGCATCTGGCCCCTGGCCTGCTCTCATACAGGTGCAGATGTAGCTATAGGGATACTGCTGCATGTGTCTGGATAAGAAAAAGCTCCAACTGAAGGCTGTTTATCTAGAGAAAAATAAGAAGCCACTGTCACTTAGGAGAAAGCAACACTTTGCATAGTTTAGTGCATAGTGTTGTTTCAAATTTGTGTGTCTGTATAAAAAAATAAATACATGTACACTCACATTGTTTGATATAACAGCCATCTTATGTTTTGAATAATGCCATGTTGAGCAATGCCCAGACCTTCCCAAAATGCTGTTAGGATCTTGTAAGTGTGTCTAGCCAAGTGTCATAATTAGAGTAAATGTCACAGTTCTTGATTGCCTTACATGGTGGTTTTTTGTCAAATGTTCACCTAATAATCTCTGAGTGTGTAGATATGACATCACTTCTCTGTTTCATTTCCTAAAATGTGTTTTGACTTCCTTGGAATGAAATAACTTCCAGCAAAATGTAACTTTGACCTAGCTCACCTTTTATAAACAAGTCCTATTAACTTGAGTGTGTGCTGTGAACTTGCTCTGAGCTTGGGTAATATGTCTTCTGTTGGGCTGTTAAGTTGACAGGCTGATATTTTTCATTATGGAACTATAGGTTAGTGCAGAGAGCCACTGCAAACACCGTGGTGCTGCTGCTCAGCAGATGTAAATTGTCACACTCCTTAATGTTCCACAGAGCTCTTGATACTTCCCACTTCTTGCCTCAGTTTCAGTGTCATATATTCAGTTGCACTGAACAGTGTGGATGTGTTTTTTGTTCCTTATACCAAAGATACAGGCTTTTTCATGCTTGAGAGAGAGGTTTTGGGTTGTTTTTTTCTCTCTTTAGGCATTGTATAAAATGTACTATATATTGCAAATTATGGAAGGCTGCTTTTTATAGAGTTTATTTATGGATACCTCTATATTAAATAGGTAAATAAAGTCAAATTGTCAGACTTCGTGCTCCCAGAGGCAGGCTAATCAGCAGTTTAAAATGTTATCCTTATTTTCATTAATTGAATTTGGTTGGGTGTTTTTTGTTTACTGTATTGGGTGTTGGGTTTAATTTTGCCTGGTAATTTTAAGAATACTCATTTCCAGTGAGATCTTGTGTCTTTTAAAAACGGACTCATTTGTTTTGGAAGAAATCTTTGCTTTTATGTTAAGTTGCTTCATTTCCTCTCAATACTGATATTGATACTGACTGTGTTCAAAGGCATAGACTTAAGTACTGGGGTAAGGTAAGTCAATGGGTAAAAGGCTTTGGCTTAGATACAGTATAAATAAGTCTGGTTTTGATTTATGTTGAGCTTAAGATAACCCTTGCCCTATCTTGATAGGGTAAATCACTCACTGGAACAATTAACTGCCAAGGCTTTAAGAACATGAAGTAGGGAGGTTCTTAAACCTTGCTTATGCTTATCTCGGTTTTTAAAGAGTTTGAAGTACTATAAATAAAAGAAGTGTGTTCAACACCTCTTGGCATAAGCATCAATTGTCAGCTGTACAAAGGGTATAGGAAGTCAATATAATGGATGCCTAGGACTAATGCATCTATTTAATTTTTCTTTTAATGGGAGAACTGCCATGGATTGGCTTGAAAGAAGCATTTTTCATACTCTGTTGGTCGTTCCTACACTGCTGGTTTGGGTTTTTTTGGGTTTTGTTTTGTTTTGTTTGTTTTTTAATTTTTAAAAAAAATTTTATTATATTTTTAAGTGATACAGTCAATTTTGAATCTGTTCATGAAAGAAAATGTAAGTCTCAGGTCTTGTGCACATCACTGTATCTCCTTTCCAAGGTCTGTGTTGTTATTGTCACACAGAAGTACTTTTCTTTCTGGTACTTTGATAAAAAATCACCCAAACAAATGGGAGAGTGTGGTGGAGGAACAAAGCAGAAGCACTAATGAACTCTCAGTTACTCAGTCTGGAACAACAGAAATACTTCTCATTAAATCTTTCTTCAGTGTGATTTCAGGGGCACTTTTTGCTCTAATACATGGAAATTTTTCTGACAGATTGTGATTTTTAAATTAATGACATTCCTTTATTATGCGTAAGACAGTTTGGCCTATCTGTATATTAAACAAAGACTTTGTTATCTGAAATATGCATTGATTAACCACATGTGAAACGTGTGTTGACTTAGTGTCTTTGCTGGTTATGTGTCATTTGGAAAGCAAAAAGCAGAAATTGAAAGAAGAAAAGATTTAGCTTTCTACAGGATATGCTTCCTGACTTGTGGCTGTAAGTCAGCTGCAAGCAAACTTTATTTGTCAAATAATTATTTTGATCTTAATTTGCAGCCGTAATATAAATTGATTAATGTTTACTCATGTAAGTGTCCCTGTGAAAAATCAATATTGGAATTATTCCTTGTTAGCACAGAGTGGGTTGTGGAGTCTCTCCCTGCCCCTGCACTCTGGACAGCAGCAGGGCCAGGACAATTAGGATCCATAGATTATCACAGCAGAGTCTGCTTGTGTGTCTTCCTGCTGCTGAGGATGGCATGTCCTTTTGGTCCTCCTCTACCCAAAATACCTTTGGAATGGAAATCTCATTTGTTACCTCTTGGGAGACCAGTAATAAAATCTTTTCCTTTGACTGACAACCTAAAACCAGTGTGGATTATTGAAGGCTAGAAATTGTGTCTTTTAAGGGAGGAGAAATTAAGGGAACTTTTGCATCCTGTGGAGTAAAAATGAGTCTTCTCAACTGAGTTCTGTGCTTAACAATTTGAATAAGGGAAAGTGGTCTTGTGTGTAATAATATTGTTGTTTCTCTTACTGTTTTTGGACTTGCTGAGGTTTACTGAAAAAGGAGCTGCTTGTATGCCTGATTCCAGCTAATGTAGATGGGTATAATGCTTAATTGGGCTACTGTGATTTACACTTCTTAGATCAGGCCAAGTACAGCTTAAATTGTTAAGTGGATTAACAGGATGTAATCTGCTTTGATTGGTGTATCTGATTCCTTCATTCTGTGCAATGTACTAAGCAACTAGTTGAAAAATTTGGTGAAATGTAGTTTGCTGCAGAAAACCAGCAGAAGTATTGCATGATATATTCACATTTCTGGTGTATGGGGAGAAAGTTTTCTCCTGTAAATATTCCACTTTCTAAATTACTCATTGGGATATCTGTGTTACTGCACATGCTCTCTGATCTTTGTAAAATATTAGATAGATTTGAGTGAAGACATTTTATCTCACCAAAATGTAAATAGATGTAATATTTTTTTGTAGGTCTTTACTTTGTTGTTACTCACCTGAAATTAAAAATAGTCCATGTGTGATCTCTTAGAGCATGAATGTTCCAAGATGTAGTTGGGTGCTATAGCCATATTTTCATCTGCAGGTGATATTTCACTGACCTATAGTTTGTAATAAGTAGCATGGCTAGAAATCTGAGGTGAACAGAGTATCACCTATTTTACAGTTAACAGGAGCTGAATTTTAAATTCTCAACTGATTGAAGTTTTTATCCATTATTCACACGTGGAAAAGTCCCAAGGAATAAAGAGCTGGAAGTGTTTATAGCACTGTTCCTTGTGGACTGTACAGGAAAATTTTTTGTGTAAGTTTTTATAGTGGAAAGAATGAGTTGGTCTGTGAACTGTCCCTTGGGTGTGTGGGTCTGGCACAATGCAGTTAGCAAAGCCCAGGATTAATGCTTGAAGAACTGGGGATAAAATGCCTTTGGTTGCAGGAGTTCAGCTATGGAACAGTCTTCCAGATCAGATCAGTGAAATCTGAACTCCTGCAAGTGCTTCCAGATTTTGGGTTTTGAGGAAGCCCTTTCCTGACAAGTGATGTCTCAATGCAAAAAGCTTCCTCTTGTTGTCCTTATCATAGAATCATAGAACGTTAAGGGGTTGGAATGGAACGTAAAGATCAGCTAGTCTCAACCCCCAAATTTATCTCACTTTCAAAAAGCATGTAGTAAAATAAACAGTGCTTTTATTCCTTAAATGTGGCAACCTCTATTAAATCTGTTAAGGAATTCACTATTGCTTTTGATTTACAAATACAGTAATATTGGCCTTGACAGTGGCACAAAACCCAAACCCAGCATACATCTTCCTGCCTGCTGTTGAAACTTAGGACAGGAATGTAATGGATCCCCCAAACACCATCAAGCTTCATAAGTATCATACCTTCCTAGAAATAGTGTTCTATAAAGAGTTATGCCTGGCTTACCCTCTATTTTTGAGTGGTAGTTCAACCATTATGGAGCTGATAATTTTAAATTAAAATTCTTTATTGCAGGAGTCCAAGTGATTTTATGTAATATTACATTGTGAGATTCTTTCCCCCCTAATTATCATTTGTGTGTGTTTAAAGTGGCATTTTAATTGGAAAACCACAGAACTCTAATCAATTTAACCACAGAGCAGGAACAATTAGTGTTTTAAGACTATATGTTCTGAAATGTCATGTATCCATTATCTTTAAATTATTCTTTTGATTACTTTCTTTGAAGTTTTCCTATCTTACCATCTCATATGTCCCAAAGTGCTTTCTGGTTTCCTCCTTCTGCCAATCTCTCTCTCTGTTTTGTCTTCAGGCATCTCTGCAATTATCTTGTCATTCTCATCCCTCCTCAGACCTCCAGTAATTTTGGATTTCTGCAGTTCTCTGCATACACATTCATACTCATGGCTTTGGTCATCGGTTTTGTTTCCTTTTTGGTTTAGTAAGGATGGGAGCCTGGAGAGTGAAGGGAAGTTTTGATTACCCTTGCATAGGATGATAGAAAAAGTGTTCATTAGAAAGAAATATTGTAGCTTTTGGGGTCACCTCTGAAAACAGTGATGCTGGCCAGCCATGGAACTGTCAAAATGTGAACTGAAATAAGGGCTGTATTTGGAAAACAGGGGACGTGATTAGAATTCATCTCCATCTCCCTTTTTCTTGGTCTGTAGCAGATGCTTTGGGTCACCTTTTTTATCAGCTGCTGAACTCTGCTGGTGCGGTAACATTTTTTAAAGATACTGCATCTGAGAGACAGAAAGTCCTTGATGTCAGATTTTCTCCCATGTGTCAGGAAAGGATGGCACATAGGAGCTTTGCTTTCACCTCCAGCAGCTCCTGTGCATTGGCAATGAGGAGGAACATTCACTTGAGATTTTTTACCTCTCTTCCTTGATGGAAGAGTGGGATGCTGCTTTCCAAAACAAGCAAATGGAGCAAGGACTGATCAGGATCAATCTGCAAACCCATTTGCTTCAGCTATGCTTATGGCTTTTTTTAGCAGTTGGAGTGAGTTTTACTGGTTTTTTATAGAACTTAGCCATAAAAGATTAAGGTTAGTACCAAGACTTTTTTTAGTCTCTTCAAAAAATTAAAAATATAGTGGTATGCCCACACACAGAATACTAATTTTAGTTAAGATTTTTTTAGCTAAATCATGAAATTGTTAGAGCCATTTCTGAGCTGAGAACACATTTGTAAAATTTTTTAAGTGTTTTCTGCATATGGTAATTTTAAGCATCAGTCTAGAATGGTCCACAATGCTTTATTAGGTTTTGATAAGTAATTTTATCAGAAGCCAGGAGTATGAGTAATAAGCAAATGTAAGTGATTTATATGTACTTAGGCAGACATAAGTGTTGCAGAAATAGAAGCACCACTAACATGCAGCAACTGAGGTACCCAAATAATGAAAACCCTTTTCTGTTTCTTTCAGGACAGTGATACTTTAATTGCATCTTCCCTTTGAGCTCTTTGACACAAACTAATTTGTTTGAATTACTGGACAAAATGAATCCTCTGGCACTTAAGATGTCCAGAAACCTTTTGTATTCCCTTTTGCTTTGTTAGCTTTGAATGTCATGATTAGCATCAACACCTAGAGACTCTGCATAGGCTAACTTCACTGTCATAACTGATGTCACTGAAATGGGTTCGTGTCTCAAATTCTGCATTTTGATGCATTTGGCTTTCCTATCTAATATTCTTGTTGGAATCAGCTGCTCACAGCAGAGAATTTGAAAAGCAGCCGTACAAAGATTTCCAGGGATTAACTTGTATCAGTGTTCGGTGTTCCTCTGGTCTGCCCGAATTCATATGTTGCACTTGGACTGCAATTGTCTCATTTGAGGCACAGAATTACAGGCTGTGCTCTTGGCTTGCTGTTGTACTCGATGGGAATTCAGCATTGGGTAATGCTTGAAGAGCAGCAATGGAGCTGCAAAATAACATACCAGGTATATAATTCATACCAAGAGATCAGTTAGTGAAATTAGAATAGCTTTTCTTTTGGGAATCTGTAGAGGCAAACAAGCTCTCCCTCCTCAAGGGAGATGATCCACTCCTGCAAAATCCCAGTTTCATTGCAGACACTTGGTACAGCCTGATGCTTAATGCTGTGTTGCTCTACAGTTATACTTGGTTGCCAATTAACAGCTTTTCCCTGGGAAGTAGAAAAGTAGAAGGGATAGGAAGAAGAGAATTTTGAAAATGTAGTTCAGCAAAATGGATTGGGTCATGAAGATTAAAGAATAGCACAAGAAAGCATCAGGCTTATTGAAAAGGGGAGCAATTTAATCAAGATTAAGTTTGCTGCCAGTCTTAACTAATCCACACATTTTCATTTGTTTTCATTAGAAGCCTGGAGTGTAAGCTGACTTGTTTAACTACTTAGGAAGTGGAAACTGCAGTTATTTTGGTCAGTGGATGGAAGGTTTGTCAGCTTTTGTGGTTCAAAAGGAGCCTCTGAGATAAGTATCTTGAAACTATTGAAGTCAGAACACTGAAAGGCACAGGAAATATATGTAATATTTTATAATTATTGTATTTCCAGCTGCATGACTGTTACCTTGTTCTTCTCTGTGCAGTTTTGTGAGGATAATTAAATAGCCTGATGTTTTGAAAAATTCCAAGGAAGATGAGTAACAGCTCTCACATAGCAGACACCCATGATGTTTTTTCTTTTAGCACGCAGCGGCCCCTACTCTCCCTAAGGCTCCAGGAATGTATTAAACTTTTCCTAATGGCTGTGTTCAAGGCCAGTCCTTATTGCAAAAGTGAGAGAAAGGACTCGGTGAGGGAAAGAGGTAGAATTTGACTGGAAATAGTGTAACTATTGGTTCCCCAAAGCTACCTTTACAAACAAACCCAAAATGTTTGCTGTTGTGGTGAGAACCTTTTATTCTGTCTTTGCTTTGCTTTCAGCGTGTAGGTGAAATGAGACTTGGCTTTGGACACACTGTTTTATGTCAATGCCTTCCTGCAGTAGTTCTGTGTAAGGGAAGACTTTTCCTGCTAGAGGAAAGCTTTGGATAACTGAATCACCTTTCAGCCTACTGACAAGTTGCAGGTTGCTCTGGCTGCTCTTCCAGAGAACAGTGACTCATCATGACCTCCAGCAGGGTTAAGGTAAAGGTAGACTTGCACTGTGCTGAGTTTTAGTTGAACTAGGACATACACTTGAGTTTTTTTCCACAATGTTTTCTAGGCAGTTAAATGCACTCAGTTGTGATTCAATTAATGTTGTTCTTTTTGAACCAAAATGCCAAGCTTGTGAAAATGCTTCAGGATTCTTTAGGAGAGGTCTTTAAAATACTTGATATAACTTACTGTAATTGGTTTATGAGGGGTTTCAGAATAAGGAAAATAAATGTTGTGAGAGAAAACTTGGGGTGGGGGGGAGGGAAGTGAGGGTTTAACTGATTGAGAGAAAAAAATAAGTAGTTACTATGCTTGGAAGGAAAGATAAGTAGGCATAATTTAACAGGGTAATTTTGCATGTTACTGAAGACTGTTCACTTTACAGCACTTTTGTGACATGCGAAAATTTGCTGTAGATGTGGGTGAAAATATTTTTTGTATTGCAAACTGTCTTTGAAAAAATCTTGCTTTGTTTCTTGTTATAAACAAACCAAGCAGTCACAGGATGCTTCTAGTAATTCGGTGTGAAACAAAGATCATGTCACTGGCTATGATTAAACGAGGCAAATTTGGACCTTAATACCTAATTGGTCTCCAAGGCACTTAGTCTTAGTAGGGGGATGAAAAAGAACATTGGAGTTCATCTAGAATGTGGTTGTAATGCATGTTTTTGTGTTGCTTCCATAGTGTGCACAGTATAAACCATACTCCTTTTTGAAAAGTTCATTTCTTATTTTAACTTCTCAGGATTATCTGCTGCAGAGCCCAAGTTAAAGTAATATCATTGGCTCCAAGTCAGGATGATTGTGGTCATCTTTTTTTTTCAGGGAACACATTAAGTAGTATCACACACGTTTGTATTTAATATATTTATAAAGCATTTATGTTAATAATAGTTTTCAGAACAAGAAATTGTATAAGGGAATTTATGTATAAAATTTAAAAACATATTTCTGCTATAATTGATCTTTAGACATGTGAGAGGAACTGCAAAGCGAAAATTAAATTTCATGTCAGACACTGAGAGGGTCTTGCCCACCTAATTTTGCACTCTTTCAGACTTCTTTCCTCATTTTCATATGAACCTTGCATGCAGAGGCTTAGTGCAGGACTGGGATTCTACATAATATTATTTATTAGAAAGTGTTTATCACCCTTCAAAAGATGGCTACTTCTGTGGTAGAAATGGGGGACTGAAAATTGGGAGTGTTCTATGTAACTCTCAGGTTAGAAGGAAATGTAAACTCAGGTCAGAGGGAAAGGAGGTATTGTCCTTGTCCTGAAAAAAGTTGCTAAAGGATTGTTGGCCAAAATTGAACACTAAGCAATAAATCTGTGTTTTATAATGGATTGTATTTAAGACCTGAACTGTTTTGAAGGTGAAATCCCAAATCATGCAAGTATCAAAGCATACTTTTCAGTCCAGTTTGGCAGAATGCTGAAGTGCCTACTTAATTTCCATAGATGCTTAATCAGATGCCTGGGGGAGAGCTGCAGTTGCAGATGTTGAGAAATTTAAGTCAGGCTCCTTCCTCGTTTGCAAATCAGCTCTATTTTTATAAAACAGAATCCCTAGATTATCTTTTAAAAGCAGGTTCTTGTAAGGGATTTTTTCCCCCTAGGGAAAAGGTTTTAAATTCAAAAAGAAAAGACAGAGAATTTCCTTTTGAAATGGAGAAATATGAGTATGGATGAAATGAATACTAGAGCTGCCCATCTTTGAAATGACTTTTGAAAACAAGCACAGATAAGTTTAAGTGTGTTCCCCAGAAGATGCTTTTGTTGTTTTCTTATTGATTGCTGTAGATGCCTGTGTATTAAAATGCTAATATTTGGTCCAGGTTAACCTTTATTTATGATGTGCAGTTTTTGGTTAAGTCAGGCCTTGTGTGATATGCCTTATGTGAAATGTAGGTGAATGTTCTTTTTTTGTGATTTTTGTAGTGTTTGAGGTTTAATAGGATTCCTGGGGCTTTAGCCTGAGATTCTGCAAGTCACTAAGTCAGTGTCAGCTTGGTGTCAGGCAGGTACAATACTGACCACAGGGGCATTAGAGGGAACAGTTGTGTGCTTAGAAACCAGGAGCAGAAGCATGGTCAGTAATGTTCAGGGCCTGGCTCTTCTTAGGGGTGATATCCTCAGACAATCCATGTGGAAGAGAAAAGCAAAAGAATCCTTTATTCCACTCCATAGTCTTCAGCCAAAACACAAGCCAAAACCCAAACCAAAGTTTTAACAGTCTAAGTGGATGAAATAATTCGAACATCATCAGTCAAGTGGATTGCTGTTTATTTATGTTTCTTTAAAGTGTTCTGCAGGTCATCTGGGAACTTTTGTCTAAGAAACATGGTTTGGGTATTGTCCCGGTTTGAGACAAATTCGGAGGAACGTGCAAAATGGACATCTTCTGATTGAAGGCAAGTTACAGCCACCCCTCCCCCAACAGGTTCGAGAAGAAAATCTTCGGAGGAAAGTGAAAGAGGAAAAAACTTATTTATTTTAAAAAGCAGAGTGCACGCAGGCACGGAGAAAAAGAATAATGCTAAATAATAAAACCTCTCGCTATGGAGAGAACCTGGGTAGATTTCAGAGTCCTTTCTGGGTGTATCTTTCTCCTGTCTGGAGCTGGAGTTAGGTGTGGGCCCCTCTGGGCCTCGGTGGAAAGGCCTCCCAGTGAAGTTCTGGTGTTCTGAACAGCTCCAGAAGAGAAGAAGAAGAAGCCAAAGTCCCAGGGCTCTGTACTTTAGCTAATGAACAAGAACCTAGCTAAAAAGCAGAAGGAATGTAACTCTCTTCCCTGCTGCAGAAGCAGAGCAGCCGGGCAGGAGAAGTCAGTGAGCTTATCTGTGTTTTGAAACAGTGCTGAAGGAATTCCACTGTCTCTTCCCCCTCTCCCTTAGCTGGATTTAAAGGCACAGAGAGGCACAGGATTAATGTCTGGGCACAGAGCAGATGATAGGGAATACAGTATCATGCAGTCACACCAGGACAGGTATTAAAAGGTACCACCTTCTCCCTGTGATTCGCAAGAACTAGTGAAGAAAAACACATTTGTAGATCAAGAGATGGAGTCTCCACAAAGAAATGCTGTTCACTTCACAACCTTTATACAAGTTCTTCCAGAGATCAGCTGAAGCCTTCTCTTTATGAACATATCATGTGACAAGGATTCGCCCTCTGTCTTTCCCAGTAAACTGTTCCAAGGTTCAGCTGCAGTTACTGCTAGGAAATTGCAGACTGTTTCAAGGTTGAATTGCTGCAGCTTTAATTGTTAGCTGCTGGATCCTATTGCATTACCATCAGCAAGTTTGAAAAGGTCTTGCTACCAGATCTGCTTCTCAGAGAGTATGCGCTTATTTCTGCTAATCAAATGACCCATCAGTCTTCTCTTCATTTAGCTGACATGGGCAGGACTCCTTGAGATTTCAAAAATTGAAGGAGTAGCTAGGGGAGGAAAATAAATGGTGTATGATGATAAGAGCGTACGATGTGAAGCAAATAAGGTGGTATTTATGAAACATGTCCCTAATGCAGAAACAGAAACATTGAGAAAATACAAGATGACCTTTAGGTCCTTTCCCAAGCCCTTGAAGTCCTCCATGTGGAACGGTGCCTGGTGTGGATGATGGTGGTGCCAGTGTGGATCTTGGCCAAGCACTGCATTGCAATTTTCCATGATTGCCTTTGAAGCAAAGACCATAAAACAGGAAGGTGTTAATACAAACTTACGGCTTGGCTGAGACACTGGGAATGCTGCTTCTTGGAATTAGTACTTAGGGTATTAATCCACATGTTCTGTTAAGAAAAATAGAAGAACTGTCCAGTGTATAAAAATATTTAAATACTTTTTTCCCTCCAACAGTATCGACTTCCCATATGCATCTGTATCCAGTGTTGATGTAAGCTCTAATTTTGGGCCTTTTTTGTGCAAATTTCCATTACATGCATTATGGATGCACAGAGTCTGCTTGCACAAAAAGAGCTGTAGTGTTGTAATCCTCTAAATTGAAGGATTTGTAAGGTAGCAGAGGAAGGACTAAGAATAGCTCTGGAAAAATAGTGATTGAAGGTTGCTACTACCAGAACCATTCATCCAGCCTGCAGCCCACTCTCTCTGTGCTCTGCAGCTGTGCCAGAAAATATGCTGTATGAAGAGTTTGGGCAGTTGTGGCCTGTTCCCTGGTTTTTGGCTCAGTTTCAGAGTGAATAAGGAGGTGGGTACATGTTCTCAGGCAAAATACCCTTTCCAGAAGTGCTGGGGAGGGCATGTAACCCAGTAATTATGTATGGACTGACTTTGCTGCACACATGCCAGTCCAAGGGACAGAGGGGAAACACAGGATTTGGTCTTCCATTGGTACTGGAAGAATCTCAGGTGTCTTACGTGGTCAGGAAGACTGGGTATACTGCATTCTCCTCCTGAGTACAGGCCAAAACTTCATCCAGCCTTGTTGGATGAGGTAATAACTGCATCTCACCTCCCCAGGAGCTGTGTCTGTGATGGGTGCATTCTCCAGCCTGTGTCACGTAGAGAGGCAGAATGGTTGGATTGAATTCTGTCCTTAGAAGCCAGTTCAGTGGCAGTTGCTGCACCTTTCAGGATCAGGACCTCTGAATGGACTTTGTACAGTTTTCAGGTGTCATTTGTCTTTTCGCCATCTCTCTCATTATTTACTGCATTCATCTGTTTTCCTTGTCTTTCCTTCTACTAACTTTCCTTTAGTGTCCTTTTAGGTTTTTCCAGTAATTATTAGCTCTGATCCCACTGCTGTAACATTTTTTTTATTTGAAAAAAATGCAACTTGGCTGATGAGTCCTGGAAGCAAGCCAGTAAAGGCTAAAGAATGAGTGGAAACAAAGTCTGCCCAAGTTTCCTCATTTGGAAATGAAATGCCTGACTAGGATCTCATCAGTTTGATTTTTTTTTGTTAATTTTTTTTTTAATGGAAGCCGGATTTTGACTGTAGGGTGATACTGGTGAGGATGTCCATATAACACAAGCCTCTCAGATACCTGTTTTTCCGAGGCATATGGGGTTAATGGCACACCATTTGATGCTCTTACCCTGTAGAATCATAGGCTCATTTAGATTGGAAAAGACTTTTAGGATTATCAAGTCCAGCCATTAACTCAGCGCTGCCAAGCCCACCACTAAACGGTGTCCCTGTGCACCACTTACACATATCATCTAAATACCTTCAGGGTATTTACCCTCAACCATTTCCCTGGGCAGAGGCTTTCAGCGTCTGACAACTCTTTTGGTGACGAGATTTTTCCTAATATCCAATCTAAACCTCCCCTGGGGCAGCTTGAGGGTGTTTCCTCTTGTCCTAATCCTTGTTAGTTGGGAGAAGAGACTGACCCCTACCTGACTACGACTTCCTTTCAGGCAGTTGAAGAGAGCAGTAAGGCCCTCCCAGCCTCCTTTTCTCCAGGATAAACTCCCTCAGCCACTCCTCATGAGATCTGTGCTCCAGACCCTTCCCAGCTCCAATGCCCTTCTCTGGACATGCTCCAGCCTCTCAGTGCCCTTCTATAGTGAGGGGCCCAGAGCTGAACAAAGGATTTGAGCCTCACCAATGCTGAGTGTTTAAATAAATTCATGCTTCCTTCACTCATATTGGGTGTCTTGTCTTCATCTGCATCACCCTAAGAAAACAAAAAACACGTTGCACAACACTGGAAGGAGGGAAAAACCTTTCTATTGTTTTTTTTTCTGTGTGGTTTTGTGGTGTAAATAGTATGACAGCGCAGCACTTTTGAAATTAAGAGTTACTTGCTAATTAGTTAAATATACCCTAAGCTCATTTTAGTTCAAGTCCCTACGTATGCATATGTTTGGTGTAGAGCTGTTAGGGAGTGGAAGGTGAGTGTGTTGGGAAGACAGGCCAGGGAGCTGCCAGGCTTCTCCCTTGCTCCACGACAACCCCCATCACAGGGTGGAGGCAAACTGCTGGATGGATGTATTTGGCTCAGAGAGGGGAGTAGAGCACTAGAAGCAAACACTGTTAATAGCATTAACTTTGTATTTTATTCTGGTACTGTGTTTGTGCTTACCATACAAAATAAGAGGCTCCATGTTTTTAGGAAATCCCAAAGGTATCAGGAAATTGGATGCACATGTAGCTCAAGGAAGCTTTGTTAGCTGGAAGCCATTTTTTTGTTGAGTGGGAGTCTTCAGTGTTTCTATCTTTTTACATGTATATCAGTAGGGAAAACGGACATGTTTCAAAGTACTGTAACAGCTAATTCAGCTCAGAGAAAGTCGCCTTTGTCTCTTACTGCTTTGTTTTCAGTGAAATGCAAATTGGCTTTCAGGTTGATGGTAATACCACAGACATTGCAAATAGGAGATTATATAATAAGGACTATGAGTGTGTGTTACTAGATAAACTTAAAGCTTTGCTTTAGAAGGAATTCTGAATCAAGCTATGAAATGCAGGTAAATGTGAGATTTAACTCAGGGTTAAGCTTTAAAAAGATTTAACTTGGATTAAGAATTGAGTGATTTTAAAGGTTAAGAGGAAAAGTGTAAATTTGGTTAATGAACCATTTAATCATCTTGTCAGAGTTTCCTTTACGTTCTTCTGGAATCATCAGGTTTCTTTTCTTGTTTGGAGAAATTCAGGACCAGTGTCTTAAGATTTGACAGAATAATTCATTTTTGGATAATTCATTCCTCTGATAAAAAGGGTGTGCTGCAGGATTTGGCAGTTGACTTAATTTCTTCTTGAAATTAGTATGTTGGGAGATCACAGACTAATTAATTTATTCAGTATCCTTGTAAAGATAAACCATAATGAACTTTGAACTTTTGCGTGAGAAAATACATTTGTATTGAAGTGAGGGAAGGTGACCCCTCTCTTTTAAAACTCCCACTAAAACTGGTTTTGCTGCACAGTTGTTTCTAATAGAGATTCTGAATCTGGGACTAATGATTTTTGACATGGCTTAACTAAATATAGGTCTTTTTGGGCCTGAAAACTGCAGAAAAAAAATCAGTGTGTTGTTTTTGTGTGTGTGTGTGTTTTTTTTCTTTTCTTTTTTTGTAGGTGAGGAATCACATTTAACTGTATGCTCCTGATTGCAGTCTGTAGTAAATTCGTGAGAGTTTCACAGTAACAAGATCAGACAGTGAATCAATCAAAGATGTTCTTGTGTTGGGTTTGGCTTTTGCCGCTGCCAGTGATGTGGCTTCTAATCCATGAGAAAAGATGAGCTCTGCTTCTTTATCACTGAGATACCAGATAATTGTTTGTCAGGATCTCTCGATTTTCTGTATGCTTCCCATCATTGAATGAAAGTCTGTATTAACTCTCACTACATGTTATGTTAATTTTTATTTGATGTTGGGTTTTGATTTTGATAGATGTCTGAAATCGTGTCATTGCTCTGATTTCTCAGCTTTTTACTTCAGCATTCGTTGAGGCTAATGGATAATGGTAACCTTGCAAGTGCCACTTCAGAGCCTATACAACATAAAGTGAATTAGAGCTTGACCTAGAATGATACCCTTTGTCCTTTGGGAATCCTTTGGAAAGGACTTAAAATCATAGAATCATAGAATGGTTTGTATTGGAAGGGAGCTTAAAAGGTACCCTGTTGCCATTGGCAGGGACTCCTTCCACTAGACCAGGCTGCTCAGAGCTGCTCCTACCTGGCTGTAAATACATCCAGGGATGGGGAGTTCACAGGCTCCCTGGGAAACCTGTTCCAGTGCTGCACCACCCTCACAGTAAGGAATTTCTTCCTTGTAGCTAAGCTAAATCTATCCTCCTTCGGCTTAGGGCCGCTGCCCTTGTCTGGTCACTACACAGCCCTGTGAAAAGCCCCTCTCCAGCTCTCTTGTGCTTTAGGGACTGGAAGGTTTCCCCAGAGCCTTCTCTTCTCCAGACTGAAGAGCCCCAGCTCTCTCAGCTTGTCTTTATACTTGTTTGTGGAGCTGAGAATACTCTTATCTGAACGCAGATTTTCTGACTGATTTTGTCTAACACTTTCTACTTTCTTTCCAGACCAAATTTTAGGTTTAGTGATATACATCATAATTTGGCTACCCATTGACCAATCTCATTTTCTTTCTATACGTGGAGATTCCTGAATCATTTCCCATTGAAGTTTTGTTCTCTGTTCCAAGCAGTGAAATTTTAAGTCCACACATCCTTTTTCTGGAAGTCTGTGCATACTTTTATTCTTTCACTGCTGGTGTAAACCCTTCACTGTGCCACACAGCTCCTGCCCTGCTGCAGTTTGTGGGGCAGGATCACCATAAATACTCCCAGTTTCCTTGTTTGCTAGCATGAGATGTTTCTTTTGTGGAGTACTGCTTGTATAGTGCTTAGAGTAGCATGCGTGCTTCTTGGTGTAAGATTGTATTCCTCTAATACTGGATAAGCTTTTAAGAGTTATTATTAATCCTTAAATAAAGAAGAAGCTACAGAATGAAACATTTTAAAATGTATGCCTGCATCCTTCTTGGGAACAAGTTTCATCCTGCCTAACCTCAAGAATTACTTCTTCAAGTCATTCTTAACCTGGATTGTTCTGTGATTCTATTAAGGATGCAGAAAAATAAGCTTTCCACAAATAAAATTTAGAAAAGGCAGTAGAAGCTGGGTTTTGCAATATCTTTGACTAGCCTAGCACTTCTGTCTCCAGGGTGGCTTTATTTGTGGATCTTCACACGTCCACTTCTATCTAAAACTGGGCTGCACAACTGGCATTTAGTATTGCATGGCTGATGTATTAAATAAGGAAACAGAACTTCAGGCTCTCATGTATAATAATATTTTGGTAAATGGAGAAAAGACAAGAAAATAAGAGGATAGGTCCTAAGTCTGGAGAAATAGAAGGGTAGAAGGCAGGAGGGAGAAAGAGGGTATGAATGGATTCTACAGGGAATAATTTCTAGGGTTTTTATAAAAGCAAGTATTATTTTTCAGCTTCTATGATGCTCTTGGCCTTATGTAAGCTTTCTGAACACTGGGGGAGCTGCTGAACAGCTCAAGGTTTAAGAAGGCCTGGTACAGTGGTAAAGTTTCCACAGTGCTAAGTTGGCCTTTCATCTGCATTTTTAACTGTCAGGTGAGAGCAGGATGGTTAGAGCCGTTCTTCAGGCACACACAGGGCTCTGCTCTGGCAGGGCTGTGGAGAAAAGATGGCAAGTCCTACCCGGGATCAATATAAGTAAGTTTCCACTGACTTGTAGAGAGCCCAGATTTCTAAAATGCAGGCTCTAGCCAAATGGACATTATTTTGAGATTTTGCTGTGCTGTTCACCTGTCAGATGTTTTTTATTTTGATATTCATTTAGTTGTTTAATTTTTTTTGTTTATATTCTTCAGGGCAGGAATTGTTTCTCACTCTGTCTGGATAGAGAGCCTTATTTGATTCCTGCTTGGGGATATTTCTTAATATTTTAACACATGAATAGTCCCTGAGCAAGAGGGATTTTTTTTTCCCAAGTCCATTAAAGTTGGATAGGCCAGTCTAAATCAAGTGTAGCCTTACATGACAAAATCCAAGTAGGAAGGTTATCAAAGATAATGCTTAAGGATGTCCAGTCAATAATGATTTTGTTTGATAAGAGATTTTTTTGTAGTGCAGACTGTTTCCACCCAAGCATCCAAAACATGCAGGGCATCCAGGTTTTCACTTCTACCTGCTAGAGGACATGGTTGGGTTTTTCTAAATTTAAAAATTCTTACTATATTTTTTTCTTAGAGTTCACTCCCACTGCCCAGATGGGTGCCATCATACCTCTTTTATCATAAGGAATGTCAAAGTAAGGGATCTTTTCTGGGGTTTTTTGTGGCTCTAGGCTAAGTGAAGGCTTGAGTGAAACCCCACACTTGAGTGATGTTTGAGCCACTTGCAGGATGTGTGTAGAACAGCAAATTCTTCTAGGGAAGTGGTCACTGGTCACAGCCCTAAGCCTGGCAGAGTTCAAGAGGTGTTTGGATGACGCTCTCAGGGACAGGGTGGGATTCTTGGTGATGGTGCTGGGCAGGGCCAGGAGTTGGACTCGATGATCCAGATGGGTCTCTTCCAATCCAGCATATTCTATGAAATTTTGGAATAGCTTTGACATGAGAATAGAAATTAAACTTGAGGCTTGGATTCTTTCCTGCATTTTTAACATGGCCACAGCAAGTGAAGCTTGAGACATGCAAAGTCCACCATGTCAGTTCCATGTAAACAAGTAAGTTTACCTTTGCAATCATGGAAAAATAAAAAGATTATGCTACTGAAAAGCCAAAACCCCTCTGCACTTCTGAAAGATTGGTGAATTTAACCAATGCTGAAAATGTATCATCCACTTGTGTAGTGTATAATGTGTATTTTCTGCATTTTTTGTCCCTTCTAATCTGAACAGTTTAGGATGTCACAAGTGAGGTTTCCGTGTCGATAGTTTGAGAGTGCAGGTACATTGTGGAAAGAATGTGAATGAAGAGCAGGGGTCATTTCTCAAACAAAACCTGACAGCTTCTTTGTGACCCCCATTGTTTGTGGACTTCATGCTGAGCAGTTCTAGTTATGAATTCTGACATGCAGTAAACTATGGTGCATCCAGGCACTAGAAAAAGGTCATTCTCACAAAGGTAAAAGGTGACGTACCAGGTGCTATCAGGTAGTAACTGCTCCTTGAAAAATCAGTTAAGCTAATCTTGGTTTAGGCCAGCCTCAGGTATACTCTTAAAATGCAGTTAAGAAGTGTTCTTACAAATCAATATATAATTTTCAAGGTGAATGGGAAGTTACTGCATGTTATACATACTTAATCTACTTATCACTCTTAAATTTCCAGTTTTCTCCATTGGTAATTTATTAGTAATTGTGAATATCACACAATTAGGTATACATCTAATTTTGAATTATGAGTCTTACTGGGTTGATATATGTGGTGTTGGTGAGTGTAATATTTTTTCTTTGTGGGTTTGTATTTTTAATATATGAAGGAAAACAATCAGAATCATAGTAATAGTGTTTCATGTCCTTAGAGGACTTAGTAAAGTACCAGTAAAAGAAGCACAAAGAGAAAATACTACAGAAAACGAAGGGGATGATTTATAAAATGTAGCATATTAAATAAAATAATCCTATGGAGATAAATGTTTGTTACTGTATTGCAGTGGTATTAGCCTGTACTGTTGTTACCAGTTTGCCTTTCTTGTCAGCAGGGTTCTTCAGTTTCACTTTTTGAATTGGAACATTTTATTTAGACATCTCTCATTCCAGCATGTTTTTTACTTGCATGGAAACAGATTATTGTTTTACTGTATCATATTTTTCTCCAACAATACATCTACAAGGGATGTCTGTAATTTTGAGGATCTATTTTCTTCCATAATGATGATCTGTCCATCTGTTTCCATGTGGGGTTCTTGTGCATTGCCATTGTTATAAATACCAGTGAATGCAGATTCTGCAATGACTCACTGATGGTACATGTTTAATCTTTAAGTATCTCTGAAACTTTACAGTGTTGCAGGCTTCATAAATACATCAGATAGATGTTGCACTGTCTTCTCATGGAGCTCATCCTCAAAATAATTATTAGCATGTGGTAAAAGCTGAAGTGAGGGTATTCTACAGAAATGAAGAGTGGTAACAAGAGTTTTAATATCATTTCCACTACACCAGTAAAACTTCCTGAAAAATAACATTAGAAGAGTTAAGCAGCAGCCATCAAAAGTATTTATGAATGTCACTCACTGAAAATGGTTTTCCATTTAATCCTAGAAAAAATAGACATGATAAATCAAATTTGATGAGTGTACTGGTAATTTAGTGTGAAGGCAAATCCCTCTTCAAAAGGAAAAAATGATTTGTTCTCCACAATTGTATTTAGGAACCTAAACCTTGAGGATAAATGACATAAAGTTATATGAACAATTCTCCTGAGCACTATTAAATATTTTTGGAAGCTTCATTCTAACGAATTGGCTGTTACAAGCTTCTTGCTTCATCCTGGCACTAGTGAGTTTAATTTATATATAATATCTAGGAGTCTGTGCCTGTGTCCAACTCAATTTGAACACATGCCATGAGTTTTTTCTAAGTGCTGCATAAGGACTGTATAATTAAACATCATAAGTACATTAGTAATGTACATGCACATGGACGCATGTAATGTTGGTAGATGAGCTTTGTAAGAGGAGGGGCTCTACTGCAAATAGAAAACATCTTAATTTTTTATTTAGTTGAGTTTTTGAGTTTGATTAAAAAAAAAATACAACCTCAGTCCTGGTTATTTCCATTTGTATATGTGTCTGTATGAATGTGTATACACACAAATCCTTTCCATTTCACAACAGAAACTGAAAATCCCAAATCCAGACACAGTGAATGGAGCTGCTTGGCAGCTCCCATTGCCTTGGCTACAGGGGCTACGTATTTTAGGACTGTTGAATCAGTGTTTAATATTTAAGTAGAAAACATACGAATATTTTTATAACAGTTATGCTCACATTGTTATGATGTATCAGAGCACACTGTAGCTAATAATTCATTGCCAGTTCCCTAATGCTGAGCTGATGGATAATTTACTCTCCGCAGCAGCAGAAGCAGTGCAAGTTAAGAGCAGTGTTGAGTGGTGTCGCTGTTCCCACCGTGGCCAAGTAGAGAAACAACACAGAGTCCAGGCTCAGGGATAAATGGAAGCACTTTAATAATTTTTCCAAAGGCTTTTATATGTTAGTTCACAAGAGTGTGTTAAATGGCATAAGGTAATTGGTCTTTTGTCCATCCACCCCTTGAGGGGATTGGCCAAGTTCTAAGACACCCATTCCTAAGCATTTATCTAGTTAAAGCCATAACAATACTGCAAAACAACCTGCAGGTGCAAGAGGTTTACAGTACTGTAATCTTGTTTAAAGTAATCTGCATGGGAAAGACAGAACTCTCACAAAATGCTGCAGAGAGCTGAAGAGATTCTCTGCTGAGGCTTTTTCAGCATCCACAGAGTAAGAGTGGCTTTGTGCTCATTGCATTGCACAGCCATGCTCAGAACAGCTTCAGTGTTGCTGTTGTTTTCCTGTGCTCAGGAAATACCTTGCAGAAGTGTGAGTATGACGAGGAGAGAGTGAAGGATGCTGGAGCCAAGCATTCCCTCCTGAATGCTCTGGTGCCACACAGTTCAGCAGCCCGGGTCGGGGGGAAGGAAAAGGCTCCGGTAGCCCCAGGGCTCAGGGCACAGAAGGAGGGAGAAGTGAGGGCTCAATACAGCGAAGTAGGGGGCTCTGAAAGGAATTAGCAAAACATCTCATGAGGAAAGCTTCTTGGAAGGAAATGAGAATATATCTTTTTATGAAGTTTAAACACCCCTGGGATTTACTATCCATGCCATTTCTGGATCTGAAACCTCCTGAAATCTGCAGCTTTGTGAAAGCAACTTCAATCTTTTATTCGTTGGTTGGTTTGCTACTTGTGACTTACATCCTTGTGCTGGAAGTTTGTATGAATTTTTAAAAAAAATGCATAATACCACTTCATTTTATTGTGTATTCTACTAACCTGTTGTGAATTTGTTTTGAATACAAATTTGTTGTGAATACAAATTTCCTTGTGTATTTGGTATTATTTCAGTGTCTTAGTATGACCTGAGAGACATTCCTGTGTGGAATTCATTCCAATTACAGAGACCATAGCTCCATTGCAATCCAGCATGACTTAACTGGCTAGTGTGAACATAAACAGCTTTTATTGAACTGTGGAAATGGTGTTTTATTCTAGATTTGATAGCCTGTTCAACATTTTGGTCTTAACTGTACAGTGATGTAAAAAAAGACAGTGATTGATTTTAGCTCTTTGAAGGTAGGTGTTCAGACAGCTTGCCATTGCAGTAATACATAAAGATGGAAACAACATGGTATACATTAAATAAGGTACTGTAATTCTAATTCTAAAATGTTTATCAAAAAATGACTAATGAAGGTGTTACCATACTATGTTTGTGTTCTGCTCAAAAGCAATACAAGTGTGTAGTGACCCAATAGTGGGTGATGCTGTAAGTGGCCTTAAGAAAAGATCAACCCTGTTGAAAACATTTGATGGAGGTTCTGATTTCCAGTTCCAATCTGTGATGAATTAATGAATTGTTAGTGTTTTAATGCCTGCCTCTTTCTCCTGCCCTCTTCAAATACATTTAGGAAACTAATGTTTCCATGAAGTCAGATTCATTACTAAGGAAAGGACTGAGACACAAAAAGCCCAACACTTGAGATAAGAGCAAAATGACTGCTGTACATAGTGCTTCTCTCCTAGATGCCTTGATGCAGGATAAAATTAAATTACTGTTGATTTTTTCTTGGTTAGGTTCATTTGTTCTCTTAGATTATAGTGGTTGAGTTTGTTACATTATGCATTTAACAAAAGTAGAAAGGAGTCTTCTTAAATCCCAGCTACAATAGAGCAGTGTTTTGGTTACATTGAAAAATTCTGTGGCAATTCACAATGAACATTTTGAGGAGGTAATAAAAATTATTTCTTTCTAAGTAGCAATTTATCTGAGGTCAAATAAATTAATTTACTCCTTGAGAATACTGTGTCTGCATAATTTTCTGGTTTTTAAAAGTTAAATAAAGTGTTGCAGTGATTTCACTAATTTAAGACTTTGTGAAGGATTGTCACACAGGTTTGATGAGTTGCATAGTAAATGTAGTTAAGGTTTTTTGTTTGTTGGTTTTGGTTTCTGATTTTAAATCTGGTATTAAATCTAATTGCAGACCAAGCTGGGTTTTGTTAGCAGGCTGAACTGGGAGAACCACAGAGATGTGCCGAAGTTCAGAATGATGGTGATGAATGAATGTGGCAGAGACAGGATGTAATATGAAGAAAAGGTACAAACTTAAAAAATTATAGCATGAGGATGTGAAGTTTCATTTAAAACAGTTCTGCTATTTAAAGCTGTTTCACCTTGGTAGCAAAATGTTATTTTAATTTGCCATTTGGCACGATTAGTTGGACTGTAAGCCTCTGTTAGAGGTGGAAGAGCAGAGCAGTGGCTGAGAGCAGTGATCAGCAGCCCTGAGGTCCTCTGTGGGGCCTTGGGTCCCTTTCTCAGATGGGTGGCAGGGGGGGGCTTTGATGGAGGGGTGAAGGAAAGCAGGAGGGTGCTCAGCCCTCCTCTGGGGAGCTGCCTGAAAGCTGTGCCAGGGCCCTGAGAGAGCAGTGCTGAGAAGGGCTCTCCACCCCAGGTCTGTGGTGACAGAAAATCTGCCAGAGAGTGGAGAAGAGGAAAGCAAAGACAGGCTGGGTGGGAGAGTCATAGATGGCTGATACTCCCCATAGTGTTTGTTTTTTGGCATATATTGTACTGCCCTTTTTTATTTGTGTTACTCCAAAAATATGGATCGGGTCAGAATGAAAGGCACATTGTGAATGAGGCAATACAGTGCACTACAGATATTAACTACTGCATTAATAAAGTCAATGTAGCTGTTGTTGGGGAAAACCTGATAAATATTTTGACACAAAAATAGAGAGTGTTAGCCACTTACTGTGGAGAGTTTGGCAGTCTTTCCAAATCAGGCAATTTGGACTAGTCTTCCATTATTTTTGGCTAACTTTGCTGGCACTGTACTGGTTTATCAGAAACATCACAAATAATTTTCTGAGAGTGAATTCTTTTAGAGAAATAAGATGGGACATTATCCTTTGTATGGGAGGAGATCATATATGTAAAAGACTGACCTATGATAAAATAAGTCTTCCTTTGACTTATTTCAGTGTGTTCAGATGATCTCTTTTGAGGGCTGGAAGGGTTGAGTGATTAGCCTCAAACTTACACATTCCCTTTGCACTGCATCAAAGGGCCTTAGGAACATGCACTCAATCACTGCAATAAATTTTGGTAATTGGAGGCATGGAAAAATGCTGTTCCTAAAAAGTGAATAAAGAGAGTTGAGACTGTTATCTTTAGGAGAAGAAGGAAATAAAGAGAATGCTGAAAGTGTGCCAGATTGTGAGTGTGTTTAGTGCCTGTAGCTGTAAATTCAGTTCATTAATGCAGTGTGAGATTAAGAGTTTGGGCAAAATACTGATGTGGTCAGGGTAGAGCCAGGTCCTTGACCAACAGAAGCTGGACTGTCTGTCCCTTTAGTGTAAGCTTGTCTCAGAAGAAGGGTTGGACAAGAAAGATTATTGTTTGGTAAGAAACTATTGTAAAAAGAGCGTGTTTCTCCTGATTAATAAATTGAGTTTTGTCAAAAACACCACAATATTTGAGAGCAGTCCAGTTTAAGTATTTAATTTAAAAAGAACTTTGGCATTGTTGTTATCTTAGTGAGTCATTGCTGAAATAAACTTCAGTCTCTCTACTCAAATGCTTAGTTTCAAACTATTATGCTTCCACATCCTGCAGGGCACAGACTAATATTTTCCATGAGTCAAAAGAGAATGGTGAGACTATGGGCAGGCAGCAAAATTTGTGGTTTTTTGCAAACTACACCTTGGCAATCAAAACATGTGCATTTTCTTCTGGTACTGTTTCTGGTTTGCAGGTGTGGGATTAGATCAAGTGAAATCCACTAAGATTTCTGAGGATAAAAATTTCAATAAAACAGAAAAAAGGATAGTAAAAAGCATAAAGAAAAAGTTTTAATGAAGACATCTCTTTAGTTACGATGTGCAAGAGGGTATCTCCCTTTTTCCTTTGATTTTTAGGACATGACTTATCTTCTGACACAGCTGGTTCTTACCATGCTGGCTATGGTAAACAAAACATGTTGGTCATGTTTTCCAGGTTGGCATATTTGCTTCTTTTGATTGATTTTGTTCTCTTTTGTTTTGGAGAACACGTCACCTTGTTGTGTTTAATAACTGAAATAAGTTGCTTGTGCATATAACTTTAAAAAGTCATACTTGGAGTCTAGTGATTTTTTTCTTTTTTTTTTTGTTCCCTGGCATGTTTCCTTTGTTAGACAATGAGTCACAAGCTGTTTCATCCTATTAATAGCTTATTAATTTTTAATTTCAAAGTCTACTTTTGTAAATGTACTGGATTGAGTAAATCATTAGGAGTTCTCTGCTTCTCTAAATCGCTAATTATGCATTTCAAGGTAGTTCTATCAGTTTAATTCATTGGTTACACACAAATTGAATGAATTAACAAACAACATGCTAATAAAATCCACTGTTTATTGAGGGGTGACAGTTTTTCTCTCAAATAAAACAGGCTCTGGGAAACTGTTCCTGGCAGCGTAGCTTGTTCATAATGTTTTGTATTTGGTTTTTCAAATCCTAGTTCCTAGTGGTATGTATTAAAAATGAGTAATTGGAAGCAAGATCAACAGAATTCTGACTATATTCTTCAGTCTTTTTTCATAAATATTTTGAAAGTAATTTAAAATATTCACATAGTTCATGGCAATACAGTGCTAACATCTCTTAGGTACCAACTTGAGAAGGTGTCAGGGATACTGTGAAGGAGAACTGAGGAGAGCTTTATATAGAAATTCTCAGTTGAATGTGTCAGGAGGGTTTAAACCATTTTTTTAGTGTATCATACATCAAAAGGTGTTTCAGGGATGGTTAAGATGATGGTGACAAATTCTGATAAGGAACCTTGAAGCAAATGGAGGAGGAAGAGCCCCAAATCTAGAAGTAATGAAAAATACGCTTTAAAGTAACAGTAATTTCTGTGGTTTTCATACTGATTTCACAGAATAATATTAGGATTAGAGATTTAGTCCTGGGAGTCTCCTCATTTAGGAAATTTTATTGTGTATATTCAGATTCCTCTGACCAGTTCATGCCTCTTCACTCTGCCTTTCCTACTCCCTAGTAAATCCCGCCCTATGTGAACTAAAGTTCTCTTTGAAAAACACAGCTGTGATTATGTGAGGTTGATGTTAGATGTAAAATAGATCTTGTATTTCCAGTATCTCACCTACTTCCAGCTTCATCTTTAGCAAAAAGAATGGCATGTTATGAAATGCAGGGTGTCTGCACTGTGGTTTTGACTAATTGGAAATCATAATGCTTAAAAAAGCCCCACCAACCAACCAAACCACAAAAAACCCCCAAAGAACCAACGCCCCAAAAAAGCTCCAAAGACACCCACAGAGCAACTGTTTAATGCCCATGAGAGAGTTGATTGTCTTAAGCTGAATATTTCACTGTCAGTCTATTAATAATGGAAGAGTTTAGTCATAACTGAACTCCAACTGTGGATTAATAATGGAATCATGATGAATTCTAGGTAAGAAGAAATGACCACCTTAGCTATGGCTCTCGTGTGTTGCAAGGTGAGACTTAGTGGTGCTTATAAGAAATGACATCTTCATACTGAAAATTTGAAGTGGGTAAAATCATATTTGCTACATGAAATGTATTTCTGAGCTTGTTTCATTTGTTTTTTAAAATAAAGTGAGATCTCAATTTTGTTAGAGCTTTTTGTCATGAGAATGCTCTTTTATTTGAAAGACCTCAGTCACATTGCATTTTAGGCTTTACGCTGGTGCTGAATAAGCCTTCCAATCCTCTGCTGATCCCAAGCACTCCAGTGTGGTAGAGAGGGTCCTGTTAACTTCAGCAGATGTTGAACTTGCCTTTACCTGGTCAGCAGATGTTTGTGTGTGTGCCTGAGTTGAGACACTAAATGTTGGGGGGCAACATCCTCTGGGTGCTGTTGGAATGATGTTTCCCTGGCCACACTGTTTCTGGATAATGCTAAATTGCATTTTACTGTGTGCTCCACCAAATATAACGGGAAGATATATTTGTGCCTTAGCACAGAAAAGTTTCCTCAGTCCCTATGCAGACTGTAAGACAGCTATAAAAGCTCATGTTATATTTGGACCTGTTTGGTTATTGCTCACTAAATATAGACAATATCCAAAATTATGCTTTTTAGCATTAAAGAGTCACGTATTTTTCACTAGTTACGGTTCTGGTCTCATATGCTTAAATCACTTTATTTCTGTTGCCTGGCTGTATGACACCCTATGACACCCTCTGCAGCATTCTGTAATCTCCAGGAATTTCAGTGCCTGTTATATCATGCATTCTTGATTAAATCCTTCCAGTAGCCTGTAGGTAGCAGGTAGGTGGCTTAAATTTTCAGTAGGCTTGCCTAATAAAAAAATAAACACAAACAAAGCAACAATGAGCCCCATCATACATTTCTTAGTATATCAATCATAGCTGGATGCTGGGTCAGATGTGGTGCCCATGGCATACTCTTTTCCAAGGATGTGGTTAGAGCATGAAACCCCAGTGTCTTTCAGCCACTGGGGCCTGGAGACACCCTGCATTCTCTGTGCACACAAGAGAAGAAGTGGGACTCTTAGGAGAGTGAAATGTAAGAATTGCAGGATCTGATTAGCTCTGAAAGGCTGGTGGAATGACGTAGGAACTGTTTAATTTTCTGACTCTCATGGAAGTTCCCTGATGGATCTGTGACAGTATTTTCTGATCTTTTAATTACC
The DNA here is from genome assembly GCA_026261815.1 of Monarcha castaneiventris obscurior. Classification (NCBI taxonomy): domain Eukaryota; kingdom Metazoa; phylum Chordata; class Aves; order Passeriformes; family Monarchidae; genus Monarcha; species Monarcha castaneiventris. Next base: position 6,271,900 of record JAMPIT010000879.1, read on the forward strand.
ACGTCTCTCCCCCTGCAGAGCAGTCTGTCCAGCCACCAAGGGTGCTATTAACACTTTTTAACAGCCCATCGATTTGCTTTGTGTAGCTGCTGCTCCCTGCATCTGCTGGTCAGAGCTGAGCTCCAGCAGATCAGCACCAGCTCCCCCCTGCCTGGATGGCCAGTGCTCTGGGAGAGATGAAGACAATTCCAGACTGAGTACATCCCATCTTAACATACCCAGGCACGTGCAGCTTCTGGCTGCTCCTGGATGTAGTTCAGGACCTGAGAGGTTTGCTACATCACTAAAGCTCATAGCAGAGAAAGTAAATTTTAATATTTCATCTTGTGCGATTGTGCAGTCCTTCAGTTTTGAAACTGCTTATTGTTGTGTATGCCAGTCCTTTATCTTTATTCTAAAGTAAGTATTTGCCAGTTTGCATAGAAGTTTGGAGTGTTTTCTTAGGGTTTTTCTCTTGCACCGGAAGTATCAGTTGGCATATCTTAACCCTTAAATGCCACAAGATTGCTCTGCCACTCTGGATGTACCTTTGCTAGGTCTTCTATTTCCATTTCCTTCAGGAGCTGTAGCTCTGAAGTAAAGTATTAAGGAACACACACAGTTACAGTGATGATCCAATTTTATACTGCCAACCCATTGCAGTACAGATGGGGGTTGATAACCCAGCACTTTTGGTGGTAATTATCTAGAAAATGCCAAGAAGCAAAGTAATAGGTTTAAGAAGTTATTTTCATGAAAAGCTGTTGATGTGAGCATATGTCGTGTGTATCTGCTCAGAGTTGGTCATGACTTCTGGTCAAGTGCAGTGGGAACCACTTTTACCTCTCTGTTAGGTTGGATACAGCTGTAAAGCAATTTTTTTTCTTTACTTATAAGAAATACTAGAAAGTAAGTTGGAGAATAGCATGTTCCATAATTGAAGCTCTTTTTTTGTCTTAGACAAGATGCAGCATCTGATGGGATGTCAGCAGCACTGGTATATGTGTTCCTCTGTGATCAAGGAGAAATGGAGTTAAAGTAATTGTATTTGTATTAAGGACTTCAAGAATATTCTGCTTTGTTTCCTACAGTCAGTACAAGTGGAAAATGACAAACTAGTGGCTCAGAATTACATCAGTTGGGTTAAAAACTTTTGCCGTGTCAAGTATGGTTATCAATTTGAAGTTAACTAATAAAGTCTATGTTACATTAGTATTAGAGGCTTGCTGAGCCATTTTCAGCAGTTGCTGCTTTTCCAACTGCAGTTGGTTTCACTGATGTGTATTGAGGGTATTCCAGTGAAGTCTTTGGAAAGAATTGAGTGATCTGCTTTCTCAGTGTCTATGAAACTGCTGCACTCCAGCAGCAGACCTGTGTTGTCACCCAGACATTGGTTTGACCAATTAGCAAGAGTAGCTAAGTGCTGCTTCTTAGGGTGTTTGATTTTTCTGAAGGCTTCACCTTCTGGGTTCAGCATTATTTTAAAATGTGTTTTTCTGTTGTACCACTGCTTTCTCTAACAACTGGTACTCTTTTGCAGTTCCATCTTGTTCCACGAGTTTTTGGAGTTGGCAGCTATAAGATTTGTTTGTGTGTTATTCTGAGGTTTGTGTTTGCATTACAGCGTGGTGGAGGTGTAGGATTGTTAGTGAAGTACAGCAACATCCTCTGCTTGATTTGGCTGCTGCCGCAGTTCAGGAAAAACAGCTTAAAAGTGCTGTTCTGAAACCTGATAAAGGATGGTTGCCTAAACCTGACATTTTTTCTTACTCAGCCACTGTACTTGCATCACAGGGATAATAAAACAATTTCATGGTAATAAACAGTAATTTGTCTATAACCATATGGTCATATGATTTATTAGGCAAACAATTTTAAAAAATCAAAGCAGTCTCAAACTACACAGAAATCCGCCAGCTAACCAGCAGTGTTGATAGGAGATTTCAATCATATATTTTCAAATAATGACACTGTAATTTTGGCAAACTATCAAGTCCAGTCACTATGTGGGTATTTGTTTTGAGTGATTTCTCTTTAATTCTGCTTAGTAATAACCTACAGCAGAGGTTGGCAGTGGTAATTTGGCACAAGTGAAGGGCTGACACAGAGGCAGTGACATTATCTAACCAGAAAACTGCATTGCATCTTGTTTTTTGGGAAGGTCATCCTGTGAAGTCAACTTCCAAATGCAGGACAATGCAGGGACATTTCCATTAATAAGGAAAAAACCAACCAGTATGGTTTATTTTTTACTTTTTTCCCCTGTTTTCTTCATTTTTTTTCTTGTTTATGTTGTTGGGTTTTGATCAAATTGTATGTTGCTGTTTTCATTTTTTTCTTTTTTTGTTTTTCCTACAAAGGGTTTTGTACTGCTTTTTGGACATTAAGATAGGAGATTTGCACAGACAATATTGAGCAACTGGATCCTGGATGGCAGGGGAGGGAGGACAGTGTGTTTGAAGCCCAAAATGCATTTGTGAATAGTAAGGACACTAAAAATAACAAAATACGTCAATTTCTTTTTCTTTTTTGTTCTGTGGTAAATGACTGTTTTCTGAAAAATCTTAAAAATTGGTGTTTCTGATCATTACGAGTATAATGTGTTACAAGAAAAGCAAAGATAAATCTTGAGTGTTTATTGGGCTGAATCTGGAGAAGGGGGGAAGAAATACGCTTTACTTATAATATTCTGGGTTTCCAGTAAATCATGTGAATTTTACTCTGAATTGTAAGTTTTAAGTAGCTGAATATCTGTGGAAAGCTCAAATCCTGAATTGTCTTCTTAAAGAGCAAGGACATTTCACTGAAAATCACTATCATGTTATTGCACCTGTTTTACTGTTCCCCTTGAAAAAAAAGATTAAAATGGTAATAGCTATGTGATTTAAAACTTCATCCATAGAAAGCTGAAAGTTGCACCTGCTGTAATGTGGTTTGGTTTTGCTCTTTAATTAGGAATATATCTGATGTGGATTAAATTACATTTCATAGTTGCACATTGAGAAATAGATTACATTCAAAATCAAATAAGAATTAATTTTAAAATACAGATTTCAGAGTAATTTAGGATGGTAGTAGGATGCAGTGTGCTAGGATTTCTTTGCTTCCTTTTGTCACACAGCATTAGCAGCTCCTTACTTAACTCAGTCAAAGAAAGTCCTTTGGTTTAAATACACCAAGGTCGCGTTAAAAACGTGAATGCACAATACAAGATGTCTAAAATAAAATGCCCCAACATAAATAAGTGTAGGAAATTTAGGCCTTCAGATGAGATTGTCTGAACTTCTGTTTATATATTTGGTGGTATGTGTGCTGGGATTTCTTGGCTGTATTTATAAACACTGATTTCAATCTTCTTCCGTTTCCTGGGGCTGTAGCACCTACGCCCTGGGGTGGATTTATATAGAATTCTGATGTGTTCCTGAATGTGTGCACCCTCAGCCAGAACTAGTGCAGTCTTTATTGAAATCCTTTGTTCAGTTCCATCTGTAACATGACTTGATGTTAAAAATGAATGTTAAAATCCAATCAGAAAATTCGATGCATCTGGTTTAATTTTAGATTTCTTTTCTTGGTAGGGAGGCAAAGAATGTGGAGAATACATTTATTCTTAAAACTGAAATATTAAGATGAAAAGATAAAGATTTAAGTCGTTGCTTCAGGGTTTTTTGGTAAGTCTAGTGGGGACATCTGCTGCTGTTTGCTGTTTGTTATCCAATGTAGGAGTCTTCTTAGGAATGGATTCTTTCTAAATGCACAAATTGCAGATGGGGGCTGGGCTGCTGAGAGACCTGTGCCTGTTGGGAGATGGGTGAGCAGACTTAGCTGTGCATTCCTTCAAGGCCTGTGGCAGAGGGTGGAGGTCTTCAGAATCCTTTATGCCAGGATCCCAGAGGCTGGGGGTTTTTGTGGATTAATGAATTAGGGCCAGTGATAGCAATGTAAAAATGTGCAGTGAGAATCCTTTCAGCAATGGTCCATTTCTTTGTAGGATGAAGATGAATGAAAATTGTACAGCCTGGAGAAATCCTGTGATACATGTCTCTATTTTTAGCTCTACTTATTAAAAACTCATGCATATTTAATAGTAAAAGTATTAATTCATAATAAGCCTCATCTTTATATAGCCCACTTTGTATTGTTGTCTTTTCATTAATTGTTCATTTAGATTCTGAAGGATTTCTGCTTCATTTACTGCAGAAACCGAGGAAGGCAGCAAATGCAGCAATAATCCTGCAAGGAGAAAAAATTTACAGCATGTGCTCACTGAACTAAATAATGAATTGTAATGTGTACTCGCAAGGAGAGGAGGCACGGCTGCTGATAGCCTTGGTATCTCTAACTCCTCAGTGGTCTGGGCTCTAGCACAAACAATTTTCTCATCTCGAGAGCACAGAGCAGACTCAGCCAAGTGTGCACTGGGATACACTGGCAGGTGATGGTGGCGTGTGCCAGTTGCCCCAGGAGTACCTTTGTTGTCAGAGTGGAGCTCCTTAGGACTCTTAAGTGGTTTTCTCTTCTCTTGAGTGTGGTTACGGATTGTAAACTGTAAATCAACAAACTGTTAAATAGAGGAAGTTTTTTCAATTTGTTTTCCCTTCTAGTTGAAACTTAGTGTGTGTCTCTGGCTCTGAGGCTGTTCACTGGCATAGCCTGTGTTTCATTGGAGCTCCTCACCTCTGACTGCTTCAGTGACTGCCCTGCAGCAGTTTAGCTTTAAGGAGAGGGAATTTGTATGGCATGGAATATGTCTAAGTGTCCTACTGATGTCTTGCTGCGCCTTAACAAATGCAGGCATCTTCTCTTAATAACCTGTTGGTATAAATTAAGTCATCTGACTCACACAGTTGTGGAAGAGAATTTATCCAGAGCACAGTAACTACTTACCAATCTGACTTCTTTTTACTGAAATGATGAAGTGCTCTGTTTCTTGAATTATCCAGGTAAAATGTTTCCTTAATATTATTTTATTGTTTTCAAAAAAATAGTAAAGCAGTTGGTGCAGCTTTAAGAGTTCTGACATAGTGTTCAAGCATGAAGTTCTGACCTGAAACATATTTCGGAGGAAAATCTGAAGCAGGACACAAGATTGCAATCTTCATTCTTTAAAACAAGTTCTTAGACTTGGAAATGTTTGTATGGTGCTGTTTTGTGGTTTGTAAAAGACAACTTGCTGTTAAGCAGCAGAACTGGTTTGGTTTAGAGCCGAAGTGTTTTGATTATTAAAAGTGATTTATCCTGTAAGTAGAGAGGACGGTATCATCAACACCTTCATATACAGCCCTGCTGACTTTCTGCCTGCATTAATTTAGGCTGAAGATCTTTATGTGCTTAATACAGACAAACAGCTTGGGTTTTTTCTTATTCTGGGCTCTTTTTCTGTGGATTATAAGGAATTGATTTAAAGAATGTGTATAGCAGGTGTTTTCTGGAGGAGGAAATCTTTAGGACTTTCAATCTCTGTAGTTTCTGCAAGGATTACATTCATAGCTATTTGATTCTCTGCAATATTTCTAACTTAATACACTGAACACTTTGAGTTGAACTTGAAAAGGTATATATGAGAAACATAGTATTGACATGTTTTGGTAATGGCACCTCCTCCTTAAGGACCTACTTACGACAGTCAGCAAGCAAAAGGCATTGCCTTTGAGCTGGCCTGACCATCAGTTCTCCTCTTAGTATCAGGGATGCCTTTGGTAGATGTTTGCTTAGTAAAGTTTCATTCATTCATTCAAAAAGCTCCATTAAACTGTAGGCAAGCAGAAATGTTCTGATGGTTTATTTCAGCCAAAGAGTCTTATCAAGTCTTTATGGAAATGCAGACTTCTTTTTTTTTGGCGGGGGGGTGAGGGAAATTATAACTGGCAAAATGAACTAAATTGAAATATGAAAAGGGTAAAAGGGGCAGAAGGATGGAGATTTGCATTTGTACTGACAGACAGTTAAATTCACTCCAGCTAAATTTGTCAGTTCTTAAAAATAATTGTTTCCTGTTTTCCTCATCTACTGATTGTATCTAGAGTTTATTTATAAGACTTAGGTACACAAAGCTTTGGGTTGGTTTTGTTTTTAATTTTACTTTGTTCTTTAAGGAGACCAATTGAGTCTTTTTTAAACATCTTCCACCCCCACATTATGTTTAGTTTTACCAGGCTGGAACCTTAAAAAATGGAGAATCAGGGAAATTGCTTAGCTATGGACTGGTGGGCACTCTTTCTTATACTACTTTTAGTCAACCAACATGTTTCAATTACAGAATTCTTGAATTTGCAGTCAGTTGATACATGTTTTGCACAAAGAAATGCCTTTTTTCAAGTCGATAATACCCCTTTGTGACAAAACTGAATAAATAGCATCATGAATGGAAGCATGTGCTTTGAGAGAAACAGCATTCCTGTGTTCCCTGCTAACGAGGGAATCTCTCAGTGTGAGAGGTGTACCTGGTCTGTGGTGCTTTGCTGCCATTTCAGTGGGAGAAATCAATTTTATGTGGTAGAAAATTGAGCTCGTACAGGCTTGAAAATGGGAATGATTGTATTGGATTTGGGCTTGGATGGGTGAAATAATGAATGTTCATTCATATTCATTGTATATTCCAAGGATTTCCATCAGCCTAGAATGGATTTCCAGTTAAAAATTGAATTAAAGTGAATTTATAGAAATGCTTATTGCATATATCAATATACATACACCAGCTTTTAATAACTGCCAATTAAATGCTTACATCAGGCTCTGTTAAGTATCACTAAAATACAGCTGTCATTCATGGATGTGACACTCATTCAATAGTTTCTACTTAGGTACAGGTTGCAGAGGCTTGGAATGAAACTGCAGAACTATTCTCATAGTAAGCAGTAAATAATTGTACCGCTTTTTCCGTCAAGTGCATTATTTTATAAATGGCTTTTTGAATTGTGGCTTTTTTGGCCTGGCAGATTTCCTTTCTTTTTCAAAGGAAAACATCTTTTCTTTTCTGTTCATCAGGCTTTTTGGCATTGTGCTCTTTCTTCTGGTTACGTGTCTACTTCCTTTCCCAAACAGGCAAATGCTAAGTTTTTCTGTTCTGCAGAAGTTCTGTATTTTGGGCTTTACTGCACCTTGTGAAAAAGCCTCGGAAGAAAACTTATAATTGAGTAACTCTGGGCTGTTGCTGCTGATGTTCTGGAAGTCCTAAGGAGGATTTCAAGATGGAAATCCCTAAGGAGGGATTTCAAGAAAGTTGAATGGGTTACCCATTTTTTTTGTCATTTATATGTTCCTATGGGCTTTCACATAGGTAAGTATGAGCATGTATTATAGTTTATTCACAGAATAATTGAATTCTCATTTTCCCATCCTGTGACAAAGTAGCTTCTCATAGAGATTATAGTCTGTCTTTCTGGTATAGACAGTTGAAGGGGGCTGTGTTTTAGATGGATTGTGTGACCTGGCATCAAAAGTCTTAACTCAGAGCAGCTGCATCGGTACTTGAAGGGAAATTCTTGAGGACAACCAATCAACAGCAGCTAGCAGCAGATACAGCTGTGTCATGGACACTCAAGATCAAAGCCTGCCAGCAGGGATCCTGGTTTTAAAGTTTATGTAGAGTACCATTGCATGGTGAATGATCCAAGGCCATAGTTCACAATATGCAGTGTTTAATGGCTACATGGCTCTGCCATGTCCCTCGAGTCTCTGCCTCAGTTGTGAACTCCACTCTGAGGGGTGGTGCTACAGGTAAGATTACTGAAATAAATGGACTTGGTTAAAGTAGTTGCCACACCAGGAGGAGGTAAGGGGGGTATATAATACATATGGAACATGGCCTGTTGGTGTGAAATTGCTCTGCAGCTTCCAGTCAGGTTTTGTTTCTTACATGAGTAGTCTAGAGGATAGGAGCCTATCTGCTATGTTTAACTTAAATTTATGTGCAGTTCTTGTATTGCTACTTCAGTGAAGGACAGGGATGAGTTTTAGGCAATGGACATCCTGCTGTACTGTCTGCAGAGCAATCCTGAGATACATCTGCAGGCCAGATGGATCTCACAGCCTGGCAGCTGCAGCAGAAGGGATTAGATGAACCCTCTGTAATCCCTTCTGTACAATTTTGCACAGGTTATCCAGGCTCTCAGTGTTCAGCTCCATAGTTCATGTGGCTGAGTTAGCTTGAAATGTTTTATGGCTTCCTTACTCCACCTGAGCTGTGGGGACAGCATTGCAGGGACATGGGACATTTTTCTTCATTGACAGCAATGTCAGTAAGTACCCTCTAAAACTGGTAGAACTGTAGGAGGCCAGGCTATGCCTATGAGTATGGATGTGTGCACTACTCTCTGGGCACATATTTATGACTTTCACTCTTTTGACCAGTGGCCAGTGTGCTGTGTGCCAGCTTGCTCCATGCTGAAGCTTTTGCCCTATAATTAATGCAGTAAGTTGTACTGAAAGCCCAGTGCCTGGTGGGCTACTGGGCAGGGTGTGTGGGCCTGTCAGAAATATGCACAACCCCTCAGACTGCTGGCCATGATAACAGGGTTGAGCAGGAACTTCTGCCTGGTGTCAGGAAGTTGCTGTTGTTGGGTAGAAGATGGAAGCCTTACTCAAGCAGCTAAGGCCATAGGAGAGTGACATTTGTTTCCAGGTAGGTACAAAAGTGTATGGGACTCACTTTACACATGAACTGTACAAAAATCTATTGAAAATAGATATTCTGTTGCACTCTGAATTAACGGAGCTATTCTCTGGCCAAATAATGCATGGACTGTTTTCTTAAAGTATATATTTATGCTGAACTATATGCTTTTCCCCTTAGGGTAGCTTTTCAGCCAGTCTAAATTATATGGTGGTTTTGTAATCTGAGCTGATGTTTAACATCTGAGCTGAGTCACCAGCTTTGAGTCCAAAGCAGACTGGAGATGCATGCACACGTTCTTTCCTTTCTTCCTCTCTCTCCTGTACAGCAACATCCTTGTCAAATTTCAGTGCAGTAATTTTTAGCTTTACCTTAAAACATCTGAGCACAGTTTCCAGAAGTTGCTGGTTGTGATTTCCCAGCAGTGAGTTCAGAGGAGGAGTTAGCAGGCTGAAGGCAGAGTTTTCTCAGCGCAATTTACTCCCTGCATGGCTCAGAGCAGGGCAATAGGGGAAAAGGACATCTCAACAAAATTCTATCTTCTTTTGCTCAGCCTTGAGTTACTGCAGCTTCCTCCACAGAGAAGAGAGGGAGTGGTTTTGGTCCTCTGAATGATTTTTTGGAGGACCTCTGCCTGTTCCCCTAAGGAGGCCAGCTACCTGGCACAGCCTGCCCAGTGTCGGGCATGTCACTGAGTCTGGCACTCCTGGGGAGATGGTTTGAATGGAAAAGTCAAAACATCTCTTTTGGGAGAAGATCTACCCAGTGCTGTGTCTTTCAAGATGCTTAAGTTGACCTTCTTGGCAATTTTCTTGATTAAAAAGGAAACCTGGTTAAAAGATCATGCACATATAGGTTTGTTTCTGGAACCTGGCAAGTTTATTAAGTTCGTTCATCACCACTGCTTCAGGCTAAGCTGCTTCTAAGAGTATCCAGTAATTGTCCTATTATGAAAGTCTGGGGGACTTGGAAAGTCTCTGGAATGTTTGTTGAAGGAGGAAGTAAGCAGATCAGCAGAAAAATAATGTTTCTGAATTTAACTTGTCTCTGTGCCTCTGGAAAGAACAATTTATATTTCCAGACAGTTACTATCTAATTAATTTAAAGCTGAATCAAAGCAACTTTTACTTTTATTCCATTTTAAATGAGAGATATTAAAGAACATTTAAGTATTTCAGCTGTATTTAAGTCCTGTGTCAGTTATGATGGTAGCTTCCAATAATTTTTAATATCTTTCAAGAGTTCCCCAAATAAAAGTAATATCCAGAACTGGCTGTTCAGGGAAAAATAGTGAATACAAATTTACTGACAAATGTGCAAAATAGAAGAACTGGGGTGAAAAAAGAGAGACACCTTCTTTCCCTTTTAATCTTTCTGATATATCCTCAGTATCCTGGTAATTAAAAGGAAAAATGGTATCAGAGTGTAATGATTTGATTTTTCAAGTTTATGACATCTCTCTTTTGGTTTTCATTATGTCCCAGATTCTCTAGGTTTGGAATGATCACTTTCCAAGATAGCCATCACTGGACTTGTTTGTATCATCCACCTGCATAAGCAATTATTTAAAACATGCAGACTTAATGAGCACTCAGGCCTTCTAGGAAGCAATATTGAACAGTTATGGCTATATTTTAGCTGAAGGATCTCATCACTTTCTGCCTGCTGTTGATGCTCAGAACCAGTCAGTTATGTAATATGATGGTAGTTATATTTTTGAAATATTGAATACCACGATCTACTGGACTAAAATTAAATTTCCACTACGATACAAGATTATTAATTAATGAACTAAATCATCCTAAAGACTTAGGATATATAGCCATGGTCATGTAAGTGAAAAGGCTTTATTACCCTCTACATGTTAATCAGTGGAGAAAAATAGAGGTGCCAAAGAACTGATTTTTCTTGGCTCTTTTACTGTGACAGCTTTTATATTCATCTTTATCTTGGTGATTGAATAGGAAGCATCCAAATGTGTTAGCTTAACTTGGATCTGACAGAATGTTAGCTAATGGAGAAAAATCCTACTAATCAGAGAAATACCTTCTGAGAGAAATTCCATTATGTGGATTGCAGAAAACTTGATGAGTAGAAGTTCTTGGAAATATTCCAGCAGGAGTAACAAGAAAAGGACATCTGGGCAGTAAGATGAAGCTTTTCTCTCATTTTTGTCTGCAGAGAAAGGATGCCAGCTTTATGAGATTTTATTATTTTGTTGTGGTTTGATTTTATTTTTTTTTTATTTTTATTTTTCATGGACCAATCTTCTACCTGAAATAGTAGAATACAGGCCTGAAAGGAAGCTATTGAGTTAAAGAGCTGTCCAGTTAATCCCTTTGTCTCAGGCCAAATCGGCTCCTGATGATCACGCTGAGTAAGTGGCTGGTGAGTTTTACTGGGAGGGGCCCATCTGTGCTGCTGGCAGAGGGGCACAGCAGCTCTAGAGGAGACAAAAGCTCTTCAGGTGCTGAAGCAGGGTAAGCACAGAATGGTGAAACACATGAGTGAATGATGGTTATCCATCATCCAGCTGCATAGGCAGGTTTTGCAGCCCACAGTGAATTCTGACTGTTCTGCTTTTGCCAGTTTCTAGCAGGTTTGAAGCCAGTGTAGGGACTGGAGTCCTACCTTCTCCCAGAAAATATGCTATATTTGAGTTCTGTGCGGAGAAAGATTCCCAAATTCTGAATTTATTCAAAAAGCATTTTCTCAGCCACTTTGAGCTCAGACAGATGGTCAGTTTGAACCTTACATTGCAGCATTTATGAATCTTTGTACTGAACAAAGCAGTGTCACACAGTATGTAATTGGAAAACCAGCATGTTTTCTGTTCTTTGTGTTCTTAATGTGTTCTTCAGCCTGTGTAATTATGGGGATTGCTTATCTCAGCACGGGAGTGGCATTTCAGAGATACACCAAGCATGATCTGATTGTGTCCAAAGGAGAACAAGGGAGCTGGTGAAGGTCCTGTGAGAAGCGGCTGAAGGAGCTGGGGGTGTTCAGCCTGGAGAAAAAGAGGCTCAGGGGAACCTTACGGCTCTCTACAGCTACCTCAAAGCAGTTGGGTGTCAGTCTGTTCTCCAAGGTCACAAGCAAAGGGTCCAGAGGAGATGGCCTCAAGCTGCCCCTGGGGAAGTTTAGATTGAATATTAGGGAAAATTTCTTCAGCAAAGGAGTTCTCCCACATTGGCAGTGGTGAACCTGTGTTAGGTTAATGGTTGGGCAGGATGTTGCTAAAGGTCTTTTTCAACCTAACTGATTCAGTGATCCCATGAATGGGGGACATTTGGGTGTCAGCCGGGCAGGACAGTTCTTCCTGCCCGTCTGTCACACAGCAACAGAGACAGCAGAGGGCAGGGAAATTGCCGTGCAGTGCCCATGCCTCGGCTCGCCCTGTGCCATGCTGCAGCGCACGGACCGAAGGCAGTGAGTGCCCCGGTGCAGTGGGTAAATGAGCGCTTCCCCAGCAGGGACCGAAGGCAGTGAGAGCCCCGGTGCAGTGGGTTAAAATGAGCGCTTCCCCAGCAGGGACCGAAGGCAGTGAGAGCCCCGGTGCAGTGGGTTAAAGAGCGCTTCCCCAGCAGGGAGCGAAGGCAGTGCCCCGGAGTTAAAGATGAGTTAAAGAGCGCTTCCCCAGCAGGGAGCGAAGGCAGTGAGTGCCCCGGTGCAATGAGTTAAAGAGCGCTTCCCCAGCAGGGAGCGAAGGCAGTGCCCCGGAGTTAAAGATGAGTTAAAGAGCGCGGAGCACAGGCCGTGTCCGGCGGGGGCCGGGTCATGCGCTCGGGGCCAGCCCTGCGGAGCTGCTTTACTGTAAGTGGTGTGGGAAGAGCCTGCCAGCAGCACCCGTAAGCCACATCAAAGAGCAGCACTACATAAACAAGAAATGAATCACTGTTAGGAGTAAGATAAACAGGGCAGCATGTGAACGCTGGTTTGTTTTGCGTGGTGGGCTAGGATTTTTTTGGTTATTCCTGTGCTGGAACTCTTGGACTTCCATTCACATATTTTTTTTCAACTGTTGAATATTTGACTGTGTGAAATGGTCTGATGTTTCTTTTCAATCTCCTTTAGTGGAGGTTGGGCAAGAGGATTTTTCCTGTCTGTATTTTGTGTATTAAGTAGACGTATTTCCCAGTTCTAGTCCCTCTCTGATTAGTAATTGGGGAGTATATTTAGATAGAAATAATCCTGAACTTGGGCCACTTAGAGATTAAGAGGAAATCAGTTCTGTTTCTCTCTAAGCTTCTTGTCAAGTACTAAAGAAAATGCTGTGATACGGATAAGCAGCTTTGGTACAGGTTTCACTTTTCAACTGCAATAGTTTGCTTAAGTTAGTATCTGCTGATTTCCTGAATGTCTGTATTTCCCTATGCTTTTAATTCAGTTTGAACATTTCAGTTTGCCTTCATGAAACACTGCCTGGCCAGCTTGGTGTGATAGTCAGTGATATGACTGCTCTGATTGCGTTCAGCCTGATGAGCTGAACCTTCATGGCAGGGCAGGTGCACACAGCTAATCCTGGGCATTGTCTTTACAGCATAGTCTGGGTGCAAATGCTGTTTCAAGTGGTGCTTAGCAGGAGTTGAAGGTGGGAGGATAATTCTTATTTTCAGTCTGTGGTAGGATGTATGTGTTAGTGTTCTGTTAGTTATGTTATTAGTGACAGACATCAGGAATTGTTAACCCAATGAACTAATTTCTTTTGTAGGCAGGAAGGCACTGTGTAAGGTTTTTGGCTCTTTTCTGGATTGCAAATAATTGAAGTAGTGGCTCTTTTTGCCCTTCTGTGACTTCTTATGGTTTGTGTTTTATGGCAATCTTTTCCCCTTTTACAATATGAGTGTCGTATTTCTCTCTGTACAAATATCCTTAATTAATCTCACTGAGATACTACATAGCAGAGTACTATCTGACATGAGGGCCCCTTTGCAACCTCTTTTACTGAATTTAGACAATGCTCTAAAAGCTTACGAGTCCTGAATTTTTGGAGGTATTTTTTCCCCACAATAGAAGCTCATTTACATGTGAGTTTAACTTGTAGGTTGCATATTGATTTTGGTTGCTTTATGTGATTTGTTTGGATCACACTTGGGATTACGAATAGGATCAGACAAGTTACCCAGCATTTAGATTTGTGGTTTACTTTACTTTCAGAAACTAATGTGTTTCACCAGAATGAAAGCCATTAGGACTTAAGAAAACGGGCAGTTGCAAAGGAGTTAATGTTTTTCTCGGGCTATTTTCATCTCTCAAACTGTGGCATAGTCCTGGCTAGTACAAGTTAATTCTCATGTGTCCTTAACCATGGATGAGTTTGTCCATCTGCCACATATAAATTTTCAATATGTTCCAACAAATGCCAGTGCTGCCCCGGGTACAGTGTAAGGCTCTGCAGCTGAAGGAAATTTCTTAATCCTTCCTATTAAAACTTTGTCTTTAACCTGTAGTCCACCTGCATGACACTTATTTTGCAGTGATTTTACTGCCATAAAAACACTGCATACAGCAGTTCAAAAACACATACATCTGTGGCTGTGGGGCAGATGAAAATAAACTTAATAGCTCTCTGTCAGTCTGTTAATTAATGTTGCCTGTTCTCCTGGTGGTGAGGGTCATGGTTCTCAAGCAGGTGCAGGAGCTCCTTGCTGTGGTGGGCTGGCTCAGGAGAAAACTGGGACCTCCTGACTTGGGAGTACAACTCTGTCACTGTGACATTAAACAATTAAATGTAGTGTGTGTTGTTCCTCAGACCACAGGGCTGATCCCTGTGTGTTTCACTGGCTTGTAGGGAAGGTGGTGGCTGTTTCTTACTAACCTTCCTGGCCTCAAAGCTCTCTGGGATTTTCAGATCTAGTGAATGAAACTTTGCATAGAGAAACAAGAACTAACTTCCCAGAATCTCATTTAAAAAGGCCCTTTTTTCCAAAGTTTCCCTTCTGTCACTGACACTGAGGTCAGAGGCAGAGTGTGCGGGAACATGGCAGAGAGGAGGTAGTGAACCCTGCTGACGTCCAGCACCAGAAATAAAATGTGTATGCAGCCAAAATATTCCTCATGTATGTCAGGAAAGACTGTGTCATGTACTTTGTCCAGTAAATGTGGTCGTTTCTATGTCATTTCTGTGTATGTAGAAATACCGAATTGAATTTTTGATCCCTTCCTTTTCTGCATTATTTGATGCTGAATCCCATACAGTATGTGATGAACTGCACACAACTGGATAACTTGAACTTTATTTTTCCCCTTTGTTAGTTCTTAGTGTTTCAAAACATCTGCCATTCAAGAAAAGCTGAAAAATAGCAGAAGTACTTTTGGTACACTTGAACAGTCCATACACTGAAATATTATTGAAAAGAAAATTGAAGATGAGTTGTGAGATGATTTATCTCAAGTTGTAAATAATGTGACGGCTTATTTTCAAATGACAATACTCTTAGAATCTGTGGATAATGAAATGCAAGTTCTGCTTGTGAATGTACATTGTGATGATATTAGCATGTCCCTTTTGGGGAAGATACTTCAAGGAAGTGTCTCCACAAGGCTGGAGGAAGACTTTTGAATTTATAAGACCTCTGTTTTCTAATGGATGTAAAAGGACAAAAAAATTTGACTGCACAGATGAACTGACTAGTTGGATTTATTTCTGTAGTCTAAAATACCTCAGTCAATGGTTTGACATGTTTTTGTATGGTATAGAGGACCTCAGAAGCTTTGCTTTTACCTTATAAGATGAAATCCTTACAAGATGTTTTTATAGTAGCATAAATCTGGGATACCATATTGTTACTGAAATACGTCTAACCTTACTATTATCTGCATCACTTTACTCATGCTGATCAAACAGGGCATAGAGAGTATTGTTGAAACTACCATATCCATCATGTACTGCTGTGATTTTTATGGTGGAAGATGAGTTCATTATGTCTGCTCTTAAGGCTACTTCACTCTTAAGGCCAAATTTAAATTAGCTTTGTTACTGTGGCTGTTCTCGCTTCATAGATTGTTTTGGATGATTTGCTTTCTGCAGTTTTCTGGCTTATAAATGTTATTTTGTGGTGTATAGCTAACTGAATTTTGTTGTAAGGGAATCATGGGTTTTTTTAAATGCACACTCAGTTCTTTGTAGTGGTACTGATGCCTTTCCTGGTCTTAAAAATCAAGAGGCGAACACGGTTAGAAGGGGAAAAAGGGTTTTACCTTGGTGTTTATTGTAAGGATCCTTAGGTGCACCACGAACAGGTCGAATACACTTCTGTGCACCCCCCCATCACCCCCGCAAAGTCCCCCTCTCCTAGATCTGGTCTTACATTCCAGGTCTTACTAATTAGCATATCTATAAAATATTCCTTAATGAGAGGCTTAAATGAGCCCCCCCTCCCAAGGAACCTTCCCCTGGATGGTTCTAGCTTAGTTTACAAAATGTGTTCTGGAGAGGACCTTGGGGTTTGGGCACCCTGGCACCTTAACTACGAAGCTTTTAAAATGTTTAGTCTCTTAGCTTAACGAACAAGTCCAAGAATGTAGGCAAAAAGCACTAAGAATACAGAAGTTGCAAAAAGGTATAACAGGGGTATAAAAGAAAAGACAAAAATCATCACGGCATCAGTAGAGCAATGAAGAAAGAGATTGTATTCAGTCTGGTTTAGGCCTCTGTGAGAACACTTTTGCACTAACACTTCTCCATTTAATAACTGACTGAGTCGCCTCTTGTCTCACTTTAAACTTTCCTTTTTCCTTCTTCACGGCAGATCTCTGAACAACGACTTTTTTACGTGAGGTGACAGCAGTGGAGGAGAGATGGCCAGCTCAGCCCGGGAGCACCTGCTGTTCGTGCGCCGGCGCAGCCCCCAGCTGCGGTACACGCTGAGCCCCGAGAACCTGCAGAGCCTGGCCTCTCAGGGCACCATGCCCGAGAACATGAACCTGCAGCGTGCCAACAGCGACACTGATTTAGTGACCTCGGACAGCAGGTCTAGTTTGACAGCCAGCATGTACGAATACACCTTGGGACAGTCGCAGAACCTCATCATTTTCTGGGATATTAAGGAAGAAGTAGATCCAACTGACTGGATAGGACTTTATCACATAGGTAAGTCAGAATTATGTTGTAATATTTCTGTGTGTTTCTCGCTATTTTGTCACTTCGTATTTTCTTTTCTGACGTGTTCTGGCACACTACAATTACTCTACAGATAAAGCTGAGGTAAGACTGCAGAGAGTTGCCTTGGATTCCTCTTAGCTTTTCTCCATGCCGTTAACTATGTAAGAACATGATTATAATTAATGTAGATCTGGTTCCACAGCGACCTGCTAGAAGATGAAATGCATTATTCTTAAGCATACAGTTTCATGTTTCCACCTTTGCTGGTGACTGGCTTACAGACTGGGAAATTTGAAGTACCATATTCATCATGTAACTTGATGTGCTTACAGCCCAAAGCTTACACATTATCTTGGACAAGTAACCACTTATCATTTGTGAAAAGCTACATTATCATTTGTATAAGTCTTTGATTTTGTAGAACCAAAATAGCATCAATTCTGAAGGAGCGAAAATTTCTGTTTATGAGGAATTCTTGCAGAAGGAAATCCTCTCCAGAGATTCTTCTGTGTGGGTTCCTTTGTGCTGTTCAGGCTATTTCGTAGGAGGGAGCTGGAAAGAGCTCTAGGCTGGCATGCAAGGGCCTGTGGGCTGTGTGTGCATTAGCAAATAATGTGGCTCAAAAGGGCTGGATCAGTAGGTCAGTTGGTGCTGAGAGCATCAGTAACCTCTCTGGGTTGTGATTTTCCTGTGTGTTGTGTTTAATCAAGGATGCAAATGTCCCTGCTGCACGTGTGGTTTGGAACTGTCCAAAGGACAGCCTTTATGCCCCCCCTAGGAAAGGGGCATAGCCAGGACCTGGGTACCTGAAGTGGCACATGGGCTTTAGTCGCCTTCTCAAGGAATCCCTTCACGTGCACTAAATTTAACAAGTGCACTGAATTTAACCAGTGCTCACTGAGTGGGACTGATGGGTTCATTTGTTCCAAAATTGCACTGCTTCTCTGAACCTAATTACTCATGTAGAGAGAATGGTCAATTCAAGCTGCCAGAAGCATGATAGCACAAGCTGATGGAGACAGTTTTGACCACTGGAAATTTGTCTGTGCTGGGACTAAATGTAGTGCAATGAAATTGGCCTCAGTAGGATTTCTGAGACATATTTGCTGTGCCACCTAATCACAAGATGTTCCATATCTGCATCACTTAATGTTACCTTCTGTGTAGATGCTGTTTCTAGTTCTCTTTTTTTCTTTGTCTGGTATTTTTTCCAACATTACCACAGTTCCACAATGTGGACATTATTGACTTGTGCTGTTCCAGTGCATACCTGGCTATAAAAGCTGTATTGGAGTTGCTGTGTAGGCTGCAGTCTCTCCTGGAACAAACTGTGGATATGCACTAACCTTTAAGCCACCTAAATGAAGTGTCTCCATAATAAACAGCAATGGATCTTCCCAACAGCATTAGCAACTGAAGTGTGATCTCTGCTGTAAAATGCACAGCCTGCTAAATGAGCTTAAACATTCTAATTCAAATACATCGAGAACTTAATCTGCAGAAAGGTTTAACAGTCTTTCTTGTTGTTTTTTTATGGTTCACAGCACTTCAGGACTGATACTCAATAAGCTAAAATGCAGCAACCCTGTAAAATTCTTATTGGTTCTTACTGTAGGCTGAAAGTGATTTTTATCTTATTTTAATGATTAAAAATATTTCTACATTCAATCTGTTGAGTCTCTAAAATACAAAGCAATATTAAGTTACCACAGGGTAAGAATCCTGTGGAACACCCAAATTTATGTCTTCTTTGGCCTAAACCCCCCATTATACCACCATATAATACCACACTATGTGAATGCCTTCTTGTTAAATGGTGGAAGGTCCAGAAGCTTTTGTCTCCATTGCCACTTGAAATCCATGAATGGTGGTGTGAGTTTTGTTACTGATGTAAAATAGATCTGAGCAGAGTCTTTCCTTGAAGACTTGTGTTTTCATCATTCTGAATGATGAAACTGCACATATTTTAACAACAGAGGTAAGGACATAGTCTCATAGGCATGCCCATCTGTCTTTGATGTAAGTTTTTTGATCAGCTCTTTCAAGATTGATGTTTTTTGATCGACTCTTTCAAGTGTTAAAAAAACCTCTTAATTTGCATAACTGTTATAGCCACAGCTAAGGTAAGTTAAATTCTACAGGTATAATCCAGCATTTTCAGCCCTTTGTGATAATTGCTGTGAAGTACCTCCAGTTTCCACTTACTCCTTTGCAAGTTGAGGACGCTTCTTATTTTCTCAGGAGAGGCATGCTAGTTGGTGAATATTTTTAAGAATAAAAGCTCCATTCTCAAACATGTTATTAACATTTTATGTAGTTGCTTGAGGTTCTCTCCCCTCTGGCACAGGCTCCTGAAGGCACTGGGAATTGTGTGTGGTCACTAACACAAGGCATCACTGGGGCTCTGCCAGCTTGCTGCTGTACCTCCAGTATTCCCTCATGTCTTCTCATAAAGCACCATTTTTCAAGGAGCTGGGAGCAGAAAAAGGCAAATATTGTGCTCTTATTTTAAAACTCCATAGCACCACGAGCACAGTCCTGGGGCTTTTTTTTTTTTTTTGTTGCTTGTACAGTTAATTGTCATGAAAGCTGGATCAGTGTTTTGAGGGGAAAAAGTGGTTGTTGATTCTGTGAAGAGAAGATGAACATTTTAAAATGACCATCATTCTGAGCTCAGGCATTTGTACAGAAAAACCTGACAAAAGTCTGAAGCAATCCAGGTACATTTTCAGCTCAAATTAAGTTTCAAAGAATTACATCCATTATAAAAGGAATTGAAAATGGAGCACTGGAAACTGTCTTGCCTCTTCATTCATTAATTTACTCAATTAGCATGTTCTCATTAGTTTTCTATAATGAGAAGTCAGTTCTGTGCTTCTGAGTGTGGTTTTACTGCTTGGTTAGAACTGCAGTGGCTCACTAGGAGTCCCACCAAACTTCTAACAGAAGTCTCTTTGTAAGAGGCTGGCCAGAACCCACTGTACACATTCCCCCAGCCATCGATTGGTGCCAAAATTGGTCACAAGACTGTCAGCAATCAGTCACTGCCTCTGCTGTTAGGTGCTTCACAGGTGGTTGATTGGCTTTCACTAGGGAGTAGTAGATGGAGCTTTTCCTAGAGCAGTACAACTTCAGTGAAATGTTTGTCCTGCTAAATGGTTGTGAAAATAAATGTTACCTTTTTAAAACGAGAAAAGCCCAAGGGGAGAATCACAAAATCATCTTATTCCAAAGGGCTGATTTTTTAAATTCGTTTTTTAAGTGCATGTGAATTTTTCTTTTAGACTTCTGCTTATTTTATTAAAAAAGGAAAGGAAGATATACATGAACAAATACTTTGTAGAAAAGACTGTCCTTTTTGAGACATTAATTCACAGGGTACTCCTCTACAGAAACTTTTGGTCTTTCATTTTTAAATGCAAGAAATTGAACCTGACTGAAAAATTCTATGTAGCTAAATTCATGCTCAGTTTTTCTAGAATTTTGTATTTTAAAGAATGTTTTTAGATATATATATATGAGTTTGCTCACTTGTACTTGTATCTTCCTCTGTTTCACCAGTGCATATGTTAAAACATGGCCTGTTTTCTTGCAGAGGGACTGCTTTGTGTACATGTTCTTTTTCTTTCCCAGTGTATTCCTAAGGATTACCAGAAGAAGAGTGTATGTGAGGGACACAGTGTATTCTGTGAAGGCAAACATCCTTTTTCCTGGCTATTTCTGGATTTGTACTGGCTGAACTTTTAGAAGTGTCAGTAGCACTTCTGGAACAGCCTTGTCCATCAAGTTTTGTTAAAGCAGCTTTGTCTCCAGAGGCGAGATGTGTGGGAATGCAGATAGCACGGCTGTGAAAGCACACAGGGGTGTCCCACTGAGACTGCGTGCAAGGCACAAATGGTATTTGCTCTCTTTGGGTAAATTGGGCAGTGTTGCGTGAAACCTCAAATTGTCACATCTGAAATGCAGGTTTATCATTTTGAATTCAGCTTTAAGCTCTGCCTAGAATGGACTTGTCATTTTTCATTCAGGGCTGTTAATGAGGATTGGCACTTGAGAGTGACAAGGCTTGATGAAATTTGAAGAGGGGGCTTTTTAGTAGAGATATTGGGCCTGTGCTTACTTTGAATTTTCAGTCTTCCTGTCCTAATGAGAAGGAAGGAAGAGATTCTCTTCTCAAATATTCTCTATTTGTAATGAGGATTTAGACTGAAAACTGTAGAGGATCATTATCTGCACTTACGTGGACATATAGTGAATATGTAGACATATATATAGAGACATATAGTAAATAGGTAGACAGTGAGCAATCCAAACTTGTTAGATGAGAAATAAGCCTCTGCATTTAGGTAAGAAATAGGCCTCTGCATTCCTTTCCAAGGCCACTTGTAAAACATCTGTGAGAAAGGGAGCTTAACTCCCAGGTGTCTGAGAAGGAGCTTGGCAGATGAAATTATTATTGTAGCCTTCTGATACTGGACTTAGAGTGCTAATTAGGATAGAGAAAACTGTGTAAAACTTGGTGTGGGAAAAGGCACTGTGAGGAAACTTATCTTATAACTTTATTTTTAGCACTGTCACTTAAGGTATAAGAATACTTGCGGGTTTTCGAATAAACGGCTTCACTTAGATCATATTGATCATGTGTGTTGTCCCATTATTTATCCACAGAAAACCTTTATCTTTTGAAGTTGTAGAAGACTACAGAATTTAACAGACATCCTCTTAGACCCATAAGGTTTGTTCCGTAGCAACTCAGCTTTTGCTTTGTGTATGCCTGTTTTAAAAGCTATTGTTGTTACAAGCAATATTTAATATGTTGGAGGTTGTTTTTTATTTCCTCTATTTATGAGGAATCTGCGTCTTCCTATGGCAGGAGTGGTCAAGCTCTGGAGTCCTGTAGTGAGTAAAGTTGTGCAAGATATTGGCCCCAGGTGAAATCAAAGAAGAAAAATGGATATTGAGGTGGCAGGAGCTATGAGATCCCAGTTTTCTTGCTACTGTGTTATTATAGCAACAGGATTCCAGGACTTCCTGGGAAACTGAGAACTGCTCAAAAAGATGAGCAGGTGGACTCTCCACTGCTCGTGGAATGCTGAGGGAAGTTGCATCTTGATGAGTGTTATGGGTTTTCATGAAGTTTCATACAAAAAGAAAACAGGAAGTACAAAATAAAGAATAAAAAGTCAGCAGAGAGACGCAAACCCTATTTCTGGCTAAAATAGATTGTCTCCCATGGCCAAATTGCCCAGGTTGGCCTATTTTTGTCCTAATTTACAGAGTCCTATTTATGAGACACATGCCCTCATTCTAGAGATCCTTAGCACATTTAAAATGCTGGCTATCAAAGGTCATTGTATTTGTTTCCATCAGCTGCTTTACAGAGGCTGCTTGGCCTTTTGTTATACCTAGATCCAAAATAGCATTATAAAACCAAACAAAAATAAAAAGAAACAACTTCCCCCCCCCCCCCGATGTGAAGTTATATAGGGCAATTTAGATAGAGTCTGGGTTTATCCTAAGCTTCCTAGGGTAATGGAGTTTGGAGCCTCTCCTTTTCAGGTCAGACAGGATTAAAAAGAAAAAAGCTTTTGCATAAACTGCCTTTAGTACACTTAAAATAGTGGCTCACATTAGACAGAGAGATTATAAAATGTTAAGATACTTTATTGCTAGAAGATTTATTTGGTTTGCATTATAGAAAACATACAAAGTAATATCTTTATTATCTTCCAGAAAATTCTGATTATTCACTTGATTTTTTTTTCCCGTTCTGTTCTTTCCTTTTCTGTACTTTAAAATATGAGCACTACTGTCCACATCTGTTGACTAGTTGCTAGGCATAAAACTATTAATTTGTGGTTACTCCTCATTCTGGTTGCTGCTCAGGTCTGCAAACCACAGACTTGAATTTCTGTGTAGGAGAGTCAGTCTTTACCAGTTGGCTCCATGAGAGTCTCTGGCTTTGACTTCCAGGAGGCTGGCATTGTGCTGGTTCTCATCAGCTGTACTGGGTGGAAAAGGCTGCCTTGATCATTTCATTTGCTGGTGACTTAGTAATGTTTAGGGAAAGGCCACCTCTTGAGTGGGATAGTGAAAAGTGAAGGCAGTCTAATGTAAGAATTGTATCCTAAAATCATATGTGGGGAGGCTGCAGTGGTCTAAAAAAAAAATGTATAATAAACCAGGGGTCTTCAGAAGCTTTCCCTCCAGATACTGCATTCCAGTTTTATTCTTTCAGTTCTTCCTAGGTCCTCAACCACATACAAAGCTCCTTTTTTACCAACATGGAATTTGGTACTTTCTCCTCTTCATTTGTGAGCTGGTGAACTTTTCTCAAAAATCAGTGTATGGGTAGCGTAATACCAGTTTTTACTGCAAAAAATTAGAAGATGTGGATAAAAAGTGTTTTCTCTATGTGTTTTTCATTGCATGCAGCAGACGCCTGGAAAGATACACTCATTATATTAAAATATATACATTTTATTTGTTTAGAAAGTAATTAGTTCCCTGCTAAAACTCCCAAAATCTAGGATCTAATAGGATGATATATAAGTTTAAGCTGTGACAGAATAAGTCTTGCCAGAACATCCAAACTTTTCAGTTAATTGTGTTTCTTTCAGTTTTTGAGTTAGCCCTGACCTGAAAACTAGACAAACGTAGCTGCAGGGAGGACATTTTCAGCTGTGTTGTCAGTATCTTTCCACTGCAAGAGGTTTTGGCATGACAACATGTATAATCCTTTGGATAGAAAGTGGTGTTCTCCCCACCCTGCCTTTTTGAAGTGACTGCTCTAGCAGATGGGAAGATGGCAAATACAAACACTGGGTAATGGAAAACAGTGTAGACCTCTGAATTTGTAGTATTCCTTTTACCACAGAACTGCCTTGTGTTAGCTTGTGTTTTAATTTGTTTGAAGGAGGTCGGTTTTAATTTTTTTAGAGACATTTCCAGTGCTGTTTTCTATCATTGAATCAACATGCCATGTAGTATTTTCAAAACAGTTTGAGAAAAAGTTATTCCAAGTCAGTGAAAACTGGATTGAAAAAGGAGTCGCACTGATTTTTTTTTCCATGTGAGAAATAGATTATGGATTAGTTTTGCATTATGTATAGTGCTAGAATTCCTCTTGTACATTTTTTATGACGTTCTTGGCTCCTGCATCTGCACAGATTTATCAATGACTGTAAGAATCTGAATTAATGGAGAAGTGTTACAAGCTGAGTGCTAAATAGGATATGTTAAGGATGTGGCTGGTGTAGGTAAAGCCACTGGGACATGAGAAGATGAGACACAAACATACCAGGATTCTGAAGTAAATGCTTTATTGGCAGATATGTGTTCCTAGCAGGCAGCAGATTGAGGAATAAATGCGACTTGGACGATTTCCTATGAACAGAAACCGACGACTTTATGAAATTCACAAGTTTGCTTATATGCCTTAGTTTGCTGGACTAGCATAAGGTCATTGGTTTATTGGTCAGCCACCCCCCAAAGGCATTGGCTGAACCCAACAACACTTACTTCAACTATTTTTCTTCTTTGTACCATAACAATACCATAGTTTACAAAAAACTCCCAACTCTCTTCCCAGAGCGTCCGTGAGAAAGCAAGGCTTTCACACAGACACTATCAGAAAGCTGAGAAATCTCTCTGCACCCAAGCTTTCAGCATCCACAGATATGTTTAATATAATATTTTAATATATTCTGATATTGGATACACAGGTTCTTAGATTATAACTGGAGGAGGTTAATGAAGCTGCCAATACTTATTTTGATAGGCCTCCTTTCGTAGCAAAGCCCATCAAGATTTATCTGCAATTTATGCTATTTGAAGGACAGAAAAGACCCAGAGAATGGCCAGATCTGGAACTTCTGTGGTACAGAATGGTCAGCTGGGCCAGAGGGGTACCCAGCCCTTGTGTGATTTGCCATTTTGGCCTGAGGGAGGCTCTGGTTTGGGGTGAAGATGCACGAGCTGTGCAGCTGCCCTGACCGTGCTTCGCTGGCGCTGCCCCTGTGGGCACAGCAGAACCTGGGCATGTCTGCCCTGGCAGTGATTCCTGTCTCCGTGCCCCGCAGCAGCCAGGACTCCATCGCTCTCACTCTGGTGGGCAGCCAACTTTCAGGCAGGCGAATCCTGTGCTTCTGAGCTTTGTTTCAAGGTCTGCTCAAACTCTCTTCATGAGATCTGCCTCCTTTGTGCAGCAGTCGTTCAGAGTTAATGTCAAACTGTTTAGTCTTCCGTCGTGTTTCAAGTGACTGATCGCTAATGTGTCAGTAGTCCTTGAACATAAAAAACAGTAGGTGCATTGGCTTTGTCATTCCTGCCCTAACCTTGGGAATAAATGAATCCCTTATCTCCCAATGTGTGGTAATGCCAAAAATGAACCTATAATTTCCATAAAAATAACATAGTCATTCTGCAGGTACTGTAGTAAGGCAAAGAGGAAAAAGACAGATATCTACTCAGATATGGTATGAACTCTCATGCTCCATTAAATGTGTCCTTCCTTGGGAATTTATCTGATGGTCAAAAATGTAGTTCATGTGACTTAAGTCACACTTGAGGATAATTTTCAAGAGGTGAAAACTGAAAGCTTGGACCTAATAGGTTTCATCTGTGAAGAGGACTAAGAACTGAATGCATTCCATGCCTTGCAAAATCAGGACCTTAATCAATGTTTTGTCTTTGCCATAAAACGTGGAAGCACTTTCTTGTGTGTGAAGCTAGTTAAGCCTAAATGGGTTTGGCTTCAAAAAATGAAATACATGTAGAAAAACATTATAGTGCAGTAGCAGGCACGTTTGGTTGTCACCGAGATAAATATCCAGTAATGACCTTGTTAAAAAAAGAGAAAAAACAATATTTCTATGTTCACTGTATTTCTAATTTGTATCTAGAGTTTCATGCATGACATAGTTCAGCAGATGGTAGCCTGCAGGGTGGGGGAAAATTCAGTTCGACAAATTTTTCGACATAGATGCATCTTTCAATTTTAGTAGACTTCCAGACAGACAGTTACTTCCCAGATATTGAATAAGGATGCAACAATCTACCAAAGTCAAAAATGAATAAGATTTTTAGGAGTTTTTGATGAGATGGTACTTAATGTGCAGGCAACAACACTATCTTTGATGTATTCTTAAACTTGTAAATTTGAGCAATAGGGTGAAGAGTGCATTGTCCAGTTCCCTTTAAAAACCCCAAACCAAACACACCCCTGCTATGTGTTCCGAAGTGAAGTCCCAGCCATCCCACCTGACATCAGTGCCACTGCCCCAGGGGATGCAAAGAGCCATGGCTTTTGTTGTTCGCTAATCTGAGTCATGAGCACGAAAGGTTTGGGGTTTGGAAAGCAGTCCTAAAGACAGCACATTGAACTGAGTGTGCTCCTTCTCTCCCGCTCAAGCAGTTAAACAAAGGTCTCTGTTTCAGGTTCACGTAGATGACTGCTCGGTGCTGCTGTTTGGTCCCCACCGGCTGAGCAGCGCTGAGCTGGCAGAGCATTTACCCTCTCAAGAATACAAACAGCTCTGTGCCAGTTTAGCATCTCGGAGGGGCTGGGGGACAGCAGCAGGGGTTACCTGCACGAGTGTGGAATCAGGAGTGGGAGGGATGCTCTTGGCAGTAACTGGCCACTGGAGCTGCTCAGCTGCAATGTGCAGCAGTGACCCCAGCGAGAGGCTGTGATGGGATGTGGTTTGTAGGCTGCTGTAAAAGGAGAGCAAGTCTGATTGCACTGTTTGCAATTATTTATTTATGTCTGCATTTACTTGTATTGCTGGGAGTAGCTGAGTCGGTGAGCCTTTGTTTCTAGTTGCATTCAGTTCTGTTTGTTGCCTGAAGAGTCCCAGGGAATTAATGCTTTTTAAAAATACTCTGCTGAAAACGTAGAAGAAATAAAAGAAATGTTTTATGTGGGTGCTTTAAAGACAATTACACAAGTTAATAAAACTTTCTTGCCTTCATTAGTCTACATAGTTTTGTGTTCTTTTTTGCTGCTGCATGTTAACACCATGAGAGAGAGCACTTTTTCGTTCTGAGATTTTATGCTAAAAAGTTAAATAAGCAAAATTGTTTTCTCCTTTCTTGACTTCTGATGATGATTTTTGGCACTGGTTAAAATGATACTGCTTCTAAAGAGCTGCAAAATGACCTTTGTGTTTCTTCTGCCTTTGGTCTCATCCAGTTTAATCTGCAGAGCTATTTAGTACTTGTCATAAGCAGTGTTTGGCTTCATTTCTCTCATCTTCATGACATCAGCTTAAATATTTGGGATGAGAAATAACTGTATTGGCATCCTTTTTAAGAGGTAAATCTTAACTCTTAAGTAGTCATCCATCTCACTGCAAAATTCTAAAGCCTATATTTGAGGAAAATGATCTGGCAATGGATAGGGGAAAAAAAATCATTCCTATTATTCTGAGTGTGACAAGATGGTGCTTAAGACAAGTTAGCAGTTTTTCTGGTTATTACTTGAAAACTCTGTTTTTGCCATCAGTGCATTTACTCAGAAGCTAATTTATCTTGGAAATTCTAAATTGTCTTCAGCTGAAGTAGATTGCAAAAGTCTTGAGGGATCTTCCAACCTCCTTTTCTCCCTCTTTGCCATTTATATACTGCATGTCATGTGATGAAGAATAGGTTATAAAATGCTATTTTTTTAGATAATGTCCTTTTTCTTAGGACTGCTGTGCAGCTACACTCAGTAAAACAAGACATTGTCATAAAATTCCATTTAAATTTCCAAAGGAAAGCTGTCTTCTGTTTAGCTAGAGCACAACCTCTGCCAGTTACTTTGAGATGGCTTATTTGATGTTCAAGAATATTTCTTAGTGCCTTGAGACGTTAATACATTGCTGGAAACCCTGGAAGGTAATGAGTCTGTGATGAGGTAATTCAGTGGTGTGTTACTTATCTCACTGAGAAGGCTCTCTTGTGGATGTATGGTTTGAGCACGGGCTCTGTGCCTCTAGGGGTAAGCACCAGGTTCTGAAAGTTCTCATCAGGCACACAGACAGCAGTGTTTTTAACTTAACTATAGGGGAGATCCACTAAACTGTTTCAGGGAAGGTTTTTTCCTTTGCAGGGAGGAAAAAACCTTCGGAAAACCACTTCCTGATTAGCCATAGTATGCTGCTTTTAAAGTGGGCGTAAGGAGAGTTACGATGAGGGGAAACAAACATTGCGTTTCACAGAAAGTATTTCAGGTTCTTTTAGAACTCCTTCCTGCGCATTTCTTTAGAAATCTGAGACTGACTTATCTTATTGTGTGTGTATATTGGATGAATTTCTTCCAGGATGTGTTGGCTCATTTCCTTGAGTACTTTTAAATTTTCGGAATTTTTTTCAGTCACAACAGATAGCTCAAAAAGCTTTAAGGAAATGAGTCAACCTCCTGAAATAAATTGCTTACTGAATAGAGGATACTGTGTTTGACATCACAGACGCCCTTGATAGTTCTGTGGATACCAATTAACAGATAGTCTCTGAAAATCTGTTGTATGGGCTCCACGGTGGGAAAGGATTTGGGAGACAAATATCCCCAAAGAGCACCTGAGCTTTCCCATTAGGAATGTGGGCTATGCTTCCAGACAGACAGCTATAAGTGTGAGAGGTGCTGACGGGGAAGTGACAGGCAGGCTCTCTAGTGGAAAATTAGGATGTTGCTGAACTTAAGTGTAAATTAATCAGGGTAATGTAAAGATGCTGAGTTGAGGACTACCAAGCTTTCATAAGACAACACTGAAATCTGAAGGCTGCATAGGCGAAGTGCTTTGGTCCCTATTTCATTATTCACAAGCAATTTGCATTCTGGTTCCAGGAGCCCTTGCTGCGGGTGTCCTGAGTGTCCTGCAGATGCCCAAAGCAGGTGAGGCTGTTCTGTGAGGAAAGGCCCAGTGCCTGGCCATGCTCCCTTTGGGCTGCAGGAGTCCCAGCAGGGAGTTTCCCTGCTTGGGGCTCTGCTGAGTCACTGCGCTGGCAACTGACTGCAGTCTTATATAGTTAGATTAAAAATAAGGAAGAGGACACCATTTTAGTAACATATCTGTCTTATACTGTAGGTAGGCAAAGGCTTCGGGATTTTCTTTGCTTCCCAAGGATTGCTCAGCAACTCAGGGACAGAACTGAGAAAGCCAGCACCAAACACCATGATCTGGGATTTTCTCTCTGATGAGCCAAACTAAAAGTAAAACCAGATGGTCCTTAATACTTAAAAAGTTCAACGTCTGGGTCTGGATTTGAACTTTGAGGCAGCAAGTAATGAGCCAGCTTGCCCTGCTTTGGTGCATTATACAGCAAGTCCCTGATGCAGGCAATAAATACCACGTCTCTAACAGAGATGACGTGCATCTCCAGACAGGTGACGTGCACAGTCAGGCACTCGAGGAAAATCTCAATGCATGCACACCACAATGGAGAAGAAAGCGTGGAACATCTGCAAAGGAGTCAACCCTGTTGGTGTGTAAAGTGTCACAAAACAGTGAGAGTTGCATAAAAGCAGGTGCAAAATACAAATCCAACTGCAGTGGAAGGAGACAGAATAAGGTGCAGGGCTATTTCTCTGGTTTTGTGGTTGTTGTTGGTGATTGTTGCCTGTGATTTGCAGTGGTGAACAATTAACTTGCTACATTTCTGTTGTTGGAGCATAAGTATTGACCGTGGCAGTTTGATACTGTGATCTGTAAGCTTTTTAATATGACCTTCAGGAGTGAAGTAGAAGTGTGTGTGAGGAGTTGCAGCTGCAGGTGCCACAGAAGTTCTGTCCTGGCATTTAGGGCAGCTGAAATCTTTTCTGAGGGAGGAGCACGGGTATTTCTTAGTTATGAAAGAACTAAGAGAAAAGAGTGAAATATGAAGGGGGTGGTGGAAACCACAAACGAATAACTCAAAAAACCAACTGTGATTTATGGGCAGCTGTAAAGCAATCTCACTTCACTGTGGTGAGGATTTAGAATATCAGTGATATTTTTCCCCTCCAGTTTTCGTATGTGGTATCTCTATTATACTTTCTTTCCAACTACTTACAAATATTTCCAACCCTCTGCGCTTTCTTGGTAAAAAGTCCAAGCACTTAATTTTGTAGTTAATTTTTTATTTTATAATTCCCAGTTCTTGAGGCAGTGGCAGGGTTGGACCCCTGACCTCATGGGCAGGGAATGGGTGCTGCATTCCTCTTAGCAAGGGCAGGCAAAAGGACAGAATAGTTATGGTTTATTGAAAAACAAAAGCATTGCATAAATAGAAGCATCTCTGTTGAAAAATCTGAAGAAATTATTGATTGATTTGGCAGGAATGCAGAAAAGAAAAACAATGCTTGACACAAGATTGACTTGCAAGTCAGCATACCTACCTGTTTGCAGCTCCAGCTTGAGCACAGGGGTTGGTACATCCTGACTGTGGGAGAGAAAATCAGCAAAAATAGGTGGCTACAACCACCAGGACAAACTCCTGGCACATTGTGACAAAATAGGTTTGGTGGTCTCAGCAAAGAACCAACAAAAAACTTCTGAATGTCTGTCAAGTAAACAAGCCCCCGGCTGCAGTCCAAGGGAACCTGAATCAGGTCAGGGACAGTGCAGGAGTGCAGGCACTGAGGCAGCAGCGAGCACATTATATTTCCTCCATCTGTATACCTTGCAAAAATAGCATCTTTGAAAGTGTATGTGCAAATTTGGAATGTGCTGTGCTCCTGATCTATTTCAGGGTTATCCTGTGTCTGCTTGAAGATTAATTCAATGTATGAGTGCACTACACTGTTTGGTGGACAGGACTGAGGAAAACATGATGTGCTTCTGTAAAATGAACTGGGTCAGACTTCAGTCATATGCTCATCCAGAGAAGCTGTTCTCCTGGTGACTACAGTGTTCCCCTAATTGTGCTGCTAAATTCTGCAGTGTCAGCATGCTGGTGCCAGATCCCCAAATGGGACAGTCTGTGTTTGCAAGTAATCAAAGACACACAATATAAAATTATGCAAAAATGCAGAAACCACAGCTTGGCTGAAAATGATGCCCTGGGGACTTGGTTCACAAATATTAGTAAAGTTTACAGCTCACTGTACAAACTTGTGGCTAGTTAGGTGGGATAGAACCAATCTGAATGGATTTTTTTTGTTTGCAGTTTCATATACTTTTAAAACCATAGATATCTTTTTTGTTGTTTTTGTATATTGCTTGCCTACTTCTTAGATTTACACTACCACATTGAGTAGTTCTGGCTATCCTCACTGGAACAACATATGTCTTTGGAAACATTTAGAATATTTTATTTCAAATGCAACATTTGTAGGAAATGCTTAGAAAAGATGTTTGCTTTCTATAGGTCTATTTGGCTTCATAATGAACTCAGATGATTTTATGTAATGTATTAATTCTGCAAATTATCAATAACCATATCAAATCTGAAGTGAATCCTGAGTCATTACATCACAAGCAGAAGGCAGAAGAAAGGAGGAATCTGGTCAGAGCTAGGAGTATGAAATACTTCTCACAACAGTAAAGCATCTCAGCACATTTGAAGTCAAGGAATAGCAATGGCCTCCCTAATAATTTTCAAAATATTGTAGCATTTAGGTCTACTTTTATGCCAGTTCAGAACAAAGTTTTTGAATAAACCCATTTCAGGAGAGGAGACTGTGAAAAGTGTGGAAGGGCTTTTCAACAATGGAAACTGAAGATGAGGAATCTGCCATTAGATCTTCCAATCATGAGGCACTGAAGGGGAGGTGGGAAGAGTAGCTGGGCAGGAAAATTAAGTGCTAATGGTGAGCAAGGTAGTGAAGGCTTGTGATTCAGCATATTCCTTTAACAGTCTTCCTTAGCACACTGCTTACAAACATGGATGTGCCCTCTCAATGCAGACCTATTATTCTTCTCTGTCTGTAGGTTTTTTGTAGCATTCCTTATCAGCCATTTTGGTGCCTTAGCAAACATATACATATATAAAGAAAATAGGAGGATTTTGCTGAGTACCTAAGCTAGAGGTTTTGTGGTTTGTACAAAGGAAAGAATCACAGAATCACCAGGTTGGAAGAGACCTTCAAGATCATCGAGTCCAACCCATGTCCGAACACCTCAACTAAACTAAACCATGGCACCGAGTGCCACATCCAATCTCATTTTAAACATGTCCAGGGTTGGTGATTCTACCACCTCCCCGGGTAAACCATTCCAACATTTTATCACTCTTTCTGTAAAAAACATTTTTCTAATATCCAGCCTATATTTCCCTTGGCGCAATTTAAGACTGTGTCCTCTTGTTCTGTCAGTTGTTGCCTGGAAAAAGAGACCAACCCCCACCTCACTACAACCACCTTTCAAGAAGTTGTAGAGAGTGATAAGGTCGCCTCTGAGTCTCCTTTTCTCCAGGCTAAACAGCCCCAGTTCCCTCAGATGTTCCTGAGCAAGGCAAACTTGCTTATGCAGAGGTATTCACAATATCATAGCTGATGGTGACACTCTTTAACAGAGGCATGAGAGGGAAGCATTGCTGCTGTGTCTCTTCTTGGGTTAGCACCTCTATTCTTGGACCATTTATTCTTTTTGCTAGTCGGTTTCACATTTGGGTTAAATTACTGAAACATTGAAGCATGACAAAAGTATATTGTCTAAATATAAATATTTTTCTGTATTCCAAACCAGGAAGCTCCCTGACTTTCTAACAAATTCCCTAAGAAACCTATTGCTGTCAAATGACAACAACAGACTAGTTTGCATTCCCACTTAAACAGTTCATAATATTGAAGATAAACTTAAAAACAACAGCTGCTAAGGGAATATTAAATCCCACAAGATCCTTAAGAGATGTGTGCTGCAGAGACACAGAAAAGAATATTTTTTGACAAGTTTCAGAAACTAGAAGGATTTCTAAAAGGCAGTGAGTAATCGCTTGAAACTGGCAAAGAATTTTTTTTCCCTAAAAAATATTTTTGGGAATGGACTTGAACAGTGAAAGTGAAATGCTAGCTGATATTGTGACTGTCAAAAGGCTGAAGCAGGCTAAGAAGAATACTGATCAATGGCAGAAACTGTAAGCAATAATCAAGTGCAATCAAAAGCCAGGCTGAGGGATCCAAAGGCAATCCATGCTCTCCTTTCAGTGATGAGTCAGTTCCCTCCACTCAGTGTTGAAGGATGCCACGTTGCTGAAAATTCAGAGATATCCGTGCCATCATAATAGGTCCAGGGTTCAAACCACCAACCATTTGAGAATGCAAAACCCAAACTAACCTCCTGCATCCCTAGATGTCAGCTGTTGTAGGTAGAAAAACACTTTTTTCTGTGTATTTGATCTGTTCTGTGGGAGTACTGCTTCTTGTTTTAGCCCTCATCCCTAGCAATAAATAGCACTTACACACACACACCCCCCAAAAAAAGAAATAAGTCCAAGTAAAACAAGGGCTGAAAATGAAAAGTGATTGAGGGTAAATGAACCTGCACAGGACTCTTGGGGAGTGTGTTTGGCTTATACTTTGCTCTTTGCTGGTTGATTCCAGGAAAGAAAGGAGAACTGTGGGGAAAGCTTAAGGTGGGACTTAGTATCAAAAGCTAACTTAGTATCAAAAGCTAACACCCGACTAGCTGGCCATAAAAGCAGCTGGTGGATTGCTGTGTGCAGGACAGGGCTAGGTCAGCTTTTTGGGTGATGCTGGCTCTGTAATTCAAAATGGTTTGTGCTGGACGTTTACCACCCTTGATAATGATCAATTAATTTTTTTTTTTTAATATGTCTTTTAGAAAACTTTCAGTAATTCTGGTAGAAGCTTTCACTGGCAAAAGCTGTTAGAACTGCTAGAGGGTGTACATGTGTGGGCAGTTAAAACACTTAATTTTGCTTTCATGGTTACAGACATTCTCCTTCATGGCCATGAGCAGAAGAAGTCATCTGGCAAGGGAGCGCCTCCTTCTCATCACACATCTGAGAGCTTCCCACAAATGAGATTCCAGCTCATTAGGATACTTTATGCACTTACAGGGATTTAAGAAGAAATACCTTTAATCTCTTGTGCTTTCTTCTGAGTTGCATGTTTTTTGTTCAGTCCTAGAAAAGAAATATACTTACTGAACTTAGCCTTTTGGTTGCATATATACATTAAGATTTTTTTCTGCAATTTATTCAGAATTATTATATATACACCTAATGAATCTATTTGGGCCTGCGGTTTTTTCATTGAAAGTTGTGACATGATTGGAGGGTTAGAAGTGTGAGCCCTTGCTGAGTGACACTGCTCTTGTGCTGATGGCTTCCTTTATTTTGATAGGCAAAGATGATGAAGTTACTTTTGGGGTGTAGCTGCTTATGGTTGGTTGGTGTTTGTCTGTCTCTGAAGCACCTGGAAGGTCTTGTTGGTCAAGATGTTGGACATAGAGAAGTGACTGATCTGAAGTGACTGAGCTCATCCTTTGAGCTGTATCAATATTTTCTATTTGTAAAATGTAAATATATTTTCATTTGTAAAATGTAAATATTTCTGCCAGTAATAGGTCTGTTAGAATATGGATGGGAAAATATCATTTCAGGTGGATAATGCACCAGTGAATTCAGGTCAGTTTTTGTAGAAGGTAATTGCAGAAATGGAGGGATTTGTGCCACATGAGTAAGCTAGAATGAGGTTTTAAAATTATTGTTGTGATGAATAACTAGTTCTAGCTTTTCACCAATTTTGAGGATCATCTGTCAGGTGAGTTTTTTGAATTGATAAATTTATCAACCTAAAGGCCATGTAACCTAAATTATAGATGCTTACAATTTTTCATCACCTCACTTTCAGGACCAGAGGATGAAAAGCGTAAATAAGCACGATACTTGTCAAAAAGTGTTTGCCAAATTTATGCAAATTTATAAAGTACTCACGTATCATTATTAAGTTGTTGGGCAAGGGAAATAGGATGGCTGCTAATAACTAGGCCTGGAAGCTCCTGTTAATTAGGGCAAGAAGTTTAGTAGTTTATTAGACAAGTAGTAACAAGCTTGGTACTTCCCTTAGCTGCTTCTTAGGGAACCCATCTTACCACTGGCTGGGTTTCAGCTAGTAATGTACCATTGCTACTGAAAACCATGTATAAAACAGGGTGGTTTCTTCTGCTGTAGGAAAAGCTGGAGAAAAATGAAAACAGAGCAGAAGGATGAGCAAAAAAGGAAAGCAGGAAACTAGACAGTGTTCTGTACAAACCTACAGATCAATAATAGCAAATATGCTTGTAATGAATTTTACTCTGTTTCATGGGTAGCCAACATGAGGCATATTGCAAAATGCTGTCTGGAAGTAAAGGTGAGTACTCAAGCTGAATGTTTCAGTAATAGACAGTTGCCAAGTACTTGTTTCCTATCTGATTTTAAAATTTCATAAATATAAACAGAACAAATGACACTTGGCAACTGTTTCAGAATACAGATTTAAAATAACATGCCTGTGTTTTTGAAATCTCTTCTAGCCTGTTGTGCTTTTCTCACATGTGCATTGCAGTGACGTGTATGGTGTTTAAAGGGCAGATGTGCTGCATTTCATAGTGATTCAAAATGGTGTTTAGTTTTTAGATTTGCAAGCAACAACAAAAAAGTAAAAATAGAACAGTCATCAACTCTATTTTAAAGTCCTCTCAGTTATGGCAATTGTGTTTGCTCACAGTTCCACACGAAAAGCCTCTTTTTGAGGTGTAAGTCATTTACAGAAGATCTACATGTGGAATAAAGTGCACTTAAGGTTAGTTTATGAGCTAATAATGGCTGTCAAATGAGCCCATATTTTACTGAAATGAAACCCAGAAGAGATCATTACATTCATTCAGTATAATCTACTGTGTATTACAGGCCACTCAGTGTTGTCCAAATTTCACCTCTCCTGCATATTCCCACTCTCAGAAGATGAAAATGTGACCATTGCCAGGGAGCAGCAGCAGACTGAATGGGAATAATGTTCTGATTGCAGAGCAGGAATTACTCCAAGTTTTGAGGCTGAGAAGGAGGGATGAGGGATGGCCACAACCATATGGCCTTTCCTGAAGTGGTTTCCACTGTTTCCACTTGAGAAATGTTTGACCAGGAAAAAACAAACACCAAGCAAAACTGCCGTTTCTCTAGGACCTTTCTGCATTGGGTGTCTGCATACATGACCAGATGTTTGCTGGTTAATAAAGAAACCAGCATGAAGGACACAGAATAAATGACCCCTCACTTTTTCTGCTGCCTGTGGGATTACATGTGATGTATATCAAGACACCCACACCAGAGAAAGCCCTCTCTGTAAGTGCAGCTGTGCTAGTAGCAAAATTGTGCTTTTGTTGGTAATGTTTATTTACCAGCAGAATTTCCTGGAGGCAGAATAGGCTATGTGGACAAGAGCACAGCCTTTGCTAATATCATGTCTTCCACAGCAGGAATACTTTGTTAGACTTTTGAGTTTTTCTGGCAAATATTTGTGATGGGAATGTGGCCACAGATAAAAGTGCATGCCCTTTATCCTTGGAAGCTGCAGTTCTTTTCTGCGTGCAGCTAAGCAAGCTCAGCAGCTCGTGTGCTGCCAGCAAACAAGTGCTTATCTGACACCATATAAGGCTGTGGCTGAGGAGGAAAATGATGAAAAACATTCCACAATAAACTTAGACTGGCAGATTTAATATGGCACAGAAAAGCTTAGATCCAGATTTTTTTTTTTCTTTTGTGCTTCTTTAATTTAGCTCTGACAGCATTTACCCCCACAATAACCTTTTAATGTTAATTAGGAAAAAATGGCTTGTGTTTCTAGATATTCTAAATAGTCCTGTCCCAGAATAACAGGATTTTAGGATACTAGTGCACACAGGGTTTGTTGTTGCGGAGTTTGGTTTTGTTTTTTTTCCCCCTTGGACTTGGTACAGTTAAAAACAGGAGAAGCACCTTTAGGATATGGGAATGTGGGAGTGTTGGGATCTGTTTGGGGATACGGTGGGGAACTAGATACAGCAGTGAGGAGCACATTGAGAAGGAATTATGGTTGTGAAGACAAGTTTATCTGTGTTTTAACAAGATGTGAGGTGCAGTGAAGTGCTTAAAAAAAAAAAAAGGAAATTATGCTAAGGAGAGAGACAGGCTTCTCTTTTCCTTAGTGTATTGCTTGCATCTTTGCTGTCCTCACGTCCTCTAATCTTTATAATGCAATAGCCTGATAAGTTATTGTAGTACCTTAGAATGTAGGTATAGTCCAACTTTGGTAGCCATTGGTGGCCTAAATCTGCATTTCCAAACTGTTTCCTGCCTGGTGGCCACTGTTTTTGGCAGTCTTCATCTTCTGCAGACATCACTTACTCCGAACTATCAGCAGCTGAGATGATTGTGAGGTGACATGAGAGGTAGTGCAGCTTTTGCCTCAGCTGTGTGCTGCTTCCTTCAGGAAGAGGTTGAAGGTCCCCCCAGGCCCTATTTCCCCCCACATACAGCTAGCTGGACCTCAAGAATTAAATGGTAGGTGACTTATTAGCATTTTGTGAAGGTGTTGGGAGTCTTCTGCAATATCAGCGAGTATCTAATAGTCTTTGTGTCTGAGGGCGTGCAGTACCATCTGTCAGAGTTTATTCAGTGTCATTCTCTAGCTTAATTTTTGGTCTAACTTTTATGCGTTTCTTGTGGCAGCCAGTCTGTAGTAGTGCAGTGCAGGAACAGCCAAGCACTGTTGTGTCTGTGTGTTGTGCAGGATGTGGTTTCCAGGTGAGCCAGGTCAGCTGGCTCCTGATGCACAGGGCACTTGTGCTGTGGAGCTGGCACATGTGTGAAACCTGAACTGGAGATGGGAATGAAGTGCACATCGTTTATGAAGAAGGATTAATAAGATTTTCAGGAAAGAGGTTAAGCTTGAGGTCATTTCCTTCCTCCTGTTACGCTTTTGAATTTCTGCCAGTGAGATGGGTGAAAGGATTTATTTTTGTCTTTGAATGCTTTGAATTTCAATGATGCCTTTACTTTGAATACAGAGAAGTGGAATTCCACTTTATTCCTGCCATTGTACTGTCATATGTCTGAAAAAATGACTTGTATTCTTTTTTCATTATCTTTGTGTCTTGCATTCTAGTTAACTAATCCTTTGAGCTGCTGCTGTGCCTTGAAATATCACATTTTGTGAGGGCATATGGAGATGCTGTGATCCCCATGCTGAAGTGTTAGTGTACATAAAGAAGGAAACAAAATGTAGTGGTATAATTCTTGGAAAAGAAGGAAATGGTCAGTGTCAGAATATAGGCTGTGTATGAAAATGAGAGCAAGGATTTTCCCACTCATACTAAGTTTCAGTAGGAAAAAGGTTTCACTGTTTAGTGTTTGGATGGGGTGTGTGGTATGGTGTCTGTGTTCTGCTTCTGCAGCTGAAGTAGGAGTGAAGTGTTAGAGAAGCTGGTGTTATTCCTGATCATCCTGTCACTCACAACTAGAGAAATTATTAATGGCTCTTGCCATGTAAAGCAATAGAGTGCAATAAAAGTCAGCAACATCTTTAATATATGTAGTGGGTCACAGGAGGGAATGCCAGGGGAGTCTTTCTACTTCTTGCCCATAGCTCAGGGACAATCAGCAGAGGTACATGAACCTTAAATTTGGTTGTGCAACAGGAAAAACTGTTGCTATGCAGTGAGGAACAAACATCTCTTTGCTTTTTTGACCATGGATGTGATACTGATTATCTGATTATAGATGATGATGATGATCCTTCACTGCTAATACAGCAGGACTCTGCCACCAGAAGGCCAAAATCTGTGTCCCTCTGGAGTTCAGTGTTGCCTGGCACCCTCTGGCAGTGCATGATTACCTTTAGGAAGAGCTGCAACAGCAGCTTCTCTCCTGTATGAGGCTGTAAGAACATCTGTGGTACCTTTTTCTGCCTGTTTTCTGCTCTTGCTTTTCTCAACTGAAGATTTGTGTCTTGCATTTCCATTACTTTCCAAGTTTTTTCCAAAGTGTACTGAAGAGTAAAGAGAACTGTGGTAGTAGGATCTTACAGCTGCTTAGGGAGTTTTTAAGACTGTCCAAAAATTTTATTCTTGAGTTTTTTTGGGGTTGCTCTGTTGGTATTTGAGGGAGAAATGTTTCCAGCCATTTAGTACACAGCAGTGTGTTAGATTTCTCTTACAGTATTCCAGTTCTGAAGTTCTTCTGCCTTCTGTCCTTTGAAGATACAACTCCTAGAGGTGCTCATGCAAGCACAAAGCAATGCATTAGCTTTCATCTATTCATTAGCAAAGAATCCATCCTCATTTCTTTGACTGGAAGTGTTTTTTTCAAAAATCTTCAAGCTAAGTAAGAACAGATACTCCTGTAAGAGGTGGAAGGGTTTTTTTTGCTATTGTTGTTTTTTTTTTTTTTTTTTAATCTGAGTATTACTAGGAAAACCAAGATTTGCTTTGAGAGCCTGAACCTGCAGCACCACAGGTGTGCAATTTCATGAAATGTGTGCTATGAAAGATTCGCTCTCAGACCATGGACCACACTGCAGATTCCTTTAGGTACCCTTTTTTATCTCAAGGTACTGGGACTGCTTTGGCACAGTGTGGGTCCTTGTCACATGTTGAAGGCGTTTTAGGTCAGCTGCAGTTGTAGTTCCACCAGGAGACAGAGGAGCCAGAGCATCTGGGGGAATAGAGCCTTTTCCAAGCCCCTGCCCTGAGGTGGCATTTACCACCCTGAAAGAGGAGAGGTGGTAATGGAAGCTCTCTGCCACCTGCTTATCCTCCTGCCCAGGAGTGCCCTGTGCAGAGTTACCTTGGCTTTAAGGCAGCTCCATCCCAGCCAGACGTCATGGAGCAGTCCCCTCTTCCCTGAAATAACTGGATTTGTGGGGAAGTCATGCGGGAGAGCAAAACACTGTGTAAACAAAGCCAGCACTTGCAGTGCGCTCCCGCTGTGCTCGTTGCTGTGGCTGCCTTGCCGTCACTTGTAGGATTTAAGGATCCTCCTGTTTACATCAGCCCGCCCGTGCTGCGGGGCCGCGGCCGCGCTGAGGAATCCTCCCATGGCCAAGGCAAGGAAGGAAGTGCAGGGAGGATGGGCCTTCGGCATCCTGTACCCTTCGGAGGGGAGTGGCTGCACAGAGCTGGGCTTGAAGGACGTGATACCTTATGTGTCTTAGCACGGGCTGCTTGAACCCAGATAAACCCTTGAATAAAGGAGAAGAGGCAGACGAGGGTGTGCAACTGCTCGAAACTGCCGCAGAGTTTGGGAACATCCTTCTGAAAGCCTTTCCTTCGAATGACAGGAGGAAGGGACAGGACAGACGTGCCTCGTGGAGCTGGGATTATGCAACAGTGCTAACACACAGCTAAATTCTCCAAACTTGAGCTGCTCGGGCTGGGTTCAGAAGGCAACTTCTGTAGAAAACACTGGTTGTGATTGGGAATGAGGATGCTGTTTTCAATATCCATCCTGTAAAACATTACTGGTTTTTATTCTTCAGTTTGTTAATTGGGCTCTGATGGAGGAATGCAGTTTAGGATCCACAGGCATCCTTTGGAATGGCCAGGTAAGGCTAGAAGGTACAACTAAGTGTTGATCTTTAATTTCAGCAGTGGTGCTATCTTTCAAGAGAAATATTTTGGTTCCGCCAGATAACCTGTGCTCACAGGCTGAGATGGGGAATTCTGAAAATCAGAGAAACAAGCTCTGGCTTAGTGGATTAATATTTGGGTGGTATTAACTGATACATAGTATATTTTAAATGGATTGAAAAAATGTGATTTATTATAGTAATTGTTTGCAGTAGAAACTCTGCGTTGAACCTGTTAATTTACTTATTGACTTTCTAGAAAAGGAGTGAGGCTTCAGGGGATAAAATTTATCTTCTCCTTAGAATGTGTCCTGATACAGTTTTCAATTGCTTTTAAGCGTATTTTGGATATAAGGAAGAAATATATTTAGTTCATTAGATCAGTAAACACTGTGCTACTTCTTTAACAATCACCCATGGATTTTTATGTTTCTTTAGATTTATTTTATGTTTATTTATTTATGTTTCTGGAATTAAAACTATTAGTAGTTACCAAAGGGAAAATATTGCACAAAAGTTAGTGTTGCAGACTTTCCCAGTCATTTGCCCAAAATCCTCTGTAAGTATTCTTCAGAATGTTCTTGTTAGTCTTACATTTTGGTGACAGTCTGTTTTACTGCTTGGAAGTCTGTGCTCACACTAAAAAGCAGAGTGCAGTTGCTGGCATTGAGATTGAGGTTTTTGGAACTAATGCAGTAAAATGCAGGTAAATTAGTTTTTTCTTTTACAGTGGAAATGCCATCCTAGAGATCTCCTGATGGTTGACTCAAAATTAAGTTCAGATGTATTCTCCAATGCAGATTAACCACAAAACTGTTACTTTGAAAGAATAAGTGAAATGATAGAGTAAAATAGGTTGAGGGGTGACTCTTTTGGTAGCATGTTTATGAGAGGAACTGATTTCAGACCCACAGATCTCAGCCTGAGACAAAACTAGTTGTAGCATTGCTATTCACGAGCCTCCAGCTCTGCTGGTCCACAAGGTAAGAGAACACCTGCCAAGAGAAATAAATGAGAGTAATGCTTTAAAAGCTTAGTACCAACACTCCTCTTAATAATTGAATGCATTGCACACACCATCTTCAGTGCGCAAAATTTATTGAAATTAACCTAAAATGTGAAATATTCTGACAATATGAACTTAATTTAAAACTTAAATTAGAACTGAACAATACAAACCCTTCAGAAGATTTTGCATAAAGCATCTCCCAGAAAGGGATGAAAAATCGGAGATTGGGATGTAAATCCCAAACGAGGATAAGAGAATTATGCAGGGATACAATGGTGTTACCAACATGATTGATCTTTTCTGAGCTAAGCTGCATGGATTTTTCAGGAGCTGTGAGTTAGCGTACCCATATATGGTAGTGAAAGATGAAAATTGTTAAGTTGTGTATAATTAAAGCTGACAAGCAGAATCTATTAACATCACCTTTGCTCTGGTATGAGCATCTTTATAAATGTGTTAGAGTAAAGAGATCAGAATGCAAAAGTTCGAACCTCTTAGATTGCAAAAGTGATCTTGGCTTATTGCACAGGATAAAATTTAAATCAGTGATATTCCCACATCAGGAATTTTTGACTTCTATAATGCTTTGGAATTTTGAAGAATAAAAATAATTTGTATTGATGGAAGCAACCCTTTTATCACGAAACCTGACACTACTGACCACAGAAACTGGGACCAGAAGATGAGTGTTGGTTTGCCTGTGGCTGGGTCTGGGTCTGTGCACTGGGACCGTAAGGCTTGTTTCAGATAATTAATTGGTAGCAGTTCCTCTTTGTATGTCTTATAAAAGACTCTATCTTATTTATTTATTTGTTGCTTTAAGCTATGCAAGATGACTCTGTAGGGTGATGGATTTCAGGTAGTTTATCCTTTTATCCTAAGGCAGAAATAGTGAAAAATGTAAGACACAAAGAACAAAATGTGAACTCCTCAGAAGCCTCTTGACCCCTGATGTCAGACGCTGGCTAAGTACAGCTTCCAACACTCCTTTAACATCCTCATGCAAAACTGGGAGTAGCAGATGATAAAACATGATTGTGCAGCCAGACAGGCTGGAGATGTGGGCAAACAGGGGTAACCCCTGACTTTGGGACTTTGGGCTGGGGGCTGACCGTCTGTAAATCAGCTTTGCAGAAAAAGACCTGGAGGTCCTAGAGGACAAGCTAAGGAAGAGCCAACAGTGTGCCAGTGCAGCTTTTCTTAATGCCAGGTTTGGCTGATTGTTTAGTCGTTAAATAAAGAAAACATTGTTACTCCGAATGTGTTTGCTTTACAGTGATTTCAAGGAGCGTTACTCAGAGTGAAGTTCCACACAGTGTTACATTTATTATCACCCACTTTTTGTTGTACAGCATTATCTCACATACTCTGATTTGTACAGGGGTTGCAGGTCTGAGAAGTGATGTTCTGTAGTATTTTATGTCTAAGAATTACTGAAGATAGAGAGAAACTGTGCATCGTGCATTGTTTTATTTCTTTCAGAAGTGTAGACTCACTGAACAAGATACTGATGCAGTAAGACAGTATTTTGTTGCATATTTTATGTTCTGGGAAGGGATATTTATATCTACTCTTTGGCCCAGATTCTGGAACAGTTGCCAGTTTCACAAACAGCAACAATTATGTGCTAAAAGGAGAATAGAACTGCTTAGGATTGAAGTTCCCTATGGAATACATATATATATATATATATATGTATGGAGAGAAGGGAGTGTGTGTGTGTGTGCATATATCCACACATACATACTATGTATGTTTGGGGGCAGAGAGGAAATGAGGCAGTGATAATTCTGATGTTGCTCTTTGTGCTCTTAAACAGTTCTTTTTTTTGTAAGTATTTTTGGCAGTGTTGCGTACTTCAATGTTTTTATGCCATGCATTTTTTTCCTGTTCAGTTTCTCTCTTTAAAATCCATGAACTGCTGTTTGAAGTTATTTTTCCATATGCATTAGTGATGTTATTTTTCCCCTATGTGAATAACATCATAAAAGTAGAAAAAACCCATCTGTTTCAGAAGAAAGTCAAAGCTGAGCAAATATAAATTCTGTAATTTGAGTCAATTGCTGACAGGCATTGGTCTGTTAGCATTCTCCATCCCTCTGTCTCCACCACCTTCTGTTGCAGTGGCAGCGTGCCTGTGGGCAGAGTATCAATGATTTAGTCTTCATTGTTGCAAAGGAGTCCGTTGCTTCATGAAAGGGCTGAAAATCCCGGCACTTCTGTAAATGTGGGATTTTTTTAAATAAAGTGAAAGAAACTGTTCTGCATTCTTGTAACTGCCAGCTCAGAATTTGAGACTCAGTTCATGGAGGATGTTCTCTGAAGCTCACTAATATCCCTGTAAAAATTGCCATTGACTTTGCTTTGTGACTGATTTAAAAAAACTAAGAACAATTGTTTGTGCCTTGTTGGAAATCTCACCAATAAAGGCATATTTCATTGTTTCAGGCTTTGTTAATTTGTTGACCAAGATAAGAATAAAAAAACTCATGGTTATAATATACCAAATATCCATCCTTCTGCTTAGAATCATGAACAAACTTTTCTCCAATTGATTAAATACAGAAATTCAGAACGTAGAGCATGTTAGGTGGGATGTTTACTGTCGGGAATACATTTTCATTTACCTAGATGAAATGAAAATGCTGAATAGTTTAAAACTCTGTGTTTCAGGTAACTGGAATTTTTAAAGAATCTGCTTGCTTTTGGTGGTGATGTTTTGGATAACCAAGTTTGTATGATGGACCAGAAAAGTCACTAGGGTAGTGTTGCTGGAAGTTAAGCTGTCTCATGGCTTCCCAGTATTCTGTCTGGAAGAAGATAGTGGGAACTTAGGATAGGAAGGCACAATAAAGCAGTAAATAAATTCATCAACAGTGTATTCTTTTGGTTAGTGTGTCATTGCAAACCACATAAGAGGTTGTTTTATAAGGCCTAGGGGATGATTTACAGGCTGTACATTCAGTGTTCCTCTTTTTATGGCTTTGAAAAAACCCCCAACAAAACATGGGTGAGATACAGCTTTGTTTACTCTGAAAGTTTTTTTACGGTAATGAAGAATAAATACGTGCATGTCTTGGTTTGAAAGACAGGTGTCAGACAAGAAAGGCAGGAGCCTCCCCTGAAATGGAAAATGCAACCCCCTTCCCTCCGAATTATTATAAATTTGAAAATAAGGGGCTTTCAGGCAAAGATATGAGGGATAGGAATAACAGTTCTTTACTAATGAATATATATGTATAACAACACAAACAAACAGCAATAGCTGTGGCAGTCACAGCAAAACAGCAGCACAAACTCAGTGCAGCCTCACTCGGCCTCGGGCGCTTTCCCCTGGGTGCAGTTCCTCCTCCCGGTGAGCAGGGCGGGTGCGATGGTTCCCCCGCGGCTGCAGGGGGCGCTCCGCAGCGAGCTCGGGAGCACCGGGAATGGCAGCGCGGGGTCCCGGGCAGGGATGGGTGAGAAAACCTCACAAACCCCCTGGGCGTCTGGCTGGATCCTCAGGAACAGCAGGCTGGAACGGCAGGGGCGAGCGCAGATCCCGGGTGGCAGTGAGAGGTATCAAACTGCGGAGCTGTGGCAGGG
The DNA here is from genome assembly GCA_026261815.1 of Monarcha castaneiventris obscurior. Lineage (NCBI taxonomy): Eukaryota > Metazoa > Chordata > Aves > Passeriformes > Monarchidae > Monarcha > Monarcha castaneiventris. The sequence continues at coordinate 6,316,700 of JAMPIT010000879.1, forward strand.
AAACCCGGCAGGTCTCTCAGTCGGCAGAGCGTAGGAGCTCTGTTTCCAGACGGGACAAGGAGAAGAGCAGGCTTAGAAATCCCGGGGTTTGCCCGCAGAAAGCAAAACAGCCAAAGAAGCAGGAACCCGCAGTGTGACCGAGACGTCCACACCGAAGGCAGGCAACTCCCAGACTAAACGCTGAGCACCCAGGCAGCCCCCCCGGGTGTCCCAACCCCCAGGTGACAAAAGGGTGGCCAGTCCCACCCCGCCTCTGTGGCCAGGTCTTTTGTTTCTTTTAAGTATCCAGCGGTTTGTCCCCTAGCGACTAGTATGGGTAAAATTCTTTAAGAGAAAAAACAGGCTAAAATCCTAAACCCCAACAGTGCAGTTTAAGATTTTGCTGCCTGTGTGCCTGACTTCCTGGTGTATGCAGTTTGTGTCCTATCATGATGATTCTGCTCAAGAAGTTAAGCCTGAGGGCATTGTGAGCTTGAGGATCACAGGTGTTAGGAGAACCCTCCTGTCCCTTCTCCTTGTCATTGAGATAATTATGCAACTGTCCCAGACTTGTCATGATACCGAGGTGTTGAGACCACAGCTTTCTAAATATTCTCAACATCACCCATGGCTGCAGGCATAAAAATGTCAGTAGCTTGCCATGGCCACCTCTTGATTCTGCAGAGCTCTTCTAGGTTTTGGGCAGTGTGTAAGTTCTCTTGAGCAAGTACAGAAGCTTGCATTACTTACAGTGTGTAAGGTTGTTCCATGTGCCAGTTTGGTGGGATGGGATGTACAAACTGCCCTCATCATGATTAGTGAGGTTACCTTGTGTACACTGAGATGAGCAGTCAGAATGAAAAGGAGAAAGAGAAGCTTTAGTGGGAGGTTATAATTTAAGATGAAAGTAAGAAAGCTGCATTGTTTATTATTCTGTCATAAATAGCATATGGATATCCAAAATATTGGATACAGGCAGTTCTGTAATCTTACGTGGGAGTTCCTACCATAGTACAAAGGAATGTGCTTGAATGGATATGAGCTTGATGAACAAAGCCACAGCAGATGAGGTTCTTAGTGAAGTCTTTTTAAAATTGTAGAATGCACTCACGTGTATATAATAAGAGAGGTTTTTTTTTTTAAGTAAGATTAAAGAATATGCAGTACCACTGGAAAGAATTAGGATGTTGTATTTGACGTCATAGGTGTAGTTCTTGTCTAGTCTAGTTAAGAAACAGCGGCAGAAGTGCACTGGTGAAATGTTACAATGCATACTTCCAAAGAACTTCCTGTACAAAAGAATTAAGTTGGATTTATGTCAGCTTTGTCTGTGTCATCATAACTGACCTTTGTGCCCTTTCAGACAGCTTCTTGCTCTGGTTTTCTTTCATTCATACAGTGTTCTGGGTGTCTGATACAGGCTGGAAAATAAAAAAGGCCCTAAGGCCTGTGTTTGTTTGGACACAAATCTGAGTTTGAGGAGGGATAATACTGGTATTGCTAAGCTGTTCTGCAGATACTATTTGCTTTGAATGTTTTCTTTGAATGTATTTTGCTGAATCTCTCATTTCTAGCTCTGGCTTACTGACAGTTCTGCACTTTGGGCCTCTAACTGGATACCTGTAGTTACAATTCTGCATTTCCTAGCTAGGGAATGAATGCTAGATTTTCACATCACAGAGCAGGACCATTGTATAACATGATGTGGTAACTCTGTGATGACGTTTCAATCAGCTATACACTCCCAATAGCCTCTCTGTTGGATTTGGGAAGTTTTGGAATTTAATACTGTACCTTGGCAGGTCACCTTGTACAGGAAACCATATATTTACTTTGGCTGTGCGTCTGTCTGCTCACTCTGCATAAATTGATCTATCAAGCATAAAAGAGAAGCTATTTATCTTTTGCAAGTTAATTTGATTTCTTTATTGTCTTTTTTTTTTTTAATTTAATGCAAGTAATTTTTTGTATCTTCTCGAAACAGAAAGCCAAGAAAACTTCGATTTTAAATACTACTTGCTGAAATTATTTTTTGTCTTCCCTCCTTCAGATGAGAACTCTCCAGCCAATTTCTGGGATTCCAAGAATCGGGGAGTGACTGGCACGCAAAAAGGACAAATTGTATGGCGAATTGAACCTGGCCCCTATTTTATGGAATGTGAGTACCTTTTTATGCAGTGCATATTCAAAGCCAAGTCCAACAGGATAGCATTTGATACCCATTTCATCAGTTCCTCTGATAAACCAAGGGAATTGATTGTATTGCTCCTAGGGGGAGCATTTTCCAGTGCTTTGCTGGACATGATAAAAATGGAGTTGAGTTTAGATGTCCATTTGTATTCTAGTGATGTTCTTAGACAGCAAGTTTCAGTTTAAGGGAGGAAGGAATTGCCTTGTGCAGTGTGGTATAGTATATACACATTGAAGGATGAAGTCCCTTCCCACAGAAATTCCAGATTTCAGCTGGACAAATATTAATGGTAAGTGTGTGTGAAGGAAAAGTTAGTAAGCTAATAGTGCTTGCTGGTGTTTGTTAGTGTGGAGGTTGGATTTGTCTCTGGGAAGTGCCAATGTCCTGTTCAATTGCATCAGAATTTCTCAGCTGAAGATTTGTTCCTCTGGAAAATCCACCGGGCAGTTTGGAAATACCGAGAGTCTCTGTGTGCCTGAAATAAAAAGCCTTCAGTTGAACTCTGGAAGGACTGTTGGTAGCCAAGCTTCAAATGGAAAAGCTATGCCACTCCCTCAGATGACCAGGATTTATAGGAAGCTGAGTTACTCTGCTGTGGGCTGAGTTTTTTTTCTTGGTTTTTTTTTGTTTGCTTTTTGATGAAACTATGCTATCTTACCATATGAAGCATATGATCCCTAAAGAAACTGAGGTTCTAGTCATAGGATGTTGTGTCAGAGCTTGCTGGAAACTCTGATGTGCCAAGCATCAAAGTGGCAATCAGTCCCAGAAGAGCTCTGAGTTGCTCTACCACCTGTTTAGCCTCACAGTAATGAATCCTCTTTCATAAGTTAAAAAAAAAATAAAAATACTCCCACTCTTTACTTCACTGCAGTGAAGTGAAGCACTGCAGTGTTGCTTATTGTAGGTCTTGGCAGAAATTTTTATTCTAATTAACTGATAGAACAGTAATACATGTATTTCAAGAGGTGTTGTATACCCTGTACTAAAAATAAATATTAAAGCTTCCTATTTCTAGAACTCATCACTGAATCTTGCCAAGTTGCCCTGTGTGTTATACAACACTCCTCTCAAAAAAAAAAAGTGCCTAAATAGGATAAAATTTAATTCCATTTCAGGAGTTCATTACATTACAATGATTGAACTGAAGATAATGCTCAAGAAAATAATAAAGATAATTAACTTCCCTGGTCCAACGACAATAGTATATTAAAGCAGATTAAAATGTCTGTTAGTAAAGTTCATTGCTTCATCTTTCTTGTGCATGTACTCCATCAGTATTGTTGCCAATATGGGCAGTTTGACTGCAAGGATGCTTGTATCTTTTAGCTGGTTATGTGTTGCTCCACAGTGTATTGAGATGAGGCTCTTGAATATTTCCAGCTCATGTGAGTAACCCAAACTAATGCTCCAAGAACTACTCGTTTGGACTTAAAATCAGCTGCAGCTGACTTTGCACTTTGTGTCTAACTGCACATCACAGTCAGCTGAAGGAAAGTGCGGGGTGTGTGTTCTTTGTTCATGGTTAGCATCACTAACAAACACCTCTGCTGCCATACAATGAACAGGAGACAAGCAATTGTGCAGCAGCTGAGAACTGTAAAAAGGAATGTTTATGAGCATATGTTGCTATAGCACATAGTATGGTAGATAAATATGTCACCAGTGACACTTGTGTTCCTAGTGAGAGGCCAAAAACTGCACCGAAACACTTTACTGAATTTCTGATTCCACTTTTTAAACAAGAGCTCTCCACAGATCTGTGCCCATGGTTGCTCAGCAAGGCTTTTCCTCGTAGCTTATAGGTGGTGAAGCCACCGTGACACAACTGCAGGCAGCTGCTCTTTCCTTTTACTTTTCTGTTCCTTGGCTCAATAAATCACAGCGGGGGCAAATGCAGCAGGTGGCTGCACACTTCAGGTACAGCCGCGGTGTCGCTGCCGTGCAGCACCAGGCCGTGGCTGGGAAGAGCTGAGCTCTCGGGGCTCTCCCCATGCCCTGCAGGCCTCTCACTGCCCAGCCCGTGCCAGCCACTGAGACAAACTTAGCTCCCCTTTTAGCCTCTTTCTTCTCTCGTGGTGCAGATAGGATTTGTCTCTCAGTATAGCACTGCACATGATGCCGCTGTGATAGCAAGAGGGAGAGACAGATGAAGAGTCCAACACTATCAGTAAACACGCACCAGATTATTAAATTTAAGGTATTTCTAATGCTTTAATCCACCATTATTTTCCAAATCTGGGAAAGAGCTCTCCAGCTGTAGATTTTTATCTTTAGAAATATCTTTGCTGAGAGGCAGAATATATGAGATACAGGTCATGGTATTTGGGGTTTATCATATTTCCTCCTCACAGTAATGACATGCAGCAGACCATTAGCAGCGTCCCTGAATTTTTAAAGCAGCAGATCCATAAGGGGAAACAATGTCTGGGGGACCAGCATGAACAAAATGTGTAAAGGGATCAATCTAAACTCAGTTGGAGACTAGCCACAGCATAGGAACACTGATTGCATCCAATCTGCTCTCAGCTGGGACCAACACTTGACCTGCTTGAGTGTGGTTTTTATTGAAAGCCTTCAAGAACAAAGATTTTGCAGATGCTGCAGGTTACTTGTTCTAGCGCTGCAGTATTGTTCCAGCTAAAAAGATTTCTCTGGCAACCAATGTGAATGGCTGTAGCTTAAATTTGGGGCCATTGCCCCTTTTAAAATCTCTGCTAGAACTGGAAAGAGTAGAGGTAGTAACATTTGTCTTGCCTTAACTTCCTCTCCACCAGACTAAACAAGGCCAGTTCCTTTAGCCTCTTCTCATATGTCACATTTTCTCCATCCCAACCACCTCTGTAGCCCTCTGCTCTTCACTCTCCATTTTCTCCATGCTCTTGAACGGAGGGACCCAAAACTGGACATGGTATTCCTCACCAGTACCAAGTAGAGGGGGACAGTACCCAATTGCCACCACCTATATACTGTGATACCTATATGATTGCAGGTTCCCTGTTCTGCCTGTATTCAGGAGAGGAAGGGAATGTTTTCTGCAAGCCTGAGGAGCACTACACCTGCTCTGGCAATGAGAACTGATGAAGCTTGTTAACAGAGTTATGCTAAGTAACTACAATAATCCTTTAGGATTTACACTCAAAACTGGCCTAAAGTTGTCGTGTCTTTTTGGGAAGAAAAAGAATGTAAGTTACTAATGTTGGATAATGAGTTGGGCTCAGTCAGCATGCACTTAGACCAAAGATTTTGGATGTGTGTTTTCCCTGGCAGTGTCAGAGCCTAGGGACATTATGTATCTTTTCACCACTAACATCTCTGGAGGGCAAAATGCAGAGAATTACAGCATTGCTAACGAGCCATATGCAAACAAATCTCATGCAGAAGGAGCATTTCCATTTTAATTGCTTTAATGTTAATCAGTGGGAGTCAGCTGGGTTAGGCCTCAGACTCCTTCTGCAAAAAGATTTGTATCTTTTAAGAAAAACATCTTATGCCTTAATTTGGGAAGCTGTTTTTCCATGAGCATAGCTGTAAATTTATTTACAGTTTCACCAAGGTCTCTCGAATTTATGCTTTTAAAGGTAGGCTTGGGGAAGCATTTTTCTGAATTTTGCATTACTGTGTGTCTGCAGTCTTGTAACTCACTGTTAAGATAATTTAATTTATTCCTCTTAAAAATCCCTCCCTAGGGATTCAACACCTATTTTTCCAAGAAAGAAACATGTAAAGGCATAGTTTGCCATCTGCTCTATTCAGATCAAGCAACTTGCAGAAAGATGGGAGGGGAGAGTCTCATCTTCATACTAAAAACAGACATTAATTCCCCTCAAAGCATCCAAAATTAGCAAAACAAGGATGATCAAAGAAAACTCTATTTGCCTCAGACAAAAATCAACACAAAAATTCTGTAGGCTCTGCCCTGGAAGGGAGAATCAAAGGAATCAACAGTGAAATAAAGAGAAATGAACTTAATGTATTCCAGACAAACAAGCAGCCTCTGAGAGAAGTGGTTGAGGAAGGGGAGGGAGGAAATATTATGCAGAGGAGAAAGAAAATATTTGCAAAATACCAAGTCCAGCTCACCATCACAAACAGGCAGTGCCCTTAAGATGTCACCTCGAGACAAAGTGAGTGGCTCTGAACTGCAGAGCCAGCCAGTACAGAGGCAGGTGTTCCTCTTGCTTTTCCCTGGGGAAGGAGCAAAAGTGCTTTGTGGGCATGAAAGGGAACTCAGTCATTTTGGACATTCAAGAAGGTTAATTTTTTGGATCAATATGCCTGATATGCTATTTCCTCACATAGTAGAGGTGGCTTTCAAACATCCTGCTCAGGCTTGCTAAAATGTGAGGGAAGGAAAACAATGACTCACTACATGGCTCCCTCAATTTTTTTTGCTGTGTAAACTACAGAAGGATTGCTAAACCCAGCTCTACAATTTTCATCCTCGTGTAAAAGGAAACAAGTTCAAGGAGTATTATCCTAAACAGGTGGCAGTAGTGGGAAAGTGCAACACAGCTTAGTGCTTTTGCATTTGGTCATCTGGTATTTAACATGGATTCAGGTTGTTCAGGTCCCTAAGTAACTTCATCAGGGCCTTTACTCTCTGGTGCAAGAGAAGTTTCAGTTGCCCCAGAAATGATTTCACATGGCAAGTGTTCTCTGGCTGTAGCAGTCTGTGAGCTTGGGATGGAAGGGGCTCCCTTTGGGGCATTGTGCTGGAAACAGAGATGATGGTGATGGTATTCCTTATGGAGAACAAGCCAGCAGAAAGATAGAGTGAAATGATCTATAGCAGGGCTGGTGATAGAAAAAACATGTGAGAGGAAGCCTGACTTATTTAAGACTAGTTGGTAACAGCTGTTGCTCATTCATAATCTGCAGCTTCTAAGTCAGTTCTCTCCAATATGGGGAAGGACAGGTCATGTTGGAGATTCAGCATAGTACAGTCACTGCCTTGCTCCTCACACACTTCCATACGCAACGTGCCCAGAGTTCAAAGCTGTGCATACTCTAGGAGGTAAAACAGGGGGATGTCACTGTTCAGCACTGTGGATGATCCTGTGCTCACACTGGGTTCTCTGCCATGCTTTCTGCTTTATTAGGTTGGTTCCTGCCTGCTTTATTAGTATGGGCTTAGGCTGAGAGCCTGCTTTGAGACTGTATTGGCCTTGTATTTATCAGTTATGGTCTTGGTCCCATGAGTGTTAATTACTGTGTCCACAAGAAGCACCTTCACCTACTTTACTTGTCTTTGTTGTTATTTATACCGTTTGATGTCACAGTCATTGCTGTCAGTAGAATAGAACTACATTGATTTGCATATATTTTCTTTAGCAGTGCTATGGCTTTATTTCTTGAGCAGTAACCCACAGTGTGGCAGCTGCTGGGATTCATCCAGAGACTGCCAGTCTTGTCAGATCAATCATTTCCAAATCCCCCCTGGGATGTTTGTGGTTAAATTTCTTCTGGTGCCACACTGCGATACTTGGATGCAGTGACTGCACAGATGCTGTGTGTTTTGAACTAAAATCTCATGTTTGTAGCATAGTATTACAGAATAGTTTGAGTTGGAAGGGACCTTTAAAGGTCTCTGGTCCAACCCCCTCTTCGATGAGCAGGGACATCTGCAATAGGTCGGGTTGCTCAGAGCCCTATCCAACCTGATCTTGAGTGCTTCCAGGGACTGGGCAGCTACCACCTCTCTGGGCAACCTGTGCCAGCATTTCACCACCCTCACTGTGTAAAGTTTTGTCCTTATATCTAGTCTGAATCTACCCTATTTTAGTTTAAAACCATTACCCACTGTCCCTGCTAAAAAATTTGTGCCCATCTTTTTGATGAGCTCCATTCAAGTCGTGAAAGGCTGCAGTGAGTTCTCCTCAGAGCTTTTTCTTCTCCAGGCTGAGCAAAGCCAACTCTCGCAGCCCATCTTCATAGGAGAGGTGCTCCATTCCTTTAATCTCCTGGTGGCCTCCTCTGGACTCACTCCACCAGGTCCCTGTCCTTCCTGTGCTTTCCCCAGAGCGGGGTGCAGTGTCCAGGTGGGATCACAGAGCAGAGGGGCAGAATCCCTGCCTCGCCCTGCTGCCCACGGGGCTTTGGATGCAGCCCAGGACATGTTTGGTTTTCTGGGCTGTGAGTGCACATTGCTGGGTCACGTCCAGCCTCTCCTGCACCAGCTCCCCCAGCTCCTTCTCTGCAGGGCTGCTCTCGATCTGTTCATCCCCCATGAGTAGACAATGAAATATATCCAGAAAACTTGGTCATATATGTGTTTGCATTGCATTGGTATCATGCTAAAAGTGAGGTTTTATGTGGAGTTCTTGGTGTTCAGTCCCTATTTCCATGAAATTATAACTTTTGCAAAAATAGTGTATTAAGACTGAAATTGCTATACTTTGTAGCTAGCAAAGCAGATTCCCAGCTCTCTTTTCTAAAAGCTGATAGATATCGAAGGGAAAAAACCACCAGTTTAATAATTGAACTTCGTATACTTTTAGCTTTTAAGGGCTGCATGTAAACTAGAGGTATGAACAGAGTTTATTTTTTGTAATGGTTTCAACCATAACGGTCAATTTTAATGAATGTTCTATGAATGTAATTCCTTACTTGTATCCAATCTTTATATTTTTACCACTTAAAATTTTTCCAGTTAAATTCTGTAAAGGTCATGGTTTTCTCACATGGAATTGTTCTGAGCCTGGAACATTCATCTGTGCAGTGCCCTGCAACCAGCGCCCTTTCAGGGGTCTGTCTGGGGACTCATGGTTATTGTCCCTACTCTATTCATAGACATATTCACTGAGTTAGAAATACTTCTATTATTCTTCTACTGTTTTTTTACGTTGTCTCTTAACAGCTATTTTTGAGTATCACATATAACTGAAATGGAATCAAGTCTTGTATTTTTTACATTTGTGGCAGGCTTTGTTGACTTCCTTAAGCACATAATACCCCAGTGTTTTGTTTTAAAGGTTAGATTATAATTAAATGCTTTGCCAAACTGGAGCATAATAGTCAGTGCTCATGACTGTAAATAGGAGTCTCTGATGACAGTGAAGTGAGGGGGCTGGCAGGGATAGGGAGGCTGTGTTACCTGAACAACCATTTGTCCACATTCCCTTTGAAGCAGTTTAGATGGAAAGACCACTGGGACATAAGCATTTTCTGTTATTGATCCTACTTTAGCTGAAAAGCTTTCTGTAAGTCACTCTGTGGGTAGTTTGCCTAATGTTCCTGTAAAATAAATCCTGTGATATACCTGCTGAGAGACGGCGAGTACCTGGGGGCTGCCAGCTTTGGCCCTTGAGTTCTGCTGCTGTGCTCGCTACTGCCCAGTAGGAAGTAATCAAAAATGCACATGCTGAAAGTGATGCAGAGAAGAGAATGCTAAATGTCCACACAGAAACGTTGAGTTCACTGAACTGTCATGTTATGGAAAAGTTCAAGTGGCAGGACAGGCAGAGCACTGCTAAATTTCTGCAGTTGTCTATCAGGTTCAGAAGAGAAAAAAATAGGATTTAACACAGTTGCTTTTCCATGGATTGCATCTCCCTTTATAGCTTTGTAAAGCATGAATGTGAGTGACTTCATTTGTTCTAGTTTTCTTAAATAAGTTTTGCAGAACATGCTCTCATATTTTTCCAATGAGTTACTGTGCTGTCAGCTTTTTCCTCGGTGAATGTTGGGAGACATATGTTTCTATCTGCAGAGAGCCATGGATTCAGCCCAAGTACCTTCTGGGCACTCAGCTGCAGTGTCCAGGAAGTTTTAGCTGCTGTGCAGGTTGCATGCAGTGAACTGGGAGCACTGCTCTGCTCCACAGACTGCTGTAACCCAGCCTGGATTTGCCCTGTTCTTTGGAGCTGTGTCTGCCCATCCCTTCTCAGTGGAGGTGATTCCACCTCTAACAGGGGTGTTTTGTTTGACTAGGGTCTGTCTGGAGCAAGCTGTTCTTCCAGCAAACACACCTGCTTTCCTGCATTGTCAGTCTCCTGGAAAGAATGCATTCTCCTAGGACTATGTTCATGTATTTATGTGTTTTTAGTATCTTTCTTTCATAAAGCATACTTTTGATGGGCAAAGGTAAAGTATTAAAGGCAGTAAAAAAGTAGTTAGTGAGGAATTTTGGGGAATTAGTGATGTTTTAAACCCAAGCTATTATTTAGTGTAAGCTGATGCCTTTATTATTGAAGAGGCAAAAGTGTATGGTCCACAGAGGTAACAGCACTATAATTTCATGCAGGTGTTCTTTTGAAATTCAAATGTCAGTGTTTGAGTCCCAGAAACCTTTACTGATTCCAACATTTTTATGTAATGGACCTGAACTATAAGACTATGGTTATGAAATTACAACAGTTATTAGCTTTAAAAGAAGGGGATTATGGTTTCACAGAGTTTTCTGATTAATTAACATATATATCACTTTTTATATGGCCATGTGATAACTTTGAAAGAATCATAGATCCTCCAATTTAATTTTTGGCTTATTTTTAAATAAAGAAGGAACTTATTGTGGTCTATAAGATGTCTGGATAAATGTCAATTACAACAGGGCATGTGTAGTATCAAAAATACATTAATTTTTCCCATGAATGAAAATGATTTTGTGTTCTGAAACATTAATGATGCAGCAAATGGTCCTGTGGTCAGGAACAGATGTATCTCCTTTGCTGGGTTTACTGCTCTTATCATTCTTGTTAGGGATCACGTGCAAAGCAATCTCATTAACCTGTTCAGGAAGAATAAGCAGAAAAGAAAAAAGAGGAGTGCCAGTTCTCTCCTGAAGAGAACACATGAAAGTAAGGTGGCAGGAGGAATGAAAGATATGGGGAAAACTCTGTAGGTGACACCTACTAATGTATATTTAGAGTATGGAATAGATCAGAGGAAACCTGTGTTAATATGGTATTGGACTCAGTTCTCAAAATATTGAAGTCCTGTTTGCAGATAATTGAAGTTACTGTTGCTGATGAAATCTGCATTTATGGGGCCTTAGAACACATCTCAACACATCACCTATAACTATTAGTAACAGCCACAAATAACCTGTTTTTAATATATCTAGAGCTCAGGAATCTGTCAGTCATCAAGAAAAACCTCTTCTAATCACGATTTTTTTCCAGATAACACAATACAAGACTTGTCAAAAAGCTACATCCTCAGCTGCTTTGAACTGACAGGGTTCCTCTGAGATTTCTTCTGTTAACTTTAACTGCACTTTCTAGCATTATTAGCCAAGAACAAAACCACTTCGGTGTCTCTTATCCTATGGAGTGTTTGTATTGTTGCTGTGTGTAAGATCCAGTCTTGAAAATACCTGTTCATTTTGACAACATCTTCATGCATGTGTTTTGTAGCCCATTTTTCAATTTAGTGCTGAATTTCAAGCACTGCTTCTCTTGTATTAGTCCCATTGACACAGTGCTAACAGCAGATCTGCCATTCCTCTAAATGCGTGTGTGAATGCAGCCCAGACTGAATCGGTGCTGCTTCTGTTGGCAAGTGGGAGAAAAAGTCTCCATGCCATGTTTCTAAGTGCTTTTTCTAATTATTTCTAGCAATAACTCCTGAAGTTTGGGGTTTGTTTGTTTCATTGTTTTGGTGTTTTGTTTTTTTTTTTTAATTTAGTGTACCTGAAAGGAATTGTCAGATCCATTTCTTGAATCAAGCATTGTTCTATCACCAGCCATATACAGGTATTGAAAAGTACTGTATGCTCATAGAAGTCACTGAGAGAAAGAAATATGAGGATGCAAAGCTTGTAGTATTGCCTTTCAGCCTTTAAATAAATGTACCTGTCAGTGTAGTGAGAGGATTTGTCCACCATCGCATTATGGATTGTCTGTGGGTAGAACCAGCAGCTGATAACCTTTCCATTTCTAGGTTCTGTTCAAAAGTGATGAATTGAGCAAAGGTAGTCACAGCAGACTGGATAAACAACAGCTCCAAAAACTCTCTGAAAAATTAAGCTTAGGTTGTAATAAAAGTAAGCAGTCCAATAAAAGTAAGCAATATAGGTAGAAATTGGAAGTCTTGGTGGAACAGTTATACTGTCTTAACCATGCTCTCACGTAGCCATAATATGTTCTCAGTGTTGTAAGCTCCTGATAAGTGAGAATAAGAGATGCTCAGACTTGAGTTCTTGTTATTCAGTATGTGCATTTTACAGTGTGGAGGGTCCAATACTTGGTATAAATCCTCCCAGATTTTACAAGTGCTGAACCTCTGATTTTATGTGAGCTAGAAGTTCTCGTGTGTCCTGGATACAAGCATTGTTGGTAGGTAAGCACAATTGCTCAGTTCAGGAGTAAACTGACCCATAGTCCTGCCTGATAACTTCTAGGTCTGATAAACCTTTGTAGGTGATTAGAAATCCTGTCTGCATTTTGAATTTTGCTGTGAAGCTTGTGGTAAATAGAGCATGTTTTGTCTGTGTGTGTGAACTCATCTGTGAGGAGGAGGAAGTGGGCTCAGCAGCTTCTCCACCTCCTGATTCCCTGGAGGCACTGTCAGCAGACACTTTCCTTTGAAGGGTTGTTCTGAGGTGTCTCCTCTTTGTTCTGGGAGGAAGATAGTAAATAAATGTTGATCTGTAACTGCAGCAAATTTAAAAATAAATGAACCTTTTTGGCTGAGCAGGCTTGCAGGGTGGGTTTCTGAGTAAGGATAAGTGGGTATTTTATCTTGCAGTGATGAAATACCTCAACCCTCAAGGAATCATGCCATATATATCTCAAATTCTTATACAAAACTCTGCGGCTTTCAGGACTTCAGGACCACTGACATATTGTTAAACCAAGCAGACGATTTGAACTGCCAAGACTTTTATACACATCCTCTGTCTGAACTGGCTGCTGTAATTCCTGCCTGTCTTTGGCCATTGCTGTCTGCCTGTGGCCATCTCTGTACCCAGAGGTAAAACCCTCATCAGCCTAACACAGAAGAGTTATCCCAATGGAGAAGGAAAACAGACATTGTTCCAGATAGAGAAAATCCCACAGGATCAAGGGCAGCCATAATTATAGCTGTTCTGCTTGGTTGGAAGAATGCAGAGGAACTAGAGGGGAGGTCAGGCTTCAGTTAAGCATAATAGTCTTTTGTTTGCAGTAAATGCAGTTCAGCAAACAAAACTTTAATCAGTGGGACCAGAAACTTGGTGCAACGTTTACCTTTCCTGTGTTCTGATATATAAAGTGCTTCCAGCTTCCTTCAGCTATGTGTCACGTTCTTCCAAAGTCCTACAAAATCATCCTAGTAGCAAATGTCTCAATATGCCTTTTCCAGGGCTGATGATATTGATGTAGTAGCAGATACACAAGTTGCAGAATTAGGTAAGTTAGTATTTTTGTCTGTTAAGTAACAGAAGGACCCAACACACAAAGGGGATATAACCAGCAGCTCTATTTTTAATTTCCTGTTGGAGTATTTCTGAAGATAGGTCACTGAATACTGGATCCTTTTGTTGTCTCTTGCCTAGGGTCAGTCATGAAGTGTTTCATGTGGTTTTTGTTTTCTTTTCAGCTGAAATAAAGATCTGTTTTAAATACTACCATGGTGTTAGTGGAGCCCTCCGAGCTACTACTCCATGTATCACTGTGAAAAACCCTGCTGTGATGGTGAGTTTAGCCTGTTTGTTCATTGTATTTGTATAAGATGATTTATTGATAGGTTTTATAAGATGATAGTACTGATGACAGTATTAACTGTCAGATCAACCTATCAATACATCTCCTAGTTTTACTATTGACAGCAATTATTTTTCAAAATAATCGTGTTGCCTAACAAAAATTATAAAACCTGGAAAATGCTTTCCATTGTTTTGTATTGCTCATAATAAAATAACAGTAAAAAGTCACTGAGCTTAACTGAAATTTTTAATGCTAAGTTTGACTTCACTTGTGTTCAGTTTTTTGATACTTACAGTTTTCTGTAATTTAACACCGTAACAGAAATTTTTCATGCTGCTTATATAACTGAAACCTTGTCCAAATTCTCCATTTCTTCTTATTTCTTAAATATTTCCTAATATTCACTATGAAATTGTTGCTGAGATAGCAATTGTTAGTATAAATGAAACTGGACAAAACTCTGCTCTTGCAAGAATTCCTGAATTCTTTGAGTGTTCATATACCATTGAAATGTAGTAATTCCCTGATTATTGAGAAGTATTGTCTTACTGCATTTGCATTATGAGACTTGTTTTAGAGGAGTTTTTTAGGTGTTTAAGTAGTAGTGGAATAGTTAAAGTAGTGGAAGAAAGGGCTCCCAAACTTGTACCATGGTGCTTTTGCTGGAAGTAATTTATCTATCAGGTTAGCTCTTCAGCTGAAGCTTCAGCAAGTTTCACAGTGCATTTGATTCATTGATGTTAGCTGCCAAATATTTAAGATCACAGCTGTCAGGGTGGTGTCGTGACAACTGCAGTGTTGAAGATGCAGTAGAGCAGAAGTTACTCACAATGAATAGCTTTTATTCTGAACTTGTGCTTTTTCAGTGTTGTGTATTATATACAAGTGCATGCTATGGTTATCTGATACTGTATGTGCTATACTAGACTTTATATCTCAGGATACCAAATGTGTGGGGGTTTTCTCTTAGAATTACAAACCTAGGTGATAGCATCATTTCGTTTGCAGGTCTTTGTCAGATCTCACTGTGAGTAACAGTTTCGCAGATAGATACAAACTCGGTATTTTACAGGAGAAAATGTGTCATAGTTAATGAGCTTGACAGCTACTGTCTTTAATATCAATTTATAAACTGAAGACAGTAAGGTGGTCTGACTGAACAAGAGGAATAAATGCATCTCAAAATGACCCTTAGAATGGGCTGCATGCTGCACTATATCATTAGTGAGAAGCAGAGTGATTATACTGAATGGAGAAACCAGTTGAACTTGGGTATTTTCTTGACCTTATCATGTTATCCACCAGTAGTTTTGAGATTCATTGAAAAAAGGACATACGAACTTCTGTCATCTGAGTATGAATTTAATTACTTGGTAGCTACTTGAAGATCTTCCTTTCAGAGTTATGGTAATTCTTGAAGGCTTATACCAATTGTTGCAGTTTAAATTTCTTTCCTTTGAGAGGTAATGCAGGGTCCTGGGTATTGTAAAGAATTTACACACCTGCTGGAAGGGGTAGTTTTATATAAACATTTTTGTTTGTGTTAACAGTGCAGACTTCCAGAAATAGTGAGCTATTAGTTTCCTTGATGAAAATGTTGTATGACAGTTCAGATGATACTTCCTAAAAATGTTATATTGGGTTAGTTGTATGTAAGTAAACCTATTGTTAAATGTTAAAACTTCACTGCATGTCCGTGGTTTTGGTGTGGAGCTTAAGCACTGTGCAGTAGAGATTACTCGGTTCTCTTGGTACTGGTTTTGTCTCTTGCTAGAGAAATGCTGTTTGGGGAAGTGGTAAGAGATTCATGGTGTGTCCACTCCCATTTTTTATGGTGCAATAAATTCCCTGCTTACTGGATTGTCTCATACTGATGGTGTATCACACCAGGTATTTCAGTCCATCATATTTTTGGATAAGCAGCTAACATTCTGTGGTGTTCATTTGACTCAGGGAAGATAGAAGGCCTGATGGAGCATTCAGAAACACTGTGTTACACCAGATGCGAAATTCTGTGTGTGTGCCGGGATGAAATTTTTCACTTGGCGCAGAAGAATTGAAATTGCTGTTCAGATCATAATGGAACAGGAAAAGGTTATATAGAAAAATCATGGAAGTGCTAGGGAACACTGTCACCATTCATGTTACCATAGCTGAATTGTGGGCAAATTCTATTTCCCGTAATGTGAACTTATGATTAGCAATGTGAATTATATTATTCGAATGGAATCCGACTTACAGCAGAAAAATAGATATAGAATGGGGAAGGCCTTTTTGTTGATGAGTAACATTTTTAACAAGGAAAACAGTGTGTGCTATAATAAGCCCAAGAGGAAACTGGAATACAGAGCATTCCTGTGGCCTTGCCTGGACAGCATCACTATCACAGTGGGATGCACCCCTTGCTGCTTCCATGGTATCTGTCTGTAGACAAGGGGACACTGATCCAGCTGGAATTAACCCATTGCTTTTGATGCCTTCATAATTTTGCTACCACCTGTCACTGCTTATGCATCCATATAAAATCACTGGCATAATAATGTCGTGCCGGGTGGAAAAGGTATAGTTGTGAGTGCTCTGGCGAGCCTTGTCTTGCCCTGGGAGTGGGAAGTACCCATGAAGCCAGCAGTGAGGGAAGGGAATGGGCTGCCTGGTGAGTGGCAGTGCCTGCTGGCATGGTGTGTTCCCTCACAAGACCGCTGAGGCCCATGGGGATGTCGGGCTCCAACATCGTGGCTGCTTCTTCATCACTTTGGCTGGAGAAATCTGCACGTTTGCTAATTCCAGTGGAATTCCAATGTGCTTGCTGATCATCGTGGGAAGTATTTGAAAGCTAATAATATTAAGTAGCTTAAAGCAATATAAAAAGGAATGATTACGTGTTCGGTGAATGCAAAGCAGCTTCCCTGCGGCTACCGCAGCTCCAGAGTCATTTATCCATCTGGTGACTTCAAACCACTGCTCAGCTGCTCAGGGCTGCCTCACATGCTTCAGCTACACACACAGGTGTGCCCATTTTTATTCAGCTTATTTTCATCAGACCCTGTTCTATTACTGGTATTAATCCTCAGCACTGTGTTTGGCTCAAACTTTTTCTGTGTCACCTCTCCTGCCTGGGACTGAGTGCAGTGCCTGCCCAGGGAACAATTTGTCTTCAAAGACAGCTCCATTGATGTCTCCATGATAGATTATTCGGCTGGATGCACATCTCCTCTGTCTTGAAAGACAAATTCTTCTGCTAGTTGAAAGAGATGGATATTAATACATGAGAAACTTTTTATTCTGAAGTAGCGCTTTACCTAATGAGGGATTTCTGTAGAAACCAAACCTCAAAATCTGTGAAGCATAAGCTTTCAGACCACATTTATATTTAGATGTCTGATGCGCTTTTCTGTTTAAAAGGAGCTTTTGTTCATAGAGCCAAAAGCTTTTTTAGTCTCTCTTTGATCTCTTTGCTTTTTTTTTTTGTTGCACACTAAATTATTTATTTGTGGAAAGTGACAAAAGTTCCATATGCTGGTCACAGGCCAGCTCAGTGTTTTGGGATGTATTACAAATCCATACTGTTTGTTATTTTACAAAAGGGAAAGCTGTAAAAAAAAATACAGGTTTTCTCCAGTTAATATTGTCTGCATGTGTATTAGCCTATACATGTTCTGTTTGGAAGATTTGAGCTACTGGTGTATTAACTAGCACTGTGTGAGATAAATAATAGATATTTTGCTGTAAACAAATGCTGTAGCCGAGCCTGTCTGTGGTGATAGGCAGTATTTGGTCAGATGCTTCCCTAGCATAGTACCTTCAAATTGTGTTACCATCCTCAGGCATGTACAAAGCAGATGGAAACTTCTGTGGTATATTTCTTTTTTTTTCCTCCTCTTCAGATGGGAGTAGAAGGCACGGATGAAGGTGCTTCTGGAGCCCAGCACTCTAGGAAGTTAGTCAGCTTTACCCTATCAGGTAAAAAACAACACTGCTCTGTGTTTTACAAATTATTGTTAAAAGAAAAGTAAAAAGTTTCTGTTCTAAATAACATAAAGATGAAATGCTTTTCTTCTTTAGCCTCTGTAGGAGCACACTCTAGTGGCTTGAAAGATGTCATTTCTTTAGAACTTCCGTTGGTTGAAAACCAGCCAGAATCATGGATCTCCAGAGTGAAAAAAATGGATTTGATACATCCCAGCATGAAAAATTTTGAGAAATTTCCAGTTTGCAAAAGGGACAGTTCCTCTCAGATTGAAGAGTGGAAAACATTAACTAAAATGCATTCTGGCTCCATCACTTTGAAAAAAGCAATAGCTGCAAATGGTGGTTTGGAAAGGGAAAAAATTTTCACTTGTAACAGAGCTAAGCTGTCACTACAGTGAAATCGCTGTAGGGGTGCAGTCTACCAGCTTCACTTGTTTTGATTAGCACTTTATTCCAGGGAAATCTTGTGTGAGACAGAAGCATATTCAGCTTGAGCAAAGGCAGATGAAATTCGCTTCTGAATCTTGAAGAGCTGACAATAAAAACATGTAGAGATTGTAGAGGTAGAGCAGAAAAAAACTGCTTTTTGAAGTGGCCTGTCAGCAGTTACCAGAGATAGAGCTGATAGGTTGTACAGACTCACATAGTGGACTGTACAAGTAATTGCTTTGTGAATTCTGAAAATCCTGTTTTGTTTAATAGTCAGTTGTGATTCTGCCTGAGAAGTCCCATAAAATAATTTTGAAAGGTGTATTGACTGATAGGCCTCTGACATGTGTCCTGTAATGTTTTTGGGTTGTTCATTTGCACATGAACTCTTTATTTCATCATGTCTCTGCTATGTGGCTTAATTCTGAATATTGGGTAGGTTTCTTTTTTTTTTTTTTTTTTTTTTTTACCTAAATCCACAGGCATGGCATTTAATTTTAGAGCAGTGAATTTTGCCTGCATGGATAAATGGTACCTGCTGGTTGCATTACTGCATGCAGCATACTGGTCTACTTAATGGAAAATTGCACAAGTCTTGTGCCTCAGCAAACCTACAGAGAAACAGAGAAATATTCTACAGTTAAGTTTAAAATCCAATATTTTATAAAAAATACCTCCTTATTTTTCTTGTTGCTGAAGCTTGCACTATCATTGAAGTCCTTAGTCATGACAGTATGTTTCTGAGGAAATTATTATTGTAAGTTGCGAGGGCTGCAGCACTGAGGTTTCCCTAGGAAGAAAGAAGCCTTTTCAGAAAACTTTGCCTCTTTTTATGTGAGATGGATTATCTGCTTTGTTGGGAGAAAATTGCATCACAGTCCAGAGCAGACTTGATAAGTTACATTTATCAAAGACTGAATTTCTGGGAAGTGTCTGTTCACTACATTACCTCCCATACAGTTTTTACCTCCTCTACCTCCTTGCCCAGAAACTAAACAAGTACTGTGTGATTCATTTTGGGCCGTTTTTGTCTGTGTTTCTTTCCTTGAGTGGAAGTACCTTACATACCTTACTGAGAAAAGCATTTGTAGGTGATCTACAAGTTTATGCTTTTTGTTTTACAAATAACTGGAGGCTCAAATGTAAATGAGGATGTTGATACCTTTCTTCCTTATATTCTTTTGGAAAAACACTTGATTTCCTGCTGTACACTGGATCCAGTTAATGTGTGAGTACTTTTAAGTTGCTTTATTTAGTAATCTGTGGTGAATTGATTTCCTGGGTAGTATTTTAGGAGTACACTACTTTGTGAACTAGCTTTAATTTACTCAGTTCCTTTTTCCTTCCTTCTTGTTTTGCTTTATAGATATTAGAGCAGCTGGACTTAAAAAAGGCATGTTCTTCAACCCTGATCCTTATCTAAAGATGTCCATTCAGCCAGGCAAGAAAAGTACATTTCCTACGTTTGCTCACCACGGCCAGGAAAGAAGGTCGACTATCATCAGTAACACAACTAATCCTGTTTGGCACAGAGAGGTAATGTAACCCTTTTGAGAGCTGTCTGCCAGCTGATGCAGTGCACCAGGCTTGCATTTTCTCCTCATGCATTAGGCCTTACTCTCTGAAAGCCGTGAGCTTATTTTGTAGCTAGGTATTTTAAGTGACACAGAAATTTTAGTGATTGTAGGAACCCTGTTGGTGGATAGAAACAGTTATCATCTACATATTAAAGCTGGGTATTTAAGCTGCTGGCAGGTTTTCATTCCCTTCCCTGCTAAAAAAAGCTGAACTCACTTAGCCATCACTGTAGATTTCTTGAAACTGCAATAATTAATTAATTAAAGTTGGATGATATGTTGTGAGAAGACTCTTTAAGAGAGGTTACACTACATGAACATTTATGCTCAATGATTGCAACAAGTGTTCATTTGGAAATGGTATTTTCGTGATGTGTAGCAGGTGACAAATGTTCAGTTTGTCAAGGCAGAGGGGATGGATGCTCTTTGGTGTAGCCCCTGCAAACACAGCTGCAGGAAGGAAAAGCCAAGAAGGTGTTAAGAGCACCACTCAGCAAGGGGGGCAAACACGCAGTCTGGCAGAAGCCAGTTTGCCAGATGTGTTTGTACTGGGAGAACTGTGCAGATCCCAGGGAAGGAACTCAGTCCCACAACTTCCATTGAATGCAGGAGAGCCAGGCTTGCTTTTGAAGATAAATGTTTGTGTGGCAAAGTGAAACTACTGACACACATCCATAGCCCTTTCAGGACTGGCAAGCCTGTACTGTGGTGAATGTTAATGTATTCTTTAGGAAGATGAAAACTGAGTAGGCTTTGGGAAATGTTTCCACAAATCATAAACCAAACAAGCAGTAAAGCAGAACTGAGCAGGGCCAGCATTAGCACTGCCCTGGGGTGCTTGGCTGTGGGAAAGACTGTAGATGTGAATAGGCTTGAAGTCTTTTGAGAAATTGAAGTTCGGATCTCTAAACTGGTTCTTCAGTTTTCTGTCTGTCTATCCCTCTATCTGGTAGTTAGAAAGAAAATCTACTCTTTTTTCTCCTCCCTTTTATTCCTCCTCCAGTTCTCCTTGGCTTTGAAAGTTATTAGAGAAGTGATGATGTCCACTGGTGCAGGCATTGTATCAGCTTGCTTTAGCTGCTGGATCTTCCCTGTAGCAATGCTCTGACAACAGCAGTTATGATCCCATTACATATGCTGTGCTAGTGGTGCAGAATTGATCTGGTTTTACATCTAATACTTTCTGAAAAGTAATTTGCAATATTATAGCAAACTGGGAGTGACACATTTTTAAGTTCTGTTTATCAGAGGAACCCGGTTCTGACAGTTGCCCAGCATGAGGAAATTATGTTATTCCTGACCCAGTTTAATTGGTTTTTTTGAATATGTTTATCTCATGCCTACAGCTGAGCTGAAGAGCTATTTCTCCTTTTGTTCCTTGCTCAGTATATCTTTGGCTGCCTAACCACGTGTGTATTAGGCATTGTACACAGGTTGTGGTTTGCTCAGACGTCTTAAAAGGCAGCAGATAGTAAAAGTGTAACCAGATGACTTTGTTTTTTCTGAGTAGGCTGTACCATACTTTGCTTGTTTATTTGGAATATCTTAAAATCTAGATGAGAAATGCAAATGTTGGGTTCCTAAGCTTGTTTTCCTAAGGCAATTTATCATCACACTGTATGCAGGTGTGTGTGTCTGCCAGCATGCTTGCTTAACATTTGCCCTGTAGCACTTTTGAATATTTTGGCCATCTTTGGGCACACTTGACAGAGCAGTATGGATCTAAGAGATGAAGTACCCACAAAATGCATGAAAATGAAGGCAGAAGGGAGCAACTGTGTTAATGTTCCTATGGAGGGAAAGGTGGAAGAATAATTTTACCAGACATCAAGAATTCTTCTGTAAATTAGCACCATATTGTTTAAAGGCCCCAAGTGTGGGAGAAGGTTCTGTTGGAGTTTGCTGACATTTGTCCATGTCGGGGCAAAACTCCATAGAAAATTCTCCTCCTTCAGTAACGCTGCTCCAGAATGTTCTGTATATGCATTGCCCTTTTGACTTCCTGTCATGCATACAAAAACATTAATGAAAAGCATGGTGTTGGGAGGGGAATTCTTCTGAGCACAGCCTGGAGTGAGACACTTAACTTCCTTCCTCCTGCATTGACCTGACAGAGTACAGCAAGGATTCCTTCTCTTTTTGCTTTCCCCTGTGCAAATAGAAGCAAGGAGTAGCTTGCAGTGGCTTTCTAATTTCTGACATAGACCCTGAAAGTGTTTTTAGCCAGCGCAATTTCTTACTGAGAAATTCTTTTCAAGAAACAGTAAAAAGAAATGGGGAATAGTAAAAAGCTAGTTATAGATGTAAAAATTCATTAATAAATGATACTGACATTATTTTGCCATGTGGAAACTGCTGTCATCAGTCATTACTTTCGGAGTTTGCTGCACATTAGTAGTAATTAAGTACATACTTTCCGAGTAAAGGTGTATTGATATGGTGTCAAATATGTTCTTTCCTTCCAGAAATATTCTTTTGTTGCACTTCTAACAGATGTCCTGGAAATTGAGGTTAAAGACAAATTTGCCAAGAGTCGTCCGATCATCAAGCGCTTCCTTGGGAAGTTAACCATACCTGTTCAGAGACTATTGGAGAGACATGCAATTGGGTAAATGAATACATTCTTAATGCTAACTTGTGTTCAACAGGTAGACTCAGCATGTAGGATATTGACAAAGAGCAGCCTTTCTGGCTTACTGGTACAGATCAGCAAATTTTTTACTACATCTGTAGTAAGAAATTTAGTAGTAATTTTAATAGCTTTATTGCCTGACTGGAAAATGGCAATGTTTCTAGCCCTGTCCTGAATACATGTACACATGTTTGTGTTGATGTGTGCCTATATTTTGTTTTCAGCTTAATTTCTTTACATAAAAAAATGTTAATTCGCAAAAAAAGTTACCCTCTGGCTACCTAGTCAAGAAACAAGGCATTATCACAATACTACATGGTTGTGTGTGAATTTTTTAGAACCAGCATATATAATCGACTGACTTCTTGTACAGCTCAAGTCTTTTTAATTGTCAGCTCAATAATCAGAGCTTTAATATCCCTTCAGCTAATTGGGCAGAACTGCTGTGGCTCCTTATTTTTCAGAGTGCATCTGGTCCTACACAATTAAAATTGCCTTTTGTTATGAATAGCTCACTGATGGGACTCAAAATTCACCTGTTGTGTGTGCCCTGCCTCAAAGTCTGCTAAGTTAATGTGTCTCCATTGACTTTAAAAAGCCACTGGATTAGGCCCATGAGGAATGATGGTGAAATTAAATGCATATATTCTTCTTTAAAGCTTAAGGGCATGCCAATGTCATCACACTTTTATACAAACTGGCCTCCCTTTTCACAGATATTCCCCTCAAAGTAGCAAGTTGCATAAGGGGAGAAAATCAAATTCAATCTGAAAACAGTTATCAGCTTTAGGTTTTAAAAGTGGTGTCTACATTGGCAAGTAAAGGAAGAATAAATTCTTAAGAGTAGCTTAAAATTTTGATATTACCTTCTGATACAGAATTTATTAAAAAACATTTTTTAAAAAAGCTTGCCCATTTGTATTGTATCACAGAATCATCAGGTTGGAAGAGATCTCTTAAGATCATTGAGTCCAACCCCTGCCCTAACACCACCTCAACTAAGTCATGGCACTGAGTGCCACATCCAGTCTTTTTATAAACACATCCAGGGATGGTGATTCCACCACCTCTCCAGGCAGACAGTTCCAGTAACTTCACCACTCTTTCAGTGAAAAACTTTTTCCTTATATCTAACCTAAATCTCCCTTGGTGCAGCTCAAGGCTGTGTCCTCTCATTCTGCCAGCTGTAGTGGTATCCAAGAACAGTGTAGGTACATGTACAATCTAACTTTTCTAATAAGTGCCTCATCTTTGAGTTTCAACAAATTGTGTTTAGTTGAACAAGCAGCTTTTTCTAATAAGTTTGCACACTGCTATACACTCAAAAACATCACTGTGATACAGGCTGGTGTGAAAACCTAGTGCAGGGTGTTTTTGTCCTTGCTGAACACTCAAATGTTTTTCTGCTCTGGGATCCCTGGTGCTGCAATTTGTGGAAATTACCTGTTCGCTGTGTTCATCAGTTCTCACCTCTGTTTTTTTCAAACCATTAACCTGGAAGGCATTTCCTGTTTTCTCCATACTTCAGTTCTGTGTATTTAATATATCAAATCTTTTTAGGATTTTAGAGGCAGTATAATAAATATGTATCAAGAATATGGGTATTTGGTTGGTTTGCCAGTCTGCTGTTAGAACTGACATTTAATCTGTTTTGCTTTTTCTTCTGTAATATGTCTGTCCATTTTCAGTTTTTGTATAAAGACAGAAAATACTGCACCAAAGATTTTGCAAAGTAGTGGTTAATGTAGATGTGAAACAGAAATGTACCAAATATACAGTTAACTGCTAATTCTCTTGCTTTTTTTTGGTCAAGCAAGTATGACACCATCATTTTGGTGATGTCAAGGATGATTATTAATGAATGAAGATGTGAAATACAGAACCAACCACTTTTTGATAAATTCTGTCCCACTTTTAGCTGTAGTCATGGCTCACAAGCTTGTGTAAAGAAATGGGAAGTGGCTTTTAATTTCCTGGAAAACACGATAAATGAGCATGAGAATCATCTAGAATTGATTCAGCTGAATACAAAGAAGGCATTATTCATGTCGTGGCTTCCTCTATTCTCAAGTGGCCTGGAGTAATATAAAACATATAAAAACTGGAAACTTCAGATGTCTAACTGAAGAGTTGGAGTACAGAGGGAGGAATCTGTGACAGGTCTTGGAGATGCTACTGCAGTGATTTGGTGTCCTGTGGGCTATAGAGCAGCATGGGGAGGGGAGGTTCCTTGTCCACTCAGGGCTTTTTTTCCTTAAAAGTTTATGTGAACTGCTGCAGCTTATTTCAGTAATAACTGCATTTGTTTCATTTTGCAGTAGGAGTGCTCCCAGTATAGGAGAGGTGTTTATACCAGGATAAAGTTATGTGCATAAATAACAATAATTTCGTGTGGAGGTCTTTAGTAGCTCCCTCTTCTTCCTTCAGCTGTCCCAGCTGTGCTGAGGGGAGCTGGGGCTGTGAATTCTGGCTGTGCCTATATAAGAATGTACAGCCTGAGATCTTATCCAAAGTCTCAAGCTGATACAAGTGTCTAATCTAGTCTGAGCCCTACTGAATTCAGTAACTCTTAAGAATGTATTTGAAGATAAATTCAAGCATTAAGAGCTTTTCGAAATCAGAATGCAGAAGTGCTTTGTTGAACATGAAAAAATATGAAGAAACTATCTGTGACTTTTGTACATAGTAAAACCCACAAGGGGGCAGAAAGGTTTTGTTAATTATAAAATATTTTGTATTGGGGAAAGGAGGAGGTATGGGGAGAGGGATCTTCGCAGTTTGATTTCTTTAGAACTTAAGATATTTAGGGATGTATAAGAATTGGTGGGGCACAGTCTGTATTTGGAATTGATCAAACATAGTTTCTTAGGCTGCTTTATCTGTTAACGAAAGGTATTGTACACCACTGTTGGTGTTCTTGCTTTTCTGTGCAAACCAGGGTATGTGGCTGATTTTAAGACCATAATAGAAATTAAATACTGGATACATGAAACCAGCAAAACTTCTAAAAACCCAATATTTCTGATTTTGCAGAGACCAGGTTCTCAGCTATAATCTTGGCAGAAGGCTCCCAGCTGATCATGTTAGTGGGTATCTCCAATTCAAAGTGGAAATCACATCTTCTGTTCACGAAGGTGAGAATTTGTCAATGATCTGGATCTCCAGAGATCCAGTATGGAGAGAGCTTTTATGTATTTCTGTGTCTAGGATTTTCTGTCGTTGAGGACATAATATACTTTCTCATTTGTGTACGGTCCCTCTAGATTTTTTATGTTGGGATTCAGAATTTAGATATGGCAGGTACTGCTTTGGAGATGGTAATTCCAAAAACACCAATGCTTAGCATATTGTTTTTGATTTTGTTGGATAGATTCTAAATGAATCTGCTTATGATTATCATTTTATGCTTGGCAGGGCTCTGTCTTTTGAAAGCAAAAGGGGAATCCTTTAAAGTCCTACTTCACACCCCTTAACTTTTCTATACCCTACAAAACAGTATAGACTTATACAGAGAAAATTATTTAACTGCTGTTCCAACACTGTAGATGCCTCTGTTATTTTGGTTGAATTTTCCCCCAGTTGTCTGATTAAAATATGTGATGTGTATGTTTATATGTTTTAAGTACAGTGAACTGTGTTGCTGCTCTGTGTTTCACATTCAGTCTTTCTGTCTCTGCAGATGCTTCACCAGAAACAGTTGGCACTTTGCTAGGAACCAACTCTGTAAATGGAGACTTGGGGAGCCCCTCAGATGACGAGGACATGCCAGCAGGACATCACGATACATCCACAGTGTGTTCCAATGGCCCAGTCTTTGAGGAATCTTCCGGAGACACAATCCTGAGACACTCTTTAAGGACTAGTAGGACTCTGGAGACAGACCAGGATGAGCTGACCTCTGGTGCTTCAAGATCATCCCCTCCCAGAGGTCGCCAGGACTCACTGAATGACTATCTCGATGCAATAGAACACAACAACCATCCCAGAGCAGGGACACCTGCCTGTGGTGACCGTCCCCGTGGAGCCTCCCCAAAACTGAGGAGCAGCTTCCCTACTGACACAAGACTTAATGCTATGCTTCACATTGACTCCGATGAAGAGGAGCACGAGCTACATCAAGACCTGGGTTTTCCATCTTCCTTGGAAGATGATGGTGGTTTAGTAATGCTTAATGGTGCTACCAGAAATGTTGAAAGAAATGATGTAAGTTCCTCATCAGATCAGGTAATGCCGGGGCCTGCAGAGAGTGAAAGGGTTTCAGCCTCCGATGCTGCTTTGCCATCAACTGACGAGCAGCAAGATTCTCCCCCAGAGCTTCCCCCTGCGCAGGAAGGAGGCGAAAGCCTGCCGGATCCTCAGGCCGAAGCAGCGGCCGAGCAGGCTGGCAGCGAGTGCTGTGCCGCTCCGGAGGCCGAGCAGCCTCCCGGCACTGCGGACACGGCAGCCGCCGAGGCTGCGGGGGGCAGCAGAAGGGGCGTCAGCGAAACGGAGTCCATCGACCAAGGCTCGGAGCCTTCGCAGCTCTCGTCAGAGACGGAGCAGAGCGACCCGGCTCGCACGGAGAGCGTCAGCGAGGCCAGCACCCGGCCCGAGGGCGAGAGCGACGCGGAGGGCGCCGACAGCTCCTGCAACGAGAGCGCGACGGTGCGGCGCTCCTCCGTGGAGATGCGCTGCTCCTCCTGCGAGAGCGCCCGGTTCCCCGAGACCCCGGCCTTCTCCTCCCAGGAGGAAGAGGAGGGAGCCTGTGCCCCCGAGGCGGCTGCAGCGGAGCCGGGAGCCGAAGGGCAGGACTCAGCCAGCGCTGCCGGCTCCCTGCCTGCGGTGCAGTTGCCTCAGGAGGAGGCGCAGGAGGCTGAGGCAGGTGAGCTGCAAGACCAAGAGGAAGCAGAAGAAATCTGGCAAAGAAGGAGAAGCCTGCAGGCAGCAGCTGCCCAGAGCCAGTCTCAGGATGAAGAAATTGAAGGAGCGCAAGCAGCTTGTGAGGGTGCCACAGCACAGCTTGAAGGAGCTACTGGAGGTAACAACTGCAGGAGGCACTTTCTGAAGTGACTTTACTGCAGAGAGTACAAAAAAAATTACAAAAATTAACATCTGAAAATAAAGGTCTTTAATTTCTCAATTTCATTATCTTTCAAGATGTTTTTGTTCCTTTGAATTTATTTATTTCTTCAAGAGACTCTTGGGGGTTTTTGATTTACAGAAAAATCCAAACCTGAAATAGCCAAAACCTGCTTATTTTGAAATTGGATATATTTTAATTCTTCAAAGAGTAGTGAGGAGGATGAAGAGGAGGAAAGAATTCCACAGTATTACTGTGCTCACTAATGAAAATGGTAATGAGGAGGCACAAAACTCCCCAAAAGTATGAAGTGCAAAATAGAATTTATATTTGGCTCTTTTCTTTTGAATATTTTATATTAGCTTTAAAACATAAGGGTAATCAAAAGAAAGGGGAAAGGAAAAAGAATAATTTTTTGGTCAACTTCAAGCTCTTTATCTAGCTTTTCCCAGTTCCTTCGCTGTACAGATGGATCCTCATGCGCTGGAACCTTGGGAGGAGAGGATTGTGTTACCCAAGTTAACATTGTAAAACTCTTACTGATTTTAAAATTATTTTAACAGCTGAGAATTTTCTGTCTCACTAAAATCACTGAAAGTAGAACTGTGCTCCTAATGAATCGTTTCCCAGCAACTTTAATAATGGATTATCTGTTCAGTTTCTTCAGGGACTGAATTGTATCCAGTCAAGTGGGTTTCCAAATGCACCTTTTTCATAACATACCAAGAGTTATATATAAGTATTAATTTCTTCTCTTCATAAACAGGTTGTTGATTTGGAAAAAATAATTTTAGTATTTATTTCAAATACTATCAATACTTTACAGGATTTTCTAGGCTTTTGGGATGCTCTTTATTAGGTGTCAGATTGCATCATGTTTTGCAGATCAGTTTGGCTGTAGCAAGGAAGGACAATGGACAGTTTTACCTCCCACTCTTAAGCAAGGTTTCTGAGGGGGCCAGGTGGAGCTTTGTCCTGGGATATGGCTCAGAACAGGTCGTTTCAGTGCCCTGGCTTTGGCTGCTCACAGATGCATGCAGCACATCCTAGAGCTGATGTTTCCAGGACCAGGACATCCCAGAGGAATCACTTGCCTAGAACTGTCAGCATAACCTGTTTTGACCCTAAGAACAGATGACTGTTATAGGTATCTTGAAATATCACAGTCCTGCAGAAGCTTTAACACAGCTTGCTGAGTTTAGAGGCAGCTCTAGGGCTTCCCCACCTTGACTGAAAGATATAATTTGTGTTTTGATTGCAGGTTCTCCCGCCAACGGCCATCAGCCCTTGAGGTCTCTGCCTTCGGTCCGTCAGGACGTTAGCCGGTACCAGAGGGTGGATGAGGCTCTGCCACCAAGTGAGCTTCTCCATACTTTAATTGGGGGATGAGCTGCCTGTGCCTCAGTGCTGAGATCCCTTTACATTTCCTTTTTGAATGTGGGAGCTGAGAATGAACAGCTGAGAAGCTGGAAGTGAGGAGTGATGATGGTTAAGT
This sequence comes from Monarcha castaneiventris obscurior, assembly GCA_026261815.1. Lineage (NCBI taxonomy): Eukaryota > Metazoa > Chordata > Aves > Passeriformes > Monarchidae > Monarcha > Monarcha castaneiventris. Next base: position 6,345,661 of record JAMPIT010000879.1, read on the forward strand.
CCAGTGTTGTTGTTGTGATAATTACACCTGGTGCACACAGACTTGCTGAATGTCACTCATGCAGAGGAAGGAAGGCACTGTGCTGCCTTTTCTGTGTGCAGAGCACAGGGGCAGGGAGCTGAGGTGATGGTGCTCATCAAGCACTGAAGTCTCTCAATACTTCTTGTATGGTAATGATTTACAAAGGAATATACCACATCTTTCATATCTGCAGATTAGCTTTAAGGTGTCTGTGTTTTCCTTGCATTTTTTGAGACAGAATGAAGATTTTTTTATTAAAAGAAACCTGGACATTAAGCAACACTTAGACGAGCCTTAATGAACATATAAATTGTAATCTCTCTAATGCATCTGAAAACTACGTTGTTCTCAATTGTTGAACTTACTCACTTGCTTAAACTTTGGGAAGTGAAAATCTATCCAGTATTAGGTATTGAAAGAAATTACGCCTTCCCTCCCCCCCGCCCCCCCAAAAAAAAAGGTACACAGCTAATAGGCAAACATTGCTCTAAAGCAACTACGTAAAAAAAAGGTAAATTCAGACCCACTGAAGTCTGTGACAAAGCTCTGTTACTTTAAAGGAGTGTAAGAATTAAGATATTTAGTGTGAAATGAACAGATCCCTATTTCCCAGTATGGTATGGGATTGTGTTTGCTCTGTAATTGGAGCAAGTAACTGGAAGGATAGCAGAACATGGATGTAGCTGTGTGTGGAAAGCCAGGATGATGATATGGTTGTGCTGCCTGCTGCCTCTGTTATAATCAGATTAATCCTGTGTGCAGATCCTCAAGTTAATTGACTGCCACCCTAATGTACCAGTTTTACATTTTACAAAACTGTGTCTGGGAGATGAATATTTCAGAAATGCACAGTGTTAGCTGGTCCAGTTCAGTGGTTTCAGAAGCAAACTACACTACAGTAACTACTTGGGAAAACTATTGGAATGTTAGTGAAAAAGCTTTGGCTGTGTAGTATTGTAACATTTCTGACATTTACTGGATTTCTGCACAGTCATGTATGGCATGAGGCAGGTGCACATCGCCCCTATACAGTCAAAGCCCAGTGCAATCTCCATTTGCTAATGTGAATAAAGTCTTAAATACTAATCATCATTGCCTAAATCCAGCTTTGCTCTCCAAAGCTCTGCTTTCAGATGTGCAACAGGTTTAATATTTTAATACTGAAAAATTAGAGAAAATATTAAGAATATGATTCTGAGTTATAAAATGTAGTTTCTTTGTAATTTGGGTTACATTCAATTTGTTGTTTCACCAGAATTTGAAAGTAAGAAAGAAAAATATGTGCATTTCTTTCAGTTTTGTGTTAGGTTACGTTAAAGAGCAAGAGAAATAATTTGAACATTTATCTTGTATTTCTGCTTATAATGTGCAACAATATGCTCCAGTTCCTACATTCCTAGGGAAAAATTAGAGAAGCTTGACCATGAAACCTCAATGAATGACAATTTTGCAATTCAGCAAGCTATTTGTAACACATTTGACTAACAGTGATTTGATGGAATATAGCCTTATATAGGAACGTAGCAAAGATAGCCTTGTCCATCACAACACCAATTGGATGCTTTACTTTGGAAGTCATTGCCCAAGTGTTTAAACTTGTATATTTAAAACTAAATGCAAGCAAAAATAGTTTTCTTCTGCAAGACCATGTTACAGAAATGGTGACTGTGTCAGAATTGGGCATAAACACCACAAGAAAAATCCCAGCTTATTATTATACAGTGGTTTAGGGCTTGACATTTAAGTGAGATAATGAATTCACAAATGTAAACTGTTTGAGGGGTTTTTTGGGTTCTGTTGTTGTTTGTTTTTTGGTTTGGTTTTTTTTTCCCGGTGAACAATTCTGTTCTTCCCGGAATACTTTGATGTTTTATTTTGTTTACAAACTCTGGTTAAAAAACTTGAGTGTTTTTATTTTATCAGCAGATACTACTTTCACTTAGACTTGAAATATAGAAAGTCTCATCTAGACACCTTCTGAGCTCTCAAAGACTATTTCTCAAGTGATGTGCTAAATGGTTTGCACGTTTTCTGTAGTTACAGGTTTCTAAGAGTCAGGCATGTCTGTTTCTGTGTAGATGTGGTTTTTTGTGTATTTTTTTGTGTACATATATATATATGTACGTGTCTCTGTAGTAGTAGTAATTCTTGTTATTGTTGTTATTATTATTGCTACTACTACTACAGCTGCCACACAGACCCCAGCTGTTTTCAGTGTCTTGGTGTTTTGATCATTTTACAAGCAGATATTAGGCAGATGGTGTGTCTAACCCAAAAAGCCTACGGATTGAGGCCCAGGTGTTGTGAGGCACCAGGTTTCTGCTGAGCACTGAAAGGTGGCTGTGGCTGGGGAAAGGTCCCAGTGCCTTCCTCTCTGCTCTCCTGGGGTGGTGCAGACTTCTAGCACTGTCTGTAGCTTCCTGTGCAAATTTGATGGGCAGCATTACAGTTACACAAAAAGGTGAATTTGCTGTGATATTTGCATAACTGGCAATTCTGGAACATACATTTAGTATATGAAGGAGTGCTATAACTGAGCATCTTTCCTGGCAGGTCTGCTTACCTTTAATGTAGGTAGATGGAAACACAGGAAGAGCACTGGCATCAATTTTATTACTGTTGCTACTAGCTGGGGAAAAACAATGGCAGGTGTCAAGCTTTGCAAGAATTTTAGTACTTAGCTGTTGGCCTTTTCCACAGGAATAAGCCTCAGAGATGGGGTCTTGAATTGCTTCAGTCCAAGAGAATTAAACTAAGTATACAGATGTTTTGTTTGCTGGGTTTTTTGGGGTATTTTTTGTCTTGGATGGTTACTGGTTAGTGGGAAACAGAATAGAAAAAGGAATGGAAATTTTTAGATACGGATTCCATGGAACCTTACCTGCAGTGGGGAATTTGACTTATGGGATAAAATAGGAAAAAGCCATCCCTCTTAACCCTTCAGGAAGAAGGCTCTGTGTTGAAGTCATTCTGTAAAAGAGAAATAGAGACGTGATACAATAGGTGGGGTTACAAAAGTGCCAGAGCTAAAACAAATAAATGAATAAACCCCAGGCCCTCCACAGTTTACAGTATTTTATTGCTCCTTAGACTGGGAGGCTCGAATTGACAGCCACGGACGGATTTTTTACGTGGACCACGTGAACAGGACAACAACGTGGCAGCGACCCACAGCTCCCCCAGCCCCACAGATTCTCCAGAGGTCAAATTCCATACAGCAGATGGAGCAGCTGAATCGCCGGTAAGAGTTACCCGTGGTGCTTGTGAATTTTGTGTCCTTGCAAAACTGCATTCACCATTGCGAGACTGAGTGTGAGGACAAGGCCACTGTTGCTACCACAGCTGGCCTTATGTGGCTATTTTTATGTGGCTGTTGCTTTTAGGTTGCATGTGGGCTTTCAGGACTTTGGAGTTCTACTTGTGATCTTAAGCTATGTGACCAAAAATAATACATCTGATAATGGTTGTCAGAAGTTCAAAAGGCTGTTAATGCAGAAATCAGAGGTCAATAGATATTAACCTATATGGCAGAAAAGATGGGCAGGCTCCCTAGGAGCCAGAATTGGGTCATGGTTACCATATACTATAAATAAAGTCCAGTTTTCCAACCCTAGGTACCAGAGCATCCGAAGAACGATGACAAATGACAGGCCTGAAGAGCACACAAATGCCGTGGATGGAGCTGCAGAGGAAGCTGAATTTCACCATTCTAACTCAGGTTAAAAGAAAAATAATTTTTTTCCCCTTCTCTAAAGAAGGGAGCATTCATCTCATAGATGGCTTAGTGAGAGTACATAAAGCAAACCCTAACTTCTTCCTCTGAAAGTCTGTGTGAAAATTAAGCCATTTGTTTTCACTGCTTTCTAGTTTTGAAGGTTATGACTCAGCCTGATCAATATGCTGAAGAGATGAATGTGAGATTCAGAGCACTTTCCTGTCAGTACCAGACTGGTTAAGAAAGCAGGACATTTGCAGTGAAAAAGTATAAAATTGTGTGGTCTGGCATACAAATGTTTTGACTCTGCTAATGCAGTTTAAAATAGTAGAATGTAGGACTAGAAAGGGTTTCAGGCAGCCATCGACTACATCTCTGTAGATAGATTGGATGAGCTGTTCCCAGGCCATTCTTGCCAAATGCTGTCTCATGAGTTCTTATAGCATATTCTCCACTTGAACGGACATTCTTCAACTTTTTTAGGCAGTCTACTCATATCCCTCTTCTTAGAACATACCCTTAAATCCATTACTTCTTGGTCTTCCCTTGTGACTTCTGGTTTTAGGTCTCAAATTTTTTTTTTTTTTGGCCTATTCAGGATTGTCTTGAGTTGGTCTTCAGCCTCTGAGGAATATTTCAGGAAATCAAATAAAGCTATGACTCTGCTGTACTGAAGAGGTTCTGGAAGGGTCCTACATAAAACACTCCTTGTATATTCCTGCAGAAGGCTTTGGGGTTTGTTTTTTTGATAGTTTGACACTAACCAGTGTTCAGTCTTTGATCTGCTAAAATCACGTCCTGATCCTTGTGTGCAGAACTTTGGCACAGATGTCTGTTTTTCATCTGGTGTTCGTGAGTTCATTGTCCCTACTTGCACACAGATCTTTGCACCCCTGTGGTTTTGAATCTTGTCCATCCTGCTGTCCAAGTACTGCAGAATCTCCTAATTGGAGCAAGTTTTGTCTTCCCTATCCAGTCATTAGTAGAAATAATGAGTAGGACCAGACCCAGAGAGATTTTGGTGAAACATCTTGGTGGACATAATTTATCCCTTTCCTTTTGAGAACTCCTTCAGACCTCTGAAAGAACCACCAATGTCTCCACCAATGTGGAGTGATTGCTCCACCTCATTTCCTAACTGTTAGAGTGCATTTCACCTGACCTAAAGGCTTTGAAAACCTTTAATTTGCACCACGATCTTTAACCTGCTCTCTCTCACCTCCATTTTTTCATTCTTCTGATTGTCTGGCCAGTGTTAACCTTTTGAATGAAGATAGAAAGGAAGATTTTTTTTTTTAGTTATGAACATCATTACTGTTTTTTCTTTTCCCTAAGCAGTTTTTCTCCTTTGTCATCTTCCTACTAATGATTTTCTAATACATTTATAAAGTTTTTTACCCATCCAGTCCCTTGCATAGCTGTGTGGTGTTACGTGCTTTGGCTTTGTCTCTAGATGTTCTTGATATACTCTTATAAAACTCTCTCCTAAATTAATCTGATGTGCAAGCAGTGTCACCCTTTCTCGAGTTTCAAGTCATTGTAGAGCTTGAGATTTACCTAAGTGTTCCCTTTTATTACTTGTAGTCTTCACTTCTGTTGTAGCCATTTCCTTTTCTATCTTTGTGCATGTGCAGCCAGATGGTTTGTGCTGCACACAAATCAGCTTTAAGCAAATTCAGGCCAAACCCTAACCAGCAAGTTCAGCTGAATAAACTTCTCATAAACCAAATTCATAAGTCTCAAACTGCAATAAAACCCCACCTGGTGACCCATTCTGGTTTCCAGATTGCCCAGACCACGACAGAGGACATATGTGCAGCATGTCACAGCATCTTCCAGGGTGTGAGAGTTCCCTGGTGTACACCCAGGTTTTGTATCAGTACAGAGTTCACATTTCACTTCGGTGCATAACTGCAAGGCACTCCCAGCACAAGTATTCAGGCACAGCTTCCAGAGCCTTTGTGCCACTCTGCCTTCACCCCACTGATGTGCTCCATGTGGGAGAGCTTGAGGTCTATTGCTTAAGTAGTGTTTCTGAAAATCCTCTTGTTCATTTATTTTACCAATTACCCTCCCACTTCCTGACTTCCTCTAATACTTAGAATGAATGTGTTTATTTTCCCCGTTCCCTTTTTTCCATATTATTTAGCTATCCATATTTAGAATTTTACCTGTTTGTGTTATTTTCCTCTTATTTTGTAATTTATTTTTCCCTCAGTTTAGAGTCTCATTCACTGCCTCCCTCCTTGCTCTTGTGTATTATCATCTTTTATATCTGTGATAGCTGCGATCTACATGATTAATATTCATTTGATGGAGAAGTGTACAAATACTGCAATGTGTAAAAAAGAAATAAACTGAAATGTAGATGGCAGCACACATTAGTGTAAAAACATTGAAGACCAAATCTGAACTTGCAGTTTTTCATTTGCATTAAAAATATGCTTCCAAATATCTTCAAAGAGAATTGGGGGCAACAGTTTTGACATTGTTGCAAACACCCCTCAGTATATTTTCACTTCCTTCCTGGTACTGAAGAAAAATCAGGGCACTTCTGTAGTTGCTAGGAGAAGACACAAATGTTTATTGGAAGTTGAAACTTGAAAGGTACTTCCTTGGCAACCTGCTTCTTACTTACATAAGCTGCTTAAATACTGTATCAGGTCTGGGGCTGTGGTAATGGCAGATTTATTGTTTGTTTTTTAAGAAGGAATGAAACATTTATAAGTGTACAATGACTTTCATATCCATTAGTTAGCATTTAAAAAATAACTTACCTGCATACAGCTAAAATATAGCAGTGCAGACATGCCCCAGGGACTTTCTTCATCTTATATACAGGCACAAACTTGGTAACCCAAATAATTGAATGTTATTTTTTTTTAAATGATTGTTTACCAAAAGCCACAAGTAAATGTTACTAAACTTAAATTATAATATTTTCAGAAACTTCAGTGTTATGTTAGAAGAAATTCAGGTACACCTGTGTGGAGAATCCTCAGTAAATCTGAAATAGTTGTGTACTTAATGCTTTCCTTGCTTGTGTGATTCAAACCAATATAGTTGTTTGCAGTGATGCTTTGGTAATAACTGCTGGAAGTCTTTGTCATTTACTTTGCTCTTAGATTTTCGAAGAGAGAATGTGCTGCCTCACTCTACCTCCAGATCCAGACTTACTTTATTGCTCCAGTCTCCCCCTGTGAAATTCCTTATCAGCCCAGAGTTCTTTACAGTGCTGCATTCTAACCCTGTGAGTATGGTGGCTACAGCTCAAGGGCATTTGTAAATATGTGCTTATAAATGCAGTTGTTTTGTGTACAAAGATACTGCTCAGTGCTTGATGGTAAGATATTGGTAGTCCATAGGGAGGCTGGATAAATTCAGTCATCATCATCCCTTGCAATTACTGAGTTATCAGAGCCATCCTAGCTCTGCATGATAGCAGTTTTTATTTTCCACTCAATTCTTCATCTTACGATACAAAATTATTTGTTTATTGAAGCAATAGCTTGCTTACTGTGCTTTGCACAGGATGAGGCACAATTCTCAGAAAGACTTTGCTGCTTAATGATATTATTTGCTTCCCCCAGATTGCCTGGTTTATATCAAAGTGTATTAGAGGTCACACTGAACAAAGAGCATCTTAATATATATCTTCCTTTTCCTTTTTTGCCTGTTCTTCAGTGCTTCTTTTTGCATAGGTTCCCCCTCCCCGGTGTTTCTTTGTGTAATGGGATTTCTGTTGTAAGAAGCAGCAATGGAATGAGTAACTTCTCTCTGCAAGCACACTTACACTGAAGGGGGTTGCCTTTTGTGGCACGAGCAGCTTTCTCTTTGCAAAGCCTGTGCTGCTGTGTGTTTTTCAGAGTGCCTACCGCATGTTTACAAACAACACGTGTTTGAAGCACATGATCACCAAAGTCCGGCGGGACACCCACCACTTCGAGCGCTACCAGCACAACCGGGACCTGGTGGGCTTCCTCAACATGTTTGCCAACAAACAGCTGGAGCTGCCCAGGGGCTGGGAGATGAAACACGACCATCAGGGCAAGGTAGCTCTGCAGGGCTGAGAAGGCCTTGTGTTCATCACTTTCTGAGATAAGATTGATGTACTTGAGATAAAACGGAAGGTCTGGGAGAGCTCCGGGGATGATCACTCTGGTGGTTGTGTATTGCTTAGCAGGAAAAACATGGTATGGAGTAGGTTTCCTTAAGGGGTATTTGAGATCTTAAATAGTTGCAAGTCTCACTGCTTTTTTTAAACAGGTATTAATTTTCAATTTCCTAAAAAAATATTTTGTTTTTTTGTATTTGTGTTGTAGTGTAACTTCTATAGTTGTGGTGTAAAGTTTAATGTGACTTTAAGCTAGTGCATCCTCAGTATCTAGAACATTATATTTTTTGCAGAAAACAGGAGGGTTAAAAATAGATTGTGATTAGCATGTGAGGAAGTGATAAGGCTTATCAGTTCATTAGGATTACTGGCACATTAAGCTTTTTGGTTCTTACATTTATCACTCTCGATGTGGGTAGCTGTGAAAGTCCATTTAAAAGATGATCTTGATGCTTGGAAAGATTAGACAATTCTAAACAGAAGGGTGGAAGTGCTTGAGGGTTGTTTCCTAGATTTTTTTAACTCTGAAAAGCACTTTGCTTTTTCATTAGACACACAATTAGGAATGTGCAATTCTACTAATGTTGTTCTTTGCCTCACTGTTTTCTGTTTTAAGTCATTCTTGTTCTGTTCAGTTCTTCAGAGGCCAGTTTTCTCCTGAAGAATAGGGCAATTTTCAGTTTTCTTTAATATGTGCTCCACAGAGAGAATTAGACCTTTGGATTTCTGATGTGGTATTTGGTAACAGCAGTGCTACTGCAGTATTAATCAGGAAGAGGAAGCACTGAATAAATTCCTACTGGGATTTCTTCATTTTGAATTAGTATTACTCATTTTCATTACATTGAATTGTCTTTGTCACAAGTGCCACTTGTGGCCAGTGGAAAAGCCTGTTCAGCACTTGAGAGAGATCATGGCCAGTACATGGCAAGACCAGTGCTTGGGGAGACCAGACTGAAACTGGACCTGGCTTTATTAAAGCATAAACCTAAAGAGAAGCAAGTAGAAATTAGCCATAACACAATACATAATTGTTTCCTTTCCTTAACTACTCCTCCCTGCTGAGAAGAGGTTTTCCTTTATTTTTTCAGGTATATCACAGTGAGAGCTTGATGCTCTTGCTCACGAGGCACAGACATGGTGTGATGCTGAGTAGTGATGTTTTTGCTCCCCCATGGCAGTGTGGTACTGCTTGTCCTCGTTGTGGGCTGTCTTCCAGGGTCAGCTGGGGACTGCCCACCTCTGAACTCCCTCCAGAGCTGCACAGCAAAGCCCAGTTGCCCCCTCCTCTTTGGCTTCTCTGTGTATTCCCTACAGGACATAACATCCTCCCTAACAGGTCTGGTGTGACTAGAATGTAGTTTCTGATGGGCATTACAGGTGATCCTTCATCAGTCACTGACTACAGGGAGGCAGAAGGCCATGGGAAAATGTGGTAGGAGGAAGCATCAAACAGGCTAAATAGGCCCCTGAGCTGAGCTTTGAGATTCTGCCTTGCTCTGTCCATGTGCATACACACAGACATCATACAGATAAGTGCATTTGTGCAGTGTGTGTAAGCACATGTCCATATTTGAAAGCCAGATGAAAGTGTATGTACTTTTTAGTTAGTTCTCTGCAAGATGTGCAAATACATGGGAAGTTATTAGAGGGCATTTTTGTTTTTTCTCTCTACAGTTAAAGAAACCATAATTGATTACTGGAGCCTTCAATAGGAAGAAAAAGTAATTTAGCAAGATTCATAGATTTTAACTGGAAGAATAACTGGGGCAACTATTCATGTTTAATGGGCTAAATATAGTTTTGGCACTACCTATTTTATGTCAGTCTCTTCAAGCATAGTAGATTTGTGGATTATAGCTAGGCAGAAGTTATGTGAGGAATTTTTTTGAAAGGAGACTGTGAACCATACTGTATTTTGAGCTGTGTGCCAGTGTCCAGATTAGCCCAAAGCATTGAAGCTCCAATGGTTATCTTCACCAAAGCTTCAAAGTGCTAATTTATGCTTTGTTTTAAAGCAGGCTACTATGAGCTGGCCTGCAACCATTTATGTTTAATGAGATATGATTGTCTTTATCTTCATGTCTAAACTGAGTTGTTATTTAAATAGAATGCTTTGGAGCACTGCATGCAATACTAGAGTGTTCTGTTAACTCAGAACTGAGTGGTGCAGCTCTAACCACCTACCTCCTATATTGAATCAGGATTTTTTTAATAAGTGATTTACAATATGGTGTTGACCTAATGAAACCAACCTGTGTTTTGCTGAAAGTGCTTTACATCTTATAAATGTACAGAGACTAGACAAAATAGATAGAAGGACATTAAAAAAACCCCATACCAACCACTTACTAGTAAAGTAATCAATCAGGAGCAACATTTTCAGACAGACTGGCTGTGTCCCAGCAGTCTCTTCCTGTCATCTTCCAGGCCCCAAATATAAATGTCATGATGGTTTTCATTCTGCTTTCTCACTGGTTTCATATTCTCTAATCTGTATACTTGCACTGCAGGTGGCATCATTGTTTGTCAAGGTAAACAAGTCCTGCATTAGGCTCAGATGTAGCTATTAAAATTTCATTTATCAAATATACTTTATAGTGTTTGAATGTGAAACAGTTTCACTTGCATATCTGTGACTATGTCAGATGGTCAGAACAGAGTTCTTCCTTACTGTCAGGTGATGGGATTCCTTCCTTGTAGGCAGAGGCTACAGGTACAGGTGATTGCTGTTGGGGCTGTTGGTGCTCTTTTCTGGAACACTTCCTGGGTTTTGCAGCTGTGGTGTCTCTCCATCCTTGGGAAATGAAAGTATGAACATCTTCTTCCACCACAATCCATAATCCTTGGGAAATGAAAGTATGAACATCTTCTCCCACCACAATCCATAATGGCATTTAGTTGCTGTAGAGCATGACACACTGGTTTGTCTACCTACCTTCAGAGCAGTGAGAAGAATTGCATTTTCCCTGGTCTGTTTTTCCCAAGCAGTCTGAAACAATGATTCCATGAATACTAGAAGCTGATGTTGCTGCCAGAAGAGTGGTTCTGCTCTCCTCTCATCCCTGGTGAGCTGACCGAGGTTAGAGGAGCCAGCAGGGAGAGGGGCTAAATGAGTAATTTTAGCCTGGACCAGCTCCCCTGATGGGTTCACTGCATGGCTACATAAACACTTGTGCCAGCACAAGGCAGGAAGGGCACCCAGGGAATGAGACAAGTGGTCAGGAGGAGGAAAGATGAGAATGTTTCTTTTGCTGACACCACAGGACTAAATGGTTTGTGAAACTGTGGTCAGAGTACCTCATTGGTAGCCAAACACAGAAATGGCTCCTGCAGTCCCTAACCACCTCTCTGCTGGTCCAGATTCTTTGATTCCTCAAACCAGATGTCACTTTCCTGTAATTCTCCTGCTCAAAACAGAGGTCTTTTTTTGCCACTTCCACGTTTCCAGTATTGTGACAGAAAACATGGAGTGTGTTGAAATGCAACAGTGCTGGTTTCCAAGTACAACACTGATGCTGCAAAAAGTTTAAATTTCAGGGCTTAGAAAACTTCTTGGTTCAAATTGGATAGAACTGTAGGAGGTTTTCCAGGATACATGTTCCTGTGACCTTGTTTTCAGCAAATGGCTGACTGGCCAAAATGTCAATTGCCCAATTTAAATACTTTTGTTGCCATGATCTCTATGTTCTTGGCTGACCTTTATTTTTGGTTTTGAGAGGTCTTTTTTTTTGTTTGGGGTGGTGCTTTGGGGGTTCTTTTTTTGCACTTTGTTTTGGTTTTTAGAAAAAAAGGTCAGTGAACTTGGAATAGTTGTATCAGGAATATGGCAAAAATGCTTGTTGGCCTGTAATCATAGTTCATCATTGGATGCAAGAATACACTTGACATATATACAGCCAGTTGTGTTCATAATTATATGGTAAATACTTCACAAAAGGTAATGGGTTTGCCACTTAATGACACCTTTTTAGATGCTTATAAGGAAATGAAAAGGACAATACACCAGGATCACTTACATTAAATATTCAAGTCTTCTCTTCTTGACAGTCATAATAAAGCTTCCCACTTCTAATGCTTGTCAGATGAGAATTTCAAAGGACTTTATAGAGATGAACAAAGTAAGGCATTAAATAACTCATCCCTTCAGTGGGATGGAAAAGTGTTATCCTCCTTCTGTGGAAGGGAAACGCAAGCCACAGTAACCGATTTTCCACAGCCCCACCTGATCGAATGAAACCTACATCCCCAAGAGGTGTTAACCTCAGACATAATTTAAAAAAAAACCCACAAGTATTGGCAATAAATTCTGCCTTGTCTCTCGTTGCACAGGCTTTCTTTGTCGACCACAATTCGCGCACCACGACGTTCATCGACCCGCGGCTGCCCCTGCAGAGCAGCAGGCCCACCAGCGCCCTGGTCCATCGGCAGCACCTGACTCGGCAGCGCAGCCACAGCGCTGGGGAGGTGGGTGGGCTCTGTGCCTCCTCCTCGGGAAACACCTCCTGAGTTCACATCAGCCTCTTTCACATCATGGCTGTGAGGAGCATGATTCTTCTCTAAGTGGGCAGCAGCTATCCGTAACGATTTATTATTTTTTCTGCTAACCTCTTGATCAACCCACTTACACCACTGTTGCTTTAAAATCGTGTGAATTCAGAGGAAAAATATCAAACATGAGTTTTTCTTGCTTGGAGTTTGCAGTAACCCCACTTAACCACAGGAGAGCATCTGATTACAGATTACCAGTTCCTGTATCCACTCCTTCACGGACAAAATGTGTATTGTTGTCTCGCATGGTGTCTGCTGAGTGTGTTGATACATAACTGTGACAAACAAAGGGGGAAAAGATGCATGTGTGACTATACACCTAGTTCTGCAACATTCCCATTAAGTATAAAAAAATCTTACTGCATACAGGTTTATCAAACTGTTATGTGGCTTTGCATATGTATTTCATGTCTACTTTCTGATCAGAAATACATGGCAAACACTGTTTTGTTGATGTGTCACTGTGCACCATTTTCACTGGCTGCCTCCATATTGTTGGTGTCACTTCTTTATACTTGTAACCTTGTGTATGTGCAGTGACTTGGACTTCAGTTGTACTTTATTTTAAAACCTCCATACTGTTGGCTGTAAGTTGTCTTTTCAGGAGAGGGCTATTCCATGCCAGGAATTAAAGATAATACAATTCAGAATAGCAGGAGAAATGCTCTGATTTATCCTTGTTATAGCTCAGTCCAGTGGCAGGTGAAGGTCTGCCAGACCTCTGTTTCAGAGCAGACATGAATCTTGTCTGCCACTTCTGTAGCAGGGCTTCCACTGAGCTGCAGTGGGTGAGTGCCACAGCACTGGCTGCATATCTTGTCGTATCTTGTGTGAACATGGCTTAGTCGCCTCCCCTCCAGTGTCAGGTATATTTTGCAAATGGTTTCAGATAGTGTTTTCCATCAGCTTGGTGATGTCATGTATCAGGCAAGGAAGGAAGCTAGAAGTGCTTTCATATAGCTATTTCATATAGCTATTTAGATCTTTAATAGGGTAAAGCAAGTATTTCTGTTGTGCTTGATGTGTAACACAGGAGAAATAATTTTTTTATCTTAACCTGACCCAATATGCACCCAAATTATTTTTCTTTAAGCAGCATCCAGTAGCTCTGCATGTAAAACAGGTATTTGTGCCAACCATGCTGCAAAATAAGTATAGTTTATCCAACAAGAAATCATCAAATATATTGCATATACATAGTGCTGGTTACCTGTCAAAATTTCCCACTCCATCCAGATGCATGAAATTCCTTAAACCATGTTTCTACATGCAATTTTAGAAGTGTTTCCTTGATATTGTTACAATTGTAACTTGAATTGAGGTATAATTCCAGATAGGAATCTCAAGCATAGAAATTCAGTACAGTATTCCCATTCTGGGATTAATGATGCAATGATGTTCTTCTGCATATGTATGAACCTGAACACCAATTTTTCCTCTGCACTTTAGGGCTTATGTATTGCTTATTGCATATTTGCATTTCTTTCCCATTTTTAAGCTATTGCATAAAGGAACTGTACATTATTGCAAAAGATGAATACTTAATGAAAAAAAAAATATCAAAATACTTTCTTTGGCTTTGGCTTGCCATGAACTTTGATGTTTTGAAGCCACTGACCCAGTTTTTACAGGGAGATGCTCTAAAGCAAACATGAACCAGTGTAAGGAATGCCTTTTTAGCTAAAGCTGAACTGCAGTGTGAAGCTGGAGCTAATAATAATGGCATTCCTTTTCCAGCACATTGCCTAACAGGAAATAATTCTTCATTTTTCTGAAAGAGTATTACCAGAGAGCACAAAGGTCTTGGGAGATATCTTGGGGCTTTTGCTGCTTTGTGATTTCAGAGATTGGATTTAAAAGCAACCTTTTATAATTATTTGATGTTTTGCAGTTAGATGTTTTAGAGATCTTTGAAGCTTGGTAGTACAGTTAAAATGCTAACCATTACATGTAGGCAGATAAACTGAGAAGTAAACAAAGGTCCAGCAGGATGAAAAAGAGGTTGGCCAAATGTTTTATAGAGCTAAAATACTGAATACTGACAAATTACTGAAACCTCATCGTGCAGTAAACTGCAGCAGTTGCCCTGACACAACAAATGCCTCTAAGAACAATTTTATATTGTGGTTCTACCCTAAAGACTGTTCACATGCAACTGTTTTTAAGACCGGAAGGTGAATACAAAAAAAAAACCAGAACAGTGCTTCTGAATGATTCTAGGAGCCGTGTTTTTTACCAATTTTGGAGTTGTTTGCCTTGCCTGAATGTGAACTCACTTCGTTATTCTCCTTTGAGGTTCAGCCACAAACTTGTTTCCACTTCAAATTTAGGGAAATTCCGTTTATGCTCAGAGGTAATAGAGGTGCTAATGAAGGAGCAGACTTTGGTTTCCAGAATGTTTCGTATATATAAAGATGTCCATGAATTACAAAAGATCCACTGAAGGGATCCCAGTTTTATTTTTTTTGTCTCTTTTCAGAATGGGACTATTTAAAAACAGCTGTAAATTTTGCATCAGTTTTGGTTTGTCCTATTAATGGGCTCCATTATGCTAAATAATGTTTTACTAGTACCTGTCCTAACAGCACAGCTGCTTCCTGCTGCACTGGTTACTGGGGATAGTGATCAAGCAAAGCCTGGACATACGTGCTTGCTTTTAAGCCTTATAAATTCTCACTTTTTGTAGCTGAGTGCACGTGCTGGCACAGAGACACTCACTGTGGTTGCTTGCACGTTTTCAGGTTGGAGAGGACTCCCGTCATTCAGGACCCCCAGTTTTGCCAAGACCATCCAGCACATTTAACACAGTCAGCAGAGCTCAGTACCAGGATGTGGTTCCAGTGGGTATGTCAGCATCCAGCCTCTGCTCAGAGGAGTTCTCCATCCCTGAGGGGGTCATGGCAGTGTGCACTGCTGGGGTTTCCATTTGCTTGGGATGGGTGGAAGTTACCATTTGTTATGATCCTTCTGTCCATCAGCATTTCCCCACTGTTCAGGTGGAACCTTCGGGGCTGGAAGCGTGCAGAACCAAATAACAGATGTGTTCTACCTGCCTTGCTCACTACTCTGTGTGCTCACAGGATGAACTGAAGCCAGAGAGTCAGACTGGGTCCTAACTGGCCTCCATATATTCCCAGTGATTTTTACCTTTGGGTTTTTTTTTCCTCCACAACTTCTGAGCATCTATTTTGGCAGGATTACAGAATGTGTTGATCAGAATGTGTTAGTCATTAGCTTAACTTCTGTTCTCAGTTACATACACACAGACTTGCTGACTTCTGTGCCACCACGTACAGAATTTAGCTTATTAAATCTAGCAGCTGTCACATTGTGCTAAATCAAGATAAATTAATCTGATTGACTGTAACTGGCTCTTTGTACTGTGGCATGTTTACTTGAAAACCTCTGCCCATTTTAATCCTCCCCCTTGCCATGGACATGGTGTGCATGCTTCTCAGGCTCAGCCATTAGTGAGGATTTGATACGGGTGTTTCCAATCGCTGCTTAATTTTTGAGAATAGATTTCAGTGCAGTGAAAACCAAGCTCCCTGCAACTTTATTCTAGCAATAAATATTCTGTTTGACCTTAACTAAGACTGTGAGTGCTAAAATATAACAGAAATTGCTAACAGAATTATAGCTGTTAGCAGTGGAAGGGATGTGTCACAATGAGATTTGGTTCATAATCAAAAAGTGTGTTCCTTAAATGACAGTAGAATTGGTCGTCTTACATACAAAAGCATTAACTCAGCACTTCTACACTTAAAACTGTGAAGGTGAAGTGTGTCATTATTGTTGAAGACTCAGGAGGAATGACATCCTTTGGTTTGGTATCTCCTTGTTTCAGCGTGATATTTTTGTTGATGTTTTCAGCTTACAATGACAAGATAGTTGCATTTTTGCGGCAGCCCAATATCTTTGAAATTCTACAAGAGCGTCAACCAGATCTTACCAGGAATCATTCACTCAGGTAAGAAAATCAGTGAAGTTTGCTATTCCCATTTCAGTACAAAATGCTAATTATAATTAGTTACTTTCATTTAAATTAACAGTGGAACATAACAGATTGTAGACTTCTGGTGCATTCAAACATATTCATAAAGCTGTGGGAAATAGTTGTGTACTGTATTTCTGTGTAACAGCCTGTAACAAAGTTGAGGAGAACAGAGGTAATGTGTTATTATCAAATAAAGATACCTACAAGAAAATGTTTGGAACAACTGGCATAAGAGATTTGCTGATGCCTTCCAAATGTGCCAAGACAGCTGGGTGGCACAGCAAATGTGCCCAGTCATTTGGGTATGTGTACAGCTGGGAGCATGAGGCAGAGTGGCATTTGGGTTTGTCCTTATCTTCACAAAGCACATTTACAGAAAGGCTGTCCTGACCTCATGACGTCTGGAGGTAATCTTACATCAATCCGAATTTTTGGTGTCTCTCCAAAATTTACAAAATGGGGATATCTACAGATTTTTGCATAGTGCAACAAGATCTGAGGAAGGATAATCTTTGATTGTTGTGTGGTTGTTTCAACTCCCTCATATGTTGAAACTTGGAAATGGAATCACTGGCAACTTGGATAGTAGTGACCAGGACTGAAATGGATGTATCTATTCTTCCTGGGACACTAAATTTAAAAAATGCTGGTTTGATTGCTGGCAGTCTCTCCTGTGCAGTGCTGTGTTCCAGAGGCCTACCCACACTGGTGGTATGGCAGCCAGCACTGAGACTCAGTTTTTTTCCCTTCTGTGTTACTTACTGATCCCTTTTCCTCCGTGTCCTGCAAGTTCCCAAAATTCAACAAGCTTGCCCTGTTTTGCAGTTTCCCCCTGTGTAGTATAACAAGTTTTGGGATGTGATTTCTGTGTTAAAGATGTGGTTTACCCTCTAAAGAAATCCTGGCTGACAAACCTGAAACAACATGCTAGCAGAATACACACTCTCCAGAAAATACAGAGAAAGGAAAACAGAAATCTACAGTTCTCAGGATGTCAAAACAGTTCCTGTGTTGTACCCATATCACTGTAGGCAAGTTTGTCCCACCAGCCTTGGTTTGAAATCTGCTGGGCAATAGCATACAAACAATTTCTAATTACTTGTAGTTTTATTGCTTTGTATTCTTTTTCCCAGGGTGCTTGATGTCCTTTAGGCTGACAGCAATTGGTATAATTTTCTTCATGTGTGTTGTGGGACTTTTTAATAAATTGGAGTTCAAATTGCTCACAAGGCTTGTTGGCATTCCCTAATTCTGCTTCTAGTAGAACCTTGTTTCCTGATTACAGATTCATAGTTTCCCACAAACTGAGACTTTCTTGAGAAAATATGGGTTTCAGATTAAAAATGGAAGATCAGAGGATAAAAGATTCTGTTTGCTGTACCTCCTCATTTACTTGAGATTATATGTCCTTCTGTATATTTACTTTGGAAGGAGACTGAAGATACTTGCCTTCACTGACTTGCTTCAGCAGAATGATTGAGCATTTTAATGAACATAGTTTTATTTTTAAATTGAATAGGATTGGTCAGATAAACCGTTCTGTTAAGCTGAATGGTTCCATTCTAATTTTAGTATTTGAAGTTAGTAATTTGATTAAGGTAAATTATCTTCCATGATATCTCTCCTATATCTTTCTACAGCTGATGACTCAGTAACATGTTGTACATTTTTATAAAGATCCCAGCTTTATTTTTCCTGGTTAGTCTTTGAAGACCCTGATTTATCAAATTATTGGGATCCATGTCTGTTTGACACATTGTGAGACTAAGCAACTCCATGGACATTGCTATTAGCACTTGATAAATTAAGATCCAGCTGAAATCCTGCAGTATGAATTATTTGTGTATTTTTCTTTTTTGGCATAGTGATTAGTACAACTGTAAGTAATCTGTTCCTTTGAGGACCTCAGTGCAGTTGAAGTGGAATGATAATGATATTAAATATTATTATTAATAGTATTGTAATTATTACATAGGTGAGGAGGAAAATCAGTGGCAGAGGACAAAGATAATTTGAAAAGATCTCTGACATTTGCTGTCTGAAATAATTTCTTGTTTCCTTAAAGAAAGAAGAGAAAAGAAGTTGAGAGTCTATTAAAACATAAAATGAAAGTATACTACATGTAGAAAATCATTATTCAAGGGTTTCAGTGGTGGAGTGAGAATATTATACTTATCATATCCTTATTAGGCATGTTGCCAAGATTAAATCTTCTTCCAACCCACTGCAGGTAAAACTGAGAGGCTGCTAAATAATGTAAAAGGCTCCAGGCAAAGGCACCTGTTATACATTAAATATAATTTATGTCTTAACGGGAGGCAAAAGGCATATATATTAAAAAAATATCACTCAAATCACAACTCTCACTGGTAAGCCCAGGAAGTAATGGATTGCATTCATTTGGAAGGCTGCATATATTAGTTAACCCAGAAAATGTCCTTCTGGTTTCTGCTGTTGCTGCCAACTAAGTGCTAAAGTATATTTTGTAATCCACCATTTATTTCCTCCAGCCTTGCTGTTTGGGCACTGATGTAAAGTGCAGTGGCTCTGGAACTGTCCAGATATCCCTGTCCTGCCAATTGCATGGAATGTTTATGTCCTTCTTGTCACTCCTGGTAATAGGATGTGGGGTAGATGGACCCCTGAGCTGAGCCGATGCTGCTGTTCTTATACAGGGATCTTCACTTTTCTGTTTGCTTGGGGGTTTTCTCCTTCAGATTTGGGACAGGTTTTACTACATGGGTTTGGGTTTTGTTCTCTTTTCCTCCAGAAGTGTAAAGCCTAATAGAATTAAAGCCTAATTAGAATTTATCCCTACTGTACTATCATACTGATAAAGAGAAAATAGGAAAGATGTACTCACATTTCAGAATGCAGGGAAAAGCTCTGCAGAGAAAAAGAATAGGAGTCCAAGAAACTGTATTCAATGCAGATCCTAAAATTCTGTGTGTTACCATGCTCAGAATTTAGGAGGCAGAGATTCTGCAACAGCGACCAAACTGGGGCTAGGAGAAAGGATGTGTGCTTGGGTGAAATAGAGGGGAGAGATAATACAGGGGTTTTTCAGGATGATATCTTAAGTGCAGTGTGGTACCAAAACTTTGCCTTTAAAATCACAAGTATGCATTGTAAAATATGGAAAATCACAAATATGCATTGTAAAGTATGGAAAATCAAAAAATATGCATTGTAAAGTATAGCTTGCATTTGTAGAGATTTTCGGAAGAGACAGTGCCTCTTTGACAGGTCACTTTTACAGTAGGAATGTCGTCCCACAGGTCTCAGCCTCCTGCTTTGAATTCAGAGGCACAGGTAGCGTGAACTTGAGGGATTGATTTTTCTTTTTTTTGTTGCATTTTTTTTTTGCTGCTTGGGTGACTGTACTACCTGCAACAGCATGGGCATTGAAGAGGTGAGGGCAACAGGAGAATCGTTCCTCAGAACAAATTAACCTTTTGGTTGTAATTTACTGCTCACATGGACACGGTGTAGCAGGGAAAAAAAGTAGGGAAAAGCATAACCCAGAGGTTTTTGATATACTCTGTACTTTTTCTCGTTGCTGTGGTACACATTGATGTCTCATTTGCAAAAGGTATTTTGAAAGGCTTTTTTTGGTTACACAGGGAGAAGATCCAGTTCATCCGGACAGAGGGAACACCTGGGCTGGTGCGTTTATCCAGTGATGCAGACCTTGTCATGTTACTCAGGTAGGCACTGCTGCTGCCCAGGCACGTGTGGAACACGCTGTGGCAGCTGCTGAGGAGCCTTGCAGGGAGCAGGGTGTGCTGATGGTGTCACCCAGTCATTTCCCCTTCACCCCTTGGACTTGCAGCTGGGAGAGCTACAACTCAAGGCTCAGATTTTATTTTCATCATGTTCAGTTTCCAGGTTGTTGGAGGTCACACTTTTTCATGGGAGGGCACAATATGAAAGGCAAGTGCAAGAGCACTCTGCTTGTGATTGATACAGGTTTGCCCAGACCGCCTTTAATTGTCCTGTGGCATCCAGCCCTGATGCTTAGAAAGGTGGTACATAGCTCAGGCCTTTTTTCAAGAATGTGCCTTGTGCTACTTTTAGAATGCATCTGTTTAGTTCTGTGCTTTGGGAAGTGCCTGTTTATAAAGGCACATACTTGAGAGGTGTTTTGATTACCTAATGTCTCGCTAGCCTCTTCACTGTGCTGTCAAGCATTGTCCCCTTTAATAAAGGAAATATTCTCACAGACTTCAAGAGATGGGAAGCTGCTGCTTTACCAGTTTTCATTTAAGCTATTAACTCCAAAAGTCAGGCAGATTTTTTGCTAAAATTAAATCCTTTTATCTTGATGCTGTATTCTCATCCACTGTAAAAGTGCATCAAGAAATTCACAGGTACCTTTAAAATTGAATCTAGTGTAATAGAATTGGCATTAGTAGTTGTATTTTGAGAGCAGGTTGCATAATGATGATCCTTTCTGGTTCCTAAATCTCCAAATTAATTACAGCTATAAAAAAAAATCTCATTTTAAACCAATGCTTGGGCCTTTTAAAAATGTAAATACTGTTTCTTTAAAACCTCTCAAGATTTTTATGTGTCACTTGGAGGAAAACATCACATGGCCATGAATGTAAAAAGAACTGTCAGAAAGGACCCCTTAAAAAAAAATCCAGGTAAAAAAAAAATTCTAGATATTTGTTTGGTGACCAGGCATAGTAAGAAACATCTTTTATTTGAATATTGTTTTCATTGCGTTGGATAGTAAAAGATTGGCTTGCAATTCTTTCTATAGCTCAACTTTTGAAAATAATTTTTACGTGTTATCTCAGCAGTTTATTTGTTGTGTTTCACATTCAACATACTTTTTGATCCTAGATCCATTCTGATATTAGATATTCTGTCCCTTTTTGGATTTCCTTGTGTCAAATTTGGGAAAAGACTGAAATTTTAATATGTATATATGCATGCATACACACACAGATGCAGTGATTAGGCTGCAAAAAGTGTGGGTTTTTTTCACCTAAAAAGTTGTGTATCAATAATAGATGAGTCATGAAATAACTCAGCTGGAACAGGCTAGATGTGATACCTGTTTCAGCAGGAGTGTCATTAAACATAAAATGTCATGCTAACAAGCTTACCATTCAATACATTTAACAAGTTCAGATGTGATTCTTAATCCTGGAGGTTTAGAATGTTTCTGAATAAGGTTATTGACCCCTTTGTAATGAGAATACAAAAAAAAAAAAAAAAAACGAGAGGGCAGCCCGTGAATTTTCAAGGCTAATTAACTATATTTTAACCTTGAGAACAAATACCCAATTATGTATAGCAATGTCCCAGAAAAGCAGCAGTTACTGCTTTCCACTACTTTCAAAATCTGCTATGAAATGTTTTGTAGCACTTTGAGTATGTATAGCGGAGATAGGTGAGTGACTATCAAAGAAAGCAGGTTTCTAACTGGAAAGCTATCCCTAGAAAGTGAAAACTGCCATTTATTCAAATAAACATGTTCTTTCTTCTTCGCTCCTTGTTGCCAGCTTGTTTGAGGAGGAAATCATGTCGTATGTGCCGCCGCATGCCTTACTTCATCCCAGCTATTGCCAGTCCCCGAGAGGCTCGCCGGTGTCTTCGCCGCAGAACTCTCCAGGTGAGCAGCTCAGGCAAAGCTTCTGCAGGGCCTTCATGAAACCACTTCTCATCCTTAATGAGACAAAGATTTAGACCTGTTTTTGAGCCAAGTCAACTACTACAATTGCGTTTGACTGTCAAACTTGAACCTGTGCCTTGAGCTCACAAGATACTTTGCTGGGTGTATTACAACTTCAGGGGTTGTGATTTTGTTCTGACTTGTAAAAAAAACATGCAAACTTGTTTCTCACTGATGTGAAACAACTGAGTTACTGCTCATGCCAGCATCCTGATGCCTGGAGAATTAAAAGCATAGGTCTAATAACTGTGCATTAAAATGGCAGTGTAATGGGGCTGTGGGGCAATGAGGGACAATTCTGTGTAAAGACAGCTTGTTATCCTTTAACACGAGTTTAAAACATAGCACACTGCAGGTCTCTGAATATCCATGTCAGAATGGAATGAAACTGATATCTCAGATTCTAACTGATTGCTGATCAGAACAAAATCATTGCAAATATGACAAGTTCCATTTGAAGGAAGTTTACAATTGTTGCTGTGCTTAGTTTCCTCAAGACAATAGATAAGCAAATTGGAAGTGGCTTAAGGGGATTTCTACAAATTTGAGAACAAAAGCATACATAAACGGAGAATATTTGAGGTGTAAACAACTCTAGGTACTTCCAGACAACAAGAAGTTTTTATCAGAAAAACTGATCAGAAACTTTATCAGAAAAACTCATTGTCATGAGCATTTCCCAGTCCACAGTAATAAAAAGCTTTGCCTTTTCATGGAACCGGATTACATGCATTCATAAACACGTGGTAGCTTTTCCTGCTGTTGGACAAAGGACCTCTGTAAGATCTGTGTGAAGAAACTATCCGAAGACTTTAATGATCTTATGGCATTCTGCGAAGCAGTGAAATACAATATTCACATTTATTAATATTTTTAGAATGTATATGGTTTAGATATAACTGTTTCCCTTAATTGAAAAGAAGAGAATGATGAAACCTGCATGTATGCATCTTACATCCAACTGCAAACCTGGTAGTCTTCTATAAATAAAACCAGTTTTGGCTTCCAGAGTTAAGATTTCTTAATCACTGGTACATGCACCAAAGCATGCTGGGCATGGCTTCATTCCAACAAAGTAATTTCAAAATACATTGTCTTTAACATGTGATATTCTCATTTACTCACAGTAGCAGCAAATACTAGAGGATGAACAGTGATGATTTTAGTCTCATTCTTCTTAAAATTGTAATCTTTTTTCTGCCTCATAGGAAAATATAGAGAGACCATTGAATCTCCCTGTCAGTCTGCAAGCATGCACGTTTGTGTTGGGGTACAAATGACTTTTCTGATGAGGAATTGTAAATAGCCCATGCTTCTATGGAGGCTCTGTTTTTCCTCATAGCTAAGCTGGCTGTGCTGCACTGCGCGAGGTGGCGTGTTAAGGATCCATTGTTCAGATCAGTCACAATCGCTTGCACTTTCTCTTTTGGGAAAGATGAATAGTCATGAAGCAACTCTTTATATCTGCTTTAGAATATAACCTCTTTGAAAATCAAATATGGTTATCACATCACTAGTGGTTTTTAGCTCTTCCATTAACATCTTTTGTTCCCAAGGCGGAAGTAATCACTATAATTGCCCAGGAATTTCTTGGCATATGCATCTGATTTGCACTGAGGACTTGTCATGTGCTGACAGAATATTATGATGCTGATTTCTGAACCATGAAGTAATGTTTTATCAGATTCAAGTTTTGTGGTACCCTGCAAAAAAATCCAACTTCCTTCAGGGGTTAACATTAAAGTATATTTTTGTTGCCTTTTTCTGGTGGCTGCATTTTTGTACATACTTTGACCCAAAGCAAAACAAACAAACAGAGGGAAAAGGCCAATAGTTAAAAGGCTGTTTACAGTTTCTGTAAGTTTTCAGGAGATTTCAGCTGAGGGTACCTTTAGAACCTCTTGGTGCTGTCAGTAAAAGAGGAGAACCACTACAGATGAATCAATGACCATGATCTGTTTTTCCAGAGGGGTCCTTTGTGTTCCTTTTGGAGCCTTGCCAGTTCCATGATATTTACTATTCCTCCCACACTTCACTTCAAGCCCAGAACAAGTGCCAAGTGTCTTCTGGTCAGACAGGTCTTTTAAAGACCTGTTAAGTGGCATTCGGTGTTATTTGTGAGCTCACTCCTTCTGTCTCAGATCTGTGCAGAGATAGACTCTGCAGCTCCTTCCAGCCCCCACTTCCGCAGGATGTGCTGTGGGCTTTTCCGTCAGACCCACGGGCTTTGTGGCTCCGGGGGCTGCTCTCCTTCCCCTCTCTCTGCCCACAGGCTGAACAGATGCACCTCCTCTCTTTTGTTACTGAAAACCTTTGGTTCCCATGCCTGCCCCCACAGCAGCAATCGATGTTTCTGTATTGGCTGCGTTTCATGCAGGGAGCCAAAAGTAAACTCGCATAAGGAACTGAGTTAACAGACAGAACTCTGCATAAAAGTGCTGCTAAACTGTTCATTTATGTTATAGGTGAACACTGGTTGCAGAGAAGTAGTTGGTAACTTATGTGTGCTTTTGGCCATGAAAAATTTTAAAATTCCTGTGAATTTTTTGTGGGGGATGTCTACACAGCCACACAGGGAGGGAGTTTGCCTCCTTGGCACCTTGCATTGCAGTCAAATCGGTGGAAGTAATTTATCCAGGGAGGCAGTGGAAGTTCTAATGATGGTAATTCTCGGAATAGATGAGACTAAACACCTGATTTGTATATACTGGACTTGTACATGCACTTGTAGGGTATGCTTTTTTTTTGTGTACAGATCTCACCTCTCCTTGCTTTTAAGAAATTGACCCTCAAAAACAGTTTTTCAAAATTAAATTCTCTTAGATGACCATTATGTAGGTCTCTGCACCCACAGGTTAGAAGTTCCACCAATTTGGTGGTCTTTCCATTCTTCCTGTATTTTTCTTCCTTGTTACCTCCCCAGGGAAAAACTTCTGCTAAGGAATTTCCAAATGTTTTCCTTCTTCCTCTTGATGTAGTCAACAGGGGCAATGCAGAGTCCAGTCTGTTTATGCTTCATTTCTTAGTTGTTGTTTTCCCTGATAATATTAAAACCAGAACAGAACATTTATCTTATGAACTGTTATAAAGGTTAGACATAAAATGTACTTGACAAACAAAAAGTAAACTCTTTTTAGTTGCTTGTGCTGGTTTTTTAATCCATCTTTTGCATTGGTCTGGATTTGCTCTTTTAAGATTTACTTTTGAAAGATGATTCTATTGGAAGTGAGCAACCAAAAAGTCTTGGATGCAGAGCAGATTTGAAGATGTGCAGCTTTTACTCTTTATAAAGGTGACTAAACCAAACACATGCCATGCATACCTTTTGCTATTCAGGAGTCTTTCCAGTAGCAGATGGGACATTCATCAGTTCATGTCACTGCTGCTCATTCTCTGCCTCTTGCTCCCTGCAGGTACTCAGCGTGCCAATGCCCGAGCTCCAGC
This sequence comes from Monarcha castaneiventris obscurior, assembly GCA_026261815.1. Taxonomy (NCBI): domain Eukaryota; kingdom Metazoa; phylum Chordata; class Aves; order Passeriformes; family Monarchidae; genus Monarcha; species Monarcha castaneiventris. The sequence continues at coordinate 6,371,189 of JAMPIT010000879.1, forward strand.
TCCGTACAAAAGAGATTTTGAAGCCAAGCTGAGGAACTTCTACAGGAAGTTGGAGACTAAAGGATATGGACAAGGCCCAGGGAAATTGAAGTACGTTGAAGCTTTTCATGGAACTGGATTTCTTTTCAGGCAGCTAGCCTTGCCTTGCACATCTACAAGCTTTTTCCCATTAGAAGGAACGCAGATGTTACGGTCACCCAGGCATTTCTGGGAATATAAAACCTGTGATAAAAGACCTAATGCCAGCATGTGATTCATAGCAGAGGTTACAGCAAGTTCTGAGCACCTCTGTGTTTCCTCCAACTATGGTTTTGTACAGACAGTATTACCAATACAGTGCCAAAAAGAGCTTTGGGAAGAGGCCTGCAGAACAGGAGGCATCTGAATTCTTCCATTAGAGCAGCTGCAGTGATATAAAGTTATATTTTCTCATATCTTTTTCCACTAAAAAAATTAGATAGGCTTATCTCTTGTACATCATTCCCTTCATGGATGCCACAGTCCTCTTTAGTAAAGAGGGTTCATATATTAAATGTTATTAAATTCTAAGGTTTGCCTTAAAAAGCTGCTGATATTTTTATTTTAGCACTGTGAATGCTAGAGTGCTTGGAGTGAGGTCTTCCCTCCTTCACTTATTTGCTAATCATGTGATCACATGCTGTTATATGCAGGATTAATATAACACAAGATACTTCCAAAATTTTGTAAATTACCAAGTCTTGTGCCAGTTATCTAACTCATAGGCATGAGGCACTAGAACATGATTTAATCATTTCCTCTATTATAAGAAGGAGGTGTTCTATTTGGTTTTTTTGGGGTTTTTTTTAATTTCCTTAGGACAGTCACTTCTCCTATTTTGCAGAAATTTGTGCAAAGCTCAGGCTTCATTCATGTGAACTTGTTACAAGTTTTGCAAAACTGAAATGGGATTAAAATAGTATTGTTTAGACAAGTCTAAAGAGGCAAAGGTCGACCAGTGTCTGCCTACAATATAATGAAAACATAAACAGTTAAAGCCTTATCTGTGAAAGCTTTGTCCTGGATGCTTGGGCAAATAACTGGTGGGGAGCATTTGCTCCCTGTAAGATCTGTTCCATTTCTTACACCCTTTTTCTCCCTGTCCTTTCTTCCCTGATGTGTTTGCCATCACAGTGTAGATTTTTAAGCAGAGCAGCTTTCCATGTGAATGGAAGTTTTCTCTGGGTTGCTTTCCCAGGCACTCAGTGCTGATCTGTTCAAAGCAGGGCCCAGCACAGCTCCATTGCTGCCTGGGTCCTCTTGCTGCCCAGGTGGATGCTCAGTTCCTGGGCTCTCCCCGTGCATGTCCTTGGCAGGATGGCACAGTGCAGTCCCTGAGCTCTGCAGGGCCAGCAGGGGCTGTGCAGGAGGCTGGGGTGGGTTCAGATGCCTTCCATCTGACAGGCTCACACAAAAGGCAGTATTTGAATATAAAGCAAGCAAAGTTTCAGGAAACTAATTAAACACATTTTTTTTTTGGCAGAGGATAAAATGTTTAAGTAAGCAGGATTCTTTCAACTCTTATTTGAGTTCTTTATGACACTTCCTCACTTTCACAATTTTTCTTTCAGAAGGTACATTGTGTTTTCACATATGATGCTTCAGTGGGGTTTTTTACAAATTGCCATTGCTTCTAGACGTTTTGTACCATCACACACTCAAGGATAGCGTTGGGCTGTGTGTTTCTGGGTTTACCATGCTGTGATTTTCCATGGTTTTATCTTTTTCCATGTTAAGAGATTGATTTTTACAGAAAAGATCAGATTCTTGCTCACAGTGAAACTCACTTAGGGGCCCAGCTTTACAAAAGCATTTCAGACTTAATGAAAATGCCAGCTTCAGGACCTTTCCCCTTAAGATTTTAATTTAAAGAAGAATGAAGGTAGACAAAACAAAACTACTCTTCTTTGTACAAGGGACATTTTATTGAAATCTAAAGTAGAGCATTGAAGGAGAAAGACTAACAGGAGCTTCCTGATCTGGATAAAATTATCCAGCAGAAACATGCATTTCTGAAGTCACCCTGTTACTGTCCTGCAGTGTAAATAGATGTTTCCAACTGGGGTTCATGTTCACAAATTGCTGTTTCAAAATAATTTTGCCCTTCAGATTAATCATCAGGAGAGATCACTTGCTGGAGGATGCCTTTAACCAGATCATGGGCTACTCAAGAAAAGACCTGCAGAGAAATAAACTCTATGTCACGTTCGTTGGGGAAGAAGGGTGAGTAGAACAGGGAAGTATTTGTGGTCTGAGAACTGTGTCTTGCAGCTCCTGTTTCACCAAACTTGTTGTCTAGAATGCAAAGAGGAAGGACTGCAGTCAGAAAATGCCACATACACAAGCCTAGAACATACAGCTGTTCAGGATGGCTTTTTAAGCATTTTGCAATGTAACGTACCCTGCCTTTGCAGAAGTCATGTGAGTGCATATGTGAATTTTCCCAGTAGTTGGTGTGTGTTTCAGAATGTTGCTGGGAAAGCAAATTAAAAACCAAACAACTTTCTTGTGTTATTCATGTTTCTTTTCTTTCAGTGCTTTCATGCCTCCAGGGCTTATTAAAAGACAGCTGCCATTTGTTGGGAGGAGAGTGCTTCCAGAGTAGGCAATGGGCTCAATCCTTAATTTAGCTCCTGTCTGAGGCACTGGGAGCAGAAAGCCCTCAGTGCTACAGGATGTGCTCACTGCCTCTCCAGGCCAGGGCCTGCATCACAAATAAAAGCAACTGGGCTGTTGCCAGTTGTCAAAAATGCCAAATATTCCTGAAACTTCAAAGTCACATTCAGAGAACACTCAGTCTGTGTTTAATGGAAGTCCAATGTGTTACAGGTTGTGAGATGTGCTTTGCAAAGCAAGATGTGGTTAGATTTCCTTTGCAAGTGAAACTGAAACAATGTACTGTTTGCTGCTTTTGTCTCTTGATTTGTACCCCCTTTGTCAGGTGTTAAAGCTTACTTGCCTGTTGTTGATACAGTTCATTAATGTGTTTGTAAATACATTCAAACTTTTATTCTGTGTTATTCAGAAAACTGCAGAACAACTCCTGGAATGCCTGGTGTGTGCTATTGCCATGCAATGTGTGAGACTCTAAAATGCAAAGTTGTAATAGAAACATCTCTTACAAGATTAGATAAAATTAATATGTCTTTGAAAACCCCTAAATCCTGTTGTTTGTTTAAAGTTCACCCTGAAGCACTTAGTGTTAATAAGGACCCAGTGAAGTCTTAAAATAGAGAATGTTGTCAGCTGAGAGCCAAGTGTGGACTTGTTCATATAAATAATATCACCTTGCTGTCTGAGGAAAAACTCAGAACTGGAATGGCAAGGCTGGTGCACAATGAGATTACACTGTATTGACAGAGGAGGGTGGGGATGCAGGAGTGAAGCCTGTTTTACACAGCCTCTACCAGGCTTTACTTTCACAGCTACAGCCTCAACTCAGATTTAAAAATGAAAGGGAATTTCTTAAATTCATACGTGAGATAGAGATTGATTCAGATACAGCATCTCCTTTCATCAGACATCAGACTTTTGCATTTCACCACTCAGCAACATGAAGAGTGACCTGGAAGTGGGGGTGACACATCCTGTCCCCATTATATCCAGCTTTACAGAAGACTAGCCTTAATGCAAAAGAATCAGTTAATTAAGAGCAAAGTCAAATTAAAATGACGTCAATCCTTTATTTACAAATCTGTATTTTTAATGAAGAAAGGATGTGTGCAAACAGTATTGTTTCATCAGAGATGGTGCAAGGATATTTATCACATCAAACTACTCATTTGGCTGGGTGAAGAAAGAGCAGGTCAGGGTGGAGGAGAGGAGGAATACTGAAAGTTAATTGTTTCTTATTTGCTCCTCCTTTTTTAAGATTTTAAGTAGGGGTTTGCTTTTGCATTTCTTTTCCTCTTGGCAAAGAGATGTAATTCATAAAGTAATGGGTAAGGAAATCCTTACATAATACAATATTTTAGTAATTATCGATTTATTCGTGTATAAAATAGTAAGTGGGGCAACTCAGACATGGTTATTGCTGTTCAAGCGATTTCTATCATGAGTCTCAGTGTTTATCTTCCTCAAACCTTCAGTTTCTACACTCATCAGTTGTGATGCTCATTTAATGGTTTTTATACACTCATAATTTATGTGGTGATAGATTACAAAAATTTAGATAGAAAGAATATTGTTCCTTGTTTTTCCTAAGTTCTCTGAACTACTAGGAGAAGCTGCTTTGCATTTAAGAATGGTAAATCTGAGGTATTAATGGTGCTTCCTAGGAGACATGAGTCATGTTGCCAACAACATATTACTCTCCTGCATATCCAAATGCCCCACAGTTGCAGCTGTTGTGTGGTTGCATACCTCTCGTATGAAGTTTTCTCACCCTTGTGCCAAGCCTTTAATTGTAGGATAAATCTGACTGGCAGTGCAGGACTCTCATGATTGATTTATTTAACATGACTCACAGTAACCACATACAAAGGGAGCTGTATGAAATGCCTGATAGTCAAGCACACAGTTTCCTTTCTACCTTAGGATTTCATAGTGTGTCTGGTTATCCCAGAAGTTTGCAAGAGCCTTCCATATGACCCTTTACTTGATCCTGATATTTGTGCCAAGATTAAGATCCAACACTTGTCCATGGTATCAAATCATTTTTGATTATTTTTTTCTGTAATTTGTTGATGGAATCTACTCCTTATTGCCAGGGTAAGGATCTGTTTCAGTACTTCACTCCTGAAGCTTAATAGAAGTGAAATGCTTCCAAGTGACTGAAGGGAAAATGTTTTTTATTCAGCTGAGGAAAGAGGGTTTGTCCTCAGCTTGATAATGGCACCGAGCTTTTACTTTCCTGAGAGCTTCATCCTCAAAAACAACTCTCATTGTGGTTGTCTTCTGTAGAAGTTTATGAGCCAAAACATTCCCAGCAGAAGTTCTATATGAAAGCTGACCTTCTCTGTGGTACTTCTGTCTGTGCATTGTCTTAGGGCTTGAGTCAAATACTAAATATTTTATCTATGAAAGCTGTATCTTTCTGTGTCTTTGTTAGGTTTATAATATTCTCTCTTCCCCACTGGAAAACCCCTAGTTTTCTGTTTTCCAACTCTAACAGAACATTAATATCACACCTAACTCATTTCACTGGTGACCTGCAGAGTAATGTCACAATTCAGTCTCAGTGCATTGTCAGCAGTGAGTTTGTTTATCATTCAGGAAGAAGGGGTTATTTAGATTCATTAGTACTGGACTCTTAAAATAGGGGAGGGAAAAAAAGAAAACAACAACAAAAAAACCCTAACAAAGGAAGCGCACTCTCCAAAAGACATTTAAGTGCACTCAAGTTTGGAAGGCAGACAAGAAAATTTAGACCAAGAAACATAAATCATTGAAGTAATCTCAGATTATATTGCTAGGGAAAACAGAAATATTATCCTTCAAATTGTCCTATGGTTGCAAGTCTGCAAAGACAAAATATGACCATTGTTTATTTTCATTGTTAATTTGTCAGATATAGATAAGTCTGATGTTGGCTCTTTCCATGATTTTCCTCCTCCCCACCCCAGCCACCCCCAATTATTTGGTTATATTCCTGTGGCAAAGAGGCCATTACAGCTGGAGCCAAAGATTTTTTTCTGAGAGCAGCCCACATGGAGAACTTCATTCCAATCCTCCAAGCCATTCCATTTTAGAATAGTCCCTTGAGAGTTCTACATACTTTGGCATTAGGCAATCTGCATGGTTAAGGGTTCTGGTTAAAATCTTATGAAATTTTAATCAAAATATAGTGTAAGGGATGTAGATTTGAAAAAGTGTTTCTTACTTCATAGTGATGTTAGGTTTCTCTTTAAAGGTTGGACTACAGTGGACCATCAAGAGAGTTCTTTTTCCTGGTGTCCAGGGAGCTCTTCAATCCGTATTATGGTTTGTTTGAATATTCAGCCAATGATACCTACACAGTACAAATAAGTCCCATGTCTGCTTTTGTAGACAATCACCATGAGTGGTAAGAATTATTTTCTTTTTGTTTTTAAGATACATTTTCTGTTATTCCCACTTGTAGAACAGCTACTCAAATCTGCTCAGACATGTAACACAGAATCTAGTCTTTTTAACCAGCAGCATAATAATTGCATTTCTTTAGACTTCTCTGATGTTGGTTTCTCTTGTGGTTTTTAAATGATCTTATTTCTCATAAGGTCAGCAAAATTATGATTTGGAACGTGTACCATGGGATTGTCTCACAACACAACTCCCTGCATTTCTTGTACATTAGCAGTCATTTCATGAAAGCAATTTTAACTTCTTGTGTACTAGGAAAAAACAAGAAAAAATAGTAACACATTGACTTTTTGTCAGCTAGGGAGATGAAGGGAGATTTCAGGCACGTATTACTGTATGTAATTTGTTTGAGCCTTCCTAAAGAGTACAGACATCTCCACAATGGAAAAAACCCTGCCATACCTATTGGAAGGAAATTTGTGGTGATATCTTAACTGGGGGTAGGGGGAAGACTGCTGATCACTCAGCTTTGAAACAGTGTACATACACCCATGCTTCCAAAATAGTTATCGAGGATTTTTGCATAATCCCATTTTCACAATTATAAGCCAGGTTAAATCACCCTCAGTTGATTTAAGCCATGGCATCACCATAAATGTGTAAAGCTGTGCTGTGACTATTAACAGAGAATTCTGCTGTGTAAGTAGTTGGATTACATTAATAGTGGAATGACAACTGCTCATCCCTTTAGGACAGATATGTACTGAGTTATTTTTTGAAAGCCAGTTATGAAAAATGAGTATCAGAGGGGAATGTCATTACTGATTTTACAAATGAACAGAAAATTAACTGGTTGGCAGTTCAGTTAATTGAAGCAGCCTGCCTGTTGAACTGCAATACTTCAACAGTAAATGGCATAGGCTCTATTGGAAAGGCAGAGGAACCTGCCAGAGAGGTGAGAGAAAACCCTTATGTGCTATGCAGCTCCTGCCAACATTTTGTATTCATCCCTGGCTTCTGCAGTGCTGGACCAGAGACCTTGGGAATGAAGGAGGCATGACCCTGATTTCTTTCAGGGAGTGCTGCTTTTGTACAGCCCCAGGGGGAATTCAGAAAATGCAGCTGTGACAAGCAGTTTATGCATGGAAAGGGAAAGGCCCTGCCTGTCACATCTTCATCTTGCAAACATTGTACAAGCAGGTGTAATAAAGCCCTAATTTTTCCAAGAACAAAAATGTTGTAAAGGATACATAAACAGAAAGTTCAAGAAACATTTTCTTTGAAAACAAACACTAGACTTTAATCTAGTTCTAGAACTGTGGAAGAATTTTCACAATGGATCTTGATTCTCATGGGAATATTAGCAAAGACCCTCCTATTTCAAGGTTGCTGTCATCTGATCTCAACCCTGGCACACTTTCTCCTTACATATCCAACATAACGAAGATAATAGGAGAAGAAAGAGAGAGGTGAGAGAAGGAGATATAGATCCTTTTGACATAGGGCTGGAGAGCACTTCAATACATAATAAAACTTTGAAGCACTGTTTGTGAAAATTTACACAGAACTCCTTAACCACAGTCAGAAGAGGGAGCAAGGAGCTGCTGTAAGCAGGAAAGACAGGCAGCATGAACTGCCAGGCTGGGAAAGAGTGGAAAAACCTTTGGCCTCTCTACAACATGAAAACAAGTTAATCCTGTAGGGGTGTGAAATGAAAATAGACAGTGGCTATCATTTTGGGAGATAATGCCTTTATAAAGTGGCTGCTCTGGCAGGGGCTCATTGGGTTAATATGGATTTGACATTTTTGAGCAGTTGTAACTTAGGTGTCTGAGGGATTTTCCACACCCTGCAGAATTGCTTTTTTAAATTTGTTTTTCCTGTACTGAGAATGTTAAAGAAACCCAAGAAATAAACAAAAAATACCACAATTTAGACATAGCTGTCTGATTTAATAATGCTGTTTGGAAATACATGCAAGTTTTGATGACAGAGCTGTGTGCCAACCACAAAGTTCCAGTATCACGACTGTAACTCTTTCTCTTCCAGGTTCAGGTTTAGTGGTCGAATTCTTGGTCTTGCTCTGATACATCAGTATTTGCTGGATGCCTTTTTTACAAGACCCTTTTATAAAGCCCTCCTCCGAATGTGAGTAGAATTGTTCTGTCTCCTCTTTTGTTTGGGGCCTTCCCCATCAATGATGCCATTTTGTCTATGGATTATTTATGATGTTTGATTGACAAAGGAGACAGGCTACTATTTCCAATTTAATAAATTTATTTCAATCCATGAATTTTTTGAAAAATCTCCTTGTTTCCACTACCTCAGAATGTTGTTTCTGATCATTATGAGAACCTCATGTTTTCTTTTAGCCCTGTTACCAGCTTTCTTCTATAAAATCTTAGATTTGAAGATGTACAATGAAATGCTGTGGGCTTGTTCCAGTTATTAATAGAGTTCTTATTCATTTGTCATGTAGTGACTCACAGGATAAGATATGAATCACTTCATAACTTAGACTGCACCATCCATTCTCAGAAGTAGACTGATTGTTGGCAATCTCCATTTTGAGGAGCTGTACTTTGATATACTTCAGACTTGGTTTCCAGAACTACTGCTTCTGTTCTGGCTGAAACAATTAGAGCTCTGCTTGCTCAGCATGTCTGGAACCTAAGACCTAATAAACTTAAGGTGCTTTACTTTTTATTTGGAAGCTGGTTTTGAGAAGTCTGGAAGCATTTTTTTCCTATAAAACATTGCATGTTCGAATGGTGGGAGTAATTCATCCATTCCTACTGCACATATATTTTAAAAATACCTATATGTTAGCAGCATCATTTTAGTAAGACTGAGAATTTACCCCAGGTGGACTTTGTGTGGCTGCCAAATTAAATTCTTTAACTTGGTGATTCTCTAAACAGTAAAGTTAAAAATGAGGGGCAGCCACCTTTGTACACAGCCTAATTCATGCAACTTCCCCATCCCAGCCCTGAACCTTTACTTTTCTCAGAACTGATGAGCCATCCAGACTGTCTCTGCAGATGGGACATGATGCCAAATCCATCAGCTTTGAGGCAGGGGCTGTTACTGCAGGATGTCATTTAAAACTACTTGAGCATCCAGCTGCAAGTGCAGGGCTCACTTCTGGCTTTGTGCTGACCAGGAGTGAAGCAGGCAGGTAACCCTGCAGCCTGCTTAATGAACAGCCCCAGTGTCCTGTTTCACAGGACAGGATTTAAGGAGTTAAGAAGAAGGGCGGAAATTGCCACCACGGTATTAAATATTATTAACAGATGACTTGTCCAAAGCTTGGAATACTAACTGTTAAAGACAGCAAGGGACAGTTGGCTTACAAGCTGGATTTGTAAAAGAAGGACAAGATAAGGGAAAGTATGGCAAAAGGTAAAAAGATTTTTCTGTGGTAAGCTGGCTGTCTAAGCAGTTCAACAAATCATGAGAGATGAGGCAGTGTAGCCACGTAAACAAAAAGGACACTGGTTACTTGTTAAAAAAAAAATCTTACAATTTCTTGTATTATTTGAGTTTTTTGTCTCTTCAGTGTATGTACTTTCATAATTCTAAAATATGCTTCACAGGAAACATGGGGCAGACTCACCATAAGCTGAAGAAGCAACATGTCTTCAAATTAAATTCTGGAGTTTTGTATATTTACAGAATTATTTTGTGTTACACAGTAACTGCAGTTACCAGGCAAATAAACAGAGATTTGAAGTAGAGTCGTCTTAATTGATGTTTCTCTTGGCTCCCATTCACAGTCTGTTTTCCAGGACTGTCCTAGCTGAGTTCAGTTACTGAGCACAGGCTGCAGCCATCATCTGTATTTGTGTGTTTTCTTCTTCTTTCTTCTGTTAGACTCTGTGACCTGAGTGACCTGGAATATCTGGATGAGGAGTTCCACCAGAGTTTGCAGTGGATGAAAGACAATGATATCCACGATATCCTAGATCTCACATTTACTGTAAATGAAGAAGTTTTTGGGCAGGTGTGCAAGTTTCTTAATTTCCTTGGTGCATTCTACTGTTAGATAAACATCTATTTGGACCGAAGAACGAGTGTCCCTCCATGCTGCTTTGAACTTGTATTTTAAAAATTCCTGCTGGTGAAACCAATGTTGAAATCTAAGGAGGAATTATTATTTGTACCCAGTCAAACATGTTTTTCTGGTTAAGGAGATTTTCTGGAAAGTATCTGAAACATCAGACTTTAGGATTGCTTTGCTAGAGGTAGTTTACTTGAATTTAATTGCAGCAAAGTTGCCATTCAAAGGTATTACAACACCTTTGTTAAGGTATTATTCTGAAAACTTCACTACTTTAGTCATTGTAAAGATTGTTTCTTCTCAACTTATTCTTACTTCTAATTATGAAGGTTCCTCAGACTAAATGGAATTTAAAATATTGTTAAAAGAAGATTTTTTTGGTATGTTCTCTTACTTCACATATTCCATTTTGCTAAAGTCAGGCTTGGTTAGTGATTTTGAGGAATTACTTCAACTTAAAAATTTAAATTACTACAATTCCTGCTTTTGTCTTTATAATAACTGTGTTGTCACTTGGTCATTATTTTTTCCTAAGATCACAGAACGGGAACTAAAACCAGGAGGTGCCAATATCCCAGTCACTGAAAAGAACAAGAAAGAATACATAGAAAGAATGGTGAAATGGAGAATTGAGAGAGGAGTTGTACAACAAACAGAAAGTCTAGTTCGTGGTTTCTATGAGGTAAAAAGCCCCAAAATTAAATTTACTTTCTTTCTCCTTCCAGAATATTTTTCTCCTTGTATATGTTTCCAAAATACGGGGTCCCAAATATAATCAGAAGTGCCCTTGTAGATACTGGAAGAGGGAGGAGGGGGTAAATGTTTTTTTTTTTTTGTCATTGATGTAAAGACTATGGGTATATATCATCTTAGTACTGGACAATACTCTCAATCACTGTATAATTAGTACTGAATCCTTGCTCTGTTTCTGCACTGGGTCACTGAGACTTGTTTGTTTATAAAGACAAAACCTGAATTTTATTTGTTTGTGACAGAAATGATACCTGGTAAATACTTTAGTAGCAGACTTTATGGGGAGGCACAAATCTGAACAGGAAGAAATGCTGCTATGCATTTTATTTCCTTTCACAGGTGGTTGATGCAAGACTGGTGTCTGTATTTGATGCCAGAGAACTGGAACTGGTTATAGCTGGAACAGCAGAAATTGACTTGAGTGATTGGAGAAATAATACAGAGTACAGAGGAGGTAACTTCAATTTTGACTTGTTCAGTGAGCATGTCGGGGGCTCTGGAACTACCCAGTTTTCAAGACAGTAAAGAACCATCCCATGAGATGCATTTATAGTAACTTCTGAACTTCTCTGGTCAAGTTAGTGTTAGGAGAAGATAATTTGTCCATTTCAGTTTGCTTCATTGCATCCCCATGCAGCCCTTCCATGGCTGTTCTTGCCCAGACAGCACGACAGAACACTCATCTCCACAGAAAGTACCGTGCTCAGCTGCACACTGGTATCACCCAGACTTGGGAGAAGAATGGAAATGGGAACCATTCTTAGTCAGATATTCCTCTTTTTTTTACATACTCAAGGCTGTCAGGAAATTAGAAGCAATCCCAGTGACTGCAGGCTGGTAGTTGGGATAATTTGAGAACAGAAGATTTGGGAACTGTGAGATACTGTGAGAGAGATGGTTGCAGCATCATTTGTAGCTTTGGATAGATAAATAGCACAGTATGGGAATATTTCAAGAATTGGCATTCCTGTTAGTGACTGATTAATGGAAGAAATGCTTGCATAAGGGATCTCACTTCTTGTCGTAGTGAATTCATTCTCTGCCTTTAGGATTTTTAAGCATTTTAGGAGTATTTTTCATGCACCTCCTGCCTTTTGATGCAATTGGATAAAGAATATGGCATTACTGTGACTAGGGCCAAACTAGGCAAAGCTTACTAACTAGTCTCTCACCTACTTTCAGAGCACATGAAAGTACAAAGGCTCTTGTTGCTTTAACAGGTTATCATGACAATCACATTGTAATTCGGTGGTTCTGGGCTGCTGTGGAAAGGTTCAACAATGAACAACGACTGAGACTTTTACAGGTAAGAAGTCAGCTGATCTGTGTAAAAATAGTGTATATCATTAAAATTTGATGCTAAACTAGTTCCATCCTGGTTTATGATAACCAGAAGTTATGGTGATGTTTGCTAGTGGGAATAACCTGAGTCAGAGGCTAAATGTAATAATAGAAAGTGACTGAAGCTCACAGCTATTTTTATAGATTTCTAAGTTAAAAAGTATGTTTAAGATACAATGGCTGATGTCAATAGTCTTTTACTATTGTTTGATTAAAAGCACAGTAAGACTCCCAAAGACAGAAAAGGAAGACTGTGTAATTGGTTATATCATTATGTACAAATGTTAATGGTATTTATACAGCTTTGGAAGGAGAAAGCTTATATGGAAGTTCAAGGCCTCAAATTAGAAAATAATGATGGAAACCTTAAAGTCAGTCCAATTCCATTTTCACTAAACCTGAAGGTTCCAGTCACCCTGCTGCCGAAGGACAAAATATCTTAACAGAAGAATATTTACACATGTGGGTTTACTATTGAGTTAAATTTTTTAAGTTCAGGTTACATCCATGATGTTTGTAAAGAAACAGACAAACCTCCACTGCAAACCATACCATGTTCTTGATCTAATATGAAATCCACTGTTTCTAACAACTCAGAATTTGTCAGTTCTGATCACTGAATTATGAAGAATTTTCTTTTCTGAATCTGTTTAAGTATTTTAAAAAGGCCTGTAAAAGGCAGTGTGGGACATCTCGTTTGATGGAGAGACACAAATGTCTGCTTGCATGTTCCTATCACATCTGTTAGTCACAAGTTTTTATAATATCCAGGTCATTACAAATGAAGTAGTCTCTGATTTGTCAAAAGCTATGTTTGATCTGTTCCTGACAGGTTGTAAATAAAACTGCTCACCAGACAATATTCAGCAAATGTCAGTGGACATTCTACCTAACCTTCGGATTTTAGTCCTTTTCTTACAGTAGTTAAATCTGGTTTATAAAGCTGTGGAAATCCACATAGCCAGAAAGGCATAACACAAAGCCACCAGACATTACTACTTTTTGTATTAATGCCTTTTAATGCAGCAAATGGCAGCAAAAAAACTCACTTAGGCTTAAGTCTGAGTAATTGGATACTGATAGGGTGTTATTCTACAGTATTTATGCAGCAGAAAACCTTTGGAGGAAATTAATCTGCTAAGCTGCTCCTTCTAGAGCCCTGCCAGGAAATGTTGTGTTTGCCCTTAGCCTCCGCGTAAAGTAGCGTTCGTTGCTTGTGCCTCAGCAGTTTCCTTGCTTTGCAGCTGCTTTTCCATGAGTGTTGGGGCTGGGGTGGAAGTGCTGGTGTCAGAGTCTCACCCAGCCCGTGGTGCAGGCCCTGTGCTGATGTGTTTGTGCTGCAGTTTGTTACAGGCACGTCCAGCATTCCCTACGAGGGCTTTGCCTCTCTCCGGGGGAGCAATGGGCCCAGGCGCTTCTGCGTGGAGAAGTGGGGGAAGATCACTGCTCTTCCAAGGTACAGCTCTGGGGGCACTGATGCCAGGCTGCTTCCCTGGGTCACTCACTGGGGTAACAGATAAGCTGTTTGACAAACCTTAACAGGCTTTAGCTGAATATGCAAATACACCTTCCCTTACATGAAAATTTCCTTCCCCGTTGTTGCAGTGTCTGATGCATCCATTTTGGTTTGAACTCAGTTTTGTTCTCCTAAGATGGACAAGGCAGTGTAACTGAGGCTGACATCCTTACTGGAGTGTTTTTCTCATGGAAAATTATATTAGAATCATAGCTACTTCTGACTTTTTTTGTTACATTTGATTAAATGTGCAAGTATTTACTTACTGAACATGCAGTTCACAAGTTAGGAGCAAAAAGTAATGTGAATGAAAATGAAATAGCACTTGTGACTGTGTCTGACTGAAATCTACTATCATATTTTTGCATCAGACACGGGCTTTGTAGTATAGTGATACAATTTTTATGCTTGGTCTGATGTTGAGTGTTAACAAATACTGAAGAGGCAAGTTGTGAGTGCAGAATAGGTGGGAGGGAGTCATTTCACTTGAGAAGCAGCAAGAGGGGCAAGAGAAGGTGAAGATTTCAAAGAGAACGAGTAGGATCAGTTGCAATAGCTGAAGAGGGTAAAGGAACAGTATGAGAGTCCAAGATACGAAAGCAGGAGTTGGGTTGTACAAGCCCTTGCAATTTATATTGGGTAGGGCAGGTTTAGAGGAGCAGGATGAAAAGATTAAAAAAAAAAAAGGTTTTTCTAAACTTTCCAATTTTTAGAGCAGAACAAAGAGTTCTCTTCAAAGGACCATGGTAACAATGCCAGGACTAGACTAATAACATGTGAATAATGGGAAAAACAGCTTCAGCTTGGTTTCTTCATTGACAAAAAATGACAGGTTCTTGTCTTTTCTCTGCTGTGGTCAGACTGATAGCTGGGAGATTTTCTTTCATCCAGGTCTGTAATTCTGCAGCCTCTAGAATGGGTTAAGAGTGATTAGACACAGATTAGTGTGTAGAGTGTGGGCAACCTAACTCTGCTTGATCAGACCTCAGCTTTAGGGTGCCCTGTACAGCCTCTGGAGGCAGCTGTGGGCTGGGCTGATCCAGGGAGGAAGCTCAACCCTAATCTTACCCCACTCCTCATAAACAAGATGCCTCTGGAATAACTTGCATTCAGAGTCTCATTTTACACACAGGGTGGCTGTCAGAGACACAGAGAGTCTCTCTGACCTGTAGGTTTTTCCTCCAGCACAAGGTCAGTGGCAGAGACATTTCTTGGGTTGGCTCTGCCATCAGAACTGCATGGAGAAGGTCATGGATACAGAAGTGGTGCTGTGAAATCCACAGGCACAGTGGGTGGCCTTTAAACAGAGCCATCTTCCCTCTTTACACCACAAATGAGAGCCAGGCAAATGAGGATTAAAGAAATCCAAATCCTGAAAATTGCTATTTCAAATCAAATACAACATCTTTTGGGGGCCTAGTAGTATCTTGTAGTCCAATAAGTCTACTTTACAGTTTGATTATGACTGGCTTATGGACTAGCTTTGATTCTGTTTAAGAAGAAAATGTTGTGCCTTTTGAAAAAATAATTTCTGACTTCAAAATGGAAGGGGTTTTTTGTGTGAGTTTAAGTAAGAAAAGAGATTGTGTGAGTTTTTCCATATATTCTCTGAAGCTGAAATTCCTGGTGCTTGCAAGCAGCTTGCAGCATGGAAAAGGTCAGGACCTGCCAGAACAGGATGTTCAGAATTTCCTCTGGAAAGGTTATGCAGAGCCCTCGTTGTAATAAACTACAGAATAAAACTGCTTCCTAAAGTGCAATATGGAGAAATATGTTGAGAATCTTGCTATCATAGGCTGTTCATCAAGTGTAGGGGAAATGCCAACATTTAAGAGATTGTAGCTTTTGTTGAAATTTCACTTATGTTTCCCTTGCTTAGGAAACATTTGATTTTTGTCTCTCTGGATCATTTTTACCATACAAAAGTGAGAATTAAATTAAAAACAACTGTGTGTGACGAACATCTCCAGTCATCATGAGCAAGCAGTTCCTGGTATTCACACATGGGGAACCTTGACCTCATAAAGACATGAAACATCTTCCATGTTAGTGCTTAAATGGGTTAAGCCCCGAGCCAGAAGCACTGTTGGCATTTTCACATGTGTGGTGCTTGGGTGCAGTGCAGCTTCAGCCTGGGTCTCAGCAGCTCAGAGACTCCCTGTGCAAACACCGGGTACTGCTGGCTCGGAGGTAATGCATCGGTAACTACGACCCCAAATAGCAACTTCCAAGAGGTTTCCAAACAAGCCCAGCATGTGAAAACATCGCTGGATCTGCTGGGAATGCTGCCCTAGGACTCTGTGACCCTTACTGATTCTCAGATAACTAAAGCATTTATGTTAAGGCACCATCACTCACTCCTAGCAGTGTTGTACTTCGCAAATTGCCCTCTTAGCAGGAGTGCCTGTGAAATTTGATAGTGCTCAGTGTGAGGGTGGCAACAGCAAGGATTTAACAAGTCAGTGGACTTTGTTTCTTCCTCTGTTTCTAAAAACACTGCTGCAGTGCTGAAAACACATAAGAATACCCATCCCCATCTCCTCTTCCTGATCTGCGACACAAAGGGCAGCTAGGATAGTCACTTAGGTATGCCACTGTGGCCTAAGCAGCTGTGAATGTAAACACAAACGTTTTCACTAGATGTTTGCCTAGTTCCCACTGTTCTGACTGCTGTGTAATCAGTTCTGCTGAATCCAGATAGTGAGGTTTCTGTGAGGCACATGTCAGGTTGCCCAGCTTGTATTGCTTTTACACTAACAAGGCAGCATGTAAAATACCCTGAAAAGATGGATTATTATGGGTCTAGCCTAACTATTGCTACCCCAATGCCACTTCTACTTCCTTCTTTTGCACTGCATTGCAGATTAGACTAAGCCATGGGAGGGACTGTTACTCTTTCAATTCACTCCCATGCTGAGAAATTGGTTCCAGATTCATTGCTGTACATTATTTATTCATGCATGTGGTGATTCACTTGAAAATGATATTTCTGTCTGACTACTGCATTGTAAGCCTAAGTCACCCTCTTTTACTAAGGCAATCAAAGTGATTATAGTTGAGAATCTGGGAACCTAGACTTTAGAAACGAAGATGGTTTTTCATTTTGTCATAAGACGTGAGCCCAGGAAGATGAACGGTCAGTGATCACGTGGTTTGAAATGTTGGAATGGGAGAATACTGTCCAGAAGGCAAAAAATGCTTTCTTCTCAAGGACTTAGGAAGTTGTTTGGTGGGGTTGAAAAAGTATACATCACCTCTGAAGACAAAGCTCTTATTTTTGTCTGTTTTAATTACTTGGTTTTCCACAGTAAGTGATTCCATTTTCAAAATTGCCCTCAAAATAAGATAAAACTCAGTTCTCTTAATAAATGTAAACAACATGCTGGCTTACTATTAAGCCAGTTCGTAATGAATCCCTTGCTAATTATATACTGTGTCTTTTATAATTTGTGGTTTTCCAGCCCACACAGCATGATCCAGAGTTCTAATGAGTGGCTGTCAGCCCCATGCAGCAGAAGCATGTGGTTAGGCTCTTAATTGCTTCAGAGTCTTCAACACTCTACAATGAATTCAAGGGATCACTGAGTTCCATTTGCTGCTGGGCTTAAATCGGTCTTTTTCTTCAAAGAAAATATTTTCAGGTTTTTTTAAGTACTCTGCAGGAAATGGAATAATTTAATCTGTATCGCATGCTATTATTTTACAAGGTTTTTGGGAAGGCAAAGGAGGAGTAAAAAGAAAGCTTTCCTCCAGGAGCCTTGGAGAGATGGCTGGGTGAAGAAATTTTACCAGGCTCCTGGAATACAGGGTGGGGAAATGCCATCTCTGCTACACAGAATGTAGCAGCAGTGTCCTTCTAAGGGTCCTGCATTTGGGGAGGCTGCTAAGGTTTTTTAAGTGATTTGGTGTTTGGACTGTGTTTATAATAATAGTGTGACCTTGTGTGCTGTGTATACATATCTTCAGCCTTTTTATGACACTACAAGGCTGTAATTGAGTGTTTCAGCTTCAGTGAGGGTTTGTAGTGGACTCTTAGGGTTTTTGACAAGTGAGATTAACCCACTTCACTCCATGTTCCATTCCAACTGGCTGGGAGCTGAGAGCCACTTGAAGTGGCAATTAATGAATCTGCTCACATAGAAGGCAGCACTTTCTGGCTCAGAGGAAGTCTGTGCAGGTCTGTGGCAGACACTTGGATTTCTGGGACTGGTTAGGTTAAATGAGGACTTGCATTTACTGTGAGGAGGGAGCTTGTTCAGTCCTTCCATTAACATGTCACATATTTACACTTAGTACAGATCATACTGATGGAGGGCAGGGCACTGCAGGAGGCATTTGGTTTTCAGCTGGATTGTTTTTAAACAAATAATGGTATGATGTATTTTATTGCAAAAGAATGAAGTATTTGTAAACAGAAACCTGCCAAAATACAAAAATTGGTCTAAAATGCCTCTTCCAGTTTCTCTTTGCATCATTTCATCCTCAAGAACCCATCACATTAATAGTTACCTTATCTGTTTCATTAGAGCAGGCTCATCCACCACAGTGTTTTAGAAAGTACCATCCTTAGCATGCCCTGAGGTCAGGCAATGATATCCATGATTCTACTACAAGAGAAACCTTTATCTCCCTTTTCATTCTCTGAAGAGATTTTTGAGAAACAGTTCCAAGTGTGTCAACAAACTTGAGGTAGATGGACTTCAAAAACTGAGAAATAAATTGCACGGTTGCCCTCTTAAGAAAGCAGGGTGGTTGCTAGAGGTTCATGCATGGTTTTGTGTAATTCCAAAAGCTGCTGGCCTGTAGGGCAGATCTGTCCATTGAGAGTATCAGCACAAGCAGTAACATCCCAAGAACACCATCCATATACCAAGGAAATTGTAGAAGGAAGAGCATGTAATTTGTCTGTCCTTCACTACTGTGGGATTGTTTCCCGTGTATCTGGAGATGTATGGAAATACCTTGTTTATCATTACAAATACATTATTCAAGTATCATCAGTACAGAAAAGAAAGACTAAATACATTATTCAAGTATCATCAGTACAGAAAAGAAAGACTACATCTCAGAAGACACATTTAAAGCCAAGATTTCAGACCAGACTGTTTGAATTGTACCATGCCAAATCTTTTTTTTTTTCTCATGCACATTTGATGGATAAAATTTATCCCATGCCTTTTGGACTGTCAGTGTGTTTCTAAAGACCTTCATAAGTGCTTCTTACTGGCTTATTTTAATGAGAAGAAAGTAGATTAAACCTCACTACCTGTTCAATTGGAAAACATCATTTGACAGAACAAAGTCTTCTAAAAGAATACTATCTGCCCATCTCTATTCAAGCACATACCAGTCTCTGTGTTCTCTTTTGAACTTTTCAAATAATGCACTTCTTCACCTCCTCTCTCTTTTTCCCCTCAGGGCTCACACTTGTTTCAATCGTCTGGACCTTCCCCCTTACCCATCATTCTCTATGTTATATGAAAAACTGTTGACAGCAGTAGAAGAGACAAGTACTTTTGGACTTGAGTGATACACAAACCACAGTGCCCAGCTCATTGGACTTTTGTGGATCTGTCTTCTCAAGGAATGAATGAACTTTTGTATTGGATTTCCTAGAGGAAAATTGTTTCATGGTGCAATTCAAATAATGAGGTTCCACGAAGGAGCTTGTGAAGCAATTAAAAAGCATTGTGGTAATGGCAGAATTCTCGACAGTGAAACTAGACTGTGCCTGGTGTGCAGGGAAAGCCAAGTCTTGCAATCCATGGGTTTTTTGGGATGGCTAAACTTCTTAAGTTTATGTTCTGAGTAAACCAGAAACGTGATGCCATGTTGTGATCCATCTGGCTACTGCAAAACTGACATGTACCCAAGAACAAGATTTCATCAAAGTTGTTGAATAGAAAATTCAAGTCAAAATGTGAAATCATTCAGCCCCTTACCTACCCAGTAAATTATCAAAAAAACCCATACAACTAAAGTTTTTTAAACTCTTTTTTTTTAAATTCATGAAGGTACATTACTTTATGCCATATGTTATAACAGCATATTCAACACTTGCTTTACCTAAGACTACGAGTGCCTGCATGGGGAGCACCATAGAGCTCAACTTCCTGGGGCAGGAGTGAGTTGGAAGGAAAGTCATCAACAAAGGATGTAACAACAACGGCTTGTGCATTGAGGAGGTTTGTGGAAATACGTTTGCCAGTGGTGTGTATGACAAAATATGAGCTGTTACAATGAACTTAATAACTTAATAAGACTGATTTTATGCTTTATACTGCATGGAAACTATTTTAAGAAGAAACTAGCAATTTATCACAGCATATCAGGAAAAAACCCTAACACAGTGACTTCTGTTTATTTTTATAGGTTCATTATATTATGTTTCTTAGAGTGTAAACAGGAAACAAGCAAACAAAAGTGTTATTTCTGTTTTGTCACTTTCCATGCTTGAACAGACATTCTGCTAGTGTTTATTCTTTAAGCACTCTCCAGGGAAAAAAATGCCTTTTATTTTTATAAGAGTAAAAAAAACTCCCGAAAATATTTTGCACTGAATGTACCAAAGTTGAAGGGACATTATGATCTGACTGATAGCAAATTGCATCACTATCAAATATCTATAAAAATGCTTAGGAACCAGGCTTTCTTCACAGTGCCATGTCTATAGATATCAGGACTGTGCACCTAAGTAATAATTTTATAATACTATATGTGATATTGTAATATGCATTTATTTTAAATGCATCCGGGTCATTTTTCATGCATTGGATAACTTAATGCAGTGGAGTTTAATACAGATATTTCATATGCTCCCCACAACTTTTTATTTGTACAGCACCATAAAACACTAGCTCATTTGGAAAACCATGAATAACTTCTTTAAGGTGAGCCACTGGTCATAATGCCACTGTCATGTATCAGTGAACACCTACAAGATGTAAACTGTTCGTAGTGTCCAAGCCTGCGTTATCACTGATAAATAGTTTTCTTATCAAATGTTATTTGAAGCAGTTTTTATGGCATATCAAACACTGCATGGACACCAATTTCTTTATGCTTAATTTTGCTGAAATACACGAGGCTTGCTCGCATCTGTTTTTGGTACTTTTCCTCCAGATGGTCTTGTGGAACACTTGTGCAGCTGCGCCCCATTCCTTGCACAGCTGCTGTCACGCACTGCATCCACCACATTTTAAAATTCCAGAAGTTGCACTGGGAGACTGAATGGCAAGAACACAAATCTAGCTCGGTGCTGGCCCTTTTGGTAGCACTGCAGCACAGCAAGCCCAGTTCTGTGGGAAAAGTAGCTTTTGAAGTAGCGTTCTCACTCTGGAGGCTCCTGAAGGGGCATCTGAGGGAGGCGTGCTGCTTGTTCTTGTGGGAGGTTTTTTCCAGCAGAGGCAAACATCCCTGGAGATGTCGTCAGCAGAGACTGCCAGTCCACCCTCCGAGGCACAAGGCAACTGCAGCTGTGGTGGTGACTGAGAAAACCCTTCAGACTTACTGAGGAAATGTCACATGTGCAAAGGAAAAGCAAAATCAGAGGGAAAGCATTATTTTATTTCAAGAATAATTGAGCTTCTGCATGACATCTGGGACTCTCTTAAGTAACTTAGGTTTTCTTAGGCTACTTCTGGCTGGTATGAAGTAGCAAAGAAAAATCCAAACACATCACCCTGTTTCTACACGTATATTTATCAGTCTTTGCTAAGATTGCATGTCACGGGTCCTAATGCACATTTTTTTTCAGAACACGAATGAGCAGTAGGCAAACTGACTTTTCAGCAGGTCACTCCAGCATGGCTCATGTTTCATATGATCCATCCACTGAGTAGCTAAAACTCTGGCACTCGGAGCAGAATGCAACTTCTGATTGGTTGAAGGACTACAGAATTTTCATTTTACAATACTGTGTATCTGTGGTCTTAAAAAAGAGATTTCCCAGGTGGAAACTGTATCTACAAGTTTTGAACCAGATACTCTTTGGAATGAAAAGTTTAAATATTTGGCACAAAGTAAGTTTATACTAGTTTGCCTTTTAAGTTATGCTTTTGTACAAAACTAAAACAATAAATGCATCTTGTCAGTTTTTATTTAAATGTATCTACTGTACCCATTTGTTCTGTATTTATGCATGTAAAAATAATTGAAATCAGCCATGATGATCCGGCATTCTATAAAGATGTGACAGGGTTACCAGTGGGGCAGCTGTCAGTTAGGAAATAGATAAATTTAAAAAAATCCAGAATCTTTGTAGAGAGACTTAGAAGAAGCTGCTGCTTCCTCCTCTGTTGCCTACATCCCCTGGGGGACTCCAGAGCAGTGCTGTGTGAAGGTGGAGGTGTCAGCTGGGTACAGCTCCCTGTGCTGCCTCGAGCACTGGCTCTTTGTGATGGTGTAAGTGATGCTGCTGCTCTGAAGGGATTAGCTAGGAGGGACTATAGGGAAGGAAGCCTTAGCTTAGTCAGATACCCACATCTCCTGGCAGCTGCTGGGAATGTGCTCCCTTTGGTTTTGGAAGCCGTTCCCATTAAATGTGTCCCAAGTGAAAGGCAGCTTTGGTGTCCTGCAGCTGGCTGCAGCAGGCCACCATGATGCTATTGCTTATGACACAGTGTAGCAGGGGTGAGGGTCCACACAGAGAAAGGCTGGGGAGCCTTTCCAAAGCTCTGTATCTCCTCAGAGCTTTTCCAGATGGTGTTAAGGAGCTTCGCATTTAGGAAGAAAAAAAGTAGACAAAATAATCCCTTTGGGCAGTGACAGCTCTCACTGACTTAACCTGCAGCATCTCCATCACACAGAGGCTGGCAGGGGACGTCCCTGCAGGAATTGAACTGAGGTGCCCATGTTTTCTGCTCTGCTGGGAAGTGGAGCCACACATCAGCAGCCAAAAGGCAGCTCCCAGGTCAGTGCAGGCTGGGCAGGCTGGCAGCAGAGTGGCCTCTGTCCCCCAGGGCCAGGCTGCTTCTTCCCAGCTCCCAGCAGCCCGGCCCAGCAGAGGTGTGCTTTGCTCACCTGGTACTGCTGCAGTCAGGTTACAGCCAGAACCCTCCAGAAAAGCTTGGAGTCCATGAAGAGCAGCGTGGCACCTGCTGCAGCAAGCAGTGACCCATGGAGAGTGTGCAGGCCAGCAGCTGGGAGGGAGCAGTGCCTTTGCCCACAGCAGGCAGGGACAGCCACCCACCACCTCTCACACTGCCAGCAGCACCTGGCAGGGCAGGGCAGGGCAGCACAGGAAAGCCCTTCAATCCACACCTTCCTCCCCACCCCCTCCCTGCCCGCTGTTTGTCCTTGGTGTTCATCAAATATTTGCCTCCTTTTGCTTTTGAACATCATTTTCATTATCCTTGTGCTGACCCTACCATAAAAAGTGTTAATATGGCTTAGAGAGTATATGGGGTGAACTCTCCTGCGTTCACAGGCCTGCTCATGGGCACCACATGAGCTCCACATGGCAGCAGTTAGCCCTGGGTCACACAGGGAGTGTGGAATATCTGTAATCTTTGGGGAAACTGAAAATCTAGGCAGCAGCATCCTGGCAGGACATCACACAAAGCTTCTGGCAGGAGTTGGACTGGCAGAGCACTGGACTGGTAGTTTGCTCAGTTTAAAATTATAGGAAAGAGAAGAGGTTTGTGGTTTCTTATGTATTTTTAATCGTTTAAAAAAGTTAAGCAAAAAAGAAAAAAAAAATCCTTCTGCAACATTTGCAATGGTATCATCTGGTTGTTAAATGTAATCTCAGCAATAGTTTACTATTGAAGAGATGCTTACTGAGTTTCTGCAGTGGTAGCTGCAGAGTTTTATGGAGGTACTTGAAGCACTGTCTCTGGACTGAGGAAATCCCTGTTCACACCAGGGGAATCTGCAGCAGCTGTGTTTGAATGGCCAGTGTAAGTTCATTTCCTATAGCATAAAGCAAGTTACTTCTTTTCAGTGAATGAAACTAATCTGCATTAAATTATACTAATAGTCTTGTTTTTCCTGCCACTGTTTTTTATGTGGAGGGTTAATTTATTCCTGTTAGCAGTAATGGGAATTGAGCAGAAGGTTGGTCTCCAGTCATAAGACTGCAGATGTAGCTTTCATCCACTGTTGCTTCCCCTTCTCATCCTTTTCTCTCTGGGCAAGCAATTGAACTCCAAGCAAAATTTCAGAAGAATTACTCAAAGCTGGCTTCTTAAATTGTTTGTGTTTTGGCTCAGTTACGTGCTATAAAACAGAACTGCAGAAATGCTATGGGTTGAGTGGCTCATCAGTTTAGGTAAAAAATTCTTTACAGTTTTGTTAGTGCAACCACAGTGGCTGCTGTTGGACTGGTCAAACCTTTTGCCTAAATATTTTACAATAAAAAAGAAATTGGGAGGTTGAATTTGAAATTACTTGTTTGCAGGAAAGCTAAATATACATTAGGTAAATAGAGGGAAAGAAGAATTTGACTGTAAAGCCAGTATAGCCCACTTTTGTTAACAGTATTCAAAATTACAATGCTGACCCTCCAAACACAGAATTTTCACAGTGAAAGATGGTTTATATTTTGCATGTCTTCCAGATAGACCATAAACTTCCTAGTGCTTCTGCTCAGTTTTAGACTGACTAATTTTGGCACTAGGCTACTACTATTTAGGATGTTTGTTGCCATGAAAAGTTTTTCATTTAAACATTTTTAGTATTTTTGAAAATAACTTTAGTGAAAGAAAGGTATTGTTCATGTTGAAACTTCCTTTAGGGCTTTACTTCTTAGGCTTTGCTCAGAGCCATATTATGCTGTAGGTATTTTAAGGTAAAATCATGATTATTTGATAATTCTGTTTTGTATGACTGACCTTCTATCCACTGTTTAGAAAGGTTCCTCCTGATTGTAGGTAAAAGGATATCACTCAAGGACTCCTGGAATGGTTACAATCCATTGGAGTACCTGTATGTATTCAAACTGCATTTTAAAATAACTCCTGAGGACTATGTGAAGTAATTGCTACACTCATTGATTAGCCCCTTTCTAAATCAGTAATTCAGAATTTGAACTTGTTTCCTTTCAGATGACATTGCAGAATAATTATAATAACATCTTAACTAGAGAGGTATTCTGAAAAATTTCTCAAAGCTATGATGAATGTGAAAGGGAGCTGAGCTATGCTGCTTTCATTCCTTCCACCCGTTAAAAACCTTCTCAATAATGAAACTTTATCTTTTGGGTTTCAGTTGTTTCTTGTTTTCAGAACTTGCAGAAACTTCTCATTCAGCCCATATTAGAAAAAGCCTCGCCTGCTTAGAGGCTTTTGTTAAGCATTCAGGAAGTATATTGTTCAACTAATTGAACATTCTTTTGTGCTGACATCAAGGTAATTGGCTTTTAAATGTATAGACCTAGGGAACTCCGCAGGACTCTGGTCTCCCTTATGCTGGGCTGCCTTCCAAAGGCCATCCATCCTCTCCCTTCAGATTGCACATAATCCTGCAATCACCCAGAGACAACTGCTGACCACCTACACTGACGAGCTGTAGTATCACAGTAAGGCTGTGGCTTTGGGTTTGCTTTCAGCAGCAGCTCCCTCAGTCCAGAGTCAATCGGGTCGCTGTTACTCTGATACCAGGACTGAGCGATTTAAGCAAAACAGTCACAAAAGTTTTTTTGGAAATAGTTGATTAGGTATCCAAGGGTAAAATGTGTTTTGGTTTTGGTTTTGCAAAATTAATGAGGCGGGGGATTTTGCTTGCAATGTTTTATATTGCCAGAATTTGTAGTCCCCATGGGCTGCCGTGGGCTCTTGGCCCAGAGGGTGCAGAGCCTTTGCAGTGAAGCAGGTGATGCTGATCCAGAAATCACAGCAAGCAGGAGATCTGTTAGCTTAGTGAGGGCTGTGCCTTCCACAGCTGGAGGCTTTCTCCTGCAGCCTTTGAGCTGGATTCTTCCCAGAAGCTCGTTCTATCTGTGATGCCTGCTAATTGCAACACAATCAGCTCGTGACACACTCCACTGATTATTAAATATCTTTCATTTGAAATGAGGATTACATTTTTCATAGTTAGAAATGCCCATCCAGCAGTAAAAGGTCAATAAAAGATGATTTTGCTGAGACGTCATATTTGATTGCCATGCTGACTGCAGTCAGACTTTGGAGCTCACTAATTTTAAAGTAGATTACTGTATGAATAAGAAAATAAATCTCTGAAGCCTCATAAATAATTCTGAGGTGGAAATGTAATTTTAGGTGCTGTAATGATAAGACAGGACAGTTCCACAGAGCACAGGAGATACAGCCTGTGCTGGAGTGAAGACAAGTCTGAGAGTAGGCCCAGAAAAAGGACTGCACTTCAAGGATAGGGAGCAGGACAGTGAGCTGTGATGACCCCTGGGACACAAAACAGGGTCATTCCTGCTTGAAAATGAGGCTATGATAATGCACCTAGGAAAAAAAGACTTCATCCTGAAATACATTGGTGTTACTGCTACTGCAAGACATGCTTTAACTAATTATTAGCTTTTGAAAATCTAAGTATACAATCAGAAAATTTATTTCTATGTGATTTGGCTTTTTTTATTTGGACTGTTTTCAGGAAAAGGAAGGCTTCTAAATAAAATAAGGGTGGAGTCTGGAAGCCCTCTTTTGTTTGTGCTAGTAATGACTGTTTATTTCTATCTGCATTTGGCAAGAGATACGACTTCTGATAAGAGGTTAAATCATCACAACCAGTGGTGACTTTCCTTTTCAATGTGATGGGCCAAATCCCTAATGTTTAGAGGTGTCAAAATGCAGATTTTTAAAGTTTCTTTTTTAAGATACTTGGTGTTAGTGGTGTGGTTGTGTAAGAACCATGAATTTCCACAGAGACAAGGATTGATGTAGCATTTCCAAAGCTTACCTAAGGTAATTAGAATATTCTCAATGACCTAGGTAGCTTTAGCCAAGCTGACGCAAGTCTTGATTCCATTGACACTCTAATGACATTTTCCAAAAAAATACTGTGTAAGCGGGTTTCAGGATGGGTTTCTGTACCTAGAAGCTGACCTGGTTTTTTTTACCTAAAAGACAAGACTATTGAATGAGTCAATATGAGAGTCAAAAGAAGAATTCCTTGTGAGTTTTCTTCTTCAACGTGGTAACTGAGATGGTCGGAGTTTTATATAAAACTTGACATCCTAAATGAGAAGACAACTCCCATGTTGAACCATACTGGTTCAATAGTTCCATACAGCAGGACATTTTTCTGTAATGAGTCTACAACACTCAGGAGACTGCTGTTTATTATCAGCATTGCAGGGAGAAGGAGAATTGTAATAATACTAACTACATAAATCACATTAGGAGGATGCTTTTTCTTTGTACTCTGTTTTTCCTTGGAATGGCATAGCCTTGAGGGCATCCATGAATCCTGATCAGCAAGGCTGCTTTTTGAATAATTGACTGAACATTTGTACTTGTGAGGGCTGGTACAGTATGGAAAGGGAGATCTTGAGAGGAGAAGGTGGTAATGAGGGATATGGTGTGGAATACTGCTACCCCCAAGTCAGTCGATGTTCCTGCCCTTGCTAGGTTACAGTTTGGGTTATTCAGCATGTTTGAAAGTGTGTAGAGTTTTACAAGTTTTTGTAGTGGGGATGCAGGCATCCAGAATCTAACAGGATTATAGGTGCATCTTCCTCATTTTTGACAATTACTTGATCTAATTTTATACCAAGTTCTTTGTTTTTAAAGAATTTCAGGCACTGAGAATATGGAGTGCATATTTATTTCTAAGCTTTAAGTAGAACACGGTGTATTTTTTAATCCTTTCCATACTTTTCAGTTAAGTGTTCACAAGACTCTGTATCAAATACAATTCCAAGTTTTTCTATCTTTCTACAAACCAGTTTAAGTTTCATCTGAATTTGGTACATGTCTTTCACGGAACACTAAATGGGGAATACGTGCTTCAAGCATTTAGATGGTTTCCCTCCTTTTCCCCATTTACATTGCATTACATTTCACAGTTTTTTTCTTCGAGGCAGAGAGAACAGATAGAAAATGTGTTGTGTGTGTTACAGGGGCACACAATGTGTGTCATTGTGCCTGGCTTCAAGGAATGTACTATAATGTTTGACTGCTCGCAGATTTACATAATTTGAATACAGGACTGTTGTGTTGTATTTCCTGTTACTCAAAAACATTTGGGGAAAAGAATTTTCTGTGTATAATTTTATTTTCATACTGATCTCTATTTTGTTTAAGACCATGTTTCATCATGAAATCACTTAATTAAAATAAATCTTCTTACAAAATCCCCTTGGTAAATCATCTCTTTTATTGTGCCTCTGAATATACACTAACATCCTTTTTTAAGTGAGTACCTTTAGATCATTCTGTCTTTTGCAGCATTTTAAAACCTTTAGAGAAACCACAAGATACTCGTTCTGACATCACCTTTGCTAAGTGATTTCTAGTGGCCTATGGAGTCTGGTATATTACAAATCATCATTTTGGAAGTGGAGAAAATAAAGATTATGCAGCCATAGGCAACATAATTTGAATAAGAACTACATATGAAAAAAACCTCACCTATGACAAACAAACAAAGCACAAGATACCGCAGCCAACACATTGGACAGGCCCAGGCTTTGTGGAAAAGCCTCTGTTTGTGAATGGAGCATCAGAGCTGGCAGCAAAATACTTCACAGCAGTGGCTGTAGCACAGGAAAGCTCTCTTTTTCACAGGGAAATGCCTTCAGGGGGAAATGCATTCTTTTGTCTTTAATAAAAGTCACTGGCCCCCACCAAATATTTCCTTCTACTTTGCTAAGAGATAATACTGGTTCCAGTGAGAGAAACTGGTCTTTAATCAGCCCTTAGGCAAGGGTTCTTCCCACTACGAGTCAGCCCAAGGAGAGTGGTTAAATGGCAACTTGTCACTTCTCCTGTGTGTTACACAAACTCTTTGTACAATCTCATAGAGAAGTGATATTTCCATTTTTAGAAAACGTTTTCTAGAAGGTGATTTTGCATTCTCTTGCTGCTGCTAGAGACGTGGTGCAAGCTAACCTGAGTCACTGGAGGAGAGCTGCTGTGGGAGGAGGCAGCGAGGCTTTGGGGCTGCAGCCCTCTCAGAATCTGTTCTCTGTTGTCATTCTTGATGTCAGACTCCTAAGAGATTTTCGTCTGGGTCACGGGTAGCTGATGCCACGTAGTGCACAATTAGTCACTTTCCCTCAGTAAACACTGGAGTTGGCCTGGAGCTGTGGGAAGCAGTGCCTGGGTGAAATCCAGAGATTTCCCCCTGCACTGAGGATTGCCTTGTGTGAGGAGGTGCTGCAGAGATTTTAGCATGGGGGGGGGGATCAGATTTGTTTTTAATGACCCATATTAAATAAAAATGAGTTGGAGAAGGCTCAGACACTCTGAGCTTCCTGCTGTGCAGCTCTTAATGTCGTGTGCTGTCCCATCTCAGTGAGACAGTTCCCTGCTGAAAAAGAAGAGTAGGTTGCCATCTCTTCACTCCAAACATCAGCCCCGTGGCAGACCTGAGCTGAAATCAGCATTCCTTGAGGGAGCTGGGCTTTTCCCACAAGGCTGGCTCCCTAAAACACCTGTGGCTCTGATCGCCGGGGGCTGTACATCACAGCTGTGCCAAATGCCTGCTGATCAAGGGGATCGTTCTTCCCGTGGAAGCCTCTCAAGGCTGAAAAGAGCCAGCTTTGTAATGGATGGATAATCAAGGTAAGCAAGGGAAGAAGTAAATAAGAATGGGAGTTATGAAGCTAACACCTTTAATTGCTGTTTTTTAATGATCCCAAAGACCAGGTGTATACATTAGGAATAATAATAGTTCATGATCCTGTACTGTTGTGACCTTCAGCCTGCCCATTCCCCCTTCTCCACCCTCTGTTTGTCCTTCTCAGTTGTGGTGTATCTAAGTAAAATTCCAAAGTCCTCAGGGTGGAGTCCTGTCAATTATACCCTTCTCTAAGTGCCATTCATGTTTCTATGGCATTATATAAACAGATAACCAAGACTACAATAACATGCATGTCATGAAGCATTTTTGGTATTTACTTGGTTTTCAAAACTTAAAGGGAGAGTAGAACAAATCCTGAAGAGGATCAGTAAAAACACAAAGGCAGCTAAGGAGACAAACATAAGCGCTGTCATTTACTTCTTGGCACCACGTGCTATAATAACCTAGAACATCTTAATTGTGGGCATCATTTAATTTTACTCTGTGGCTCATTCGGTATGTTTGGAATGCTGCCTGCTTTTCATACTGCACAAAGAGCACTTCTCAACAAAACCAAACCTGTCCACATGTTGTATTTTTATTTGACAGATGTATTTGAAATCATGTTATACTGAAGAAAGGGTATGATCTGGAACTCTGCAGAGATGGTGGAACTTTGTGGGAGAGAGTAAACATTTTGGACTCCTTTTGTCAAAAATATCCACAGCTCAAAGTGCTAAAAATCCAGACGAAAGCCCAAGCAAGCAGGAGTTACTGATGTTTTTAGTAGGTACCTCAGAGTGCCAGCTACATGGTGTGACATATTCTGGACTCCTCAAGGATACTTTCTGCTTTCTCAAGCTGTCTTATCTTCATTTATACTACTTTCATCTTAGTGCTGGGCATTGCTGTGACAGGATGACTTAGGCACTGTAATAAACACAGCAATTACCCATTTCACTGGCAGTGCCATGGCATAAACAGAATTAAGCCAGGAACGCTAATGGTGTACTGCTGAAATTAAATACAGAACTCTGAAACTCTCACGCTGCATTACTATTACTGCCTTCATAACAATTCAATTCTAAAACGGATGTTTGCAAATTTCTAGCTCGTAGGATTGCTTCAGAGGAAATCAAATTGACAAACAAATTGCAACTATTTTAGAACTTTCTCCAGCTTATTTCTGAACCATGCTTTAGGTTATTTTGAGTCCTCTGAAAGAGTCTTTGAAACCACAGGTTAAAGTCTTTTAACTTTTTTTTTTTTTTTTTTTTTTTGTGGGCTTCTCACAAGGCTCTGAAGACCCCGTTTCCACTTGCATGCATGACAAAGAGATTGTCAAACGTGCTCCGTGCGAGACGTGTACTCCTACAGCAGTGCAGAAAGCGCTCTGTTCCCGGCAGCTGTCAGTGAGAACCTGCTTTATCGCTGTTTTTATCAGCACTGTGCCGGTGCTGCGGCGGCTGAGCCCCGGCGGCTGCGCCGCTCGCCCGGCGGCGGCGGGGCCGCACAGCGCCTCTGTCCCGGCTCCCGGGCTGCTCCTGGCTGCTCCCCGCCGCTTCCCGCACCGGGACGGAGAGGAAGCGCTGCAGCGTGGCCCGTGTCCCCGGCTCCCCATCCCGGGGGGATGGGTGCACGGGATGGAGCCCTGCACCGGGACCTGCCGCTGCCTCGGCCGCTGCCCGCTGCTCCAGCGCTCGGGGATGCAGCGGACGCCCCGAGGAGCCTTCGCTGCGGGGTTTGGCTGGCACAGCCCCGGCACCGGGACGGGCCATCGGTGCCTGTGGCCCGAAGCGGCGGCTCCGTGCACCCCGCGGGGTGCGCACACGAGAGGTGGCCCCGCAAAGCCCGGCAGAGCCCCGCAGAGCCCGGCATAGCCCGGCACCCCCGGGTCCCTCAGGGCCGGGCCCTCAGCGCGGGGCACCTGCTGCTGCTGCTGCTCCTGCTGCTGCTGTGAGGCCGCGCGGGGCCGGGCAGCCAGCAGGGGGCGCTGCCCGCGCGGCGGGCTCTCCCGCCAATCGCCGGGCCGCTGGGCGCCGCGGCTGGGCGCGGATTGGCTGTTCCCCGAGTGGGCGGGGCCTGGCTCGCGCCGCCGGGGCGGCCGCACCCCCCGGAGTTGCGGCTTTCAAACGCGGAGAGAGAGCGAGGGAGCGGGAGCGGCGCTGTGAGGGACGGCGGGCGGCGGTGAGTGTGCCCGGCCAGGGGAGCGGTGGCCAGCGGTGAGCGTGCCCGGCCAGGGGAGCGGTGGCCAGCGGTGAGTGTGCCCGGCCAGGGGAGCGGTGGCCAGCGGTGAGCGTGCCCGGCCGGGGGGCCGCAGTGGTGGGCTGCTCTGGGCGCGGTGGAAGCGCCGCGCTGCCTCCCGGGTGGCGCCGGCAGCAGCGCAGGGCTGGCTGTGAGGGGGAGCCGGGGCTGGCTGTGAGGGGGAGCCGGGGCTCGCTGTGAGGGGGAGCCGGGGCTGGCTGTGAGGGGGAGCCGGGGCTGACTCGCGGGGACCGGGCCGGGTCCCGCCCGGCCGCTGCCGCCCTCCGTGGTCCTTCGCTGCCACGCATCTTCCCGGCCCGCAGCAGAGACTCGACGTCTTTAGAAAGGGTTAAATGAGCTGATTTTCGCCCGGTTAAACTTCCCTAGTTTAGTGGGAAACTTTCTCCTTAAGGAAAATCTTGTGGATTTCTGTGAGAGCCACACTTTTAATCTCTGTTTCTCGGGGCTTTTTGTGCCATGTGTTAACAACACAGCTACCACTTTTAAATGTTGGAAATAGTTCGTGTATTAAAATTCGTGCCTCTTTTTGCCTATACCTGGTTGAATCTCATTCTCCTGAGTAGATTGTGTGCCTTTTTGTGGGTTTCTGTCTGCTATGGATATGTGTTTTTCTCTATTCTTGGTGACACTGAGCTTAAAGAAGATGTGGTGTCTTACCAGAGAAACAAAGTCAAGGCAACGTAATAATAACTGCATTATACGAATGATAATCTAAAATAAAAGCTTACATAGTATGCTCGATAATGGTAATAAACTTGATAACAGTAAGCTCTTGGTCAGTAAGGCCAGTTATCAAACACAAATGTTTTTGTGCTGATGTGCAGCAGTAAGAAGATAGAGTTTAGCAGTTAAAGTTATCGAGTGAGCACAGCCCTAAGGAGAGTCATGTAAAGTTTCAGACATCAAAATCATCCTCTTAAATGGTAAACTGTCATATAATTGGGGAAGAAGGAATGCTTGCTTGCTTGTTACAGAGTGAGTCAAAGACTTGTGTATTAGATTGTATTGTGACCTTTTAATAATTTCTTAGAGAAGCTATTTCCTGCATATCAAATAATACTTTGAAGATATTTTTAAACTGTGTAGTTTGGGTCTTTTTCCTGCTAAAGTATGTACAATGATTTGAATCCAAATCTAATATGAATATCCATGTTCCATCCCACGTGGGAATGTGAACAATGTTGGATGGGTACCGCATTACATTTGGATCATAACTAGTTCGAGTGCTCCCCCAGAAGTGTCTGACAGTGCATTTCTGTCATTTAGACTGCAAGTGTATTTTTGTGAGTTTGCTAACTGTCTCTGAATTGTAATTTGACTTATGTTTTTTTTTTTTTCCTTTACTAGTAAAGGTAAACCTGCTCTTTAACTTAAAAAAGCCATCAATTACGACTTCTGTTATCCTTCAGTAACCTTTTTCTGCCTTGCTTTTCCACTTCACCTGGCAAGATGCTTCAGGCCTATAACTGTGAATACCAAACCCCTGTATTTTAATTTGGTTTGGTTTTGTTGGGGTTTTTTTTTTCACTGTAGTAGAAATTATGTGGGTGGGTGTATCTTCATAATGTGCTGTTCTACTGGTTTATTAAGGTAATTTAATCCAGATTACTACATCATTTGATTCTAAATGATCTGAACTTGCAAAGAGGACCTTGTCTGTTCATGCTCCTCCCTGAAAATTAACTCGGCCTTAAAAAGGAAGCTTAAAAACTCACTATGAGTGAGCCTAATAACAAATGTGAATATTCCCACTGGGAAAAAACCCCCACTTTGTCCTGCTGTTACCTATTCCTGCTATGTTGCAATTAACAAACAGGAAGGAGTTTTGGTAAATTCTCCCAGGAGTGAATATTTGTTAAAAGTGTAAACTTACCCAGAAACCAAAGAAGAGTTTCAGGAAGATTAAAAAAAAGTTACATCTCATTAATAGTTAAGTAGTCATTAGCATTTTTATTAGAACTTAAGCTTATCCCTAGTATCTTATGGATATGCTCTAAGGGGAAAAAAACCCCTCAGTTTATCTCAAGTTTACATTATTAAATTAGCATGTCTTGATTAGTATTCCTTTCAGGATTTATTTTTACAGTGATTAAATGTGTTGTTTTCAGGCTGCTGCTGAACGAAGTTCTGGCTATTCTAGTTTTATAGCCCTAAACTCGTAATATTTGTATCCTCTCCTGTGCTGTAACTATGGAATTGCCAAAACTCTTAATTGTTTTTCAGCAGGTGACTGGTAGGAGAGAGAGACCTGCTCTTGATGATGTCGAGGAGAAAGCTGGAGAATAAAAGCCTTTCTGGCTTGTTGGCCACATCTCTGCACACACCAATCAAGACAGATAATTTCTACAATTTTTATGTGCTTGAATCCAAAGAGCTCGGAAGGTAAGAGTATTCCTATTTATTTTATTTTAGCAAGAGGAATTTCTGCTGCAAGAAAATTCTCTGTACAATGAGGCAAACTTTTACGGTATTAGGTGGAGAATGAAGTATGGCCTTCTCCTTCCCTGTCCCCTTTGCATCACAGTGAGTTCTTCAGGCACCTGGAAAGGGGACAGTGAGGCATAATTTGCCAGCCTTTTCCACATCAGAGAGATCTGGTGTGTTTTCATAGGCATGTAGATTTGGGATTATCTTCCTTTTCTTGCCTAGTCACACATCAGATTCCAGGTGCATGGCCTAAACAAGAGATGACATAGGGTAAGTCTGTAAGGCAGAGAATGAGGATTTTGAGTTGGTTGTCCCAGGTGTTTGGGTGAGTTTTCTGAAGTCCAGAAAACAAAGACCTCTTCTCTTCCCTTCCCAGCCTCGAGCAGTTAGACTGTTTCAAACAACCTGCTGCTTCAGAGCAGTTTTGCAGCCTGCTTCCCTTGCTCTTGTTTGCAGCAGTAAAATAGGAAATAGAGCAACAAAACACCCAAACCCTTGGTATTTATGACACTTTCAGACCTACAAGTGAATGTGTGTTTTGAAACCACTGGGTTAATTCATACCTTGAAAATACTCAGTGCATGGGGTGTAAAGCCATGCAAACATGATACTGTGATCATGTTTCCAAGCTCCCTGGACAGAAGTGTCCCTGGTCAGTCTCACAGCTGTGCCTTGCTGTGCTGCACAAGGGCCCTTTGCACCTGCAGCTTGTTTTGTCAGCAGAGATGCTCTTCTGCATGTGGTGTGTGAGCTCTTTAGCCTTCACTGTTCTCTTGGGTTTTTTCTATTTTTCTAGCATGTGCTTTATCTGGTACACTTTTATAGAAGTGCACATTGCAGCCCATAACTTTCTTCTTTTCTTAACTTTTGTCAGCTCTGCTTTTGAATTCTAAGCTCTACAGAAGCAGTTTATATGCAGCACCCTCTAGAACTCAGGTATTGTTACAACGCTGGATTTTCAGACTCTACATACTTGTGAGATGATGTCTAAAGCAAACAGAAGTGTAGGTTTTG
Source organism: Monarcha castaneiventris obscurior (assembly GCA_026261815.1). Taxonomy (NCBI): domain Eukaryota; kingdom Metazoa; phylum Chordata; class Aves; order Passeriformes; family Monarchidae; genus Monarcha; species Monarcha castaneiventris. The sequence continues at coordinate 6,406,279 of JAMPIT010000879.1, forward strand.
TGTGAATTCCAGAACACAGTCTTTTGTACTTTCTGTGCATGCAAAACCAGGCATAACAAAATAAGTGCCAAAATGCAAAGAAAACGGAAGCAGGGGACTCTGTTTTACAAACAAGTTTGTGATTTCTTCAGGCCTAACTGTGTGTATTTTTTCATGTTTTTAAGTGTATAAATGCTTTGTAAGTGATGTAAAATCCATATTTTCTTTGTAACCTCTCTAAAAGATTCAATATGCTTTAATTTTCACTTGCAATTCTCTTTTTCCTGTTGAGATTATGTAGTAAATAGTTCTCTTGTTCTCTGCTCAAGCTTCCCAAGCCCCATTTCTTCCTCCCACACCCTTATCTGTTGGGTCCTTTGGTATTTAAGGCACTGACTCACGAAGCTGGCAGGTTAGGTTCTGTTTAGTGGGTTAAGTAGTTCTGTCCCTGGTGTGTGCATGGCTTGGCATCTTTTGAAGCAGTTAAATTTCTGTGGTTTCTAAGCTGAGATATGAAAACATCCTGAAATCAGTTTTTCTTGTGAAGCTGGGCTGTGAAGGGGGATGGTTACGCAGTTGCTGTGCAGGCAAGGAGGGGGAACTGCTCCGCTTGCGTCAGCGCAGTGCTTCTCAGCTGGCTTTTTTTGTGTTTCTGCAGCAACTTCCACTGCTCTAAAAGACTTTCTTGTCTTAATTTTTGCCTTAATTGGCACATTACTAATAAACAAGTGGAAATTCTTACATCTCAAATCTGGAGATATCACTGACCCTTCAAAGTTGTTAAACCCACAGCAGCCAGAAGGAAGATGTGCCAAAACTACCGGGGAAGATCTTGCTGTTCTCATGAAACTAAAATGGTTCCCCTTTGCTAATTTTTGAGACACTTTCGTGGCTGACACGGTTGATGTGATGCTAAAAAGAGAATGTAAGCTGGAGGAGGGAGTGTTTTCAGCTTGGGTATATTATGAAATTGAGCTCAGTAGCCTCCAATGCTCTGCAATAATAAGCTGGTTTAACAATTGGGAAAGAACGGGGCTGTTTCAGGCTTACAAATAGTTACTAAAGTGAAGAGTGTGCATGTATCAGACTAAATAACTCTCACCTCTAAAATTTAGTTGTTTAGAAAAAGGACAGAGAGAACCTACAACTAACTGATGTTGAAATAAATGATGAGAACCTGTTTTGTTGAATTTATTTTTAGGTTATAGCAGTATGATTAAAATTCGTCTTTAAATATTTAATAATTTAGGCATGTTTGTGCAGTTATTTGCTAATGAAAATGATTTTTTTTCATGAGATGCTCGTCCCTTTTTTGATTAAATACCAAAGCCTAGATTTTTTTTCAAGAAATACTTTTTTTTTTTTTCCAAAGAAATGTTCCTTTTAAGCACTGGGATTTTTGCACCAGAAAAAAGATAAAGGCTGCAAGGCAATGTGGTTTTGTTTACTAAAGCAGCTAATTCACTGCTTGTTGTACTGAGCTGCTTCATGACATTTGTTCTTAGTATGCTAAGTGGTAACAAAAATAGAGGTGGACAGGTTTTTTTTTGAGACATAAGTGTATGTTGTGCACTTTGGACACAGGTTTTTACTGTCTTTAGGCCTTTCTAGTTGGTTTTTCTGTAAATAATGTTTCTTGTATCATTTGAAAACACTTTGCATGTATGCAACCAGGCATTTCTGGGAATGCAATATCAGTGGTTATAAAATTGTTTTTTTCAGGGGCTTATAACTTGGCTTAAAAACCTGCATTTTTTCCTCCTAATTTTTTAAAAGATCAGCTTGGTGTTTAACTACAGTATGTGGTTTTCTTCTAAAAACATTTCTTTGCCACAATAGATTTTTGTTTCCATACCTAAACAGTTGGCTAGCAAATAAAGCAGCACGCTTTGTCTAACTGTAATTGAGGAAGAGAATGCTAAATAGTGGGTACTTTTCTATTAAGATGTTTTGAAACATTTTGCAGATACCTGGGATTTTTGTAGCACTACTACATGATTTGTGGAAGGAAATTCTCTTTATGACCAACATTTTTTCGCTGAAAACCTCCTGCCCCACCCATGCATATAAATATTCTTTATTTTCCCTGTTTGTTCTCTGCATTTCACAGGAGTTTGCTTGGTTTGTTATTGTCCTGTAGGTGTTGTAATGAGGTTGAGGGGTTTTTTAATATGTTGCTAATCTGAACAGAGCTCTGGGCAGCCTGGTTAGACCTCATGGCCAGCCCTGCTTTAAGCAGGAGGTGTTTAGAGACCTCCAGAAGTCCTTTCCAACTGAATTGTTCTGTGACCTGACAGTGAGAATGTCCCTGTAACCTGATACTCTGATTTAATGTTTAGCTAGGCTGTATGAAGGGAATTTTACTGGGTCTCACCAAAGCTTCATCAGCTTAGTATCCTTCTACAGTGCCTGCAAGTGAGTGTTCAGGAAATAGTGTAAGAGCAGGCCAAGCATGGCACTTCCCAGTACTTTTTGTTTGTTTGTTTCCAATTATTTGCTATGTCTTTGTGTTTCTATTTCTAATGGTAATTTATGCGTTTTTTATTTCCTGCATCTCAATGTTTTCCCTTTCATTTCGTAGAGGAAGATGTGCTGTGGTTAGAAAATGCGTAGCTAAATCCACAGGCCAAGAGTATGCAGCTAAATTTTTAAAGAAAAGAAGAAGAGGTCAAGACTGCAGAGCAGAGATTTTGCATGAAATTGCTGTCCTTGAATTAATGAAATCCAATCCTCACATAGTTAATCTCCATGAAGTCTATGAAACAGCAAATGAAATCATCTTAGTGTTGGAATAGTAAGTATGCCTGGATCATGTGTTCCATGTTTGTAGCTAAAAGTCTTTTTGACATACTGATTTTTTGCATGAGTTGCCTGAGTGCCCAGAAGAATTGCAGCAGTACCCTGTATACATTATGCTAATCTTCCATTATAATATACTTTATATTTTTTCCTTTAAGGATGTTTCAGGCAAGCTGACTGGAAATAAAGTTCTTGGAATGCCTTAGAAGGTCCTGAGTGCTTTGATGCTCCTTAGCTCGGAAAAATAAGTTTAATTTGGGAATTGAATTTGCATTATCTATCATATTTGTTGTATGTGTAAATTTTTGTTTGGAATGTAAGGAACAAAAATGCAGCCTGTGAAATTAATTATTTCTAAGCTTCAAGCTTCATGTACGGAGTATTTGAAGTGCTGTTAATGGTGGTCTCCATACACCATGATAAATCCCTTCAAATTTTCCAAAGAATATAACTAGATTTTATCTTAAAAAGCTTTTTTTTCCCCCGGACCTAGGTGACCCCTAATGTATTATTTGTTGTTCTAAGGCTTTACTGCAGAGCTTTCATCTCTTTACCCATCTGGGTGCCCACCCATTCAGACCATAATGTGACTTGAGTACAAGAATACTGTGGGAGCCAGTGCTGAAAACCTTGTGAAAGTTGGAATTTATGGCATCCCCTGCCCTTCCCCTCATGTACAGTTGTCATAAAGTCAGCTAGGGGAGGCATTACTGACACCTCAGGTAACTTCAGCAGGGTCATTTGTTTTATCCTCTGTCTGACTTGTTGACAGACACTCATTTTGCCAGCAGTGAAGTTCAGGCTTAGTGATCTGTAGTTCTGAGGTAGCCCTTCATCCTTGAGAGAGACGTCAGGCACTCGGAGCAGGCTGCACAGTGATCTCAAACCCAGCCTGAAAGAAGGCAGCTGACACTGCAGCCAAGTGTAGGAACCACTCATAAACCACATGAGCACTGATATTTCCATGCTGCTTTACACTCCCTGAATTATTTATGAATTGGTCTCATGGAAGAAATTTTAGATTTGGCTTGAAAAGAAAGGCTTCTTTGATTCAGAGCTGATGATAGAACTCCTCTTCTGGAAGGCATCTTCTCACTTGCTTGAGGGGACCAGAGCATTATGAGGTTACCAGTCAAAGTGCTTTTTGCTGTCTCAACTGCTGTTTCAGGCTATAAAGAAAGAAAAAGCATCATCAGATTTTTTTTCCTTGTCTAAGTGTTTATATTAAGTGTTTTAGCGTAAGTGGGTAAAAAAAAAAATATTCCCAGCCTCTCTGGTATTACAGATAGATATTATTGATAACATTTTTCCTCACTTAAACTTCAAAATTTAAACTTAATACATAGGTGTTTTTGAATGTGTTTCAGTGCTGCTGGAGGAGAAATATTTGACTTGTGTGTCCCAGATCTGGATGACAGAATTGGTGAAAGGGATATTGTAAGGCTTATAAGGCAAATACTTGAAGGACTTTGCTGCTTGCACGAAAACAATATTGTTCATCTTGATTTAAAGGTGAGGCTGCAGCAGACTGTTTTAGCACTTTATCTTCAATTTATTCTGTTCATCAAAGTAATTTGTTAAATACATAAAAAAGACGAGAATAAGGAGATTAAATGATATTCAAATGAGATAAAAAGGATGGAGATTAAATATTTTAAAATAACATTTAGCAATAAGTATTGCATAATACAACCTGAAGTGTAATTTGGTACATTGGTGTTTTTATTCAGATTGTATTTAATTAATTAGGAATGCAATATTTTCTATTCTAGCCTCAAAATATTTTGCTGAGCAGCGTCAATCCTCTTGGTGATGTAAAAATTGTAGATTTTGGGATGTCCCGGAAGCTTGAGAATTGCAGTGAACTGCGGCAGATCATGGGAACAACGGAGTATCTCGGTATGGAAGGGCTTCACAACATCTCATGTGGGGTTTTGAGGAAGCAGGAACAGTTCATGTAACACGCTTACCAACTTACAAGTTGATAAAGAACACCATAGGACAAGGCAACATGTTTTGAGCTGCTCTTTTTAAAATTAGTCACAAATATTTGCACCAAAAAATCCCAAATTATATCAATAAGTGCACCCTACAATTTCATGCTGTAGTATTTGCTGTGATGCAGGCTGTTAAATTATCTGATTAGAATTGGAATACAACATCAGCATGCACAAAGAAATGTTCTTTGAATTAGCAGCGTTATTTGATATGATGATTTAATGAGATTAAAATATTCCTTGGAAAGGGAAAGATTGCTGTTAACACTTGGCCCTCTCTGAGGGACAAGTTTCCTTCATGATTTGCCAACACTCAATTCTAAGAGCACTTCATTCTGCAGTGAATAACTCACTACCTAGCCTATGCTAACAGCTAGTGATCCTAAAATTGGCTTGGTCATGTTGTTTTGCAGTGTTAACATGCTGAAGGCTTTATGCATTCCCCTTAAAAAGCTGTATACTTCAAAACCTCTTAGGAGAAAAACTTATGTGCATGCATCTGATTTGAGCACCTCTTGAAACTTGGATAAACCTCAGGCCATGTAGTGCCATTTTGGTGTGAATCAAGTAAACATCCGTGTCTAGGCAAACGGAAATAACTTTTTGCCACCCTTGTGGCTTGAAAATAACAAACCTAATTATTGAAACTACATGTTTAGTCTCATAATAATGGTTGGCAAAAGAATGCCAGAAATGCAGTGTATGATTCAAGGCCATTTAAATAATATATTTATTAAAGCATTTTTCTTCTCCCCATCTCTTCAGCTCCAGAAATCTTAAACTACGATCCTATTACCACAGCTACAGACATGTGGTATGTTTTATCTTAATTCATTTTATTGAGGTTTGGTGGGACCACTCAACAGTCTAAAGGCCTAATGCAGTTTCATCTGGCTTCCAAGAATGCCACCTTCTGTTGGTGGGCTGGCTGAAAGAGGGAGGGAGAGATGGGAGGGGAAGGAGCCCTCAGGATATAACTCAGGGCTTACAGGAGTATATGGTCTGTTGCACACTTAGTAGGGAATGCAGGTGGCTTCTGAGCCTGTGGAGTGCAGGTGTTTGTTCTAAGGGAACAGTAACAGTGGCTGCATAACATACTTTAGGTATTAGTTACTCCTGGGTTACATGCTTCAGATATTAGCTCCTCTGGGACACCTCTTTCCTTCCCACTTTTACATTGTTAAATAATTTATACAAATTATAAGAAGGATGTAAACTTCCTACTTCTTATTTTTAGAGATAGACCTGCAGAATGGATCTTAAAAAAGGAGACAAATACCTTAAACTGACCCACAACTTTATTTGTGGCTTTCTAATTTTATGAGCTATGTTAAGGACTAGCTTTGAAATGTTTCCTTTAAAACATAAAATCTTCAGCATCTTAATTAAAATTCACTGTTAAAAGTTGCTAATTGCTCATTTGAAATTCTCAACTCATAATAGTAACAAAATCTGTTCATGAATTTTTTTAATAATGTGTTTTTTGCCTGCTTTTGTGGGAAGACATAAAAAAACCCCTACTGATCTCAGAATGAGAAACCCAACAGCTGCATGTTTCCACACTGTGATGAGTACTAAATTCTGATCTATCAGATCACGAGAAGGTTTTTATTATGCATCAAGAAACCATCTTAAGACCTATAATAGATTGCATGATCTATGGTACTCATGTTCATATTCTTGGGAGAAACATCTCAGCAAGAGGAGATGGTAACACATCTCAGATGTCAAATGTACACAGAGGTTGACTGAATCTCAGTCTTTGCTCTGTCATCCAGAACTGCAGTGAAAGATGGGTTTTATTTGCATGCAGGTTAGAAAATCTGTCTTTTTTGCAGCTCTATCATCCAGAATTGCCTTATGTCCCAAGAGTGGGCTGAATAAAAGTGGTATTGCCTTTTCCTATTAATCTCAATAGGAAGAAAAGGATATAATGAAAGTAAACAGTTTTCAAAAATCCTTTCATTGGGATATTTACACATAGCTTTCATTGTGTGCAGTCATGCCTGAATCACGTGATGCTTCTAATTCTGAATGTGGGACGTGTCAGGAAGCAGCACAGTAAATATGCAGGGTATATTGTTTAGATTCTCTAGTAGGTTTATACATTGTATTCTTACCTCAGGAACATCGGTGTCATCTCATACATGCTGCTGACACAAGAATCTCCGTTTGTGGGAGCTGATGTTCAAGAAACTTACCTTAATATATCTCAAGTTAATGTAGATTATTCAGAAGAAACATTTTCATCAGTTTCACAGCCTGCAAAAGACTTCGTTCAAAAACTTCTCATAAAAAATCCAGAGTAAGTAGCAAACTCCTCCAGGCAAGAATCATAAATTTGTGGAGCACCTAGAAAAAGTGAATGATAATTTATGTGTTTAATACCACTGATAAGGTCAGTTGGATATCTCACAATGCATTGTTATTTTCAACTGATACTTAAAAGTGCAGTTTTATGCTTTTCCATCATGTGTGGGAAGGATCTTCAATTCACTGTCTGGCTATTATTATCAGATATTATTGTTGTTATTACAAATAATGTTATTAGTCAGGCTTGTTCTTTGAGGTTGTGGTTTTGGGGTTTTTTTGAGTTTCTTTATATTTTCATTCAGAGGACAGATTGTTAACAGATTTTATTAAATATACTCTAGAAAGGTCACATTCTTTTCTATAACTATTGTACAATTTGGAGAGACAAAATGCCATGTCTTTGCAGTACTTTCTTGTTTCCTGACTTACCTTTATCTTTCTACTTAAATACACCTCTTATTATATATTTATACTTGGCAGTGTTTTGCCTTGTTCAGTCTTAATGTTCTCAGTCTGAAGTAAGAACTTTTGTTTGTAAGACAGACTCTCGTAACTCTGCATTCTTTGGGAATTCAGACTCTAATCACAACCTTGTAAAATGGCTGAACTTTAAGAAGTGACCTAGTCAGGTATTATCAACTGCAGTGCTAGATATTGTCACCTGTGGTGAGACAGGAGTCCTTGTCATCTTCAGAGACCCTCCAGCAGGCAGGAGTGACCCAGCTTGGCTGAGAGAGGCTCTTGGATAGGAGGAGACGATGGGAGATGATTCCTGGGAAGTGACTACTCTGAGGAAATAAGGACTCCATATAAAGTCATGTCTGAAGAGTCCTTCCTGTTTTAACATCTCACATACACCGTTTGTCAGGATCTGCAGTAGTTCACAAAACCCCAGTATCATGAGGGAATCTTACCTTTCATGTTTGTGGAGCACCTAGAAAAAGAGAATCGATGATGAAGAGCCTGCTTTGATAACTTAGTGTGGACCTGTGGGATATTTGACATTCTGTCACAATTACTGCTCACTTTCTTGTGGGCATCTCAAGAGTCTTCGTTATATCCTCAATAAGCTGCCTTTTTTTTTCCCATTCCAACTCTTGATGACTTAACTCCTTGAATTTTAAAGGAAAAGTCTGTTCTCAGAGAGTCAACTCTGTAAAGTTACACTTCCCTGACTGAAAAGTATTCCCATGTTCTGGTAGAGTTAGGTAGGCACAAATTGTAGGCTCTGTTGCCTTGGAGCCAGTTTTCCAGCAAGTTCTGTGGAAGTTAACAATGCAGAACACAATGAAAACTTGCAGTGGCACTGTACTAGGTTATCCAGAGGAGCAGTTTTCTAAGTCTGGTTTGTTTGATAAGATCTACGTTTTGAAAGGGTTTATGCCAGATGAATTGCAAGAGTAAAACACTAGAAGATGTCAGAGTTGATGACATCATGTTACCTGGCTGTCCTTGAAAACCTAATGACTGAATATTCATGAGCCTCACTATTCTGTATAAAACATATGACTTTAAAAGCAAAAGCATGTGCACATTTCTGTGTACCATGTTGAAAACATTCCAAGGGACAATGTTCCTTGTTCTGATGAAAGCTTTACCAGCTTTAGGGTAAACCGTCAACTAAACTTAGATGCATGGAGCCAATACTTAACTGTGTTTTGTAGCAGCTGAAGCAGGGGTGAAAACACAATGATACTGACTCTTCAGTGCAAATTTTGCTTAGGATTTTTAGCATCAGAGCTATTTCAGTTTTTTACTATTGTTGAAATTAACTTAAGCACCTTTCCCCTTTCCTTTCCGAAGGGACAGGCCCACAGCAGCAGATTGTCTCTCCCACTCGTGGTTGCAGCAAGGGGAGTTCATGCTCCTGTGCAGCCCTGAAGAAACCTGCTGCTCCTCTCAGCTGCCAGGACACGCAGCAAAGTGCTCAGAAGAGCGCAGTGTGAAGTCCAGCTGCAGTGGTGCCTGCAGCGACAAGGAGGACAAGGAGAACATTCCAGAGGACAGCAGGACGCTTTCCAAGCGCTTCCGCTTTGACGATTCATTGCAGTATCCCCAAGACTTCGTGACAGACTTTGTGTGTTAATGCATCATAGAGACTTTTCATGAAGTGAATTCAGCATAATCTGGTCCAGTGGTGAAAATAAGGTTCTGGCTTGCCAATTCGTGCAGCATTGGCATACTGGAAATGCACTTTGATTCTTTTATGCTGGTGCCTCCTTTGCTATCCATTGCTGGCAGTGGATTTAACTCCTGGGGAACTGGAGTTGTCGCGCCAATAAAATGAATTATTTTTTTTAAGAAGATATAATTAACTATTTTTGCACTTTTCAAGTTCTAGTCAAAATACGATGCTAGAGTGAACAAACTGAAACCTGCAAATGAGTTTGCTTAAGCACAGCCTTTGCCAAACAGTGGTTGAGCACATGCATGCTTTTAGGCCTAGCCTTAGTAAGAAATTGGGAAGGGAAGCAGGGAGCCTGAATCTTGCTGCTTTACTGGACTTGCCTGCTACCATTCTCATGACTTTAAATAGAGGCTAAAGTTGGTTATGTTCTGGGACTATGGTACTATGGGGGCTATTTGGGAACCTGTTTTCCCTCTAGGATCACCTCTAGTTCTGCCTTAGAGATCTGGTCTATCTGGGCATTATAATGCATGTTCTGTGGGGTTGGTTATGCTGTGTTGGATCTCTGCAACACTTGGCATAGGAAACAGGTAGATTGTCAGTTTTTGTGCTTGTAGTCCGTGGCTTCTTACCACTAAATTACATTTGAAGATGAGGTTCCTATGCTGAATATTTGAACTTGGTGGTTTGCTTTCATCAAACCTCTGAAATAGTATCATCTACCTGTATTACCTTTTTACTTATCTTAAAACCAAACCAAAATAAACCAAAAAACCCCTGAAACAACCACCCCCCAAACAACCCCACACAAACAAGCCCCAAAACAGACAGCCTCTAGTTAAAAGTAGTAAAAACTGAGTAAACCGAAAAGAACCATTTTTGCCAGTGAAGCTGCAATTAACAACTTTTCCCTATGCCCCTCTAATGTAGAAGTGCATCTTGCTGTCAATTATTGTTGCCCATAATTACTCAGCTTCATGCCTGTTCTGAGAAATGGACTGCAGTGTGTTAGTATTTAAAGACAAGCTACCTAATAATTGTTTTAAGCCTTTAAAATTGGTTTGTTTAGTGGTATTTTTTAAAGTTCTGTGCCTTCCACTTTGTGTTTCTGGCTCTGAGGTAATAATGCCTGTGTCAAGTTTTGTCTTAGAGCAAATGCCAGTTGTGCCTTAACAGCCTGAAGCTAATACTCATAAAATAAGCCCTTTAATCACAACAGAGGCTGGGAGTCTTTTTGGGCAGTGAATTTATTAAAACTCTTACAGGTATTTTGAAAGTAAATGTCACTTTAAAATATTTTGGGATTTTCCACTCCTCAGAGCTTAAATTCAATTGTCTTTGAATTGGATTTGTTTTGTATAATAAAATACCACAATCTGATAATCCTTTTCAAGTGTGCCTGTGGATTTGTCAATAGTTGGGCAGATTGGCATTTTGGAATAACATATGACTGAGAGGTGAGCCTGATGAGTGGTAGAAGGTTGTGTTTTATCTTCCTTCACACAAGGAAAGAGCAGGTTTTCCCCAAACAGATTTCAATATAAGGTGTCACCATCATGCATGGGGGAATTCAGGGCTGTTGTCTTGGTTTGGGGGGGACAGTCATGCTTGACAAGTGGAAAACAGACTGAGGTGTAATGCATGTAAAAATTTTCAGCTTCTGTTTGTCAGATGAAGTAGAAGTTTTCCAAGACTTAATTTCATGTGAAATGAAGTAACAGGTTTGTTCAGGAGATACAAAGCTCTGATGCCTGGCTGTGAGTGAACCACACCGAGTCTCCTCTGTGTGTTAATTCTCATGGAGCTTTTTTCAGTGGTACTGATTGTATATATAATTACAGAATTACTTTGTAGGAGGCAGCTGTTTTGGATTGCGTTCAGGTTCTTTACACCCTGACTTTTCAAAGTCCTTGGCTTGTCTCAGTTGGAGTCTTACCTGACCTTTTGATTTTTTTTCCACCAGCATGGAGTCCAGTTTGAAATGGGTAAGTTAAAACTGCAAATTATTAGATACATATGTAGAAGTTAAAGTTCACGTAAGAAGAAAATGCTAAAAAGCTGTGAAGATACAGGTAAAAAAGAATGTTTTAAAAAAGAGTTATAATTTAAAATTCTGCCAAAATATTACTGAATTGAAATTATGACTATTTTTTATCATCTGGAAAATAAACCTGATAGTACATGCCAGCACTTTATGACAAAGCTGTCATTCCTTAAGATTTTTATCACAGTATCTGATGTTTACATTTCTTACTACTTTAGAGCTAACTTATCTTTAAATACTTGAAACATTTTTTTATCCAAGGAATTTAAGTTTTGAAGATTTTATTTGTATTTTATATAAACTTAAAATATACATTGAATCAGACTTTGTTTGGATAACTGCATTTGATTTATTTAAAAATATTGTGCACATTAACTCCAGTTGAATGTAAATACTTGCATTGTAGGCAACTGTTAGTCTGTCTCGCTTCCTGCCATATTACTGGGAATTTCCAAGTGTGAATGAGTGCTGAGTAACATTTGCAGATGACTGAAGTCATACTTCTATGCAGTTCATGGCCTTTTTATATTTAAAAAAATAAACTTTGCCATTTTTTCAAAACTTGTGTGTTCGTTTGTTCACAGAATCAGAAACTAGTTGAGGTTGGAAGGGACCTCTGGAAGTCATGTTGCCCAGCCCCCTTGCTCCAGCCATCCCATCTAGGCCTTGCTGTCCAGAACCACGTCCAGATGGCTTTGGATCTCCAAGGAAGGACTCTCCCTGGGCAACCTGCTGCAGTTCTCAGTCAGCCTCACAGTAAAAGTATGTTCTTGTGTTCACATGGAGCCTCACGTGTTCCAGTTTGTACCCACTCCCTCTTGTCCTGTCACTGGGCATCAGTGACCAGAGCCTGGCTCCATCTTGTTTGCAGCCCCACTTCAGATGATGATACATACACAGATGATGATAGCCTCCCTGAGCTTTCTTTTCTCCTGGCTAAACAGTCCCTGCTGCCTCATCCTTTGCTCCTAAGAGAGATGCTGCAGTCCCTGAATCCCTTTGTGGCCTTTAGTTGGGCACCCAGCCTCTGTGTCTCACACTGGGCACTGGGATGCCCAGAACTGGGCACTGCTCCTGTGGGTAGTGAAGGGAAGGATCTCCTCTGTCCCCCTGCTGCTGCAGCCCGTGCCATCAGCCTGCTGTGTGGCACACTGCTGGCTCCTGTTCAGCTCCAGGGCCTTCTCTGCAAAGGGGTTTCCCAGCTGGATGGCTCTGGGATGTATCAGTGTATGGGGCTGATCCTCCACAGCCCATTTCTGCAGCCTGCAGAGGTCCCTATGGGTGGCAGCAGGACCCACAGGTGTATCAGCCACTCCCAGTTCTGTGTCACCTGCAGCCTTGCTGAGGGCATGCTGGGCCCAGCATCCTTAACCAGGATCTTCTGGGAGAGTGTCAGAGGCCTTGCTGAGGGCTCCGTAGGCAGTGTCTGCTGCTCTCCCCTCAGCTCCTTGCAGTCATTTACTGCAGAGGGTTGCTCAAGTCTGACTTCCCTTTGCTGAATCCATGCTGACTACTACCAGTGAATCATGAACTTAGCAGCTAACTTCCTGGAACTGTTCTCTATGTGTCTGGGTTTGATGCAGAAAATGTTGATGTTCCTACTGGTAACGATCTGGTTGTATCTTGCTGTACTTACTGAGGTGATACTTTTTAAGTTAAATTCTACTGCCTTTTCCGAATGGCCATGTAAGACAACTCAAATGGAATCTTTGTTATACATATTAACCTCCTAGGGCACTAATGGTACATTTGTTTCATTTTCAAGTAGATGGCTGAAATAAAAAACAACCCCCAAAACAAGTGTCCTTTAGAAAGGGAATTGCCCTCAAAAGAGGGGGTTAACTCCTGGTGGCCTGGGTAGTATGTTTCTTCCAAAGGCACATTTCATTGACGGAGCTTTCTCATTGTTTGTCATGCACAAATGGGCTTTCTTTTTAGTGAAAGAAACAGTGTATTCATGTGGCTGCTTTGGTGTTGCAGCATTAAGTTCAGAAATCATCCGAATATTTACATTTCTTGCAGTGAGAGTTTTTATCAGGAATAATGCCTATTTCTTTAACACATCAAGAAAACAAACTATTCTGTTTAATGTGGTTTCAGACAACTTGAAATTTCTGCCTTTTCAAAAGTCCTAAGGAAGGAGACATCTTTGAGAAATGCATCACAGTGGCTTTAAACTGAGAGTAGAAGACTTAGATTAGATAATAGGAAGAAATTCTTGGCAGTGAGGGTCATGAGGCACTGGAACAGTTTCCTCAGAAAAGCTGTGGATGTTCCATCCCTGGAAGTGTTCGAGGCCAGGTTGGATGAGGCTCTGAGTGACCTGGTCTAGTGGAACGTGTCCCTGCACATGGCAGAGGGTTGGAACTGGATGATTTCTAAGGTCCCTTCCAACCCAAGCCATTATATGATAACAACTGACCCTCTTCTTACCAGGACACCTGTGATTGTGCTCTTGCCAAGTAAGGCAAGTTGAGCTTGAAAAAATATTTTGTAAAATTGGGGCAGAACACGAATGTGCAATTACTGTGTGTTTGTTTCAGAAACCACTCGTCCTGGACATTAGAACCTCTCAGCTGTCAAGCTTGAAAATTCTGCTTGGTCCACTCAGCATTGCAGAAATGAGCAAGATACAGAATGAATCAGAGTGTAGAAAGTCTGCCAAAAGTAATGGTGATATTACAAGGCTGAATTGCCAAGTCATCTACCAGTGAGTAGCATGCTATGAGCGTATAAGGAAACCTTTTAATAATTAAAAGTAGGTACAGGAATTATGACATAAAAGTTCTTGTCTGGTAGCCCATGTAGTGAATAAGCAGCGATGTCAGTGTTATTATTCATGTCTGTAAGAAGAAAGTTCTTCTGATAATGAAAAACACTACATGTATAAGGGTTTTCCTTATAATGTTTCTCATATTAGCAATCTGTATCTTTCTTGCTCTGAAGAGTACAAGCAGCTATGCTATTTCCAGTTTCCTAATCAGACAATAAACCCCAAAATGTCATGTTCTAGCAAAAGGACTCCCATGCCCAGCAGTGGATGGCAGTGTGTGCTGATCGTGCCACTGCTTGCTGTAGGTGTAGTTCTGATAGCTGAAATATCAGGGAGTTCCCTTTGCATGGTTTCCAACTGGACTGTTCTGTATTATAGCCAGTACAGAGTAGAGTTTGCTTGAATCTCCCTATGCTAGGTTGAGTATGAGGGTATTTCTCATTTCAAAATCAAAACCAGGCTTTGCTACTGGCTTGGATTTAGAAAATGTACTGGGAATTCCGAGTGATGTTGAGCCTTCTACAGCTGGATAAAGCAGAAGTACCCTAGTGGTTCTTTGCCTGTGGTATTTTAATAAAGGGGCTTTTATGTTTAAAACTTGCTATCTGGACTCATAATGCTCTGTGTGCAGTTCACAAGATTGGTTACAGGCCTGAATTGGGGCTCATTTATAGGGGTTTTCTAGCAGGTTAGCTCTGTAAAATGTAGTGCTACCTTTTATATGTTGCTGTGAAAATATATAGAAACCTCTCATTTAAAATTCACAAACTGCCCAAAATGGCAACAGCTGTTTCAGATCCCATTGAAAGCCAAACCTGACCCCAGCAAAGCATTAGAACTCCTACCCAGCTGTGCCAGTAGTTGATTTTAGATTGGTCAAAATATTGGATTCAGTGGAGGAAACACCCACGGACTACCAATTAAACTGAGCAAGATTTTTATTTATATTTGCTTGTGTTCTCAAATTTTCTAGGGGTGTGGGGGCAGGTTGTTTAAATTCTAAGTCATTGTGCACACGATGGGCTGATGCATGATGTGGCACCTTTGGTTGTTGTTTTGGGTTAGCCAGCCCAGCCTTCTGTGCCACTAAGATGCATTTTGCAAACACAGCTGCGTTCCTTTGCAAGCTTAGCTGATGCACCTGCCCCCCTGCTTTGCCTAAAGACGAGCACCTGCACTCACTCACTGGTACACATCAGATAATTTATAAAAGTAAGCAGGATCCCTGCCCAGGCAGCAGCGAACGGCACAGGCTGCTTAAAGCCGTGTTCACCATCCTTATTTCAAACTGGCGGGCACAGCAGGGGCCGAAGCCTTTTCTCCTGGCAGACAATCGCCGTGCAGTGACAGCACAGCTGAGCTCCAGCCCGGCACAGCTGCAGACACTTTGTGGAAGTTTAATTCCGTCGCCTCAGGTGTGAGGCGTTCCCGGCCGAGGCGAATCCAGCGCGGGCTCTGCGCCCCGGCCACGGCAACGCCGCCACTGCCGGGCTCCCGGCGCTGGGCACGGCACCGCGCCCGGGATTAGGCTCCCGCGGGTTTCCTGCCGCTGGGATAAGGCGGTGGGAACCGGGGAGCAGCGGCGCTGAGCTGTGCTGGGTCCCGCTGCAGGGCGCCGGGAGCGGCCGAGCGCGGGGCCGCGGGGCGCCGGCTGAGGAGCTGCCACAGCGCCCGGGAGCGCCGGGCTGCCGGAGCGGCCTTTCGGAGCTGAAAGGTGCGGGTTCTTTTGCTTTGCTTTGTTTGTTTGTTTTGTTTTAGGGTGTTTTTTTTGGTTTTTATTTTATTTTTTTTTTAACTTAACTCTCGTTTATGAGTTAACTTTGTGCCATGCCAGGTTTTATCCCTGCGGGGCCTGGCGGGGCGCGGAGGCCGCAGCGCCCGGTGCCGCTCAGGCGCTGGGCATTGGCACCCAACAATCAAACCGCGGCGTTTGCGGTGCTGCCAGCTCTACAAAACAGGGTTTTACAAACAACACAGCCCTCCTTAAAGCTGCCCAGATCTCCACTAATTAGTTTAGCAGTGCAAATTTAAACAGATGCTTTTGGTTTGGGCTGCCGTTCCTGTAGTGTTTGCAGAGGGAGTGATTCTCTCCGACAGGCACCCCTTTAGAAACCACATAAATTAATTTGCGTACCAAGTCTTCAGCTTGGTGCAAAGTGCAAAATGTTATGTCATTGTCTTGGTTTCAGCTGGAATAAAATTCCTTTTCTTCTCGGTAGCTGGCTCAGGGCTGTGTTTTGGACTCAGTATGACAATAACACTGATAACACACTGATGTTTTGGTTGTTGCTAGGTAGTGCTTACCCAAATCAAGGCCACTTGAGCTTTGTATTTCAGTTTCCTTATGTAAGACGTGGAGAACGAAGAGCACGTTCGAAGTTCAGAGTCACCTGACTGGTTCAGGTGATTTTACCCAAGTCAGCTGTAAAGCTGCTGATAAACCCGAGTCCATCAGGTCACCACGGGCTGGTGACAGGGCTGGGGCATTTGGCGTGTGAAAAGTCTCGGCAGAACTGTGTGTTGGGGA
Source organism: Monarcha castaneiventris obscurior (assembly GCA_026261815.1). Classification (NCBI taxonomy): domain Eukaryota; kingdom Metazoa; phylum Chordata; class Aves; order Passeriformes; family Monarchidae; genus Monarcha; species Monarcha castaneiventris. The sequence goes on from JAMPIT010000879.1 coordinate 6,422,839, forward strand.
GAAGAATGTGGTGGAGGGATGTAGTTACAGTCTACAGAGAAATGCTGCCGGATTCCTCTCGGTGCTGTGCAGCAGCAGGGGCAGCTCCCTCCTTTTGCAGGGAGGGGAATTCCGACCAGGCACGGGGATGAATGTGAATGATGTTCTTTGCAATGAATGATAAAGCAAGGGAGCCTGGAGAGGCAGTGGCATTGGAGAACTTCACATCTCGTCTGGATGAGGCCCTGCGCAATCTCTTTCAAAAATTTTCCCGTGATTTTAAAAATTCAAAAATGCAGGACCTTCCAGTCTGTTTGCAAGAGCAATAAAGTGACGTCAAGGAAGGTGAAAATAAACTATGTGACTTGAAACAAAAATCTTTGCATAACTGGTGGATGAGATCATGATTTATTAAGACCAGCCAATGATGCAATTCTTCCATTTGAATCTGTCATCAAAATTTATTTTTCAGCTATGACGGTCATTAAAACAAAGTGTTGAAATAAACTGAACTTAGACCTTTGAATCTCAAAGCACTGAACCAGGACTGATGAAGCATATTCAATCACACAATTGTTCTCACTTAAAATAGTATTAATAATAGTACTGTTAGTGAAAGAAAAATGTTTTATATAAAATTTATTTAAATTTAAAATTTTTTTACAATATTGTTATTTTCATCTTAATTTATTCTTGTTTTAATGTCTAACTTTTGTGTATGTTTTATTGTCTCTATAATACATTAGTACAGTAGCTTGTGTGCACAATCTGTAAATAAATATACATATATTGGGGCAGGGTGTGCTCAGAAATTTCTTGCTGACAGGGATGTGTGATCAAGAAAGTTTGGAGGTCGCTCATGCAGGGGAATATGATAGCAAGCAATGTGGCTGGTTAGTAATGTAGGTATTTAGAAAGTAATAAAAGTATTATAAGTGATATAGGCATTACCTGGACATATTAAAACAGATTTTCAGAAAGCAGTGTGTTTGTGTATGATGGTTTGGGGTTTATTTCTATGCCCATCTAGCCAGTGTAAGCAGATAAAGAGTAATTTCTGTAGCATGGGCAACACGGCAGTAGAATTGAGCTGCGTGTTCTGCAGGCTTCTGAACAGACAGTGTAGTCAAAGTGTGAATATCTCTTGGTTCTCCTGAATTAAATTCAAGCAATTGAGTTAGCTGTGGAAGACTCAATACCCATTCCCAATACCCTAAACTAATGAAAGACTTGAAACCTGAGGTGTAGAGACCTTGAATAGGCATTAACTTCTTCACAAGAAAACTTTAAAAAGCACTCATTGGCAAATTGTATGAAGTAATTTTGCCTTTACAGCCTTTGTTAAACGATCATTTAAAATTTAGCAGATGCAGAGTTTGCAGTTTGGGAACTGTAAAATCCCATCTCCTCACTTCACAAATATCACTTCTGTAATCAGCCTCCTGCTGTTTCTTTGATGTATTCATGTTTCAGTTCAGCAAAGCCCTTGCATTCACCCTTGAAATGTAACTTGTCTTCAGTCACTTGCTGTTCAGCAAAGTTCTGATGCGTGTGCCTGGTATTAAATGTTTGGAATACAGGTGTGTGCCTGAGTGGTCGAGTGAAGTTGGGTCTGAGTGGCTTGAACTTTTGCTACAGTGAAGTTTAATATCAGGTGTAATTGCAGCAATTTTTTCAAGCAAAAAGTGAAATGTTTGCTCTCTGAGAAGAGGGTGCCTTTAAGATGCATACATGTTATGCTAGAATTTTGTGTTGGAGAAAAAACAAATTCCATTTCATCATGGGTAGTGTGTAATACTATACTGGCATGAAACCCCTTCTAGTAGCTCTTCCATCTCATTGCTGAAAAGATGCATCAGTCTTCATTTGGTGTATTCTAAAATAGCCAAATAGTCTCTAGATAGCAATGAATGCATTCTGAAGCATAGAAACTGCTGTTTAAAGGGCAGAAATTCTTCACTGTGAGGGTGGTGAGGCACAGCCTGGCCACAGGATGCCTAGAGAAGCTGTGGATGCCCCATCCCTGGAACTGTTCAGGGCCAGCTTGGATGGGGCTTGGAGCAACCTGGGATAGTGGAAGGTGCCCCTGCCCATGGCAGGGGCTATGGAAACAGATGGTTTTTAAGGTCCCTTCCAGTCCAAACCATTCTATGATTCTCTTGTAGCTGGTTGAAGAATGTAGCACATTTGGAGATATTCACAGAGTATTTGAAGAGGACACAATCATTAAATAAAAAATTTCATCTTGCTGCTGATAAGGTACAGATTATAGTCTAACCTAGTCAAGAATATAAATTACACATCTTAATATTTGTGTTATCAGTATCAGTAATTTGCTTAGTAATGCAGTTAGTGAGATGTGGCAAAATTATTCCTAATTCAGCTGTAAAATATTTTAATATGATTTGAGATTTAAACTGCAGGTTTACTGAGCATGGTAATTTGTTCCTACATGATCTTGAGTTGATATGCCACCTCAATGATATGACTGGAATTCAGCAGAAAACAAAAAGACTGGACAGAGAAGTGAACCCAGATGAAGTAGGGGTGATGTAGAAGACTACTGGCATGGGCTGTATAAACTTGTCAAAACCTTCCACAGTTCTCCAAATGCATTATTGGTAACTAGGCAAGTTAAATTCAAAGTAGAAGAATTGAGATGCCACCTTCCTCTAATCCAGGTGATTCACAATCCTGGTTTGCAAGAAAGATGCTGGGAAGGATGTCCAAAGTCATGGTTTACCACTGTCTTCTTCTGAAGACTTAAATATTTTGTCATACATTAACTTGTGTTTTGAACCATTCCTAGAAATGTTTGAGCCCATCACTGAAACAGCCAGCAAAGAACATTCAGTGGAGAAAGCTTTAATGGAAAGGAATTCTGGATGGGATTAAAGGGAGTTCTTGCCTGTAGAGAAATAGGAACCCATATTTTATCATCTATAGATGATATTCAGAAGACCAGATTTTCAAAATTCAGACTATGAGAGAATCTCCTTTCATTAAACATTATGAAAAGAGAAAAAGGTAATTTTCTCCAATAGAACATCGCCAACTAATGTAACCAAACAAGAAATCTCTTCTGCTTAATCTAAAGCATAGAGACTTCAAATGCTTTTGTTTATCCTCCTTAAGCAGCAAATTAATCATGTTTTAAAGGGATGAAGCTTTTGTCCCTTGTCAGCTACATGCTATTTAATCCCTTCAAGCTGATTTTTACTCTTAATTAACGATGTGGGGAGTGCTAATGTATTGGATACGTTCCTAAACATTTTTAACACACTCTGGTACTTAAGACAGCAGATTCATTATAACAATACCTTTGTTTTACCAGATAAAACATAACTGAAGTAGAGATGGAAAGATTGAAGACTAAGAGAATATTGTCTAAACTTTCCACTTAAAATATAAAGCTACTGAATTGTTTAGCTCTTCAACTATTAAAAATGTTAGGGCTTATGTAAAGAAGATGAAGAAACTGAAGACAAGACAAATTTCAGGGATGTGATGAAAAAATTATATTTTTTTTCTAAAGCAGAAAATTAAATTCTAACATTAGGCATTGTGTGTTAAAAATTCTGTTCTTCCATCTTTGAGCAAAGGTTTCAATTTCTTTTCTCAATAAAATACTTACTCCTTAAATTCCCCAAACACAGCCAGAAGTCTTTCCTAGAAAGCTTGGCTATGAATATCTAGCTAATATGGATACCTCCTACTGACCTGCAGAAATGCTCTTTCAGATCTCAGTACATATTCAATAAATGTGAATACATATATCCATATGCCTAACTGTGCATTCCAATAAGTATTTAATCTCTAATTGCTGCTGTACCATAGTGTAAGAGGTCCTTCCTTGTTCATGGGAAATAGTTGGATTTGCCTATTTAAAAAGAGTAAGTTTGCCATGGTAATTTCATCATTTCAGTTTTCAGAGTGTTTTGATGACTGACAGTGATAATACAAGGTATTACTTCAATAACACAAGACTGTTGCTTCAGTCTTCCAGAGCCAGGCAATTACACAATGGTTGCTCTCTTAATAACCTAACAAAGCATGGAGAGCTCTGGACTGCTGCCAGAGAGAATTCCAAATTCCTCGTCTTCATTTTGGTGTAAGCGAATTAACTGACCTGCCTGACCTTCCTCTTGGAAACTGCATTTTTCTCTACCCCTTGGTAGAAGCAAGGTCACCAGAGATGAGGTACCAGAAGCTAAAAGATGAGCAAGGGACTTGGTTTAGAGGAAATGGTACATGTTGTGTACAGTGGTCTGTTTTTTAGAATCTGTGGCAGTGAATAAAGAAAAAAGTTAAATAAGTTTTCACATATTCAATTTAACAGGACTTGGTGTAGCCCATGCATGAATGTGCTGTTGAGAAAATTACTGCTATGGTTCCAGTGAAGTTGAATGAATTGTGTATATGTACAACAAATGAGTTAATTGTATAAATATACAATATCTATTTTAACAACATGCACTTTTTGTAATAATTCCATCTCAGGAATGTTTCCTGTTTCTATATGGGAAGGAAGAATATAGGTATTTCTTACAGGGTTATAAATAGCATTTTATTTTTATATATTTTTTTGCAAATTGCTTATGTCAATGAATGTGGAATAGAGAGAACTGATATCACATCTGTGTGATACTGATGAGATAGTCAGAAGTGTCAAATGGTGGTGGTAAATAATTTTTAAATGATGCAAAAAAATTGTGAATACTTAAAACAAATGAAAGACTAAAGGATCTTGATTTTTTTACTTTCAAAAGGAAAGACTGAATAACTATTGAATTATAAAATGTGTATGTGTAGTGGTGGGCAGTAAAACTCAACTCCTTAATCTATCAAACAAATGTGTTCCACATCCACACTTGGAATTTGAAGTCAGAAATAAAATATGACTTAACTATTGGACTATTTGCTACTTGAAATCTTTTAATTAAAACCACATTTCTTTTTGTTGTCCTCTGTGCAGGACAAGGCTTGCTTAGTTTTGGTTCAGTAGTTCAGGTTGCTTTCCTGACTTTCTTCTGCAATCTCAGCCTATCCTAGCAAACAAAAGCAGTGATCTGGGCTTGGGTGTTTGGCAGAAGCCAGATTCCATGTTCTGTTAAAGGGAACTAGTCACAAATACTATTACATGCTAAAGCATGTCCTGCATTTGTTCACTGGTACTGTTTGTTTATTGGGTTGAGCTCATTCAGGAAATCCTGCCACCAACCTTGCAAATGATCCAGTTGCTGAAATTTACGTGGCCTTTGTTACTGCAGGAAATCATGGGAGGTGAAATCTGCTGAAATCGTGGAGCTTCCGCCTGTGGCAGCTGCTGCTGAATATGCAAATTGCCCAAAAGGTCTTAGCAGTGCACTGAAAGTGCTTTGCTGGGAGCACCACTTAAACCATCTGAGCTAATGTCCCTTCACAGGGAATGCAAAGGAAAGCTGGTGTTGACACAGGAGATCCTGGATGAATGGCTGAAGATTCAGGCTACTTGGCTTTATTTGGAGCCAATTTTCAGTTCTGACCTCATGGCTCAGATGCCTGAAGGAAAGTGCATAATTCAATACTTGACTAAGATATGGAAAGACTTGATGAAATCAGTTTTGCAGGTACATGCTGCTGTCTTATAGAGTGAGTTTGTAGTATGTACCAAAAAAAATTGCTTCTGATGATACAGTAATCCATTTTCTGTTTCATCTTAGCTTCCTCACTAAAGAGCCCTCTTTAAAAAATTGCTGTTTCAGATAGAATCAGAGAAACATGGGTTGGGAGGGGCCTCTGGAGTTCAGTTAATCTGACTCCTTTCTAAAAGCAGAAACTTTTGACAACACTCCATCAGGTCAGGTATAGCTTTGTGTATCCAAATTTCAGAAATCTCCATGAACAGAGATTTCTTGTGGATTACCTCCAGAGGCTTCAGGGCTCCTAGGGAATAATTTTTTCCTGCTGTCCAAGCTGAATTTGTACCTGTTGCTGGCTACAGTTAAATTCTATGTTATTTTCCACTTCACCAAACTGAGCGAGTGCAGCTCTCCCAAACTCTTCTCATGCATGCTCTGCAGATTCTGATGCTCAGGGAAATACCAGCCACCTTGTGATTCTGGTAATCCTGTTACATAATTCTAATAACAATTCAAAAAAACTGCCTTCATTCTGAAGAAGTTTGCTAATAACAAGGGATTTCTAGTAGGATGTTGCATTTTTAATGCATTTGTAAGTGGGCTTAATAAGCTCTTCAACAGATGAGAAGATTTATGAGGTTCATTTTTTCCCAGGGTAGGGACATAGAGTTGCTGTTTGGAAGCAAAAATCAACATCTTTGTTTTCATCCATCTCACGCTTTTGCAGAGCTCTCAGAGATCCAGGGTGTCATTAGGACAAATGCTGAAATCTTCACTCAGTCCAGAAACTTTTGATCTCAGCTCTTCTCAAATTGCAGTTTTGTTCTTAATATAGGAATACATAAAGTGTGTAGTATAAAAAAATAACATTTGCTTCATTTCCTGGAAATTCAGCTTTATCACTGAAAAATAAAATGGTTTGCTTGGTGTTTATTTATTTATTTATTTACTTATAATTTATTTTTGGTCTTTTCTGTTCCTTTTTCTCTATTTCTCATGGTCTCCTTCTGCTTTAACCCCCCTCCCCCAATCTTGTTTTTGTATCTTCTATTTAGAAGAAAATCAGGAATGTATACCATAGAACTCTGAAATCAATAATATTCTTTTGGAGAATAAATCTGGTAAAAAAAAAAAAAAAGGCAAGAAATGGAGAAGTTTGCTGGGTATTTCAGAATATTGTGTGCTGCATGATCCGTTTTGATAAAATCATCTAATTCAGATATTCAGTGCTACTCAAATACAATTTTTTTTTAATGTGCTACGTGATATCACTGGCAGGAAAAAAAAAAAAATCTTTTGTGAAGGAGAGTGTAAATGCCACAATAGAAGTTCAACGATGTCAGGTTAATTTTGGCTCAACGAGTAGGCATCCGTTTCCAGAAGGTGGCACTCTCCTTCCACAAATGCAGCGTCTGAGTTTAATGGCTTTAAAGGATGCTCTTCCCCAGACCGTATGAACGGTGTTTCTTAAAGCATAAAGCTAATTTGAGTCTGTTCATGCTTATTTTTTGCATTTATATGGCATTGTATAATAAAATTGCTTTATTGGCTTAGTTTTTCATTGCAAATTTGAATAATCATGCATTATTCCCTCATTATAAATATCTAATTTAAGCAAAGTGTATTGATGAGGTTTAAATTACTTTGTGGTTTAACTTCCATTTCCCATAAATTTTAAGCAAATCTTGGGTACAGAAGCTTTTCTATCTTCCCAGGGAAGAAAGCAGAAGGAAAAAAAAAAAGGCAAGGAAAAAAAAAATCAAATGTAAAAATAATCCCAGGCTGCAATCTGTGATGTATTAAAAATTATATTTAGAAACTAGATCCTTGATGGTCTTTTAACAGGGTACTCGGACTATTTTTCTACACTTGATTTATATGCTTTTCTTGATACTTTTTCCCCCCACAGTTGACACTGCCAGTGTCACTGACAAAATAAGTTACATTGATGTTTTGAATGACTGGGAATCATGCCATTCCCTTTTTTATTTCATGCCTTAGTTGTAAATAGGAAACTATGTTGAAGCATAAATTATTTTTTCCCTAGCTTTTTCTCATATGAAGGAAAAAAAGAAGCAGGAAGAATCCCATTTATAAAACTGGCAACACAGCTTTGATTTGCTTTACCAGTTGCAATTATTCCATTTGCTGTTGATAAATATAGTAAGAAAGGGAACAAAACCCACTTTCTCTTGACAATGTATAGTTACACAGTTGTTCATTAAAAACTGTTTTATAAGCCCAATTATGAGCTGTGCTGGCATGCTGACAGCTGGATTGTCTATGCATGGATGAAATCTATGCTGTTTGTTGTGGTTTGGTGTGAAGGGAGGCAGGAGGCACAAGGTGAATGAGTTTCCTGCACTAAGGAACGCTGTTATTATTGCATTCGGGAGCTGCACCCCATCAAGATCACTCAGATAAGCACACAGCTCTGGTTTTGTCACTAGATTGGAAACATTTGTGTAACACGAGCAGGGCATTAAACCAAAGCTGAAGGCACATTGCAAAGGTGCATCAAAACACCCTGAGCTTTTGGGCTGAAGCTGAACTTGGAATTTATGATTAAATTCTCCAAACTGAAGCTGAGAGGGAGTTGTGGCTCAACTCTGCCTTGGCTCCCTGTGAGGAGTTTATTTCTCAGACACTTTTTTAGCCCTGGGTTTGCAGAGCAGTGCAGTGTGGAGGGCTGTGAACCTTTGACTCAGGAGTCCTCTGCACTCCCATTGAGGAGAGAGGTGTCAGGGCAAAAGGACTCAGAGATAAGAAACCTCTCCCTAGGTTAGGGTGAGAGACTGAACCACCCCCAGCATGCCTTGTTTCTGTGTGGTAATACCTTGTATCCAGTTGGTAAATTGGGTTCTACCCCACCCCCTGCCATTCCCATAAAAAGGCCCTGGATCTGCCTTGAATCAGGGAGGCAATGTCCCTGGTGTCCCCTTCCCAGGGACTGCTGGACAATAAAGCTGCCTCCGTGGCACTGCCACACACGGCTCCTGTTTCTCTGTCCCCGAGTTTGCCTCGGGTGATTTCACACAGAGCTGAACCACAAGAGCTGAAATCACTTGTAGCTGAGAAATCGCTGCACTTGCTGAGATCACCGCTGTGCAGGGAGGCTGCCTTGGCCCCCAGAAGAGTTGTTCTGTGCTGGACACTCTTGCTAGGAAGGTTCTGGCTTCTGGTGCCTGACCAGCACCAAACCTCTCTGCGATAGTGCAGCCTCTCTCCTTGGGTGTTCTGGCAACGTGAGCGGCCCCAGCTGCTGCTCGGTGAGGTTGTTCTGCTCCCTCAGGGCCTCCCCTGGGAGAGGGAATCTCCATTTGTCATGGGCTCTGACAAAACTGCTCCTACTGGAAACAGTTTGGGCACATCTTTGCTCTCTGATGTCCATCATTACTGTCACTGTCAGCAGCTCTTGTGAGCCCTCAGTAGACTGATCAGGCTGCAATCCTTCCTACAAATCTCTTTGGAGTTTGTTGCAATGGATATAGCTGTGTGTTTTGTTTTTATCCTGGATATGTGTTCCTGGCTGTGCGCTTCCAGGGGCAGACACGGCACAGCAGAGGGACCTGGGGGCTGGCTGGCATTTCTGGTTACCTCTGGTTCCATCTCACCTCTGGCCATTCCGGCCCCACTCAGGTTCTGGGGAATGCAGTCTGCTTTAGGTGGGAGAGGAGATGCCGTGGCAGAACCTGTTCCCAGGCTTTGGGAAGTGGAGCAGGGGATTGGTATTAATGACTCCCTATTTCCTTGCCGGGACTTGGCCCTGATAGAACATTTTGTATTGCAGCATGAGGGGTTTGCATCAGTTCACAAATTCCTGGCATGGAACGGAACTAGAATAAACTCAGTCATGGTTTAAATGCAAGCCCGTACTGGAACCGAGTAGAAGCATTTGTTTGGTTGGATTTCTTCATTGTAAATCTGCATAATTGCCTCCATTTCAGTGTGTCTTTGTTCCCCAACCCCATACTTGGTGAGCACGATTAAAAACTTTAATGATGATAAGGCCATAAATGGGTCATAAGGCACATTAAATGCCAGAACCTGATGTTCAGACAACTGCATTTCTTTAAAGGTCTTTTCAAAACCTTTTTTGCATTTGTATTAACTGAGATAACTTTCATCTTATGCAGTAGCTTTTCTAATAATTTACGTTAATTTAATTTGAGAGATTAATTTGGAAAGCACTAGAAAGAATTTGGAAAGCACTCCATGTCTTAATGTATATTTTGTCATCTCTACAGTGTACAAATACAAGAAACCCAGTGTTTATTCAACAATGTGCCTTGGCAGGTGTTATTCAAGTGCTATTGTAAAAAGAAATAAAAATACAGTTTCTTGTATTCTTAAAACAAGTGGAACTTTGTTTTGAGAACAAAATTCTTTAAACATGTATTTAGTTAAGAAATGTCTCAGGAGCAGAATACCTCTTATTAGTTCATACTAGTAGTTAGTACTGAAGTGTCAGTGTTGCCTGTGTACAACTTGGCCATGTTAATACTTACATCTTGTGTATATATTTATATATTTTATATGAAAGGAAGGATTATTCTTTGCATTGAATTCTGATACTTGATTATTGGTTAAAATGTGTGACTTTGTTGGTGTCATAGAAGTACACTTTAAAAAATCCGTCAGAATGTTTTAATTGTTCATGATGCTTAATTACATCATGCAGTTGAACAGCCAGTGTAAATTGGTGTTGCTCCAACAGAATGATGGGAGTTAGGCTCTTTGATAATTGACCCTGTTTTGAAATTATTTTCAGAAATAATAGTTTATGTTTTGAATAATTTCATACAAGCTGCATGACTGCTTGTCCAGTGAACCCTGGCAATGAGCAAGGTCAGTAAATTGTAAACCTGGCAATGGTTTCAGTAAAGCAGAATTTGGTACAGAGGTTCATGTCGATTAAGACTTCCTGCAGTGCTGTGTGGTGATTCACTTGAAAAGACAATAATATTTTTATCTGCAATAATTTCTTTTCCAGGACAGACATGTGCTGACAATAGTAACAACAGACAAGATGCTGGAAAAACTGAGGAAGTGAAATGAATTTCTGGAAATAATTCTCAAGGGGCTTAATAAATACTTAGAGAAAAAGCATCTGTTTTTCCTCAGATTCTCTTTTTTATCTAATTAGGAACTTCTTGAGGTTTTTTCAAAGGCCAAAGACCCTACTTGGTATGGAAGTATTTATTAGTATTTGTGACTCTCAGTGCATGCAGATGGTATTGTCATATTGTTTCTCTGAGCACAGAACTTTCTTTTTCTCGCTGACAGTTATGGCATTAGGTATCTGCTTCTTAGATTTTATGATAGGTGAATAAAGAATAACTTTATTAATAACAGTAATTAAATTCAGTTCTCTTTTCTAAACTAGTAACCCTTCCATAATCTGTATTTTTCAGAAGAATTAGAAGTTCCATATAGTAATTCATGGTGAAATGAACATATCTGATTTTCCCCAGTAGAAAGCTGAATATCAGATGTAACCTATGTACTATTTTACCTCTTTAGGGGCACTCCTAACTGAACAATTCAGAAGGCTTTTTGCTATATTTTAACTCTTGCTGGGATTTCTACTCTGCAATCTCATTTTGGATTACACTGCAAAAAGTTCAATATAAGTCCTTCTTTATACTTGAATGGAATGAAATCTGTGACAATTCCTGCAGAAGGGATCTTGCTAAGTAACATAACCTTTGCTATAATGAGAGGAACTGGAGTTTGGGTTCCAATACACAGACTTGGCAGTGTGCAGTGAATGTAGTGCATAGTCATGCAAAACCAAGAACAAAAATAAAAAATATGCTAGTTCAGTCACAGAGAAACATCCCTACAGTGCAAAGAACAGCACAAGAGGTCTTGTGAGGAAAAAACTCTTAAAGGTGTTGGTTTTGGTTTTTTTTAATCACGGAAAACTATTGTAGGAAGGTACTACTTGGTTTCTTTACTCAAATTCCTGAATCTTTGCTATTGCTGGGAAGTTATAAATAATAACTTTTCATGTACTGTAGGTGGATTAGCAGTTGAAGAGAGAATTCTTGTTTATCCTTATTAGTTTATATGTTACAGAGACTGTAAGTTAAGTTTTGCATCTTTAATCTTCAATAGAGACAGTGGGAAGCATCTTGCAGGGGATAGTACACAAGAATTATTGCTGAGGATAAACTTTTTTTTGATCTAACTTAAAATGGTCTTTTAAGTAAATTTTTCACATATTTTTCTTAATTATATATTCTTAGGTAGTATTGGAATGAGTAAAATGGGAATGGTAAAAGGACAAGGACTGTTTCCTGTGAGGCAGGAATTAAGTAGTGTGTGGTTTTGTTTGCAGACTCGTGCCATCAATGTTTTATATTGGGGTTTGTAAAAGAAAAAAAGCATCCCAAAGCCCTATTGAGCTACTGGTGAACGAAGGACATTGTACTGGTATCATAGTGAGAAGGAACTATTTAATACAGAGAAATAAAGGTAACATAGTAAAAAACAAGAAATACAAGAAAACATAATCACGCCTTAGACCGGACATTCAACTTCATAAATTTTAAATTTTTTTGCAGGCACTAGAGGATTTTCTGGGCCAGGATAATAAACAGACTGAGGACATTGTCACCTTGGTGTGAGGAAAGCTGTCTAAGCAGAATCGAGTGACTCTCAGAGCACTTGTTGAGCTTGATGTTCATGCTGGGGATGTTCTTGCATCTCTAGTAAGCAAAAAAGGCAAAGATGAGAGTGACTTTGAATGGCTAAGTCAGCTCAGGTGCTACTGGGAGGTGAGTGATACCTCTCAATCCTGTTAGAAGGTAATTTCTGTTCACAGTTTTTCAATTTCTGCTTGCTTGCTCTCACAGGGAATGGTTACACTGCAGTGAGAATTTCTGCTGATAAGAGGATACCTGGAACAATCATTTTATGGATTGCTAACTAGAATGGCCAGTAGCCAGACACAAACAGTTTTTAATTAAAATTACTTGCTTCATCTGTGCTGAGTCTCAGTGCATTTGCTGAATTTGCAGGGAATGTTAGAGTTAGAATTTGCTCCCTCAAAGACTGTATTTTGGTTTTGTGATTCTGCAGGATAAAGAACACTAGAGGGATGAAAATTTTCAGTTAAAGATTTTAATTGACTTATAATGCACCAATAAAACAATATTGACAATACTTATTGGAAAAATACAAATGCTTTTACTTGATAGTGGTAGGATACAATGTTATACATTCATCAGGGCAAGATCTCCTGTAATACAAAAGACATTTTATGTGAAATATAAAATTAAAAAAAAAGAAAAAATAAAAAAAGTAGAGGTCATGCACTGACCATAATTTCAACTATTAGTCATGATTGCTTCTGTTCACCATTTAGAAAGTCCATTAACTTTCTCAACAGCTAGACAAGACAGTTTTACTCTGCATTACTGTTAGTAGGATCATATTCTAGTTAAGTTAGTTTAAAAACCAGTCTTTTTATTTGATACTTTATTGTCTATCACTTGGTAATTTTTTTCTTTATTTGGGTTGCATTGAAACAAATGTCTCAGTAGCCAAGGAGCTGTTTCTAACAGCACTGGGCCAACAAAAAAACTGGTTTTGGTTTTGTTTTTTTTTTTTAATGGGTCATAACCATGGAGTTTTATGACATGTAAATATGTATTAAAAAAAAAGTTGAAATAATTTTGACTAAAGGGATCACTCTATCAGCTTAATTTCACACCAAAAGAGAGGTGAAATTACTCATCAGATATTTATGCAAGAAAACAATAATAAACATCAATTCATGTAAGAAGGTGTGGAGCCTGATTTTCAGCTGTGAATTTTTCTAGGAAGGCATGGAAGCAACATTCTCTTCAGACAGCAACAAAGCTAACATCCTTTTAGAGTGTTGCACAGAACTGTGGCATTCTTGAAATGTCCTTGGAGGTTTCTGGTAGTCCCATCAAGCCCAAAGGATATTTTTTGGTATGCATTGCATTCGATGCATTGAAAAGGTGTGTTTATTTTTGGTGCTGTTTCTAATTTGAAACATCTGGAGCCAAGAATTTAGCAGTAAATCTGCTCTGGGCACGAAGGTCAATGTGCCCCTTGAAAGCTGAGTCATGGCAGGCTTTTTATTTGGCAGGCCTTCATGTGAGAGGGTATTTTGTTACCCAGCTTCAAGATTGGTAACTGCATGCTTGGGGGACTTTGGAATTTGGGAACAACTACTAACATTGCAAATACCAACTGTTAGAAAATGGTTTTAAGAGGTGGGCTTTAAAGGAGAGCTGCAACTTACACCAATACGAGAGGGGATTCATTAATTATGAGGCTAATACTTGCCAAATTCTGCTTCAGCTGGTCCTAGGGACATTTTAGCTTATTTTCATGCTTGTTTATAGAAAGATGAAGAACGTTTTCAGTTACATGTTAGATCCAGTATTCTCCTCAGAAAAATATTTGTAGAAAAGAGTGAAATCCTCAAAACTGGAAAATAGATCCTTGGTTGTAAAAAGCTGTTAATATTTTCTTTTATTTTATCTACATATTTAGCTGGATGTGTGTGTTGTGTTACTCAAGACATATTATTGTTTGTGTGTTTCTACAGGCACAAATCCATAATGGATTCTAAATTGTGATCAAATGGGACACAGTTTGGAAGTATAAAACCTTCTTTTCTTCTAATCACTATGTGTTATTACAGTAAAAAAATGTAGAAACTGTATAAATCAGTATCAGCACAGAAACAAGGGATTAAGTGAAAAACAATTGTCTTCAGATAAGAAGTTATAAAACGGAATATTGCATGAGCTACTGAGTTGCTGAGGTTTCCCTTCATGTTCTTTTTTTTTTTTGAAAAAAAACCCCACCCTGGAGTGAAGGGTGTATCTTTCAGGTGTTTAATTTATTTTATGTCTTTATTTACAGTCACACAAACATTGCACCCAAAAAGCTAAAATTGAATTGAGCTCAAGGAAAGTTAAAGGTTTCTACGGATGGTCTAAGAAAGAAACAAACAAAACTGAGGGAGGTTCAAGATAAATCTGCTGTACTGCAGCGGACACTGGAATCCAAGAAACAAGAGAAAACTGACTTGGAAAATCAGGTGTATGATGCAAAAGATGAACTATTGTTCTGCTGATAGCCAGAGAAGTTGTTTAAAATTTGTTTCTTTATCAAATGGTATTTCTCTTTTAACTGCCAGTATGTGGAGCAAACTGTACTTTCAGATAACAATCTTTCTACTTTGGTGTAATGGTCTTAAAAGTGAGTAAAGGATTGGAAATAAATGCTTTCAAGTAAAAGAAAACTTAGGCGTTATTAATTTACCAGCTGATACCTCCCTCCTACCTCCTCACTCATATCTGCTTTCTTGTGAGGAGATGAATTTTCAATTATTTTACCAAGAGTTCAGATTCATCTCTTAACTTGCAAGTTAGTTAGTATATTAAAAATATTAAAGTTTATTTCTCCCTTCTGTGCTAATGCAGTTTTGAGACTGCTTTGAGTAAATCCTGTTGCTGACTGCTAAGTAGCTGATTATATGGGCAAAAATAGGCAACGTTTAGATGATTTTGGGTCTTTTTTTAATAGTTGTGATATACCATCTTGTGCTTAGAAAAATACAATCAGAATTTGAAATGGAGTCTTAAATCTTGTCTGTAGTTAAAGTCAGCTCTTCGTGTGTTTCTTCTGCTCTCTGGTGTGGTTTGGAAGTAGAGGGGAAGGCTAAACTACACCAGCAGTTTGTTACTGTGGTGTAAACCGGCTGCTAAGGTTACCAGAAGAGAGAGAGAGGATGGTAACTGCAGCAAGAGCTGCCATCATTTTCCCCCTATCCCATATCTGAAATGTGTCTGTACTAGACAGTGAAGCATTCTAAAAGAGATGGGTTGAATTCCTGTTGAAGCATATTTTTTGTTATATTATAAACATGCCTGGAAAGATGGCTTAGTTAGAAACTGCCAACATAAATGCTGATTATGGATTCTTAAGGAGCATTTTTTGCAGAAAGGAATGTACCTACTTTTATGAGACACTGATCTCTTTAAGGGTTTCTTGTTTCTGTTGTAGATAACTTCCTTGACTGTTAGTATTTCCTGTATCTCACACAGAGCTATTTCAAACTGGATGTTTTATACTGGTTTTCTTCCTTTATTTGGGTGAAAATGTAACTGAATAGACTTTGTGTGCTGGTCCTGATAGTACCATTTGTTCTTTAAAAATTTCCACTAGAATAAGGTGTTTTCTTTCTATTTGTTGAAATTACTTAAGAAAATACCTGCATATGAAAATAATCTGTGAATGTTTTAAATATTGCAAAAGGTTTCTAAAATGATCTTGTAATATAATCAGCAATTTTTTTTCTATTCTGACATTGACTTATGCAGCAAAAACCTGCAATAAGCAGAACAATTGAATGGTGGCCTTGGAAGTGAGAAAACTCACTGACATGAGACTGTTTTGGAGCTGGGAATGCAGAACATCAGCTTGACTGGAATACACTTACCCCATCAGGAGCTGCAGCTTACCTAGCAGTCTTTACATCCAGCTAGAGGCAAGTGACATGTACAAAGATTTTGTCCCTCTGTTTTTTTGACAATCTGAATTTCACTAATTTTTCTTCTGATATAAATATACTTTAAAATTATGTTTTAATAAAATTAATAAGTGGATCTGAAACTCTGTTGTTGTAGGCTTTTGAGTTTTGTTTATAAGACTCCTGGGGAATATTCTTCTTTTCTTCTACTGTACAGTACTTGCTGTGCAAAACATTAACTCCTTTGGTTGATTTTCTCCTCTAAAGCACCACTAGTTCCAGAACAGCAGCTGCTCAGTCACTGCAGATGTTGTGTTATTGCTCCATCCCTGGAAGCGTCCAAGGCCAGGTTGGATGGGGCCCTGAGCAACCTGGTCTAGTGAAAGGTATCCCTGCCCACGGCAGGGGATTGGAACTGGATGATTTTTAAGCTCCCTTCCAACCCAGGCCATTCTATGATTCTGTGATTTGTGCCTATAACTCTTAGTGAAATAAACAGAAATTCAGAGTACAGAAAAACTTTGACATAGCAGGTGATTTTTATCTGTAAGAAATTTTGGGTGTCAAGACTTTGAGTTTTTTTGAACACCAAAACCTGCCACTGAATTTAGCTGAAAAACTTAATATCTATTTATTTTGAAAATCAGGTCCAGGTTAATGAAGATTGCTAAAAAGTAAGAGACAGAAAAAGCAATGTAATTTGAAGATAAAATTTGGATATTATCCTTATTTCCCCTTTTCCTTCAATGTACTTACTTTGGCAGTAGAAATACTATAGATACAGGGCATTTGTTGTACTTCTGGAAGCAAAACTACCTGTTGAAATTAGAGGATTTATGCTGGGATTATGATTGTATATGTAAATTTTTAAAGTAATTACTGTATTAATAATTCAGTCACTCAGGCTACACAGTTGACAGATGTTAATGAATTCAACACTTGTACGGTTCATCCTCCATTTCACTTTTATACAGCTTTGATCAAAATTCTTTTTGAACTAATGGAAAGATGATTAGCATTTTAAAACTAAATAATGATAGCATTTTATTTTGAAAGGTGAGATAGAATCTACCACAAATTGATGGTGCACATTATGCATGTAGTTAGAAGTTTATGGCTTTATATTAGGACCTTTATATTGGGACCACAGGAACAAAAGCAACTCAAGCTTTTTGTAACAACGAGTTTTGTAAAAAGTAGAATTAGTGAGCAATCCAAGGATAATTTGCAGACATACACAGTGACTGCTTATGCAATCCCATCACTGACGAAGGATTTTCTAGATGATGAAAACTGCGTGTTTAGCTGGTATTAGAGAACTATTCTTTAATTATTCAAATAGTAAGTCCGAGGTGGAATATGCTGAAAATAATACGTGACTGAAACTTTGAAGTAGGAAAAAAAATAATGCAGATTTTAGCAGAGTATTTCTCAAATGTTATATTCCTGCTTTAAAATAAGAATGAATAAAATTATTATGGACAAATTACATAAATATGGTCTGGTCTAGACTCTGCTGAACACCCAGGTTTCCTGTGTTCAGTTTTCAGTTTGCAATTGCTGTATCACCTGGTATCAATTTACATTTAAAATGTAACCTGGCTCCATCTCCCTTGGGCCTCCCTTTGGGTCCCCAGAAGTGACTGAGCCACCTAGAAATTTGGGAGCTCAGCAATTCTTCCAGTCCATTTTTGACCCACCGGTGAACACTGTTAGGTACAGTGAGACTGAGATTGTCTCTCTACCACTGCTGGTGCTGCTGCCTCATCTGACAGATATTTAGGTTTCCAGTCCTCTGTATGCTTCTCCAGACCTATGGTGTTACCAAATTTTCCCTTATCTGTGTTTATCAAATTACTCAAAATCCTCATAACTTTACAAAGCTCCCACTTTAACTTTCTTAATATCACGCTGTACTGGTGGGTTACAAATGTATTTCCTGTATCTCTGAATGAATTTCACCTGTGAAAGCTTTCTTCTCTTGTGGGTCAGCTGGCCAGGGTCCCTTTCAGATGTTTTCCTAAACCATTCTAAAAGGGGGAAGAAAGGCATCCTCCTTCAGCTGCTGATTGGTCACTCCCAAATACAATTTCTGATCCATAACAGAGAAGGAGCCTCTGTATAATCTCAGACTACTGCCATTCATAGTATCAAAACTTCCTCTCCTAAATTTGTTCTTTCTTCCACAATATCCATTTTCATTAGTGGAAAATTCCCTTTGTTCTCAAGTTTTTTACTCACTTAAAGCATATAACTGTAGTAAAGCTGTTAAAAATGTCAAAATTTCAGAGTGATATTATTATTTCGAATTAAATATAAACTTAAATGCAATTAAACTTTCTAGAAAGCAAGAAATGTATTCTCAATACATTCTTTGAAGGAGGAAAATTGTTTTTTGTAAACAACAAACTTTAGGAGTCATCTATCTCCTCTTAAATTCATCAAGTATTATACTGAGTATGTGCCTGCTATGATTTCATATAGAAGTGCTTTTGCAGTAATGACAAAAGGGAATAAATTGCCTCAGGAAGCACTTTGAGGTAAACATTTGAAGAGCTTCTATTTCAATTTTGAAAGTTTGTATTTTTCCCTTCAGTAATGCAAGAAGATGGCCTCTGATGATGGCTCCTTAGGGAGCTACCAAACAAACAAATGAATAAAGAACATGGAAAAAGCCAATAGTTTGCATCCACTCAAACTCAGTGACTCTTAATTTGTTACAACACTGGAAAAGTGCATTCAGTTTGGCAGACCTGGAAGGTTCATGACTAATGAAAGTGTAAATCACAGAAAGACCTGGAGGGGGCACAATTAGCTAAAAAAATGAAACTAGTGAGTACCCAATGTTCTCAAGGAAAATAGATTTGTTTTTCCCCCCTTGTTTTGAATCAAGTGAGTACTATAGTAACTGAAGCCCTCTCTCCGGGTTATACTTGATACTATACTGAGATACTTCTTAGCACAATATAATACTCAGTTTAATTTTAATATTTAATTGCTTTATGAGAATTGCCATTTCTTCATATTAGAATAATATTATTTCTAAAAAGTAATGTTGTTTTTATCTGTCTTTTCAAGAGTATAAATACCAGATTGCTAGGCTGGAATCATCAAAGATTCTTACGTTCACTGTAGCATTTTGATTGCAAATAGTCTTGTTTCTTCCAAAGAGAAATAAATTAGTGACATATATAAGTACAACTCCAGCTATTTTTCAAAGGCTACTAACTGGACTACAAGTAAAGGGATGGATTGTTTATTTTCCATTATTCCTTTCTTGATTTTGACAATCTCATGTGCTTATGGTGAAAATTGAATTTAGTTCAGACTCACAGAAAATGATTTCTGTGGCATTTAGTTTGTTGTTATTTCCCTTTTTTAAAATGGTAGCCCTTAAACTACTGCTCTCAGCCATTGGCAGCAGTAATAGTGATAGCATTTTAGTTGCTTTTTTGCAAATTTATATTAGATAAAAAATTACAAGTACATTCCTTTGATTCATTTTTCAATCAGCTGAACACTCCTTATCTCTACCCGTTGCTCAATTAATGTTTTTATTGTTTGCACACTGTAAACACACATTACCCATACATATGATAAAGAACAGCCAATCAGCAGTATAAATGTCAACAAGATCCTACTAATTCTTATGTTATTTTGAAGTGCTACCATGTAATATTGGAGAAGAACTTGATCCTGTCCTAGAGCCACTTTTATCAAGCAGACATTTAAGCAGTCAGGAGTCTGCATTTGCCTTGGAGACTCCACCATTGATTCTCTTTCTGAATTCTGCTTTTCTGTTACAACTAAGCTGGGAAATCCACATTATCTTGCTGGAACATCTGTTAAGGTGAGAATTTTGAAAATAAATGTGCGACTCTGTTTTATTTTTAAAAATGATTCCTCAGCTAAAACCTGGGAAGAATTTCTGGCATTTGTTTATTCCTCCTCTCCTGCCAAAGTTTTTTTTTCACTGCTGGGGGACCTTACCTTTTTTCACTGCTGGGGTATCACCTTACAAGTGTTGACATTTCTCATGTGTAATACTTCACCTTGCAATTCTGTCATTCTTTCATCCAGTCAGGAATTTATTTAATTAATTACTTTTATCACCTTTTCCAGTCTGGATCTCCTGATGCTATTTAGTCGCCTTTTTTAATAAAAATATTTACAAGACTTAATGCAATAATCACCTCCCATGCAAAAGCTACATTAGATGTTTTTTATTTGTAGTGTAATTAGGGGCAGGAAAAGGTCTGGGCAGATAAAATGTAGCAGAACTGTTAAGTTAAAGATATTGCTAGTAATTCTTTAAGTCAGAACTTAGTATTTTGGGATCATATTTGAATGTACCTTTGAGGTAACCTTTACCACCAAGGCAGTCTGTGTTCTATAAACCTAATTCTTGGACTTTAAATCTTACTATTTTACATCTCAAAAAAACCTCTGTATCCCTGCGTGTCTAAATTAAAGTAAGTGATAAATAAAATAATCTCACTTTGATTCAGAACCTTTCTGTCAGCAGAAATATGAAGATACAGAACCTGAATGTTGGCTGCCAGTGTGGATTACACCAATCATTCCCAGGGAATGTTTTGTGTAAGCCCCTTTTGATGATTTACCCAGTGAAGGTAGAGGTAGGCAGCCTCCCAGAAAGGTTTCTCTGAATTAATAATTCACATAGCACTGTTTGGCTTGGCCTATCTTCACTAGTCAGAATTTTTTTACAACAGGCTCTGTGCTGAGATTCTTTTAATCATTCTTTTCTCATGCAAACCATGTTACTTTTGTAACTTGAACAAAGTTTACATTTTGTCCCATAGTCATCTTTGTGTCAGTATTACGTCAGTGTATAAATTGTGTGTACATCCATTTAACTGATGAGGAGTTACAACTTTGAAAGGACTCGATGCTAATAATAACCCAGTAATAATATTGAAGTAATAATATTAAAAAGTATCTATTTCTTGAATGGAAGTAAACAGAAAGTGATTGAAATACAAGACTGAAAAGGAGACACAGATCAAACAACATAACTTGCTCTCATTCTTGATCTTCTGTCAAAAGCTTTCCGCTTTTTAATTGCAATAGATCACGATTAGGTTTCTGAATGATCACCACACCTGAAACACAGGAATGATCCTCTGAGTTGCTCTCTGCTGAGGGATTGGTGGCCTAGGGAAGTGGGAAAAAATTACAGAACTTTTCCACATCTTTGTTTCTGCCTTGAAAAAAGTATTTGAAGTAGTTTGTGCAAATTCTTACACTGCATTTCAGACCACCTGAATGGATTTCATCTTATTTTGGCTGAGGTGTTCAAGGTATTCAGACAATAAATAGTTATCCTTCTATCTTACACTCCATATCTGACCATAACCACTTTCACATTCAGGTAACACTGTCCCCTTCTGCCAGTTCACTTTTCCTACTGTTAACTTCAATGATGAAAATCTATCACCGATGCTGAGTCAAATGATCCAGGACTTCTCAGACCCTTTTAAAAAAAGATTGTTAATAGCAAGGCTTTAGAAATCCTTTCTAATTAAAGAAATGGCCTGAAGTATGCAGAAAGACTGGATCTTTGGTTGGAAATGCTCATAAAAGTGTACAATGAGAGACATTAAAGAAACTAAGCAGTGCTAGCGCCTTCACTTGACCAGACTGCAGGAAAGTGGCAAATAATGAAAATTAAGCTTTCTTTGGGTGTCTACCAAAAAAAAAAAAAAAAAAAAAATCAAGTTGTGAGGGCTTTAGTTCTTCTTTGGGAAATAGTCACTTGGAAAATGAACAGAGAAATTATGACGTTGGAAAAAGAGACTGAGGGAGGGGACTAATTCATGCTAATGAATGCACTAATGCATGCTGGGATTATAGCTTTTTAAAATTTACAGCTAAAACAACTGGAAGGTGCTGACTTTGAGCAGTAAAGATCCAAGAGATGGGGGACAGCTGTGTGTGCATTCACACAGCCAAAGTGGAGTAAAGAGAAAGCCCTTCATGTAAGTGGCATTCTAGAAAATGAGATCTCCCTGACGCTCACTGTCATTTGTTAACTGCTAAAGAATCTCAAACAGTAACAGTAAAGCTGAGAATAGTTACTGACCCTTGCACAGCAGATCAAAAGGAATGGCAATATCTGTCACTGTCCTGACGCAGAGCATTTTTCATCTCCCCCTACATAACTCTAATACTCCCAACTTTCATGGGAGTACTCACGAATACTCTGTTGTCAGGCTAACACAAAGTTAACACACCACACACCCGCTGCTGCCCCCACTCTGAAAGCTGCAGTAACAACACAACAGCTGGGATGGTCATAGGCCATGTACAAACCAAGCTCTCTGCTGCTTTGCTTGACTGTAATTTTCTAATTCTTGTTTTTCTGCTGTCACTTTCTGCATTCAGCTGCAGCCTAACTCATAGTTACCTTGTAATACTGTAATGTGATTGCCATTGATTACATGTTATCACTGGAACACTGAAGACTGGCACTAGAATAGAGTTCTAACAGAAAGAGGGAGCTAAAATGGGTGCTCCTGTTTCCCCCCACATAATTTCTTCTTCACTTTCTAGAGAAGAACTTGAACTTCAAAATTACTCTAAGTTTTTAAAAGATAATAATTCTGTGCTATACAAGAAGCTTCTTAGAGTAACATATTTCAAGGGTTTTTTTTAAAAAGCTTTAAGCATGTCAACCTCATTTCTGTAACTTAGGAAAAAAAAAATTCATGGATTGATGTGTGTCAAGGGATAATTTACTCTCAAGATAGAGAATTCATAAATGCTCCAAAGAATGTTGAAATACATGTTTTTAGGATGCCCAGCATGAGGATTTTCCTGCAGAGTGGAAAGACAAGCCAGGGGAGTTCCAAAAGCTGCTGCTCATTCGCCACCTGAGACCTGACCAAGTATGCACAAAACTTTCACCTTACTGAGAAAGGTCTGTCTGCATCTTAATAATCATAAGTATTTGCAAGCATGCATTTTTATTCTACAACAGTCTCTCATAAAGTAAAATAGGAAATAACAAGATTTTAAAAGAACCCCAGTGAATTTGAAATTGCAATGAAAAACTTCTAAAGATGGAATAGTAGGGGTTTAGCTTTTGTTGTTTCTGTTGCACACCAAAATCCCCAGAGCTCTTCCTTGAGACTGCCTTACACACCTTGTGTCTGCCCTCATTGAGGACACCTGCTGTTTTTGCTGGATGTCATTATCTGTGTCAATTTTGTCTGGTCTAGAAAGACAACTTAGTGGTAAGCAGGAGTGTAGATAATGCAGATGCTGAAAGCAGTTGTTGCAGACACACAGACCCAAATTGTTCACTGGAAAGTGTTTTGAAGCAGAACTGTTCTCATTTGAGTCTGCCTAGGTATAAGGTTTTAACACAGACCACAGAAAGTATTCACAGTTGTGAATCTTTATTCAAAAAGAAGTCAGCTTGCTAAAAACCAGAATAAAAGTATTTGCTTAGACATTTTTCATACACAGGCAGGGTGGTGGGACTACTCCTCGTTCCCCAGCCAGCCATACCAAGAGCACACTGTGAAAGACAGGCCATGACTGTCTCTGCTCACTCCTCTGATCCAGAGAGGCTGAGAGCAATTCTCCACACACACTTCCTCACACACCTGCTCAGCTTTAGGTTCACGCCCAGATAAAGAGAGGGATGTTTGCACCAAATTAACAGACACTTCTAGAATCAGACTTCACTTGTCCCGGGCTCGTTTTGCCTGGCAGTGGAGCCTCCTGGCTGCTGGGCTGAGGGCTCATCCCCGGGAGGCAGCGGTGCTGGGAGCTGGGATCTGCAGCCAAAGTAATCCACGAGCCGCTGCCTCGTTGCCGCGACTTCTTCTTGAAAAGAGTTTATTGTGCGCCTGCCGACTTTGCACTTGAATCAAAGCAAGAGATTGAGCCTTTCAATTGAGCAGCTTAACTGTGCAGTTCAGCCAGATTCCAACCCCCCTCCTCAGGCTGCATTCGGGTATCAGCACTTCACAGTAGCAATCATACCCTGGTCAGCCTAGTGCACAGCCCTCCCAGCTACAGGTGACAGCACCCTCGGGGGCTAAGCGTCCACACTTGAAGCTGCTGCTGCTTCAAATTTTTATATACTATACTTAGAAATAAAGTCATATTCTGGCCAAGACCCCTTCTGTACCTTGAAATATTGCTCTAAATCATTCACAGTTCAGGTTAGGTAACATCACCTCACTCTTAGTCCACCTTCTAAGATACCACTGCTCCCACTGTGCCACAGGATCCTGTTTTTTTGTAGTTTAATCTGTTGCACAGTGACCTGAAATACCTAACCTTGTCAGTCACCAGGTGTATATTTAATACAGAACATTATTAGCAAGGCAAAGATCTTATTTGTGCAAACCCACCAAGACAGAATATGCAGAACCTTTTACTGTTCCTTATCAGGGAACTTGGTTCACTTGATTCTTTCTATCCATAGGATGAGGGTTCATATATCAAAGATCAGCTGATCTCTATCAACTGAGCAGTTCAGCTGTGTGCTTTTTTACATGTCAACACTATGGCATGAAGCCCCAGGAGTGGGGAGGAGCAAAGCATTTGAAATGGGCTTTAATTAGGCAGGTTTATACATAAAACTGGACGTGCGAAGCAATGATCTGGTCAAATTTTGTCTTTTCACATACCTTGTTCATCCATCCTGAAAATGATAGAGCTGCTCATTATTGAGTTTTGTGCATTGATTATTGTACCCTATCTATTGTTTTTTCTGCTGTAATGAGTTGTTGGAAAAACAAGTCTAATGGAAACAGGTTTGCCTTTAAAAGCCAAACAATAAACTACACAGAGAAGTGCTTAGTTGCAAGTTTCTTAGCCAATAATGCCCATAAATCATTACTTCAGAATAAGTCATGTTCTAGCCTTTGACAATCATTCTTGGCTGATGCTTGGAAATCTTAGCAAGAGAAGTTCTTGTTTACATTCTAGCTTTGAATTTCAGATGATGTAGTTAACACTTACAATGAAGGTTCTGAGCCGTGTCATCTCCAGCATGTAGTACTCCTCCATTGTCAGCTCATCAAAGTGCTTGGGAAGGGATAAAAAGTCACAGGTGTGATGTTTGGTGTGTTCCTCCCTGCAATATAAACCCAGAATAAGAACAGATGTTAAACCCATGCAAGTTACATTTCAGCAGATGAAGAGATCTGGACAGGCAGGTCTCTTCAGAACTTGTGCTATCAGCAGAAACAGTATCATACAGAAAACATGAAACAGGTTTTAGTGGATCTCAGAGAAAAGCTAGTTGAACTATTTCAAAGTTACTGGGCAAGATAAACTTTCAGTTTTGTCAACTGTCATGGTGGAAACTGACAATGGCATTAACTCATTGCAAATTACCAAAGAAATTTGGAGAGATCTTTCAAGAGCATTCATGCATCTGTGCTTACCATGGGTCATCATTCGGTTCCCAGCCCTCCAGTTCTAACAAGCAAAAGAAACATTTTGCCACATCTGGTTCATTTGCACTTGGACAGTGGATGAAGCCAGCCTTTGCCATCTGCAGGGGACAGTTTAGAAGTTTAGAGCCTTATCCCACACACTACTTGTGTTTCCTGCCACTTTAGAATCATGTCTAGTGAGGACAACAAAAATTGTTTCAGTTAGCAGACACCTTCTCAGGTAACTCTTGCAGTGTCATGTGTGTGCCAATGTAGAAGTCAGGTGGATTTTTTATTTAAATAATTTCTATTTCTGCATTTGAAGCAGTGATCATTCCACTACTTCATCCTTCCTGCTGGATGCATATTTGTTTACTCTAGTGTAGGCTGCTTTGTTCATGAAAAGAAATTTGCAATTAGAAAAACCACATAATAGAAGAAATTAATTTTTAAATGACAGGCACAAAAAAATAAGGGGAACAAGAACAGTAACTATATTAAAATCTGTAGGCAGACTAGTGGACCAAACACAGAAAAGACAGTTAATCCTGCTAAAGTATTTCTGAGCAGGGAACAGAGGAAAGCTGGAGTATTTAACTTTTCATCTTCAGGCTTAGTGGACTCCTCTTGAACATGAATATGCTTAACAATGACTTCACAAACAGGCACAGCACATAAAAAACAAGGCAGAGGCAACAGAACCATTTTCAGACTTACATTCTCCGGAGTGCACTTGCAGTTCTCCTGGAAGGGCCACTTGGTGAAGGTTTTTAAACGGTTCTCATACTCATACATCTCCCTAAAGTCAGTTAGGAGCTTGGAAGCTGAACTAAGCTCTTGCAGGAGTAGCTCCATCTATGAAGCCTGCAGTCAGTGTAAGCCAGAGCCTCCCTCCTGCTCTCACATTTTAGGCCTTTGCTAACTGGTGACCCATTGCACCTGGAAAGCAGGGGAGGGCCTAAAGGAGCCTTAGTCCCTTCCTAGCACAGCTGAGCTTATGGGCAGGACAGGCAAGAGAAATGAGGCTACTGGAAATTTGTCCTTTTGAGTCACTTTCTGTGTCCTTGGTCACAAAACATATTTTTTAATTGAAAGCACCTATGCCAATTGCAGATTTTATAACTGAAATGTGAAAAGCTGCAAGCTAAAAATTCTAGTTACAAAAACAGTAACTTTGCTGTATAAGATTTTAAAAAATATTATCCTGATGGTAACCAAAGGGGTTGAATTAACATTGCTGTTTGAATCCTTCAGTCTTTCTTGAATTTCATGTTCACAGATTAATTCTTAGGATCATCTTTAAAAATACTGTTGAATTTCTTTAAACATGAGGTGGTTATTTTATAATAGTCTAATTATTCTATTCTATTTTAAAATATTATAGAGCATGCCCAGAGATAGAGTGGATGATAATATTTTAAAGATGTGTATCTCTAAGGGTTTACAGGATCAAAGCATTAAGCTGTAATTTTATAAACCATCTCTTATTTCAGTACAGAGTCCAGTTAAACTCAATATAACATTTAAACACCAGCATCTTCAAAATTGCGGCATGCAGCAGCTTTCTAAGCCAAGATCTTACCACCTTTGAAAGGTGTTGCATCGTGAGACTTGAAAACTTGTATCTTCTCCATGATACAGGTGGAGTAAGTGCAGAAAATAATCAGCTCATTCTTCTGTCCAGATGTGGTGATAGAAATGGGATTAAAGGATATTTGCATAGGACTTCTGAGGTCAGCTCTTAGGGGTTTGTTTTTGCCTAGATTTATAAATGCTACATCATTGATTCTTCTGGGACTGAACTGGTGTCTAATTTTATATGCAGGAATACTGTCCTTGAAATTTATATTCAGATATTTAGAGTAATATGTGTTACATGAAAATAGGACACTTTAATTCCTTTTTTTTTCCAAGATAATACCAATGGTGCAGGAATTTATTATTCATAACCTGGGCCCTCCAAGTACTGATATTTATAGTTTCTCCTGGGGCTGACTCCAGGGCAGCCCTTCTTAAGTTTGCTGATGATCAGGTATTTTTATATCTTTTTTAATGTAGTTGATGTTTGCGTGTGGATGTGTGTGTGAGTGTATTTGTATGAAGCAAGGAACTTCATTTAACTAAAAGTTGAAATGCCAAAGTAAACTCAAAACCTGTTTTTAACAGCCCCAAAACATGTTAATATTGATCTCATGCTTCTCTTTAACACAAGGCACTAATTAATGCAAATGGATTGTTTTCAGGAATGAATAATTTGTCTGTTGTTTAAAAGAAACTGTAGATTAAATATTTTGGCATATTTTATAATCTTGTCATGATCTAGTTAACACATTAGTTTGTGTAATTTCAAATGGAAAATGGAAAAATGGAATAAAACCATAATAGTTTAAATGTTTAATGTAAGCAGTCTTATCTGAAAATGCTATTTTTATTCAAATATGCATTATGTGTAATATATTATTTAACCAAAACTCCATAGTCATATAGGACCTTGGAATACTGGGTGACATTTATACATCAGAATTGAAATACGGATTTGTTTTCTTTGACTTTTATTATGGCATTTCAAACAAACAAACAAAAAATTCCCAACAGCCCAAATCAATTCTCACGTAGAAAAGTACTGTGAGAATACTAGAAAGTAAGATTACACATGTAACAATGCATTCTGAGATCTATTTCTTGCATTTCCTGCCTGTTATTCTGTCAGAATTCTGTGCTATTGAGAATGACAGATACATTTCAAGTCTCCAGCCACCAAGCTGCAAAAGTATTCTGCATTTTATGGTAGGTTGTCTAGATCCTTCAGGTGAATACTGTTTCCAGGAGGGTTCAGAAACTGTCAGAATTTTATAGTTCCAGATTAAATGGATGAGTAGTTGGAGCTTTTCACTGGAAGATAGATAAGAGGTGGCATGACATGAAAGAAGATATTTAAATTGTATTTTGAACTATACAATACATTAAATATCTGATATCCAATATCTGATCCTGACTTTTCCAACAAGAGCAGAAACCTGTGAGCAATATTGAATCTTTGTAAATCAGTTAAAGCTGATCCTGATGAATGTGTATATGTGATCTGGGAGGAAAAAGCCTCAGAAATTAAATAGTTGTCTTCCACTATAACGAAAGTAGTTTCAATTACTGGCAATAGAGGAGTAAATTTATTTTTTATTTTATTTTATTGCTTGTCTCATACTTCATCAATTGAAATGTGTTGCTATGGCATTAATAATACATGCTCTCTAGGTCTTTATTTTAAAAAGAAAAAAGGTAAGACTGGGAAAACCTATCCACTGTTTTTGTAATTGGATGTGTGTTTGCAATCACATTTTACATTATTTTGCATTATTTTTTTATAATTAATATAGGTCATCTAAATGAAGTTGTGTATTTAGCAAAATGGTCTCAATTGAAAACCAAACATTTCTACCTGATGTCTTTGTGTAAAGGCCAGAAATCTCTCTTGGTAAGGATAAAAAAAAGCTAAAATACTGTGTGAGCAAAATTTTGTAATACAGTGGTGTTATAAAAATGTATAGGTGCATGGTCTCATACAGACAATTGTTTGTAATGTGTATTAATTAGCTATACATGAATAAA
The DNA here is from genome assembly GCA_026261815.1 of Monarcha castaneiventris obscurior. Lineage (NCBI taxonomy): Eukaryota > Metazoa > Chordata > Aves > Passeriformes > Monarchidae > Monarcha > Monarcha castaneiventris. Next base: position 6,451,986 of record JAMPIT010000879.1, read on the forward strand.
TAGCTTTAAAAAATAAAATAGCTTTGAGGTTTAAGAGACTATTTGGAGCTGATGCTCATGACCATTTAATGACCTCCTGCTGAAGGCCCTTGTTCGCCAAGAGAAGGTTTCCCCTGCCTCACCAAGTGTGAGCAGGAGAAGCTGGGGTGTGAGTAGCTCAAAGACAGCACCACCGTGCGGGACAGGAGGGAAAAGAGCTGTTCCTGCAAGGTGTCAACTATCCTGGGGCACCCGATGGCTGTGTCTGATTTATTCAGGGACAGGGACAAGACCGGCACCCGATGGCTGTCTCTGATTTATTCAGGGACAGGGACAAGACCAGCCCCGGACTCTGCAGAGTGAAAGCAGCCGGGATCCACCTGAGGAGCCTTGGCAGAGGGCGTTTCCTTCCCTGTTTGCAGACGTGGGTGTTTTCCACGGAAGCCTCTCTGGGATCTGCCAGCAACACACGGCACTTCTTAGTGCTCCAGCTTCCTAAGCAGCCCAGCATGGCCAAAATCTGCTCAAGGTAGGGACAGGCAGAAGAGAGGTGCTGCTTTCACTCATCCGGGAGTGACTTTGGTTATCAGTGCGGCGGTTAACAGGCAGAGCCAAGCAATAACCTGGGCAATAGGCAAGTGATGGAAGCGCTCCCTGCAGGTTCCTTCCCTGAAGCACAGCGGGGCCTTGGGTGGGTTGTGAGGGGGATGTCCTCCTATTACACGACCAAAGGTTCTGAACAAACAGCAAATATAGTTCCCAGCAGGGATGGAACCTTTTTTCCCCCCTGCAAGGCAATAAGTTTTATGTAGTAAACATTTCTTGGTACTTTTTTGGACTGTTTCGCTTTATCCCAGTTCTCAGTGTATCACCCACTCTTGCCTTCCTGCAAATAATTTTCTGTTATCACTCATAGTTTTTTGTCTTTATGCACCTAGGAGGAGTCCAGTTTCTCCCAGCCTCAAGACTTTAAGCACGTTTTATTTTCTAAAATAAATAAATAAATAAATAGCACGGCTATGGCCTTGTGACAGCATACATTTATTTTAGAAAGATGCCAAACAAGAGATAATGTTGGAAAAGTTTTCCATAAACTTGTGTTCAGGGAGTTTCAGCTGCATTAGTACGGAAATTTTTGGTGCTATTATTCTTCAAAAGCAGCAATGGCTGGGTGACTTGAGGGATGATTATTAAAAAGTATTTGAAGGGCTGGAGATCAAATGGTTCAAGCATGAACTAGCAGAAGTAATTAACAGCTTTTAAACTTTGCAGTGAGAATTCTGGCTGCCTTCCAAGTGCATTACAGTGATGTTGATACGGCTGCCCAGGGAAGTGTGAGGCTGCTGCTCAGATCACTGTCCCGGTTTCCTGCAGGAGGTGCCAGCTGATGCTCCTCACTGTGACTGTGGAATGCAATTATGGTGCCAGAGGCACTGAAGACCAGGACTGGCTCTGTAAGTGCTCTGAACATGTTATTTTCCTTGGAAATCCGTTACAAACGTCAATTACATACTTGATCCAAGTGGTGTTTATTTTGCCTCTCTTGAACGAGATGTAAGTATCTCAGAAAAACAGAATTACCAACAGCTTATTAAAAAAAAAATTGATGTAACTTTACTGAAACTGATGTGCATCTCAGTGTTTACTCAGTGACTGTTTGCTTTGGTGGCTTAATCTCACCTTCTATCAGGCCTTGTTTCAGTGACTTCTGAGCAAGGGACATTATGTAAACACCACCCAATTACTGTCATCTAAATTGACTGCTCTGCGTGAGTCAGCACTCAAAGGACAGCAAGTGAGAAATACAGCCCGGTGAAGTTAAAAGCATTTTAAAATGGGCATAACAGAAATTCATTGTATCTACTGGAGGTAGAAAGGCCACAGTAATCAGCTTAATTGATCACACAGCAGTTGTGTCAGTCATCAGCAGAACACCTTCAGACAGTTGGCAAGCAGTGGGCCCAGAGAGGGGCTGCAGCCCCTGACACCTGGTATCTCATTTTAACAGAATTTTCATCAGCTGCCAGAATTTTTCAGAAATTAGTTAAGCAAAGCCAGCCTTGATTTGAGGGCAAGAGGATGGACCAAAGGAATTTGTGTGGCACAGCCCACCCTGGGTACTGCCTTTTATATCTTACACACTTTATTCATCCCACTAGGAAAGCCTGTCATGGTTGTGGCTTCTTGTGAGCTGGCTGGCTGCTTCTGCATCTTTTCAGGTTAGAGGTATTTTTCCCCCAACTTTTTTCAGTACCAAAGCTGTATTGCATATACAAACACACTTCCACAGAGTGGAATATACACAGGGTGTATTGAATATACAAAGATCCCTTCCCAGAGATCTTTGGAATGACCAAAAATGCTGATATTAACCAAGGATCAGTCAGGAACACAACTGTTACCACCCTTCTTCTTACACAAGGATGTAAAGCCACACACCATCTTACCCTAACCTTCTACTGTACATCTGTGTTAGTATGTTCACATTCCCTCACAAGTTCTTACTGTACTTTATTGTGTTGTATCTCCATTCTAGTGAAATTACTTTTCCACTTAAAACCATTTTAAGGCTTTGTTTCAGGTTTGTATTTGTTCTGACTGTCTTCCTGAGGAAACATTTTGTGACTATACAGTCAGTTTATGTATCTCCTACTTCCTCCAGCTTCTAACAATTTTCAACCCCCTGGCCAGTTCTAGTCCAGTTTGTATGCCAGGTACAGTCTAGAGAAAGAAAAAAAGACATCTGTAGGCAACTGGAATTTGCTTGTTCTAAGCTGGTAACTTTTACTGCAGTAATAGAGGGAATGCTACTGCTTTAGAGCAAGGCACTTGCAGCAATGCCACAGAATGTGAAACAGTAGTGAAGAGAGTTTACAGTCAGTAAAACTCGAACGTGCTCAGGGAAGACCAGGTTTCTGAAGGACAGGAATGAGAATTTCCCAGCAATGGCAGCTTTCTCCAGAAGAGGCTATGGACCTTTTCCCCAAGGAACCCAACGACTACAGGATTAGCCAGAAGATCACAGTAACTTTCCAGGAAATCCCCTGATCCACTGTTCTTGTTTTCAGTATTGCTCCTACCTGACTGACCTAGGAGTTTGAAATGCTCTGTCCAACAGATGTTAATGTTGGTTTTTAATTGTTTAAGCAAAGTATTTTGACACCTTCCTCTTCAGAATTTCTTTTAGGGGCTTGTAGTGATGTCTGCTGAACTAAAAGGAGTGGTAAACAGCATTCTGAAGGCAGAAATGCAGGACTATGGGTGAGCGAGTCTTACTCAAGGTTTTTTACAATGCTGCATTTGAGACAGAATACTAAAACACAAAAGTAATCAAACCTTATAAAACCCAACAAAAATATTTGCTCCTTGAATAATTTTTTTTATTTTCTGAAGGCTCCTTATGTATAAGGAACATACATAAAATGAACACAACACTGTTGACAATGAACAAAACAGCATTTGATAATTTCCAGCTTTATAAAATTTTTAAAAAATGATTTAGTTATAACAAAAAAACCAATAGCTCAACAAGTTATCTTATTGGACCATTATCACATTTTAAACCATAGACTCAGTTGTTAAAGGGGAGAGGAAAGAAAAAAAATTATAAAAAAAATAATCACACTGCATCTAGCAACTACAACATTTTCTAAGCGTAATCACAGCAGATTGAGTGCAATGTGATTTACATCAGAATTCACATGGGATGTCACACAGTGACAGAGCATTGTAATATACAAGTAACATTTATGCCCTCCAACAAATACAAGTTAAATGAGACTCTGGATTCAAGCAAAATGGAATGTTGAAGCCAAGTAGAAATGTAGTGGAATTCAGATTGTCTGCAACATGACTCAAAAATGTACATTAGAATCATCTGGAATTCAATACTGGTGGAAACATAAGAGAAGTCACAGCTGTTACACTGCTCTGTTACATTTGCAATAAATACTAGAAAATAAAAGTAAACAATCTATATTCCATGAAAAATACAGTACCTACCTTCAACGACCATGTTTTTCCCTTGTCTGAAGATGGTCTTGGAAGGAAGTGAACTATCTTCCTACAGAGGCAGTGTATTAAGCTATAACCACATTCCAACTAATACAACAGTAAATATACTACCAGAAATACAGAAATCTTCATTTGAAAAGAATTAAAGAGAAATAAACCTTAAAAAATAATTTGACAAAACATCAGTTCAGCTGCATAATGACTCCCTTATGCTAGACAGAATTAACAGAAAAGAACAACTCAATCAGTCAGTTTTATACATAAGAAACAGAGATTGTTTCAACTCAGATCCTCAGAAGGTATCCAGGAAGTTTTGTCTCATTGACTTAACATGGGCACTATGCAAAAGTGTCATCCAGGAGCTTTACAGTGCAGAAACTCAGCAATCTGAAGCTAACAACAGTGTGTTTGCTAATCAGGGTTCTACAGTAAACATGTTTAAAGAGGAAAAAAGAAAACCTGAGCTCAGGACATCAAAAGGCTGCGTGCCTGAACTCTGGGCTTTTGGCTTCTTCACTGAAGAAACTGCACCCTTCTTTGAAATGGACCCTTAATACTGTTTCCTGATACTGCATTAGGAAGAAATACTGGCAACCAACTGATACCTTTAAAACACACGAGCTGCTCTCATGAAAAGCTAAACTGACCAATGAAGCTTCCAAAGTAAAGGGCCACAGGAAACACAGCAACTTGAAATGGAATGCAGATAGCCACTGGCTCTCATTAAAGGCGTTAGGATTAGTGTTTTTAGCAGCTACACTGGCACCAAGCAGACCGGAACTTTAAAACTTACGGCACAGAGTCAAAGTACAGCTTTTACCTGGCATACACAGAACAGAGACAAAGTGGATGGTTTAAAAAAAAGCTACTACCATGCTTAGGACTGCTACTACAGAATCAACTTGCACTCCCCACAAACTCATAATTTTTTTTTTTTTTTTAAGGAGATGGGTACAAGAAGAACTAACTCATGTCTGGCAATATATGCCTGTCAGCACAATCTGATCTAGGACAGCTGGTCCCAGCAAGTTAAGGCCCAAATTTTCAGTCTATTCTTCCAAATGACACATACCATGGTTCTACCACATCTGCTTTTTAATAATCTAATTTGAATACCAAAATTGTAAAAAAATATCATAGAAATGAACTCCTTTATACTGGAAGTAGAAATCTTCTTACATACTCTTTACTGCCAGAAATGGCTGGTGTCACAACATCTGATATCAAGGCATTGTAGGAACAGATTTGATCCACTGTTACAGTATCAGAAATACCCTACCAGTACAACATACACAGAGCACAATTTAACCCTTGTGTCCAGCTGCAGGAACTAGCATCTTGCACCTTGGTTTGTTTTAACATGAAGAGAAGAAAACAGTCCAAAATAATCGTTTAAAAAAATGGAGAAATTCCCACATGGATTCTCTTGTTAAAAGAGTTTGCACAAATTCACAGCCACAATTCTTCAGTAGTTTATGCTGCAAGTGGCACACAATACATGTTTAGCGTCTGTAAGAAAGAACCAGAAACAGCTCAATAACTCCAAGGTCAGGGATTTCCCCAAGCTAACACTAATTCTACTGCATTTTGCATTTTCCTACTAATATCAAGGAACAAACATCAAATAAATCTCAGTTGGGAAAAACATCATCAAGCTGACCCTCGACAGAAGTTACACTTTGCAGAGTACATGGCAACAGGCTGCCTTCTTACACAGGAGCTTTGGCATGATGGAGTGCAGCTTAACACAGCTTGTAAGAATTTAAACAGTGTTTAGGTTTGGGGTTTCTTTTTAAAAATTTAAACCAGCACAGTGGTTTCCAGTCATGTCCTGCTCTAAGACTGAATACCTCAAGTCACCACTATGCAGAAAAATCAGCACAGGAGTAATATATATATATACACACACAGAGGTGCACACACACGTGTATGTGTGCACCTCTGTGTGTATCTATATAGATCCATACACACAGAAACATCCATGTGCTACTCGAGACTCACGTGGCACTAAAAGCTTGCCCGGGTTCCTTGCACAGGTGTGAGTTTCAGCTGAACATCTGGGTTCTGTCCATGGAATGGTATTTTCCCAAAAATATGAGAAGATTATTCCCTGTACTTTTTCTTTCTTAAGCAAGCAGAGCTCCTAACAGCACCCTGACCTTGGCCCTCATGTCTCATATTTCGGGTTTCCTAGTTTGGGAGTTGTGTTGGGGTCAGACAAAAGCAGAAGCTACTCTAGGCAGAAAGCATCTCCTGTGCTGGGGTAAGCAGTGCAAGCACCGCGCGTGCTCCGAGCAACGCGCACAGACACAGCGCAGACTCAAAGCCACACAGCAACAGACTGGAACCACGGGGATTACCAGCATTTGGTCAGAACTGGATGTCAAGCACAATTTTGTCTTCGTAGAGGGCAATCACCAGCATGATGGCAAATCCAAGAAGCAGGCCCAGATTCTGAAGAATGAACTGCCCCACAGGACAGTAACCATGCTCTTCATTGTCTCCATCTCCATGAAGCATTTCTGGAAGCTAAAAGACACAAAACAGTTTAGGAAGTTATTTTAACTCTATTCCATTTATACATGGATAAGTTTAGAAGATGATATTATTAAGAATAAACACTCCAAGGTTCAGATATAAAACCAATACACTAAGACAGCTTAAACTCTACCGAACCACTCTATTCAATAAAACCATGATCACGTGATGTATTTACAAAACAAACTAAAAATGCCTTTCCTTTGGACTTTGTTTCTTAAATTTTTATGGGATCATCCATGTAATTGAACATTAAGTTTCTTAAGATAAGGAGCAGCCCAACATTCTTCAAGTTCTGCACTTTTAAATTTGAGTAAAAAATTAAGTCATGCTCAAATAAACGTATGACTTTGATTAACTTATTCATTCATGTGTCATGTTAGATGCTTACACTTACTCACATACATATCCCTTTTAAATACGGGAATGGCAGCTACAAGCAATTCAAAAGAAATTTTATGCGCAGGTATAAAAACTTATCAAAGTTCTGAACATTCCTCATATTCCTCACCTATGAGGAAAAGGCATAGTACTGACAAAAGCAACTAATAGTAGTGCTCTTGGAAGATGTAAAAATAAAACTGTGTTTTACAAAGCCAGCCACATAGAACAGAAGTAACATATTTACAAGGAAATTAATTCAAGAAAGCAGGAGGTAAATGTTAAGATTTGATTATTGAGAGATGCTTCTGCCTGAATTAATGTGCATATGAGACCATATGCCAAAGTCAAGAGTCAGGATTTTATTTAACTGCAAATATGAAGTAGAGAGAGAGAAAAATAGGAAAGAGAGAGGAGGGAGAAGAGAAAGAAAGAGTGAGAGAGAAAGATGAAGCAGAAGATAGTCACCACCCATGGATCCAGCCAGTGTCTCCCTGGTCCTCTTCACCCTGCCTTCCCTGGGGTGGGTGTCCTGAGGTCACTCCAAACTTCTCACCATTTACACATCTTAGCAGACAAAGGCTCGATGCTCACTGGCCACAGAGTTCTCTTATTCTATCGGGTAAATGGTTCCCTCACCTCCAATGCTGATTAGTCCCATCTCAGTCTCTCTCCTCAGAGCCGGTGCCTCCTCCTGCTGGGCCCAGCCAGAGCTCATTTTCAGCACAGCTGCTGAGCTGGTTTGCCCTGTGGGTACATTCCTCTCCCCTGGCCTTGCTTACTTCTCTTTAGGCTTGAGATAACTGGACAATAGTCCCACCTTTATCTCATCTCAAGTCAGGACTACCCTCAGCGGGGTGGGATTCCGTGGTGGCAGAGCAGCAGTTGCTTCTTTGCACAGTTTGCTACAGTGGGCAAAGTCCTTCAGTGACTTAACAGTGTTTGAGGCACTAGTGATCTTTAAGTCTCTTACAGTAATTCTTTCAAGGAAGGAATTCTTACAGGAATTCCTTCGAGACCCATTTAGTACAGAAAATGATGATGCAGAAGAAAATGAAAAGTACTGCTCTTCATTAGATCAGCTAGGATAGTTTTGGTTATTCCAAGAACTTGAATACTTACTGCCCAACAGACAACGACATCAAAGATGCTAAAACCCCAAATATACTACCCATCCTGTCTTGTATTACTAAAAGACACATAAACCTGATAATTAATTTGACCCACTATTTAACTATAAAAAAAAAACCAACAAAAAAACCCCCAAACCCTCAAAAAACAAAACCATAACCCACCCCCCCAATTGGTCTGAAAAATGTTTAAATGGTTATCACATATACACTAGACCAGGCAGCCCAACAGCAAGCACTACTCCAAATTACAAAGTACTGTCAAGGCACTAAGAATAAAGGGCTTCACCTCAGCATTACTATAGCGGGCTATAACATTGCTGGATATTTAGTCTGACAGCATGTCTAAAGATCACTGAACTTTTTGCTTTATTGGCTGCTGATGTGACCAATTTCAGCGACCAGATAAAGAATGGTCCTGTCAATTAAAAGAAAGCATAACACCCTTTCGAAGTTGAAAGCTTACAGTGTCAGTACTAGAGATAAAAAGAAAAAAACCACAACAGATAAATTTGTTTCCCAGTAAGATGAAATTATTCAAGTTGGACAATTCAATGAACCCCTTCAAACCAAAACAGCAGTGTCAGGAAAGAGATATTATGATTACTCTTATAATATCACCAAATGAAATTTCCTGAAAGAACATGGAAAGCCTGAAGATTTTGAAGTTTAGGCTGGACTGGAGAGGAATATCCTTATCATTAAAACCCACGTAATTAGACAAACTTCAGTCAGATGCAAAAATACCAAAAGGCTCATTCTCAATGGGGTGGTGTAAGGAATGGATAGAAAACTGCACCTCTGTGAACCTCTGCTCACAGCTAGGGAGGAATCAAAATCTATTCCTCTTCTGTGCCAGGTAACAAGGAGAAAGAGGCTGATTATGCAAACACCAAGACAAAACTCTGCTTCAGTTTAAGGTGTCTCTTGCAGAAGCTTTCCTGCTTGTGTTGAGTCAGACCACTGGGCTTTGACTATTTGGTTACTACTATGATGGCCATGGGAAAGAAAAAAGGAATGAAGGAAGGAAAATACTGCCTTCCTTTATACATGACATCTTCAGTCAAAGTAAGTACAGGAAATAAGTATCAGACACAGAGCTTACAAGCAAGTGGTATTTCAGGCATTATAGGCTACTACAGAACGTCCAAAGCTGCAAGAAGGATCAGTCTACCCAGACATTCTATTTAACAATTTAGCAGGCCCTGAAAAGGACTTACTTACCTGTTAATAGATTATGGAGTGACTTTATAACAACAATGTATTTACAAATTAAAGTCTCCATAATGAGGTGGAGAGCATTACAAAATACTCCAAAAGTGAAAAATTATCACCTTTGGGCTGGGAAAGACAAGAAGGGAGAAAATTGCCTCATTTAAGTGAAGCTCTGAAGCAGCTTAGAGGAGAGAAATCGGGACTGAATATGGACTGGTAGCATGCAGTAATGCACAGCAGTATTGCTGCCTGCAGGGTCTGGCTCTGTGGTGTACACACACTAAGGACAATGCACCTGTATGTTCTTGAAGCAGCAGCATTTTTCCACCACGTAGTTTTTTTAAAAGCTACTCACCACACCAACTGAAAAAACACGGTAAAAGTTCAGACTAAACTTTTCAGAACTGAGTAAGTGACGATCAAATCTCAGTGAAGAGTAAACCTGAACCCCAGCCTGAAGTGCAGCACGCACAGAAGTCCCAGGTTTCCCACCCAGGAAGCTCCCAGCCCCAGCCCCAGCCGTACCATGTCGACCAGGGCCACGTAGAGGAACATTCCGGCGGTGACGGCGAAGATCCAGAGGGTGATGTTGTTGGCGTACTGCCCCACGGCCGTGCCGATGAACATGCCCACGTAGGCCATCATGGCTGACAGCAGGTTGTACACGATGGCCTGCTTCACTGTCATCCCTGCCTTCAGCAGCACCGCAAAGTCACCTGCGGGACACAGCACGGGCTCGGCGTCAGCGCTGCTCCCCCTGAGGAGAGCATCGGCCTCCAGGCACCGCCTCCCCCGAGGAACAACGCTGCTGCAGGGCTCAGAGCCAGATGAGCCACAGGGACTCACTGCCTTGGAAGAGCTGTACCCATGAGCAGCGATCCCTTGATTAAAATATGATTTAAAGGTGCCCATTCCTCACGCTGCCTGTCAGAAAGGTAGCAGTGATTAACTGTGAGGGGTGAATGGAGGAGTCTCATCTGCTCTTGCCACAGAGAATACAGCTGTGCAGCACACGCTCATCTTTACTTCTCAGAAGTTATTCATGGCACATAAAACCACAGGCTTAGTTTGGATCAATACCTGTGAAAACTCCTCTTAGCTATCCATACCTCATTATGCAGATCCAGGAAGAGGATAATGAGACATTTGTCCCCACAGAAGGTGACAATGAATTTGAGCACTAGGAAGTTACATTCACAAAGAATGACTTCACATCCATGTTCAATCAGCTATCTGGTTGAAGACATGCCAGGTTAATGTGTTTTATTCTGAAATCAGGACAGCTCTGCTAAAATAGGTGCTAAAGGTAGATACTCTATAAAAATCTAGGCTTCAGTCTTGCAATCCACTCTAACAGTTTTACTACATTCAAACTGACTTCTTTGGAATGTAAGAAGTGTAAGATGATATACAGACATGAGGGTAATTAACATAATATTCTTATGTCACATATGCCTGAAATTATTTGCTTAATCTAGAATCAAAACGTATCAAAATTTAAAAAAAAAACCCCAAATAGGTACAGTGAACTCCTCACCCTTTATACAAGGTTAATTTCATCATGTTATGCTGTCAAGTTCTAAGCACTAATATATATTGCAATGCTTTATACACTGCAGCAGCTTCACTTAACGACTGCACAACACTGACATCTGCTCCATTATTCCCCACATGTGCCCACAACTTACCTAGGGCTCAGGAGCTGCCCATACAAAATGCTTTCCCTCATCACCTCTAGGGGTTTTGAAGTACTTGTTTTACCTCACTTTTGATCATTCAGTGCCAGCAGCTCTTCAAGTGAGCAAGCTGTGAGTACAGACATAGTTCAATCTAGCACAACCTCACTTCAGAGGCAAAACAGAAGATTCCTCTTCTCTCTGGCTGCTCTTTTTAAAGTCTGGTGCAGCAAATTTTCATGCAACGTGAAAACAGGTTTCATCATGGTTAGCTACCTCCAGCAGAAATGCTTCAGTTAGGGGGGAAGAATCAATGGCACTGGTAACAGTGCCTGCAGGCTTTACCCTAAATGGCCACACCTGCTGAACTTGGCCACAACTCGTACAAAGCCTCCTCTGAAGAGTCCCCACACAGAATTTTACTTAAAAAAACCTGTGTTTACTTATGTGACTCAACTTTGTGTAATACAATGCCACACAGAGTAGTGTGAAACTCTTTAAAATGCAGAGCTACGTAAAATGCATGCTCCTAAGAACATTTTTAAAACACTCTCAAAAAGCTTCACAGAACTGCTGTAAAGAGACACTGCCAGTGTAATCCTGCAGCAGTACCTACTCTGAAGCAGTATTCTCCCTTACCCTCTGAAGTTCTGGTCACCCCTGCAGCTTCTGCACTGCGTTGTGCTTATCACGGTATCACAACAGCTTTTACATAAGGATTTTGTACAGATGGAGCACAGAGTTTCTAGACTTAGTTACCTAATTCATGGGGAAGCTCATGACAAAATACTGCTATAGATGTACTAATTCCCCCTGTCAGTCCAGCACTAAAAGCTGCTCCTAGAAAAAGAAAAGAAAAAAAAATTAAAATATTTCACTGTTTTCAGGTCAGAAAAATCAATCAACTTTGCAGAGCTGACACCCTTCTGTTAAAATGCACTCTATTTTCCAGTATGTCTGTCCTTTCCCTACATAAAAGGGAAATACTGGAAGTACCTTGGATGTGCATTACCACTGCAGGCTTTATTACTCATTTATCTGAAAGACAAACCCTGGAGAAAAAACAACTGGACAAAACTGAGACATAAAGGCAACAAGCTAAGAAATAGCACCACTTTTACATTTTTAGGAACTCTCAAGTACATGAGGGCAGTTAGGAATGCACATGAGCAAGAGTCTGGCTCTCTCCTTTCCACCTTGGAAATCCAAACTAATATTTAACCCATAACCTCTCGAGCACCTTTCTACTTATTTTTAGAAGACGTATCAGCAATATTAGTAAGCCAGACCTGGAAAATAATAAGGATAAAAACATTGCCATATATATCTTTCAGTACTTTTGCATAAGCTAATTTAATTCAATCAACTTTAAGTTCATACCTTAAATAATTCTGAGATGAGAAAACTGGTATTAAATTTCTGTACTGTAGCAGAGAAAAGCACAAAAAGAGCCTGCAGTGAGCAGTCAAAACAGGCAGCATAAAGTAGAAAGAGAAGACACAATCTGAAGACAGAGGGGAGATTTAACTTTCCTCTGGATTCCTCATAGCTCGATATATTAAAAGTATGAACATGCTTTTCTAAAATCTACATTTTAGCACAGATTCAGCTGTTTGGGGTTGACAAAGGAATATTTAGAAATGGATTTTCAATACTGCCAAGTTCTCAACAGAAGGCATGGTAATTGTTTTAGGTCTTAGAAGCCATTGTCTAAATGTCTTACATTTAATGTGAAAATGAAGCAACAAGTTAGTTTTTAAGGAGTTCGGTTGCTTTAGAAATTGTCTGAAGAAAGTGGAGAAACTGTACAAAATTCAACTGTTAACTAGAGACCCCAATAAATAGTTTATTCCCCATCCTTCAAAATGGGTGTGTCCCTTCTGCCATTGGTTCAGAACCCTGCATACTCTTAACTCTTCAGAAGCTACCTTAGTAAAACATCAAAAGTGTACACTTCACTCCTCTCACCACCATGTGGACTTGCATATCCAAATTAATACACTTTACAATTCAAACCACCTTTAGAGCATTGTGTAACTCAAAGTTGATTTAATAAATCTAATAAAATCTGTTTGGCACTTCAATTTCTTCTGCACTTGGCTAGACTAAATAAATCTATACTGACCATGAGCCAAAACTGTATTTTGCTTAAACAAAAATTGAATTATCCGAAGTAATAGTTCTAAAATATTATTTCCGTAACCTGACTCACAGTGTGTTTTTATTTACAAGTGCTGTATAATTCTTTGTATTAACAATAGAAATAGTATTACTATTATCGTTAATAAATATAATTCTAAATAAGACTGAATGGCACTTATTTATAATTCTAAGGCAACTAAGACTGAAACAAGAAATGTGGGTTACTGTGCTCCATAAATCCCAAGGTTTGCCTGCACCAACCTCTCCTTGGCAGAGACTGTGACTGCTACTGATACAGTAGCAATTTTGGTGGAAAAAGCACAGAATATTAACAAAGGGGAAACTATTACAATTGACAGCCTTTTAATTTCGGCCCTGCAGGAGATTGAACAATGCCAGTAACCACAGGTGCTAACTGGAAGCCTTACCTGTGATCACTGATAAGTCAAATATTAGCAGAGTTACTAAAGGTAAGGAGAAACTGTTGAGAAATACTCAGCGCTTTTGCTTACCGATTGCTAAGCCATCACTAAAGTTGTGAATGCCATCTCCCATAATTACCATCCAAGCAATATTAGCTATCCCAGTATCTTTCAGGTCTTTTCCAGAATGACAGTGGCCATGGGAATGATGGGAATGTTTGTGATGCCAGTGGTGACTGTGTTTTCTAGCTATCATTTTATCTTCGCCATGGCTGTCATACTCGGAATCGTGCAGCTCGTGCTCTTGGGCAGCGTGGGAGACGTCGTTGTGAGAGTGGCGCAGGTTGTTGTCCTCTTCTACAGACAGGAAGTTTTTGGCAGGGGGCTCCAGCTGCCCATCCAAGTCAGTGAGCTCAGTTTCATTCAGTCGATCTTCAGACAGAACCGAGTCGTCTGCTCCTACATCGAACCAGTTGGGAGAGACCCCAAGTCAATTCCTGTTTAACAGCCACCACTGCACCCCTGAACTAAAGGTTAACTGCTCTGGGAAAGCAGAACAAATATTTTAGCACATGCCAGTCTAGAAACTTTGTTGTCAGCGTTCAATCCAAAAACTAAGTCTGTCATTGAGACGTTTTTTCACTGATTTGCATGTACATTATATCCAAGTCTCCACTACCAGGCAGCAGAACTGTATCTGTAGCACTCAAAGCCAGTTTTAGCCCAGCCTACGCTCATGGCTGTAATTTTGCTACTGACAAAGTTTATGGTTCAGCACTGGCAAAAGGAGTTGCCAGAATGATGATAATGTCTTAGGGCTGTAGATGGGATCTGAATGGCTCAGGAAAGCCTGCCTGGCTCTGCCTGCACTTGCCCATACAGGTCACAGCTCAGCCTCCACTGCCACGCAGGCATTTCAAATGTATGCTCCAATCCCTGCACTGCTGAAAGACTTTCCATGCTCTGTGGCACTGCCCCAAACCCCATTTGAGATTGGTTGGGTGGAGAAGGCTGCAGTCCTAACTCTCCCTTCTACAAACGCAATCAAATTAAATAAACCTAGTTTGTACAAATACAAATTTGTAGAGGTTCTTCATCAAGAAATTTATTCCACAGCCATGCAAGGGAACAGAATGGGAAGGTTATGAAGCAAAGCCTTTGCCCTTCTCTCACCCTGTGAGAGGGGGATGGAGCATTTCTTTTGGGTGCACACAGCATGAGCATTCACAGGCTGTCATGAAGAACAGTATGCAAAAGTTGTTTTGGGTACTTGAGGAATATTCAGTTTGAGGAACACTCAGTTGTATTTATGGAAAAGAAACAGATTTTGTTTATCTGTTACTGGTCAGATGCTGGAATCTTCAAAGTGGAACAGATATCCCCATTCATTGTGTGGGTGTTCATTTTTGATCTAATTTTTACCAGGGCTGAGCTAGTCAGGCACAGCTTAACCAAAACACACCCTGAAAACAAACAAACAAACTCCAAAAGACCCACAGCCACCCAAAACATGACTGCTTCAGAAGTCTGAGAACCATCTGTATGGTGTATTAGGAAATGCTCAGAGTGCTCTCAGAACTAAGGAAAACAAAATAAATAAAGATTTAATAGGGAAAAGCCTATTAAGTCTTATTAACAATGATCTGCATAATAGCAGCAAAACTGTACAAGAGGTTACACACTACACACCATGCCCCAGTAACCTGCTCCTACTTTGGATCTCACAATCAGAATTCTGACAATATCTGCCTACCTGCAAGGGGTTTCAGCTGGAGCCAGTCAGCATCTGGTCTGTTATTTAATTTATGATCAGAAAGTTTCCTTCCAATTGGTGATTCTTCAGTCTGGTTTTTTTTGCACCATTTCTGCTTACTCTGCAACAGAAAACAGGTAACACCTGGTTTGTAAAAGGACACTGATGGAAATAACAGGAACTAAAGCACTGTCCAAAATTCTCTTCTAAATAGACTAAGCTACTCTCTCTCACCATGCATAACAGGAAAATGTTACTTCAGAATATTGATCTTTAAGGCTCAGCAACACCTATCCCAGTGGGAGTTCTTAGCTACCTACCACGGAATCTCACTCCCAAACACACACAGATACATTTCACCTTAGTAAGAAGGGACATTCTGACAAGGATTGCTCTCACAGCCCAGAAATACTCCCATGCAGCTACTAGATTTGTTCAAGAAAGCAAACATGCAGCAAGAACAGCTCCTCTAATCTGTTCATTTTTTTGTCTTATATTCCTATAACTTCCTCGTATTTTCCTTAAGAAAGCAGCAAGCTCTTCTCTATCTGCAGCCCATACAGCAGACCCCAAGGATTTGCCAAAGCAGCCTAGGGGATTTATTTAATTAATCTCAAAGAAGGTATGCCCAATGTGACAGTTTGTATCCTTTTATCAGAAGACATAAGAAATGCCTCCTCCAATACAGAAAATCTTCTGCTGCCTGTCCAGCTCGGACAGCAAGTCTGATGTGAAAACAGAGAACCTGAAAAGTTTTCACAGTCATTTTGGGAGAAGCAGTTGGAATTTCACCAAAATAATTTTATTCTCAAAGCTGAATGACAAAGGCAAAAGCTAAAACTGAATTTCCATGCACACTCACACTCCCCAGGGTACTTGCTCTCCTTTTATATCCCCATCACAAATACAGAATGCCCCAAACACTAAAAATCTAGTAAGTTTTAGAAAAACAAGTTAAAATTTGACTGGCAATTTATAGAAAGCAGGAGGTCTGAAAATTTTAGCATTTTTCTAATGTGGAAAACCTGGATACCTCTGTTACACTGGCATTGTTAGCTATTAGCATACTGCTGAATTTCTTGTAAATTGCCTGCCAATTGCTGGCTCTATAACCAGGTGTTCCTTACACACTGCTTCTCCAGTTTTTGCTAAAAATCCCAGGGTGCTTTAGGGGAAGAGCTGCAAACTCTTTTACTTAGACCTGCCTCCAAATGTAGTGGCCAGAAAGCTGCAGCTTCCTCCATCAGATTTCTACACTGTTTTCCCAAGTTACCTTGTCGAGAAAAGCAACTTCTTTAGGAAGAACTTCTTTGCTTCTTTAGGAGAGGGATCCCTCACATACCATCAGACAGAGCACAGAGCAGCAGCACTTGCTCACAGAGTGAAGCCGACAATTCCTCAGCACTCACGAGGTAACTTCAGGCAACGCATTTTTAAACAGCAAACAATTTCAGCACCTACCTTTTGTTTATTGTAATGTTTGTACATTCTTATGCAATGCTCAATGATGAAGAGAACATAAATGCCTCCAAGTGCCAGGAGCCCCTTGAGCACGGGGTCATTCTCCTCCAGGAAGCCCTGGGTGTGGGCCGCGTGCGCGTGGCCGTGCCGGTGGGAGCGCCTGTGCTCGTGCACGTGCCCTTGGCCGTGGTGGTGGCTGTGGTTGTGGCCTCCGTGGGACTGCCAGGAGAGAAACAGTGACACCCCTGGGGCAAGCTGGCACTGAAACGGCACCAGGCCACAAAAATAACAGAGTCCCCCACCCTTTGCTGGCTTTTCTGCACACTAAACCATTTTGCCATCTAAGTTTTTCAAATGACTATTCATTACACTAATCAATTAAAAAAATTCCTCTGGGAATTTTTCTTTTTTTTGAGGGAGGTAAATAATCTGGCTTCAGCTTTTCTCTCACGATGCTAAAGATGAGACTAGCACTCAGAAATTTGACAAGGAATTACTATTCTTGCACTCCCATTAGCAACCAAGCCTTATGATTTTTTTAACTATTACAGTCAATTACAGCCTTAATTCTGATCTGAAATATAAACTTAAAAAAAAAAACCCCAAAACCATGACCAAAAATGTATTAGAATTATACAAAGAAAACATGAAAATATTAGTCTTTGTGCTAAACAAATGAGGTAACGAAATTTTACAAAACATTTCCCCTTTTTAGAATTACACCATCACAAATTTAAAGCTGCTTACCTTCCCAGGAACTTGGGCAATTGCTTGATTCAGTACATTAGAGGTTACTTTCTCCCCCAAATGCAGTAACCAGGCAGGTTAATCCCCAGGAAATACTTTTAGGTGGCACTGATACACAACTATCAGTAAACAAGAGACAGCAATACTGCTAACTTTAAAATACTCTTCTTGGGCTCATGAATGTTTCAGAATAGTGTGACATCAGTTCAACTATGAACACACAACTACTCTTCCCCCCCTTTTTTTTTTGGGGAACTGTTGGGGTTTAGGATTTTAGCCTGTTTTTTCTCTTAAAGAATTTTACCCATACTAGTTGCTAGGGGACAAATCGCTGGATACTTAAAGGAAACAAAAGACCTGGCCACAGAGGCGGGGTGGGACTGGCCACCCTTTTGTCACCTGGGGGTTGGGACACCCGGGGGGCTGCCTGGGTGCTCAAGGTTTAGTCTAAGAGCTGGCTCCCTTCGGTGTGGACGTCTCGGTCACCACTGCGGGTTTCTGCTTCTTTGGCTGTTTTGCTTTCTGCGGGCAAACGCCGGGATTCCTAAGCCTGCTCTCCTCCTTGTCCCGTCTGGAAACGGAGCTCCTGCGCTCTGCCAACTGAGAGACCTGCCGGGTTTCCCTGCCACAGCTCCGCAGTTTGATACCTCTCACTGCCACCCAAGATCTGCGCTCGCCCCTGCCGTTCCAGCCTGCTGTTCCTGAGGATCCGGCCGGACGCCCAAGAGTTTTGTGAGGTTTTTCTCATACATCCCTTCCCGGGACCCCGCGCTGCCATTCCCGGTGCTCCCGAGCTCGCTGCGGAGCGCCCCCTGCAGCCGCGGGGGGACCATCGCACCCGCCCTGCTCAGCGGGAGGAGGAACTGCACCCAGGGGAAAGCGCCCGAGGCCGGCGCTGGGTTCGGGCTGCTGTTTGCTGTGACTGCCACAGCGATTGCTGTTTGTTTGTGTTGTTATACATATATATTTATTAGTAAAGAACTGTTATTCCTACCCCTTATATCTTTGCCTGAAAGCCCCTTATTTTCAGATTTATAATAATTCAGAGGGAAGGGGGTTGCATTTTCCATTTCAGGGGAGGCTCCTGCCTTTCTTGTCTGACACCTGTCTTTCAAACCAAGACAGATCTTGGCGCCCAACGTGGGGCCTGAGGGCATTTAGAGAAAAGGCTAAAAAAGGAATAACAGTTCTTGGATAACTCAGTTCTGTGTGCTGAATATAGAAACCTTGCTAGGCAGCACTATGTGGTCCAGTTTGCCCTGGTTCGGGTGGCATGTGGTCGTGGCTGTATTTCTCCCTTTTGCAGCTCCTTTTCTATACATGGGTCCTCTGACTAAGGCCACTGTTGCTGTTATCCAGTTTGCCCTATGGGTTGATAAGCTGAGGAATTCGTGGGTTTTTAACTTCCTCTGGAATGTGGGCACATGGATACAGGGCTATCGCACACTAACGGTATGCTTTTGGGGTTACTTTAATAATGGGACCTACTGTGAGGAGATGACACCGGGGGAAACTTTCTCCCAACCCTTAACCCATCTCTTTGGGTCCACTCCACCAGTTTTCGAAGGATTCAGATCTTCCCTAAATGCTAATGATGTTGTACAGTGGGTGGTGTTGCTGATGTGCCTATTCTGCTTAGTACTCAGAGATAAAGGGAGATTGACTTGAATAACCACCCTGATACCTACCCCGGGGGCTAGGGATGCTGCCACAGAACCTGACAGGGCCCCAAAGACTAGGGATCCTGTCCCAGAGACAAGAGACCCTGCCGCAGAGACTAGAGATCCTGTCCCAGAACCTGACAGGGCCCCAGAGACTAGAGATCCTGTTGCAGAACCTGACAGGGCCCCAGAGACTAGAGATCCTGCCCCAGAGCCTGACAGGACCCCAGAGACTAGAGATCCTGCCCCAGAGCCTGACAGGACCCCAGAGACTAGAGATCCTGCCCCAGAGACTAGAAATCCTGCCCAACAGCCCACCTCAGAAATAAATGACCCAGATTTAGTGGGGGCACTGGTAAAGGAGATACGTGAGATGGGCCAGATGCTGAAAGAGTGCATTTTCTCAGCTGTTGGGAAACCCTCTCCCTGCCCCAGTGAGGGAGAGTCTGATACTGCAGCAGTGGAACCTGTGGATGTTACAACTGTCCAGGCTCCAGCTGAATCACAAGGGCAATCCCAGCCAGCAGCAGTTGCCCCTGTGCAGAGGAGGAAATACAAGGCCAAATCAGTGTGCCCAGTGAATGATGATGGGGAACCAGGGCCCTCACAACCAGCAGGGGAGCCAGAGCCTGAAATCATCACTGAGTCCCTGTCATATGACAGTCTCCGTAATATGCGAAAAGACATCGTGCGGAGGGGACGTGATGCTTTTACAACCTGGTTACTTCGGGTTTGGGACCTTATGGGTACAGGTGTGCAGCTGGATAGTGGTGAGGCAAGATATTTGGGATCTTTGACCCAGGACCCAGGTGTGGATCAAATATTTGTGAGGGAGCCAGGGCCCCTTTCTCTCTGGGAGCGGCTTATAACGAGTGTGAGAGAGAAGTTTGTCAACAAAGAGAAAATGCAGGAGTACCATCATAGAATGCAGTGGAAGACACTTGAGGAAGGGATCCAGCAGCTAAGAGAGGTGGCAGTATTAGAAGTACTCTTTGGGAGGGATGGACAACATGATAATGACCCCGACAAGGTCAGGTGCACAGCGCAGATGTTGTGGAACCTGGCAAAGCTGGGGCCATCCCAATACACCACCTTCATTGCAACCATTAATGCCGAGGACAACCGAGAAACAGTGAGTTCTGTCGCCAACAAGCTCAGAAATTATGAAAGTATGGTCAATGGCCCGCTGAAAGCTCAGGTCTCTGCTGTGGTTAAGGACCTCAAAGAGGAGTTCAAAGAGGAGATCAAGGGGGTGAGGGAAGAGTTAAGAAGGATCAATGTGGCACCAGTGCGAGTCACACGGCCCCAAATCAGAGCCCGACCTCCCCCAGCTAGAGAGAGAGGGTACCCATCACGAGATGAGCTGTGGTTTTTCCTGTGCGACCATGGAGAAGACATGAGCAGGTGGGATAAGAAACCCACTTCTGTCCTGGCAGCACGGGTGCGTGAACTCAAGGAGAAAAATGCTAACCGAGGGGGTTCTGCTAGGGTAAAAGTAGCCTCAGCCTCCCGTGACCAAGCTGCCAGGTATTACAGAAGGGAGGATGATATGTCAGATCCCCTTGAAAGAACCTCAAGCATGTATGCCCAGGGAGGAAATGATAACCAGTACTAGAGGGGCCCTGCCTCTGGCCAGGAAGAGGCATGGGAAAATCGGGTTTTTTAGACAGTGTGGATCCGATGGCCTGGCACGTCAGAGCCACAGAAATATGAAGCCTTGGTTGACACTGGTGCACAATGTACTTTAATGCCATCAGGACATGTGGGGGCAGAACCCGTTTCTATTGCTGGGGTGACTGGGGGATCACAGGATTTGACCTTGTTAGAAGCTGAGGTGAGCCTGACTGGGAAGGAGTGGCAAAAGCATCCGATTGTGACTGGCCCAGAGGCCCCGTGTGTTCTGGGCATAGATTTCCTCCGGAATGGCTATTATAAAGACCCAAAAGGGCTCAAGTGGGCATTTGGAATAGCTGCTGTGGAGGCAGAGGACATTAAGCAACTGAGCACCCTGCCTGGACTATCTGAGAATCCCTCTGCAGTTGGGCTTCTGAAAGTGGAAGAGCAACAAGTGCCTATTGCCACCTCGACTGTGCATCGCCGGCAGTATCGGACAAATCGAGATGCTGTGATCCCCATCCACAAAATGATCCGTGAGCTGGAGAGCCAAGGGGTGGTCAACAAGACCCACTCACCCTTCAA
Source organism: Monarcha castaneiventris obscurior (assembly GCA_026261815.1). Taxonomy (NCBI): domain Eukaryota; kingdom Metazoa; phylum Chordata; class Aves; order Passeriformes; family Monarchidae; genus Monarcha; species Monarcha castaneiventris. The sequence goes on from JAMPIT010000879.1 coordinate 6,473,304, forward strand.
CAGCCCCATCTGGCCTGTGCGCAAGTCTGACGGGGAATGGAGATTGACTGTGGATTATCGTGGCTTGAATGAAGTGACTCCACCACTGAGTGCTGCTGTGCCGGACATGTTAGAGCTCCAGTACGAGCTGGAGTCCAAAGCAGCGAAGTGGTATGCCACTATTAACATTGCTAATGCATTTTTCTCCATTCCTTTGACACCAGAGTGCAAGCCTCAGTTTGCCTTCACCTGGAGGGGTGTGCAATACACCTGGAACAGACTGCCCCAGGGGTGAAAGCACAGTCCCACCATCTGCCACGGACTGATCCAGACTGCACTGGAAAAGGGTGAGGCTCCAGAACATCTGCAGTACATCGATGACATCATTGTGTGGGGAAACACCGCAGCAGAAGTGTTTGAGAAAGGGGAGAAAATCATCCAAATTCTCCTGGAGGCCGGTTTTGCCATCAAGAAGAGCAAAGTCAAGGGACCTGCTCGAGAGATCCAGTTCCTGGGAGTGAAGTGGCAAGATGGACGGCGTCAGATTCCCACTAAGGTTATCAATAAGATCACTGCTATGTCTCCACCGACTAACAAGAAGGAAACACAAGCTTTCCTAGGCGCCATAGGTTTCTGGAGAATGCACATTCCTGAATACAGCCAGATCGTGAGTCCTCTCTACCTGGTCACCCGCAAGAAGAACGATTTCCACTGGGGCCCCGAACAGCAGCAAGCCTTCACCCAGATCAAGCAGGAAATCGCTCACGCAGTAGCCCTTGGTCCAGTCAGGACAGGACCCGAGGTAAAGAACGTGCTCTACTCTGCAGCCAGGAACAATGGTCTGTCCTGGAGCCTTTGGCAGAAGGTGCCTGGTGAGACTCGTGGCCGACCACTAGGATTCTGGAGCCGGAGCTACAGGGGGTCCGAAGCCAATTACACCCCAACCGAGAAGGAAATCTTGGCCGCCTACGAAAGAGTCCAAGCTGCCTCAGAAGTAATTGGCACAGAAGCACAACTCCTCCTGGCACCCCGACTACCGGTGCTGGGGTGGATGTTCAAGGAAAAGGTTCCTTCCACCCATCATGCTACTGATGCAACTTGGAGCAAATGAATTGCCCTCATCACTCAGCGCGCCCGAATTGGAAACCCAAATCGCCCTGAGATCTTGGAAATAATTACAAACTGGCCAGAAGGTGAAACTTTTGGGTTATCTTCTGAAGAAGAGGACGAGCAAGTAACTCGTGCAGAAGAAGCCCCGCCATATAATGAGCTGCCAGAGAGTGAAAAACAATATGCCCTCTTCACTGATGGTTCCTGCCGAATTGTAAGGGCTAGCCAGAAATAAAAAGCTGCAGTATGGAGTCCCACACGGCAAGTTACACAAGCTACAGAGGGAGAAGGTGAATCGAGCCAGTTTGCTGAACTCAAAGCTGTCCAATTAGCTCTAGACATAGCTGAAAAAGAGAAGTGGCCAAAGCTCTACCTCTACACTGACTCATGGATGGTAGCCAATGCTCTGTGGGGTTGGTTAGAAAGGTGAAAGAAGGCTAACTGGCAACGTAAAGGAAAACCAATCTAGGCTGCTGATGAGTGGAAAGGCATTGCCACTCGGGTAGAGAACCTACCCGTGAGAGTCCGCCATGTGGATGCTCATGTTCCCAAGAGCCGGGCTAATGAAGAACATCAGAACAACAAACAAGTAGATCAAGCTGCAAAAATAGAGGTGTCCCAAATAGACTTAAATTAGAAACACAAAAGAGAGTTGTTCCTAGCTCAATGGGCCCATGATGCCTCAGGTCATCAGGGCAGAGATGCCACCTACAAGTGGGCACGAGACCGAGGGGTGAATCTAACCATGAACAGTATCTCCCAGGTGATCCATGATTGTGAGACATGCGCTGCAATCAGGCAGGCCAAGCGAGTGAAACCCCTGTGGTATAGTGGGCGGTGGTCCAAATACAAGTATGAGAAGGCCTGGCAAATCAACTACATCACACTGCCTCAAACACGCCAAGGCAAGCGTTATGTGCTCACAATGATAAAGGCCACCACTAGATGGCTGAAGACCCACCCTGTGCCTCATGCTACAGCCCGAAACACCATCCTGGGCCTTGAAAAGCAGGTCCTGTGGAGACATGATACCCCTGAGAGAATTAAATCTGACAATGAGACTCATTTCAAGAACAGCCTTATCAACACCTGGGCTAGGGAACATGGCATTAAGTGGGTGTACCACATCCCTTACCATGCACCAGCGGCTGAGAAGGTTAAGAGGTGTAATAGATTACTTAAAACCACCTTGAAAGCATTGGGTGGGGGAACTTTCAAAAACTGGGAACAACATCTAGCAAAAGCCACCTAGTTAGTTAACACCCGAGGTTCTACCAATCGAGCAGGCCCTGCTCAATCTAAACTGCTACAAACAACAGATGAGGATAAGGTTCCAGTGGTACACATGAGAAGTATGCTTGGAAAAAACTATTTAGGTCAATTCTGCCTCGAGCAAAGATCAACCTATCCGTGGGGTGGTCTTCGCTCAGGGACCAGGTTACACCTGGTGGGTAATACAGAAAGATGAAGAGACCCGATGTGTACCACAAGGGGACCTTGTTTTAGGGTGAACTGCCCAAGGCATTATACTTGTATCATATCTGCATGTACATATGTATATAATTATGGTGATGCATGTGTATATATAGTTAAAAAAAATTAAGTTTGATGTAACATGTTAGTATGAGAAAAATTCGGGGTGGATAATGTTGGGGTTTAAGATTTTAGCCTGTTTTTTCTCTTAAAGAATTTTACCCATACTAGTTGCTAGGGGACAAATCGCTAGATACTTAAAGGAAACAAAAGACCTGGCCACAGAGGCGGGGTGGGACTGGCCACCCTTTTGTCACCTGGGGGTTGAGACACCCGGGGGGCTGCCTGGGTGCTCAAGGTTTAGTCTAAGAGCTGGCTCCCTTCGGTGTAGACGTCTCGGTCACCACTGCGGGTTTCTGCTTCTTTGGCTGTTTTGCTTTCTGCGGGCAAACGCCGGGATTCCTAAGCCTGCTCTCCTCCTTGTCCCGTCTGGAAACGGAGCTCCTGCGCTCTGCCAACTGAGAGACCTGCCGGGTTTCCCTGCCACAGCTCCGCAGTTTGATACCTCTCACTGCCACCCGAGATCTGCGCTCGCCCCTGCCGTTCCAGCCTGCTGTTCCTGAGGATCCGGCCGGACGCCCAAGAGTTTTGTGAAGTTTTTCTCATACATCCCTTCCCGGGACCCCGCGCTGCCATTCCCGGTGCTCCCCGAGCTCGCTGCGGAGCGCCCCCTGCAGCCGCGGGGGAACCATCGCACCCGCCCTGCTCAGCGGGAGGAGGAACTGCACCCAGGGGAAAGCGCCCGAGGCCGGCGCTGGGTTCAGGCTGCTATTTACTGTAACTGCCACAGCTATTGCTGTTTGTTTGTGTTGTTATACATATATATTTATTAGTAAAAAACTATTATTCCTATCCCTTATATCTTTGCCTGAAAGCCCCTTATTTTCAAATTTATAATAATTCAGAGGAAAAGAAGTTACATTTTCCATTTCAGGGGAGGCTCCTGCCTTTCTTGTCTGACACCTGTCTTTCAAACCAAGACAGGAACACATTCCCTTTCTTTTTGTTAACAGTGTTTCAGGGTGTCTTTCAAAGTCAAGTCAATCTATGTGTGCATCAGTGAACATTTATTTATTGACACTATCGAACAGTTCCTTGAAAATTCTAGGCTCATTTACAGTTAAGAACAAAAGGTAAGGAGACAATACTTACATGTGGCAAGAGATGGAGCAGTGCATCTCCACTCATTGTTCCTACAGCCAGAGCTACCAAGAAAGTTAGAAGAAATTTGAAGCACCATTGGTTAATGATGGGAACCAAGATCACACCTAGCAAGGAAAGCAGGCTAATGACGGTGATAGAGATGATACCACAAAACCAGGCTGTGGGAAGAAATGAACACAGAAAGGTTATCAGAACAACACCTGGAAAACTTTTAAGACTGATTCATGACTTTCAACAATCTCTTAAGAAGGTGACTTTCCTTTAACCTAAGTTGTGTGATTATTCATTCAAAAGGTGCTGAAAAATACAATACAAAAGGCAATACTGAAGTTCACAGCAAAAAAAAAAAAACCAAAATAGGCTTATTCACAGTACAATATAATAAAGTGAGACATGAGAAAACAACTAGCTAAAAAGAGGCCAGCAATTCTACCTGTTAGTTTCAGGCTTAGCTTTGTAGCCCTTTATGAAACAAAAAGCAAAAGGCTTCATATTGGAACAAAACCATCTTTGCTACTTAATACCAGGGCACTACAAGCACTAATGTGTATTTAACAGTTGTTTTTGATATGGTTCTGATGCAAATTTTTTTGGACTCCATTATTTCTCCCCCTGTTTGGAGTCACATGTTTAGTTTGGCACTATTTATTTCACCTGGTGCTTGGAAACATACATTTTTATTCATGAGAAAGCTCAACCTTGGGCAGAGGAACTCTAAAATCAAATGCTACAGTAAGAACTTGAAAAGCTGAAGGCAACTTGCTACCACCAAATAGCAGCATTTACTTTTTCTGAGAATCCCTGCTGTTCCCATTAGAAGAAGTGATAATGGAATGTGATAATATTTGTACATTCTTATACAATTAGGGAATACGTGAAAATTTCTACATGACATTGAAAAGAAGGAATTACACAAGAAACAGATCCTATAAACAAAGAGACATGGCTCTTGCAGTCAGCATCTCACCCTAATGAAATATTTTCTTTAAGTTTTAGCATAAAGGCTTTGATTTTCTTTCAGGGTTTTTTCTAGATCCATTTTTAATCAAAAACATCTATACAATTTGCCAACTTCAATATAAGTTAACAACTCCTGATTCAAAATCACTAACATTTCCACATTTCAGAGCACAATCTGACTTTCCTTGCATCTGTGCAGGTCCACAAGTAGGGGAAAACATCCTGGAATACGCGGCAGGATATGGGTGAGAGGAGAAGAAAAAAGGAACAAGTATGTTATAGCTGCTCAGTGTCAGCATCAGGGTGAAACATCTCAAGAATTCTGTCTGTACCAAACCCACTATGGAGCAGATTTGACAAGAATTTGCCAACAGAAGTGTGGCTGCTGCAGGCTTGGTCTGGTTCAACACCAAAGCTCACAGCATCTGCTGCTTCAAATTTCATTGTGGGATATCCATTCTTACAAAGTCTGTAGCTGTCATTCCACAAGGCTGCACAAAAGGAAACAGTCCAACTGAAATGCAAGGTGTACAAGACCACATCCACCAGGAGGAAATGACTGGAAAAAGCTTCAGACAGTATGAGGTGTGCACTGACAGACACGAGTACTGAGACCAGAGAAAAGAAGAGCTGGTGATAAGCAAAGTCTGCTGTCAGATGAGGAACTGAAAAACACAGGCTGGAAAACAGGAATACCAAAGTAGGTCTACAGCTGAAGCAGGACCCCGATGACCAAAATACTGCCACAGCCTTGACTGATCCCCAGAGCACCTCAGCCCCGTGCCCTGGATTGACAGGCTCTGCTGTACTTTTAAGTTAACAACATCTGAGGACCTTTCCCTCAATGCCCAACCAAGCATTCATGCACCAGCAGCCCAAATAAAAATGACACAGCCACTGGGCACGACACTGCCCCCAGTCTGGACACACTCTGCTGCCAAGTTAGATGATCAACAGCCTTACATGGTGAAAAATGGAAAGGCTTCATCTACCACAGCAGATTTGGCAGACACATCCCCAAGGGGCTGGAATACTCCTATGAATGATACAGGACCTAAACACGGCATCATGACTAAGATAAGGCCCATGAGATTAGAATATGGAATCCGTGCCCCTCTCGGATGGAGCTCCAGGGAGCACTGGCATCTGCACAGGCAGAGTTCCAGCTTTTATCTGCTCTGAAATACATCTAATCAACAGCTCTAAGCAATCTCCATCTTTAAACAAACCGCTCCCTGTTTACTTGTGTGACTTCTATTGGCTTCATTCCCAGCAGGACGTGCCTTTCCTTTCCAGGTGCTTAGGAGCCCTCAGTGGTGACAGTGCCCCCTCTTCCAGCAGGTGCACTGTGAAAGGTCAGTTCTATGGACAAGCCCTTGAAAATCCTCTATTAGATGGTGTCACAGAACTATCTTAAATTACAGGAAGAAAACCCAACATGGCTTCAGAAGTTTTTGGCCATCAGTTAATTAAATTCTTTTCCTTTAGAAAACCACACTAGCAGAGGTAATGGAAAACTCACAGGTCAGTGTCATTGATCAGAAGCAACACTAGCCTGGTATGATTGTTTGAAAACTTTAACTAAAAGTAAAGTAAACCACAAAAACCTCATGTTTAAAAGTGATTGCATCCTCCTAACTTTGGGGAATACTTCTATCTAAAAATGTTTATATTAGTTCAGGTGGGCACACGCTTTCATTTTAGTACAATCACACAACCTATAGGTTAAGTTACTCTATGACAGACATTTGCCCTACACCTCCTACACTCCCCATATTCAAATTAGGAGTTGTTATTTTGTGATTCATTTTCTTACGTAAGAAGGAACAATTATTTTTACATCAACTGAAATCTTGCTGTAGTTAATACAAGAGAATACACAAAATTCTTATGAAGAACAATTTATCATTATGTAATCAAGCTGACCTGTTCTGGAGGTTACTGTTTGAGAGCCAAATCAATGAGTTTTAACTCAAGTTTTTACAGCTGGCAAAGGTGTTACTTATACTCAAGGTATCAGATGCCTCAACACGTGTTAAACATTCACAATAAGCTTCACTAATTTTGCAAATTAAGTCTCTTAAAATGTTAAAGATCTCTGAGCTGAGTTATTCATCAACTCCCTTTCTCATTACAGAGAAATAAAATGCAATCTTTTAAAAAGAAGCACTCGTGTGTAGAAGCTTCCTAATTAAACTGGTTCAAAGCATGTGCAACATGACAGTTTTGTATAGGGTTTCAACATTTTAATTGGCAGAAGATGTTTAGAGCTACTCCAGCAATGCTCTTGGTAATAAGGCAGGGGTCAGCTCTTACTACACTGAGACCACACCACGAAGCAATTTGCACTTGTACAAAACACACACTGTATCTGGGTTACAGCAATCTCTGAACAGCTAACAAGATAGGAGATGGGTCACTAGAGGAGATTCACCTATAAGAAGTTAATTATTCTAATGACTCGAGAACTGGTAAGAAAGATTACCAGCAATGCATTCTTTCCAACAGTTATTAACATCTATGAGAATGTAGTTACTTCAAGCTTTATTTCTAATGATGCTAATAAGCACCTATGTACTAATCAATAGTTACATTACTTTTATTTTCAAAACACAGACATTATATCCAAGGTGTTTTAGATTTTTAATACTTTAATGCAACTGAACATCAACAGTTCCATTATAATTTAAGAAACATAGCAGTGGCAAACATGTATTTGGAAAGTAAATTTGGTTATGAAATCACAACGATGGGTTCTGCCCTTGAAGTAACTGCTTCAACAGTAGTAAAGTGATTTTTAGCTTAGAACTATGGCAACGAGATAAGAAGTCTACTCTGTTTTACTCAAGGTACACACAAAAAAATTGAAACTGCCAACAGAGGATTTTGATGGAAAAATTTTCATGTGCTTAGAGAGATATAGTACAGAGTAATTGACACTGGAAATAAGAAAAGCAAAGTGTCAGAAATGGCAATTAAAATGCTCTTGTACTTGCTTAAGTTCACCAAAAATTCTGGATGTCAATTCTACAGATTTGTATCACTGCTAAAATATAAAAATTGTAACACCTAAAATCTTATTTTCCAGTGAATGAACTGTGATGAAAGTGTTGTTTTCTATTCATGAATGAATAGATCCAGGTCAAATTTATTAAGAAATTTAGTGCCAGAGTAATACTGCAACTTTCCAACTTCGAGATAAACATATGGACCACCTCAGTCCCACTAAGAAAAAAAGATGTAACATATATTAAATGATGGCAATAATCCAAACTGTGGGGGGACTTGCTCATCCCTAGAGGCGCTTTTGTCTCCAAAGATTCTGTTCCTTGCCTGTGTTGCTGCTGCAAGTATTCAGCATCTCAAGCTATGTTGGAAGAATATTCAGGCCAAAATGCCCAAGCCCAATGTTAAGTGGTTAAGCCTCAATAATAAAGGGGAAAAAAAACCAAACAAAAAAAACCCCAAAAAAACCAAACCAAACCAAAACAAAAAAATAAAAAACCAAAAACCATACCACAAGCAAACATAAAATAGTGGAAATAATAGTTCAAAAAGATGAAAAGGTAAAAACCCTAAAGGTGCCTCCTCGATCCATGGTTACCTGGGAGAAGCTGTGACACCACCTACCAGGCTGCTGTGACTCTGAAGTTTGTATTTACAGTGCAAAATAATTTTGAAACCTTTAGATGTTACACACTTACCTGATGCACCTGTTTTATCATTATTCTCCATTGAGGCGTTTTTACTTTTCGTAAAATCTTCCAGCTCATCATAATGTACAATGCAAAGCCTTCTCTCAATCTGGTACAGCAAAGCAGGACACATGTACACAAACAGCTCAGGAGATATCAGAGAGCTTGCTTCCAGACCATAGTACCGTAGCAGCTGTGTGGCATTCAAGCACTGCAAGCAAATTGTACAAACAAATTAAATATAAAAGCATCTATTTTCACTTATGGAAAATCCAGCATATTATTTGAGAACACAAACAAAGCAGAAACTTTGGCCCAAATGTTCCACCAGTGCTAAAACATGTCTTAAACTGAGCTAAGTGGTTTATGAGGGGGAAGAAACAGTAAAAATATCTGTACTGCAAACAAGCCTCCCAACACCTATAAAAATTTTGATAAATGTCAATGAAAAGGAGTTTCTATATTCTTTACACAGTACAAGCAATGAAGAAAGAGCAACAGGTGAAGAGTGGAAAAATGTAAATCCAAAATAGGTTTTTCAACCCTTCTGTTCACCTATCAACCTTCTGTGTTTTGAGTTTCACTTTTTAATACTGTTTGAAACCTCGAACTTGGCGCTCCCTCCCATCCTTCTAGTTTAAAATTATGACATCACAAGGCCCTGCATCTGTAGTTAACTGTAAGGGGAAGGGATTGAACCAAAAATCTTGCAGAAGTAATGGATGCTGAAGGAAAAAACAGAGGAGCTTCCACTGAGCACAGTGCTACTGAAGCTACACCTGCAATTGCTTCTTAATCTCTTAGGACAAAGATATCAGAAGTGTGCTGGAAACATGCAGGTGTTTTAGGAAAGAGTGTCTGTGCAGTTTTCAAACATGGTAATGATCTCAGATTCAGAAAGAAGTCCGAAACAGGTGTGTGTGGTGGCAGTACTCCTGAGTACTGGGAAGGGAAAAAACCTCACCTGTAAGCAGGGTATCTCAGAAAGCTTTAAGGACCAACTTCATGCAGATAAATAGGTACTATGATAGGTCTCTGAGTGAAGATGGGTGATGGGCACACAGAAATGCTGACTCATAAAGCTCAGGACTGTGGCAATGCCCTCTAGCACTGTCACTCTGCTACCTGTACTACACTACGGTCCCAAACATGCCTCTGTTATTTGTGGGTATGCACCTTCAATTATTATGTGACAGCACTGAAAGTCAACTTACCAGCTCCCCGTTTCATACTCACCTCTTCGTGCTCGTGCTCGTCCTCACTGTGGTCCTTGTGAGCACGTGCTGCAGGAAGAGCGTGTTTCCTCACGCTGATCTGCTTGTGAGACGCCTCTCTCTTGCTGGTGTGGCGGTGCCCGTCGGCACTGCCCAGGCTGCCATCCTGGTGCCCGTGGCCGGCAGAGCGGTCACCGCTGTGCTCGTGGTGGTGCACGTGCAGGTGAGAGGCGTCATGGACGTGGTCGTGTTTGTGAACACGGTTGTGCTCGTACTGATCCCCGGGGTCGTGCTCCGGGGCGTAATCCCACGTAGCGTCTCCCGACGTCTCGCTGATCTTCTTTTGCTTCTTCTTCTGCTTCCGCTGTTTCCGTTCGGGCTGGTCCTGAGTGGTGTTTGTGTCTGTGGAGGGCTGGTGGCTGTGCTCTGCGTGCTCGCCGTGGCTGACGGAGTCGTTGCGGGAGTGGCGGGTGCCGTTGTGCTCGTGCCGGTGCGGCCGCGGGTGCTGCTGCTGCTGCTGGTGGTGGTGGTGGTGGTGGTGACGGCGGCTCTGGTTGTGGGCGTGTTTGCCGTCCTCCTTCACCGAGGGCACGGCTGCCTCTCTCTCAGCGTCACATCTATGGCTCCTCTTTGCAGACACACCGGCCGTGGTCTGGTTTTCTGAATCTGAGTGGCTGTGGGCATGGCTGTGAGGATGAAAATGCTTTCCTTCCTGCACTTCCAAAGCATACAAGTGAGAAACGTGGTCATGGCCAATATCGTCATGATTTATCATCACTACTTTTACCTCTCCCAAACCAAGGCTTATTAACAGTTTTTCCAGGCCAAAAAAAGATAACCTTCCATTTTCACCATAGCGATCAAAAATCTTTTCAATGTAGTATTTTTGTTCATTTTCTGCTTCCAACGTTGAAAATTTACTGGGCATAGATTCTGTTCCCCCATTCTGGAAGTACGATTCATTTGAGATCTGATAGTCATTATGGTCGTGTACACGATCCTTTTTGGGACCATTGTTATGTCCATCTCCATGGCAATGATTGCACTGATGAAAAATAAATGTCAGCAAACAAATGATGCAAAATTTTGTGTGCATGTGTACCTTCATCTCTGTTTCCTACGAGAAACACAAAGGGAAGCACTTAGCTGTAAAAGCAATCTCAATGTCAATTTATATGGCCTATCAGTTTGGTACTTATGCCAACTGAATCACTCACAAAACTTTTTAGATATTGGCAATAAAAGAATAGCAACTGAAGTACTTTTACTGCAGAAATTGTATTAATGTACTTTTCTTATCCAACAGTGAGACAGACTCTGTGTATTTTAGAGATGCTGTTTTACAAACCATACTTACAGGAGGCAATGATAAGAAAAAGATTAACAACATTTACAGTCAGTCATATCAGAACATTTTTGTGCATATTTTCAGAGCCATCTATGCTTATGATAACATACAATATTGAAAATCTTGATAAAATACAAGCTACAAAAGAATAAAAATTCTTTTAAAATAACAATGCCGTATTTTCCTGCTCACTGAAGTGACAGGCAGGTAATACAGCTGAAAACCCACGCACCATTTGTTCTCTTTTGTGCTGCCGAAGTGCCTCCACTCAACACACACTGCACAATTCCCTATTTTGAAATCGGCCTTTACCAATGTAAAAATAAGTTGTCATAAACCAGCTTCAGTGTATTGCTTAAATACTCATATTTTTAGTACTTTTTACTTTGGTTTACAAAGATCTACATGGACATCTATTTAAAAGTAGGGTTTTATGGAAAACACCTGCTTATGCAACTCAAAAAATACTGCTATTGCTGACAACTGTCGAGCTGAAAGCAGTTAGTGCTGATTTTTAGAAATTATATCATCGAGACAATGTGGTTTTCAATTTAGCATTACATGTAAAAAACTTGCAATTCAACACCAGGCTATGAAGGAGACACTGCAGAAGTGTATCTTGCATTCAGAACTGAAAACAGTTCACCATTTCACACTGCAGCAAATGCAAGGATGTAAGGGAAGAGGAAACAGGCCAGCTGTGCTTTAAGTGGTTTTAGTTCCAGTGGTTTTAGTTCCTGATGGGCACCTTGATTAGAGCTGCCACTGGCCCCACATTCACAGGCACGAGTGACCTGCTCAGCACATCCTCAAGTGCCACTGACTCTCTCACACAAGGCAGCAGAAATCTGCTTGTCCTTCCCAAGCCCCCCACAGCTGCTAAATAAAATGTGCTTTGTGAAATCGTCCAGCAAAGTGCTCTGCAGCAAACCACAAACATTTAAAGTCCATCTTCTTCTCCTAAAATACCAGCTTGTTGTTTTGTGCTTTAACACTTTTAACTACATTATTGCACACACACAAAATGTTGGAAGCTCCTATACTTGTAACAGGTTGGCAGAGAAAAGGAAGGAGCTGCATTCTAAGGACTTCACATGGCAAGAAGATGTGCCAACACACAAGACCTTTCTCCTGTTAACCTCTACAAATCCAAAATACGAAAATTCACTTTTCAATGGAGCTTCAAACACTTACAGAATTTCTTAAAAAAGCAAAACTCTCTTTTGCAATACTGTCCCGTTTAAAAATACAAGCCCAGAAGAATATCTGTCAAATGGAGGCACGAGCATCAAAATTGATTCCATGGACATCAGATAGGTCAATGGCTACTTACTGTACATTAGTGGTTTATTTTTATAAACAACTGATGTTCAATCAACAGTCTGGAATGACGGTGGTTTGTCTCCAGTTCAATCCCCTATACTCCAGTTACTAATTTCAGGGCTGTGATAAACTTTTTCAAGTAGCTCAGTATGGTAAGTTCATCCTCAAAATTTGCTGAAATATTATTTTCATTATATTAATATATATATTAAGTAATACTAATTTTGTAGGTAAAACACCTTTTCTCCCCCTTTGCCATGTAATGGTAATACAACCAGAACAAGCCAAGTTAAATTATTCTCATTTAGACAAGCATGATCCAGACTAAAATATCTCTACCAGGAAATTCATGACTAAAGCATGCTCATAATCCTTTTCACAACCTCATGATCTTTTCCATGTGACTGTCTCATACAATACTATAATACATTATGTGGAAACTTTAGTCATGCATCCCTAATTGTGGTTTAGCTTTGAATGGTACCTTTTCTCCATGCCCTAATGGTTAAAATAGTTTGTAACCTACGATTGTGATTCATTGCTTAAAAACAAGAGCTGAGCAGTATCAGACCAATTTCAAAATCTATTACTTGTCTGTTTTCAGTTTAAATAGTAATAACCCTAGCCAAGTATTTTTGATCTTGTATAATATTCTGTATATTCTATTGCAAATCTTGTTACAGAACTGATACTTAAAAAATAAACGTACCCATAATAAGAAGTTTCCAAAAGAACAAACAGAGAGTTAATTCTTTTTAAACAAACTTCATTATTCTCTAGGCAACTGTAAATAGCTGTCATGTTTAATCTGTCAGGCACTACTCATAGGTGTATAATACTGGAAAGCTGAATTCCAAGTTCTATACACTTCAGTGGCACAAAATTGCATATAGCTGATCTCATTATAGGAACATTAAGACTCTCAAATCCCCTCAAGAGAATATGCGAGGGCAGCCTGAGGACAAGGCTACACCAAAGTTGAAAAAGATTCTGCCTGTTACTGCTGTCAGCCTTTGCCTATTTCTGTTCACTCGTTTGATTCCCTGCTGCCTCCCCTCCTCAGCTCCTGTCGGGCAGGAACGTGATCTGGGACAGACAGGAGGGAAACCAACTCCAAGCTGTGGGCTGGTAAGGAACTACAGCACCTGCAAAGGGCACGGCTGGAATAACAGCAACTGCTGCATTTCCCTGGGCTGCAAAGAGTCCTTCCTGACACCTCAGGCAGCGGGACAGCCCCTCCCCAAGCCAAGCTCCAGAATTAGAATGTGTGCATTTGCAGGGACAAAGATGAAGCGTGTCCCACCAGAGGGCATTTCAGAAAGGCACCCGCGGCTGCCCAGTGCACCCTGTCCCCATCCCACTCAGCAGTGTGAGAGAGCATTCCCAGCAAATGCAGAGAGATGGAACCATCCACACACTGAGGCCTGACGTCAAAGCATCTGAGCAGTACCTAAGCAGTGGTGCCTTAAGAGGCCTCCCAGAAACAGAGACTAGACAGGATAAGGGAATAAAGGTAGGTATTTATTCAAAGGGCCTTCAAGGTACCCCCTGGGGAGCCAGAGGCTGCTGCCAGGATGGACCCCAAGACGGACGACAGGTCACGAGTTCTTCACACTTTTATAGGTTTGGTTCATTTCCATACCATGGTTAATTCCCCAGTTAAAACCCCTGTTTAATGATGTAATTCCCCTCAGCTTGCTCCCCCCTTTAGAGTCTTTGGTTTACACATTTTGGGCCTAGAACAGCCTGGCTGTCCTTGAAGGCAAAGCCTGGAGAGGCTTCGTTATGTCTGCCTTGCACAAGAGAGCAGAAATTACAGGCTACAAGGAACTTCAGAGTTACACTCAAAGCAGTGCAGAATTTGAAAAATACAAAAGTTAAAACCTAAGGCATCAGCAGAGTTACATTCTCTGCTTGGAAAACTCAGCACATCTCTATGCAAACCACTGTCTGCCTAGAGTGTTTCAGCTACTTAAGCAAAGGAACCTGTGATCAGAGTTGGGTTTGGTTTTGCTTCTTTTTGAAATCCTTTTTTCATTCAATTTCCCTTGGATTTCTGAAATTTATCCAAGGTGCTTACTATTTCAACTGTTCTTCATATATAGCACTTTATGCCTTAAAGCCTGGAATATGAACATGATTTGGGGGGACATCTTTGTTTATTTATCACCAACTGCTTCACTGAGACTAGAAAACTAGTTCAAGAGTTAGGCTTTACTTAAAACAACAAACTTGGATTCAAATAATGTGGTCATACAAAATTGAAACTCAAACGAAAGCTGCATCTCTTATTCCAGCATTTGCAGCCCACGCAGTACAGCATTTTTTCAGTGTACAATGCTGACTAGAATACTTTTAGTGCCCAACTTTTTCCCCCTAACCCTTCTTCTTGTCTGCTCCCAACAATTTTAATAACCTGAAATATTTGTAATATAAATGCACTGATCTATTCCCTTCCCACGCTCCTTCCCAAGTAATTTCAGTTTCTCCTTCTTGTTGTTCAACTTTCTTATCCTTTTTTTCTCTGAAGAATGTTCTGCTCCTCTACAAAAACCATCTTTGACTCCTCTAAGTTACTCAGCTTGAATGCCACAGAGGGTAAAGTGCCTTAGCAAGATTTCATGAGTTGCACCAAACATGCTCCAGCTAAGGCAGAGTGAACCCAGAGAGACAAGAGGTGCTAAAAATAAGGCCAAAGCACGACTCCTACCAAACTAAGGCATTCTCACCGTGAGGTAGAGTAAGAAGCTCAGCACTCGTGTAATTCATTTCTATAAAGAACTTCTGAGAGTAACAGCTCTAAGAGAAACGCCAATTTCTTAAAAAGAGAAATATTTCTTGAAATAAAGTTATTGACTACATAAAGACAGTTTTTCTTACAGTTCCTAGAAATTTTACTTCTTTTCTATATTGCAGGTATTCACTCCAATGTACATGCAGGAGAGATGTGTGCAGCTTCCCCCCCATCCCAAACTGCGCAATACTTCCTACAAATATTTGGTTCAAAAAGAAGGCTGGAATCTGAAAATCCTAATGAACCTACTCTTCATTTTTAAAATGTCACATTTTTAACAAATACTAGAACACAATATCCTATTAATCTAGCACACATTTTTAAGGCAAATTATTTTTTGAAAAATTAATGTGAAATTAATATATTGTAGTTACTGAAAGACATTTTAAGAAAGCCATAAAACCATTTAAACTAAATAATAACCTGTTTTTGTTTTATCAGTCTTATGCTGACATTAGCTTCTGTACATACAAACAGGAAAACATGCTACAGATCAATAAAGTTAAAATGAACCATTTCTAATTTAAGTTCTCACCCATCTCCTGTATTTTCTTCCCTCTTCAATTTCAGTGAAACAGGTTTGTGGATTTCAGTAAAACTCATTCATTTGAAAACCTACAGCCCCAGTAGGAGGGGCACTTTGTAAGAACAGACCATTAACTAGTTGATCCAAGCCCTATTTGCTAAGTTAATACCAGATAAGACTTAAAGAGCACAGAAAGCATTTATGCATAACTGAACACACCATGAATACTTCTTAAAAATCTGAACTGTGAAGTATTTGAAAAGCCAAGTCCCAAGCATAATAAAATGATCTTGAACTAATACAGCAGCAATCTACCAGCTCAGTTATCCAGAAAGGAGCATTTACTTCGAACATAAAAAACTTGGACAGCCTTCTTCAAAGGGTCAGTTATTTGTAAGAAATTGCTGAGTACAGAACCCTTCTCAGAGCTCAAAAGAATATAAAAACTTCAGAATAGCTGGAAATTCTAGAAGTACTAGTTCTGCTCAGCAGGATCTAATTTGCAGTCTTTCCTATATAAATTGGATGTGGTCCATGAAACACCTATTAATGCACAGAATTGATAACAGAGCTAATTTACTTTTGTGCCAATATTCTACTGTTCAGTTAGGTCCTATTAAGATACCAACCAGTGCTTGTAAGAATGACATACTTAAAAAGATGAACCAGTTACAGCTGCGTTTTAATATTTCATTTTTCTACTGAAAGTAAGCAAACTCTTCTGGTTAGAACCAAGGCTGAAGTTCAAGAAATATTTTAAGACGGTGTTGCACTTAAAGGAGCAGTCCTGCCCTCCCCCACTGCTTCACTCTCTCGTTCCCATTCCCACAAAACCATTTTTGGATACCAGCACATTTGTTTGCTGATCTGTTCACTGTGCAGCTGTACAACTACATTCTGCTGAAAAACAGCCTAGAAAAAGAAAAAAGAGATAATTTTCAAGACAGATTACTTTTCCTATCAGGCTCACTGTGCAGCTGCACAAACACCACAGTCCACACAAAAAAAGAGTCACCCAGCTTTAGGTGGGAACACCAGTCACTGATCTGGCTGATCTGCAGTCTAACAGAGTATTTTGATAGAGCACAAATATAAAAACTGGCCACCTCAAAACGCACTCAAATAACACTGAAAAAACAGCAGTGGACATACTTCCTATTGAAAGCCATTTGAGAATAATTTCTCCAACTTTCCCTTCAAAATACAATATAACAATATTTCTAATAAAGTGTTAAAACCAGTTGCAGTACTTTTATTGTCCTTATAACTTAAGCCACAATAAGTATTTCACCCTGGCACTACATTGTAATACTTGTGGCATGTTAGAAGGCATTAAAGGCATATCTTGGTAAGTGTCTAATACCTACATCATTGTAATACACCCCTCTCTATCACAGCTACAATCCAAAAAGGAATTATGCATGCCTACTACTAAGCTGATGACTTCTCTCACTTGGAAAAACCAGAAAAATAAATTTAGAAAAGCTGTCAATTATGGAAGTCCATTGAAACACAAGACTAAAGCATACTTTTCTTACATGTACTATGCCAAATTAGTGCCTGATTGTGAAGGCCATTCCTAGAATCAGGTTTCAAATTCTTTACTTGACAACATGTACCATTGAATCAAATCTGTATTTTTAAATAAGATATTTAGTTAATGAGCCACCATCACAGACTTTTATAAGGTGCTCTGTCAACATGCCACTCCAATTCTTCTTAGCAAAGTTACTCAGTCAGGAGAACAAACCAGGAGAGCTACTAATCCTAGAGAGCAGGCAGCTACTGGAACCCATGACATCTTGAATTAGTGGGCTCCAAAGGTGTCTTTGTTCACTAATTGTGGGAGACAAAGGACTTTGTCAAGACATCTTGGCAAATTCAAAGGTAACACTTAACCAGACTGACAAAGGACATAAAATAGCTGCACATATTTCAACAGGCAAATCCACCAAGAAAATGTCCAGCTGAACCAATGTGTGTCATTTTCACCACATTCCAAGTGAGACCTCAACAAAAGTCATGCCACTTCCTAGCCATCATTTATTTTAACCGAGATTATTCTGAATGATCTACATGGCTACTCCTTAGAGGTTTGTGTGTTGATGGAGGCAACCATTCAAACTGATACAAATACTGACTGGCTACAAAAAACACTCACCACAAACTATAAACCTTTCTTAGCAAGGTATTAACTCAGAAGGGACACAAGTTTGAGGTGAAATCATGAAAATGTAGTATTTGATACCCAGTATTACCCTTGGTGCAAGATTAGAAACAGAAGAGGGGCAAGGAAGCACAATATTACTGGCAATATGTGAGGCAGCAATGTCAAGGGTCTGGAATTGCTTACTGTCAAGGGAATTGTTCTTTGTCAAGGGAAGTAAAACTGAAGCAAACTGTAATTGCATGTCCAAAATAAAACTGCAGAGCAGGTGTGGCATAATTTTGTCATTTCACCATTATTCAATCACTCCTTGATTGAATACGAGGAACTCCTGTATGACACTTCATAGGATATGGGCAAAAAGTCAGCAAAAAATGTGGAGTTTTCCAATTGTTAAAATACATTCCTTTTATGTGAAGAACAATGTCCTCCTCTAGATGCTTCACTTTGAGAATGTTTTGTTTATAAAATATAACTAATCTTTTGTCTTTGCCAATTTACTGTTAACAATTAAGCTACAGTAATGGAGAAAATTCCAGTAAATTAATTTATTTATAAAACTCAGAATTTTCCACGAGTAAGTGACAACTTGCCTTTTTTATTCCTGTTTTAAGAACTCAACAACAGTACAATGCAAGGCAAAGTATGGTCTTCAAAGACTACGTAAGTATTTTACATCACTCAGTGTAACTGTTAGTGCAATTAATTTGAACCACAAAGTTTGATACAAGGGAAACAGAATAATAATTTGCTATACTTGCTGCATTCTTATTAAAGCATCTCCTCTTCATCTGCTCTTTTAAGAGTCAGCATTAACCCCTCACATTTCTCTCCGTACTACTGAACATACACAGTTAGCAAAAGCCAGCATAAAAATCTTTGCCTAAAGCCACCAAAAATGAGCTTCTGGGACTCTGTATCACTCTCTGCAAGATACAGATGTGTAAACTTAAGACTACACACTTTACAAAACTCAATCTTTTATCAGGAGTACAAAGACAGCAACTCAGTGAAAAAATAACTAGCTATGGGCATACTACAATGAAAAGCAAAATTTTGTATATACATCCTGCTGCAGCTACTGCGTATTTATTTATTGAATGTATGGTCTGGGAGCAAGTGGACCCTGGTAATATAATGCAGTGCCTCTGCTGGACAACTGCCTCAAAACATAGTTCAGAACAGCAAGGGTGGAAATCTATCCTGTTTATGTATTGCATCAGACATCAAATAAAGAGGAGTATTCTATATTTAGCATAAAAACAGTATTGCAAGGTGACCACATTATTTGGACTGCAGCCAAGTAGTACTTCTTAAGTTTGAATGTATGCTAGTACAATTTAAAACTGTATTTTTAGGCTGAGACACTGTTCTAGAGACTGATGTTCATGTCAGCACAAAAAAATGCTTCTGTATTCTGCAAACAGCACCAGACAATATATATGGCATATATGATACTGTTTGCATTTAAATGAGAGTACTTATCAAGGCAGCGGAGCCCTGATGGAAAGGGGCCTTCCCTGACAGGAATGGATTACAGAAATTGCACAGAGCCCTGAGAAGTAATGTAACCATCATGTGAAACACAGAGTACATCTTCCACTTGACAGTAAAGCAGATTTTCTGGACTGCTCTGTACATGATTTGAATGAAGCAGTGCCTGAGTGGCAAAGCAGGACTGAGAACCACACCTGGCTCACTACTCCCCCATGCAGGAACACTCCCTTGTGGCATTTTTAGTTATTTTGCAAGATGAACTGAACTCACCTGCCTGCTGTACAAGTGACATGGCTACCATGAACCATGAACAAGATGGGATACAGTGCTACTCAATCCTATTTCAAATGCAAAACAGTATTAACAAAAACATTACTCAAAAATAAAAAAAAAACAACACAGAAAGAATCATGTTGAACAATGTCTTCTGAAAGAGACTACCTTGAAGATTACCTATATTTTTCCTTCGTTTTCCTTTGATACCCCAATCTCAGTATGGTTGCATGCTATTATCAGCACTTAGCTGGCTTAAAGAGGAACTATTTACAGATATCAAATCACCAGCTGTAAATAATTTATCATTTACAGTTATCTTTGAGAATTCAACGTATTATTTTTATCCATTAATAATCATCACCCTTAAAGAGCAATTTTTTGATGTGGTACAGATCAGGTAATCTTGAGACCTCTATGTTTATACATAAACTGTATGACAACACCTGACTGGTATTCATGTTCTATTACAGTGGTCTTTACTAGGAACTGTGATTGGAAAGTATTTCTAAAGCATTTATAACCTACATGCAGAAGCACTGCACAGTCTCTCTTGGTTATATTTACAATTTTACGCCAGTTCTGCATAAAACCTATTTCATACATTAACCTGAAGAGGATTTTATCTCACATAGGCATTTTATCTTATCTAACCAACCACGACTTTGATTGATGACTTTCAGATATGATCAGTTATACATCATCTTCCAGTATTACACAGACTTCCTCCCAAATCTAGACTGGCTTAGCTACCTCTGTGACTTCAGAACTGTGTGTCTTTATCACTTAAGCACCAAACTGAATGCTTATACAACTTTCTGTACCTCTTAACAGTCCAGAAACTCTCTCTGGAGTTTTAACTCCTCTGTTAATATTCCACATTTTGTATAGACGTGCTACTTTGTTTAATACTGACGTGACTGTCAAATCAGAACAAAAAGAGGGGCAGGTTTCTCTCACAAGCTTCATGAGGCTACAGAAAGGTGACAGCCAGATGAGAATGAAGCTTCTGGGTCACTGGCAGCTGGGAAAGAAAAGACAGCAGCTGAGTCATTCCTCCTCTGCAGCAACAGAAGCAGCAGCCAGAAAATGGATAGGGAGAAGATGAGGCAGCACAATGTGATAGAGGATGAGAACATTTCCAGTCTAATGAATCATGTCCCCCAGCATGGGTACAATACCCTACATGTAATTCCAACATCCCCTTCTTCTCAGAAGCTTTTCAGACTGACATCAGCAAGCCATCATCTTCCAAGTCTTTCATGCTGCTTTCCAGCTTTCTGGGTATTAAAACCTGTACAGACTTTGGACTATCACAAGAGGTAACAAAAGTGACTCCAAACAACTATTTTTGAACTACTTTAGTCCTCGGATTTTTATGACATCCAAAAAGCCTGGAGGGATGGCAGTGATTCAACAGCACTTAAAACACTATGAGGTAGACTGATGCAGCACAAACCTTTCTTTCCTTTAGGAGGTTACATCGTGGCAGAACATGGTTTCCAGCATTTCAATCAGTTTTTGAAATTTAGAAAAAACATGGTTTTATTAGCTTTGCCTAATTGGTACACATTTCCTTACCAGACCTTATTAGGTGTATTTCAAGTAGTATCTCAACTGTAATTAAAAATTATTTAAGAGCAGTCTAAATTCTTTCTGCATCAAGTATTACTTCAGGCCTTTATCAGCAAGATTAAATTACTGGTTTCATGTAAGATAACTTCAGTAGCCCACCCCCAAAGATGATACTTTTCGTATGATAAAATAGTTTTAAATAATTGCTCTCTAAATTAAGTTGAACTCCCACAGAAAACCAGGAAGTTATACTGATTTTCTTCACATTAGAATAGAAATTGCTTCCCAAAAGGCATAAATTCTCAGTATTCACAGAACTCACCCTGCACCTAAATAATGCCCAATCCTGTGAAAAGCATACCTGCCCAAGGAACAGAACTGCCATTAAACTTTCCTTCTCTGAAGCTTCTACTGACAGTTTTAAATGTGTTACAGAAAGTCAAGGTACACTGGACAATTCTGAAAACATGCTATAAACTAACATGCTAGGAAATAACAAGTGTTCTGGCAGTTGATAATCAAACTGAGAAGAAAATGGAATGAGATTTTCTCGTTCTGGTATCATTTTCATTGCTGACACATGCAGTTATGGGTGTCCATCCCTCCTGCTGCCCAACAGTTTGTATAGATACCACCATTCTTCTACCAAGTTCACTACAGTAAAACCAAATCATAACCTGCAGAAAAACTTTCATGGAGTTTAGCTTTTAAGCAGCTTGTGTAATTTTAATCAGCAATTCCATCTGATGAAAACACATAAATGTTCTCAAATTGATTTACTTTATGGCTGATTTATCAAGTGCCCATCATACACATGCAAAACAAACTTCCACTTCTGTAAAAACTGTGACAGAAACAGGAATAAGTCCTTACAATAGGCACAATCATGATCAAACGACACTGAAACTGGACAGCCAAGGCAAACAAGTCCAAGCACACTTCCTTTGGGACTATATACACACAAGCTTCAAGTCCATGGGATCTGGGCACTACCTAAAAAGTCTCTTCATATTTGAATCAGCCATTGCTTTACAGAAAATGTATTATGAATAGAAAGAGTAAATTACAGTTGCTTGACTTACTTAGTGAAGACCATGAAGGAAACCTATGCCAAGCTGGATATATTAATTGTGCCATATGTGTAACATTTCTCTCACACCATCTAATGATGGTCAGCATGCACTTTTTCATGTCAAGCAAACTTTCTAGAACATGTCTGAACTACCCTGATGATCCAATTTCATTAAATTATTTCCTTGCAGTGGGAAAAACATCCGTTAAGACAAAGCCTTTGAGCATATTTGAATAACTTTAAACCACAACTCTGCTGTAATTGCACATTTTAGGAATGACTGGATATATGCTGCAAACTTAACACCTGGGTTTTATGCAAGCCAACCTGGAAAGCACAAAGACCTACACAAGTATTAACTGAAACAAAGCTCACTGCTTTGGAAAATTATTTTTTACATAGCCAGACTCTGCAGCCATATTGCCTATTCCAGACAGGTAACAGTGTAAAACCTCTCCACACCCACCCATGGACCCTAACGTAATGACCACATGGAACTGCCACTATTAATCTCATCAAAATTACACAATTAATTCACAGTCTACCTATGTATCTAGGCCCTAGTCTTTAGAAATAGATTGCATGGCTGTATACTTTTTTCCTTGAAAGTATGAGTTAAAATCAATTTAAAATAAAAGTGCTGCAGGACACCACCACCAATCCTATTTTAACCATTAATTTAGCACAGGAATTTAGCTGGTGAAGTCTATAGTGACACTGGTCAATGTTCTTGGGAACCACAGAGGTTTCCCACTTTATTTTCTCATATTATCATGCCAGACTATTAGCCTACATAGTAACCATTAGTCTCTCACTTGGGAGTGTGCCTCAGTCCAGCCCACACCGAATTCCTATTGCCCCACACATCTGAAGCAAAGCATGTTATTCACTGAAGGAAATCACAGTGCATTCTCTGTTTTAACCGAATTTTAAAAACCAAATGTATCTTTTTAATATATAAATAGTTTTCTATTCTTATGTCACTGTGCCAGTTACTACTACCCAAGGGGATACAAGAACATACCCGCTGGAACATGCCAGGAATTACTTTTGTTAACTAGATGACAACTGCTTCCGCTCCTCTGAAAACTAACCAGGTCTTCCAGTGTGCATGTCTCAGTTCTGTATCAGGCTCGAGGTTATCACAGGCTCCCTTGGTGTTACGGTACAAGATCCTACCTTAATAGAAAAAACACATTATGATTGCTACTTACGTACAGACAGCGTTAGGAGTGCTAGAGAACAGAAGTATTTGTACTCGGCAACTCTTTACAGTTTCAAGAGCTAGCACGCATGAACACTTCTACAGAGAGGCCCAAAAACGACAAAGATAGCTAGAGATTTTAAAGAGCAATTTTATTCCGCAGTTTCAACGTTAAGCGTGTATTTCCAAAGGATGCAGCACGAGCAGCACAGATGGCTGAGGACAGAAAATCAATCCTTTTCGCCCATCATTTCTGTGTCTGTATAGTACAGCAACAAAGCCTCCCGACCCCTTCCATGCTTACCCTTCTCTAAGGGTACGTGCAGGTCACGTTACAGCCCGAATGATTTCTCCGCAGGTGCTCACGATAAACCCCAACCCTAAGCTGTACGAGATTTAACCGCGTGGCTCGTCCATCACCCACCGCCATGGTACTACCCCCAATTATCGCCGATACCTGCCATGGTACTACCCCCAAATATCGCCGATACCTGCCATGGTACTACCCCCTAAATACCGCCCGTACCTGCCATGGTACTACCCCCTAAATACCGCCCATACCTACCATGGTACTACCCCCAATACCGCCCGTACCTGCCATGGTACTACCCCCTAAATACCACCCATACCTGCCATGGTACTACCCCAGCACCGCCCGTACCTGCGGGGTCCCTGGCGGCCCCAGCGCTCCCGCTCCGCACGCCCCGCAGCGCCCACGCCGGGCGGGCCGCGCCGCCACCTTCCCCCCGCACCCGCGGCCTCCACGTGGCTGCACCGAGAGCCAGGAGCTCGGCAGGGCCGGGGCCCGCCTAGAGCCGCACTCCCGGCAGGAAGGCTGCCAGAGGGAAGTGGGAGAGCGGCCGCCGAGCAGCGCTGGGCAGCTCCGTGCGGCTCCAACCCGCCGGGCCCCGCCGCGCCCCCCGACCCCGCCGCAGCCCCCGACCCCTTTCTCTCTGGGCCCGAGCAGCCAAGGCAGCCGCAGCCCCGCCGCCACGGCCCGGGCCCCCTGTTCCGGGCGCGGGGGCGGGGAGGATTTACCTGCCGCATGGTCGCCTCCCGAGCAGAGGAAGAAAGGGGGTGGGGGGATGCGCCCGGGCCGCGCCTCGTGCTCCTCCGCCCCGGGGCAGCCCAGGCGCGGCCCCCCGCCCGCCGCCCCCCGCGCCCACCCCGCGGCCCCGGGCCCCGCCGCCACGTGATGAGGCGGCCGTGCGCCCCTCTCGCCGCTCCGCATCGCGGGCGAGGGGCTGTCCGCTGCCGCCGCTCACTCCCCGCCGCGGCTCCTCGCCCGCACCGCCGCCCCCCCGCCCCGGCACGGCACGGCCCGGGCCGGCCGCCACCCGCTCCGCGGCGCCGGGCGGCTGTGGGGGAGGGCATGTAAACAAATGGGGTTTTATAGCTACCTCACTCGAGTGCCGTGTGCATCTCCCTCTCCGCTCGGTACCAAACCGCCGCGGCGCCTCCTCCTCCTCCTCCTGCCGCGCCGCCGCCGCTATTCACAGAGCCGGCTACGTCGCGCTCGCCCCGCTCACGCGGCCCCGCAGCCCGCGCTGCCCAATGCGCAGCCATTTCCTCCAGCGCTACGAAAGTGGCGTAGCGGCCCTGCCCGCCCGCCCCTCGCTGCGGCGGCTCCGCGCACGGCCCCGCCATGGCCGCGCAGCGCCCGAGGGAGGGACGGAGGGAGGGAGGGAGCCCCGCGGGAGAGCCCTGTCCCGGCCGTGTCCCGGCTGAGGGAGCCCTGCTGAGAGAGCCCGGGCTGGGCGGCTCGGGGGAGCCGGGCCCGGC
Organism: Monarcha castaneiventris obscurior; assembly: GCA_026261815.1. Classification (NCBI taxonomy): domain Eukaryota; kingdom Metazoa; phylum Chordata; class Aves; order Passeriformes; family Monarchidae; genus Monarcha; species Monarcha castaneiventris. The sequence goes on from JAMPIT010000879.1 coordinate 6,498,520, forward strand.
GGCCGGGGCCCAGCTGCAGCCTCCGCAGCCGCCTGGGGAGAGGGTCCGTGAGGAACAACGGGGCATTTCGTACCTTCCCATCGAGGTACCTTTCGAGGCCGGGATGCGCATTATTCTTTATTTATTTAACTCCAGAGACTCCTGTCAGGCTTGCTCGTGGCACCGAAGCCTGTTCAGGAGATAAAGTCCCCCAAGGTGGAGCCCCTGGTCACGACACACTTAATTCCTAGACAACAGCTACAGAGCTAAATAAAGCGCCCAAACCAAACCTTACGTGAATCAAAAACCTCGCTAGCTCAACGCCGAGGATCAGGGGACATTTTGGTTTATAACGTAAGAGCTACAATATAGTGGAGTCTTTCACAACAAATCGTATTTTAAAATAGACCAGCATATTTTGTAATGGTTATTTATAGAAAGCACATTCAAAGGCTGAAGCGCAGTTATAGGAATGTTTCAGCTAAGTTTTAGGCTGTTTCATTTTTCTCTTGGAGAAATTTGCATAAAATTTTCATGACATTTTCCTCCAAAAACAACTAGTGTTTCCATAGAAGGCTTGAATCTAGAAGAAGCCTGCTATGTATCTAGAATATGTATCTAAAATATATCTAGAAGCAAACTGACCTTCCCTCTGTTGAGGCGGCACACATTTTTCATTTAGACTCATACATTACTGAATTGACCTAGCCTAATTGTTTCTAAAAATGCTCCTTTGTTAAACCGGGTGATTCATGCCACTACTACCTTAAGTATGGCCTGGCAGAGCCACAGTTCTGTCCTAAACTAGTCCTGTCTGAAGTCCAAGCCATACCCCATGGTTATCCACCCCAAAAACCTCCCGAAGTTATGTGATTATTTGCTTGGTGACATGTAAAGGATTACTTGTTGCTTTAGCAACCAAACAAAGGTTATCTGTAAGAGTCCCAAAACCATGTAAGCATTTAATTGAAGTCACGGTGCAAAAGAAAACGAGAGTAAACTTTCCTAGATATGATAAATGTTCATGATAATGCAGAAACTGTAGCAAACAGACAAAGACATGTAGACCTCTCAAACACCTCACGACTTCAGACCATGTCAACTGTGTGTGTTACACTACACCAATTTTTTGGTATGTGATGCTGAATCTTTTCTGAACTTTTCCAATTATTCTTTTATTTTTCCATTTTCATGTCTCAGTGACAGCATTTCTAATTTCATATCTCCTCCAACATATTTTTTTCTCTTTAGTATTTATTTTTGTGGAAAAAAAATAACATAATCCCTCCCTCATTTTTTTCCCATATGTCTCACCGAATCCATCACTAGAATACAAACCATAGTAGCCCAAAGTCACTAGCTTACATCAAGCTTTAGGGACTGTTATAAAGTGATTATGAGGTTATATACCAAACTGTATACCAAACAGACCACTGGTACGTTGATTTGGATGATTTTTACCTTGAAGCAGGTCCCTTACATCTCAAAATCTTAGCACAGCAAATAAAATACAGATCTGGTTATGACATTGGTTGTTAGACATCTACCACAATAGCACTGTTGATCACGAGACATGACTGATTTGTATTGCTGTTTGCTCTAGGAATAGATCCACTGAGTGAAAAAAAAAATTTAAAATTAAGTTTTCTTTTTTCATCAGTGTTTATTCAGAGAAAATTGTACTTCGTAATAAATAGAGCATATGGGGTTTGTTAGCTTTTCTGAGTGAAATTCAAATAATGTAAAATCTCCTTAAAGAAAAGCAAGAACTCTAATAAAATGGCATACTGATGCTACACAGTGACTTTCCAGAAACTCACCCAGCTAAGGTGTACCAATTAATAGGTCTCTGTTAGTGGGTTCTCCTCCCCTCCAGCTGTTACCCACTCTCACAGGTATCTGTTCATTTTAAATCCAGAAGGGGCCATTAGCAGGCCTGCCAGCATGCTGCTAACATTTCCTGCTAACAAATGAGTCTCATTTGTAGTTTGAGTTAGGTTAGAACCTTCCCAGTCAGTCTGTTCATGGCTTTCTCACAATAAATTGAAAAGCCTGCTTGTATCTAGAATATTTTCCCTGTAGTTGTACATTGCTGCTTGCATTTAGGCTTCTTCTAAGGAGTTTCAACCATACCTTTTAGTGCAAGAACTGTGTGCACATCAGTATTTGAAGAAGAGAAAGTAGGATTTTCTATAACACAGGTTCAGAAACCAAAAATTATTAGATCAGGTATTTACCATGAAAAAAAGCTGAGGAGTGTGTTTCCCTGTGAAGCCCGTGGAGCAACTTTCTGTGCTGCAGGGAAGCTGGAACAGCAGAGCAGGGCAGCCAGCCCTGCAAGAGTGTGGAGAGCTTGAGAAAATACAAATGTGTGCAGCAAACCCAGACTGACTTTGCAAGCTTCAAAAAGAATGATATGTTACCTTACTTTTAGAACAGAACTGCTTTGGGTTTTTTCCCCTCTCCTCTCACAGGGCACTTACTTGCTGAGTAACACTGCACAGTGCACGCTCATATGTTAGGCTGCAGGAAGGGAATGTATATATTTGTATCTCAAATCATATAGAAAGATGTGGGACATGAGGCTGCAGAAGCAGACTGTAGCTTCTGGCAGACTTGTCATGAGATAGGGTCCTGTCTAGCAGCACACCTCCAGCTCCAGTTCAGGGCTGCAGCCCCTTCCCTGGGCCCTGAGACCGTCAGCCCTGAGATGCCAGCCCAGAGAGGAGACAGATGTGGGGGATCTGAGGGAGTTTGACAGATCTCACACACTCATTTCCTGTCTCCCCTTACAACCACCCAATGGCAGGTGAGGGGGTAGAAGGTTGACATATATATGTATACAAAAGAAGTAGTTTGTTTAGACAAACTACGAAAAAAGAACCCCAACCAAAACCCAAAGCCACTCAGTTAGTAATTCTGCACACGGTTCTCAAATCCTGATAGTGCCTCTGAATGCAAACAGAAGTAGGAGTCTTGTGAGTGTTCCTTGGAGAACTGGAACAGTAATACTGAAAAATATTTTAACCAGGAGAAATTAGTTGAGAAAGCTGGTAGTTGAAGGTGTACACAAATCTTGTTATATAAGTGGGGGGAAAATGTCACTACTTGTTGCCAAAATGAAGTTTTTTACCCCTCTGGCAAATTCAGCTTTTTTTTGGTTGAAGAGCCCAACTTAATTTTCTTACTTTTGGAATATTGATGTTTCATGAAAAAGCCAAGGTAATGGCTTGAAACATCAACTTCCTCCTTTTATTTTGAGTCATCTTGTCCAAGATTTAATCAGAACTTAAAGCAGTTTGAATGCTAACATAGTTGGGTTTGTGGCACATGTTGCACACATATTTTCTTTCCTTTTCTTTAAAACATGTTTTCAAGTTTCTGTCCCTGCCTTTCATTTGTTCTGGGAGGCTGAAACAAAGTCAGAAATGCCATTTCTTAAGTGACAATGACCAGTAAGTATTACTCAGTTTGCTGGAGAAATTCGGTGGCAGAATTAACCTTGAGGAGAGAATGGCTGACAGGGCACAGCTGTTGTCAATGCAGACTTGCCAAGCAGAAGCATTTTATCCAATTCCTCAGGAGTGGAAGAGCTTTGCTACAGAAAGCTTGCTCAGAAGTACACTGACAAGAGCTCTGAAGTGAAATATCAGGGAATCATCTAGAAATCATCATTTCCTGCTCGGTGTCTCAAATATGACCTGTTGACAGTTGTCTCTTCTCTGAATTCACGGATGTAATTTTTGTACAACCATCTCTGGTTAGTTGTGCTGTTAGTTGTGCTGATTTACTTGTACTTTCACTGCTTGGCAGTTTGAGGTGTGCTCATCCCCAGGCACTGAGATTGGTGCTGAAGCAGCAGAGACTTTGCTGATGGCAAGGACAGAAGGGAAGTGTTTAAGCATCAGGGGAACTTAAACAAGCAGGTGGTGATTCTGTGATTGAAGCTTGTGCTTGGAAATAGGCAGTGATGTCCTCGGGGGGATTTCACTGCCTCAGGACTACTTGGTTTGTTTGCAGTGAATTTAAAGCCCAAGTTTGTTTAACTCCAAGGCCATGTGCAAAGATGGTACTTTAGTAGAGCCTGTATATGCTTTTTTTCACCTTCCTGCCAAACTGGGTGCTCTCCTTTGAGCCTTTGCTTGGCAGGTTTCTTTAATTAGCTCTAATTGCTTTCAACTGTGTGAATTCCAATGGTAAATCGAAGTAGACCTGGCTAGTTTTTCATGAACTAGTAAGTATAATTTGAAAGTTACTTTAGTCATAAGATGGAGAAAAGAAGGGAAATACATCTGAGCTTTTTTGTTTTGTTTTTTAAAATCTTCTTTTACAACATGTAGATACCCCTCTGTTCAGGACAGCATCTGAACATGTATGAGCATTTGTATAGGTTTTAAAGCAAAAGTGTCAAAGCTGATGAGACTGTGTGCATCATTTTGACTGTGGTACTAGTGTAAGTACCAACAGGAAGTCAGTTCAATCAGAAATCTTGGAATTTTTTTTTTTAACATGCCAAACCAAGATACAGGTTTTAAAGATCTTAGTTTTAGAAGTTTTTGAATTGGTCTTTTGTCAGGAAGGGCTGGGCTTTTTTGTTTTGTTTTTAAACATGGGCTGACATTTTTAGAAAAAATATTACCCCTTTTTCATTGGCTCTAGGCTTAAGGTTACATAAACATTAAAGGACATAAGCAGAAGGGTGTGATGCAGCAGCAACTGAAGTCTTTGCTGCACTCAGAGGTTTGTCTGCAATTTGGGAAAAAGCCAATATGACTTTTGGCTAATTTTGCAAAGCTAGCAAACACTGGTATATTATCCACAGGAAAACTTGCTGGCAAACTTTGCTTTGTTAAATGACTCTCCCTTTGTTTTATTATTTGTTTTAAACATAATTGTCTAGTCCTGCTCTCTAGAGCAGTCAAAAGCCCTTTCATTGGATCTGAGACAGGCAGGATTTGCTGGTTGCAGGTCTGGGATAAAATTCAACGTGGAAGATATTAGAAAGTGTGTCACAGCCTTCTTCCTCTCTTGCAGACTCAGGTTTATTTATTTTTCTCCCTTCCTTCCTGCCTGCTGAAAACACCTGTTTGCTTGTGGCATCTTTTCTGTAGGCAGTGGTTGCAGAGATACCATCTTCATTCCAAAGGATGTGGTGGGAGGGAAAGGCCAGTCAGCTGCTTCCTGCAGCACGTGAGTGGGCTGGGATTGCAGAGCACAAAGAGCTTATGGTCATATACACAGAAGGGCTCTGTATCAATAAATATGGATATTATCTGCTGGAGCCAGGCAGGGTTCGAAACATTAAACAAAGCTGTGCTAGCTGGCTGGGTGGGGTAGAAATTCCTCTGGAGGCTTTCGCTTATAAAAGCAAACGACTGATTCCAAAACTGACCCACCTGACCAAACAGAAAATATTGACTTTCATGTAATCTCTTTACAAGCTGAGGAATTTGTTTTACACCCTCTTCTCAAACAGAATGGAAAAAATTTAATGAGACTGTCCCTGACATTATTTGAAGGAATCAACGAGGAGCTTAAAATAAGAAAACAAAGGTCAGCATCTTTTTTTGTCAGTCCCTGTGAAATTTTAACCACTAGTTTGGTGAATTGGCATTTTTTATATAGACTTAGCTGAGTAATGGAAGCATGGCTCTTCTAAAGCTGGATTTTACTAGGCAGCTGGGATGAAGTGCCCCATTTCACCTCTGTTACACTTGGGAGTGGAAATGACAAATTTTGAACTCCTGCAATTCCTCCATTTTCAGCAGGAAGAATCAGGAAGCCAAGACACCCTTAGGCTGCTGTCTACCTGTTTTGGGTACCTTGGGGCCATTGCTTATCTGTGAAATTTTGGCAGTGGAAAGGGAAGCCAATATGAGCTTGAATGAATGGGCAAGGATGTCATACAGCCTCATCCCATCTTTAGCACAGATCCAAAACCTCAGAGACACCTACAGAGGACATGTGTGACAGGAACATGCACTGGCAGGGAAAACAAAGGTATTGTTTGCAGAAATAAAGCAAATTATGAAATGGGTGTTTTGTTTGCTTTTCTTTAAATAAACTGTACCAGTAACAAAATCTAAAATCAAGAGGAAGGCTCTCAAAATCAAAATTATCACAGGCTGGCCCACAGTTTAGGGGGAGAATTAACTTAGGTCAGCTGTGTTTATCTTTCTGTGCCTGCTAATTCATAACTGGGAATTGAAGGGAGCAGTAGGATGCTGGCCTTCAGGGCACCATGAAAACTACATGACCTTTGCTTTGAAATGCTGGTATGCACCTAAAGTTGGATTATTTTCCCCCATAATTTATGTTTGTAATTTTTACATCTGTATTTCGTGATTTCTAGGGAAAGTAAATAAGGAGACACCAGGAAGGGCGTGAATGACGTTAGGAAACACCGCAATTACCAAATCTTTAAGTACACACATTTGACAGTATTATTAGGTGTTGCAGCTTTATTTTCCGTGTTGCTGCCCCAGAATCCTTTGCACAGTTGGATGCTAATTTTTAGTTTTAATGACACAAGAAGGAGTGTGAACTTAAGCATAAAGAGCTATGAAGAAGGGAATAAACTTCAGCTGATACACAAAAATATGAATCACAGACACACCTAAATATGGTCTAAATGACAAGAAATGTAAAAACCAGAGATGAGTATCAGTGGAATTGCAGGGAGAGACAGGCCATGAGGATGTTGCACAGTAGAACTGGGAAGAGAACAGAGAAATGGAGGGGCCCTGTTACAGGACTGTTTCTGATCTGCATGACTTAGCAGCCTCACTTGATACCTCTTCCTGTAAACCATTAGTAACTCCTCTGAGAGCAAGCTGTAGTGACTGTTACAGTGATGAATACTTCCCATTATTGGTTAGAAAGGAAGAGAAGTTCTGAGGCATTTTCTCAGGCATGGGACTGAGGAGAGACTGCTTGTGACAGAGAGGATGTGGTCATGTGTCTTTGCTGACACATCAGGTGATGGATTTGCCATGTATTAGGGCACTGAGAGCTCTGAGGACACTCTAGGGTGGGAATGCCAATAAGCAAGCAGAGAGAAAATAAAGCATTTCCGCAGTGGTTGGGTTGGACTGACTGTGCTGGGATGTTGGACTGACATCCAGTCTGTCCATCCATGGATATGTCATCCAAGAAAATGAACTCAAGAGCTCAAGGGAAGAAAATCACTCTGAGACAAACTCAATGCCAGTTTTGTCAACAGTGAAATTGAAAAGAAAAAAAAAAAGTTTGTACTTTTTGTACATTTGAAAATGCTTGATTTCACTCACTTTTAGTGTCTTTCCACTCCTCTCAGATAACCTTGCCTTGTATTTCTCTCTTCAGAAATATAAATAAAAATCATTCCCATATACACAAAGGGGAAACTCTTAATGATCTTCTGTAGTAGCTCTAATGAACTTATTGTCCACTTCTCCAAGAAAAACACGAGTTCATGCCTTTTCTTGGTTAAGCAGAGCATCCCAAGAATATTTAAAATAAAATGTTGAACAGCAAATGCAGTTTGTTCTTTATAACAGATTTACATTATTGAATGGATACCAAGATGCACCACAAGCATGCCGTGATGTAATTCAAGGCTATAAATTAATTGAAAAAAACCCAAATACTACTGCCTTTTGGACAGATAGTGGCAAGATTAAAGGACTTGTGAGTGAACTGATGTTTATTTTTTCATTTAATCATGGTGCCATCTCTGAACAACTATGTCTGCTCACAGAACTGCTTCAAACAGGTGGTTTTCTTTAAATGTATGAAGAGCATATCTATATCATTTCTGAGGAGTTTTTCTCTCCTGCTGAGGTTTATTAGTTATTTCTCAGAAGAAAAAAAATTACCAGTGAAGGTGCTTCACCCTGTTCATCCATTAAGGTGAGTGGGTGGTGGCTCTCACTGAAAGCAGTCTCACAGTAGCTTTTGGCTGTCAGGCCACTTATGGAGTTACCTACACCCAGTACTTTAAAACAGTTCATGAAATCATAACCTTACTTTGAGCAGTATTTACTTCAGAGAATCACCTTTCTTTATTTTTTGCAGGCAGTTTAGTATAAATCTTTGTAGCTGGGTAAACATAATAATTTCATTTACATTTTCAAATTAGTTTTCTATTAATTGTTAGATATATGAGAGAAACCCAATGGATTAATTGCAAGTGCAATCTGGAGTTTGAAAGCCTATAATCTGTCAGATTTCCAGTTTACTAAAATTGTGAGAATAGGTCTCCAAAGCACAACATAATATCCTTTGGCAAATCAATACACTTAATGGAAAGAAGGAAATGGTACACTGGAGCTTCAAAACATTGCTTCTTAAAGATAAACAGAAGCTAAAACTAAAGTCAATACTTACTAATGATTTGCAAAGAAGCTTGAAATGAGAATATTTTAGTTAAGCCAAGTACTTGAAAAGAGACTGCTTGGGGCTCTCCAGCTCACATATACCTGGGTCGGGCTGGCTTGTTGCCAGATTCTAGGAAATTCTCAACCCAAAACCAGCTCACAGAGTTTTACTTAAGTTTATCTCACATAACAGGAAAGTACTTAGTTTGTACAGTGTGATTCTGGGATGACATTATTTATATTACAGGATGTGTCAAATTCATAGAGTAAAAATGACAAGAATTTGTTCCTGTTTTTCCAGGGGGCTTTGGTTTTAAGGTAATGTACTCTTCTTACCCTCAGAGAAGTATACGAATTTTGGCCCCATTATCTCAGAAGATATTAACAGTAGCACAGGTATCACTAATTAGATGAAAAATAGAGTGGGTATGCAGCTTCTAAAAACAGTGAATCAGAAAATGAACTGCCAGTGCCTGAGAGTCCTGCAGGCACCCTGTTCTCGAGAGCAGCATGCACACATTACAGATCAGATCAGGCCACTTACACGATGTTGAGTGTCAGCTCCATCATTCAGGACAGCAGTGTCTGATTCTTGTCATTTCTCTCTTTCTCCTCTTCCTCATTTACAGGAGGGAGAGACTGCATAGCCTTTACTCATTTCCCTAAACAGGAAGAGTTGCTATCTATGCAGTTTCTTTTTTAAACTACTGTAGTTTTAAGGAACTGTTTGAAGAGGGTTTTGTTATTTATTATTGTATTGAAATTGAACCTTGAGCTAGTAAAACCAATATTATGGTAGTGCTCTAGTTATAAAACCAGAGCTGCTGTTTTCACAAGAGGACACTTCAAATTGCTGCACAAAACCTTTGACTGTTGAGCACTGAGAGGTTTGCAGTGTACAAGCCCCAGTTATTGTGAACAGCCAAGGAGCAACAGACAATTTTTCAGAGGTTATTGCTGGTAGTTTAATTGTAATCTAAAATATAGAAAAAAAGTGATTTTTTTAGGGAAAGGGTGGGGTGGATCAATATAACTGCAACACTTTCCATTTTTTAATGCCACTTGTGTTGTACTGCAAAACAACACAGAAACTGCATTCATTTCAAAAATCAGTGATCTCCTGAGGACAAAGGACAGAGTCAGTCTTCATTCTAATATAACTTGATCAGCAAGCACTGAGAAAGCTGAGTGAGGAGGAAAGAACAGGACTTCAAGAATTTGGCAGAGAAAGGTGGAATTGCCACCCAGACATCTCTGTCTATTCATTGCACCACAACAGTTGTGTCTTCCTGACATACCCCAGAGCTTTCTGTCTTGTTATGGCTCATGTTTCAGCCCTTTGGCTGGAACCACCAGTGAAGTCACCCAGCCATTTTGGATTATAAGCTATAATGCCATCTAAAGACAATACACACTTCTGCTCTCTTGTCCTCAGGAAATCTGCTCACCTGAAGTCTGACAGATACAGTGAAAATTGTCACGGAAAGCTTTTCAGAGATTACAGAATCATAGAATCATCAAGGTTGGAGGAAGCCTTTGAGAACATCCAGTCCAACCATCAACCTTGTGCTACCACGAACTATGAGATGATTCAGTCTTTATAAGGCAGTCCATATTTTTAAGAATCTGCAAAAGCAACTAACATGACTTAAATGTAGGATCTCACCTGGGTAGAGGCTACAAAGAGACATTCTGGTTTCCAGTTGTAGAAAACCAGGACAGCAGTTCTGTGTCTTCTGGGGATAGTATTTCCATGTCCTTTTCTGACAGTGTATTCTTCAAAAGAACATCATCTACAGGTCAGTCAGTCTCACCTGGGTGCCTGGCAAGATCATGGAGCAGATTTTCCTGGAAACTATATGAAGGCATATGGAAAACAAGGAGGAGAGTGATGACAGCCTGAGGGCATGGCTTCACTAAGGGCAAGTCATGCCTGACAAGTGGGGTGGGCTGCTGCGATGGGCTTACAGTTGTTGATGCCTCAGAGAGGAGCAACTGGCATCATCTGCCTGGAGCTGTGCTAAGCACTTGGCACTACCCTATGGATGCTGAAAAAGCCTCAGCAGAGAATTTCTCCAGCTCTCTGCAGCATTTTGTGAGAGTTCTGTCTTTCCCATGCAGATTACTTTAAACAAGATTACAGTACTGTAAACCTCTTGCACCTGCAGGTTGTTTTGCAGTATTGTTATGGCTTTAACTAGATAAATGCTTAGGAATGGGTGTCTTAGAACTTGACCAACCCCCTCAAGGGGTGGATGGCCAAAAGACCAATTACCTTATGCCATTTAACACACTCTTGTGAACTAACAAATAAGAGCCTTCAGAAAGATTATTAAATTGCTTCCATTTATCCCTGAGCCTGGACTCTGTGTCTTTTCTCTACTTGGCCGTGGTGGGAACAGCGACGCTACCCCTCACAACATCCTTGTCTCTAAAGTGGGAAGATATGGATGCTGCAAAAGCCTCAGCAGAGAATTTCTTCAGCTCTCTGCAGCATTTTGTGAGAGTTCTGTCTTTCCCATGCAGATTATCTTAAACAATGTTACAGTATTGTAAATTTCTTGCACCTGCAGGTTGTTTGGCAGAATTGTTGTGGTTCTAACTAGAAAAACATTCAGAGATGGTGTCTTAGAACTTGACCAATCCCCTTAGGGGGTGGATGGCAAAAACCAATTACCTTATGCCACTTAATACACTTTGTGAGCCAACACATAAAAGTCTTCTGGGAATTCATTAAAGTGCTTTTCTTTATCCCTGAGCCTGGACTCTGTTGTTTCCCTACTCGGCCACGGTGAGACCAGCGACAGGAAGGCACGGATTTGGGGGATGGATCTTGGTGGATAATGGGTTGGTTAGATGGTCACACTCAGAGTCAGCAGCTCAATGTCCAGGTGAGACCAGTGATGAGTGATGTTCCTCAGGGGTTGGTGTTGGGATTGGCACTTTTTAACATCGGTGACGTGGACAGTGGGATTGAGTACACTCTCGGCAAATTTGCCAACGATACCGAGCTGTGTGGTGCGCTTGACACACTGCAGAGAAGGGATGCCATCCAGAGGGACCTGGACAGGCTGGAGAGCTTGGCCCGTGTGAACTTCATGAGGCTCAACAAGGCTAAGTGTGAGGTTGTTGGAAGGTTTTTTTGAAGGACAGGAAACACAGTAGCTAAACTAGTGGAGATGGTTCCTTGCCAAGGTGCAAGAGTAACTGAATAGCAGCGCATACAGAGGAATGAATAAGAAAAATCTGTTGCTGATAAGGGCTCAATTATCAGACTTCAGGTAACTATTTCTCCTCACTGCCCAGTCACTCTTCTCTCTGCAGGCCCTTGAGGTCTCTCACCACTAACTGCTGTCACATAGGCTCTGTCTCAGCCAGCCAAGCCCTGCTGACGCAGAGGACATACTATATATTTTTGGTCCTGAGATACTGGTGAGGAATAATCTTCCCAGAATTAAGTTTTACCCTTCAATAACTATGCAGGAAGAGACAGCTTGAGAACACTTTCCCATTTGACATTTGCATAGTGAACCTGCACTGGAGCAGACTTTCACAGCACCACTGAAGTTAATGCCTTAATAAAAAAACAACTTCTCCTCAATGGGTTTTGTTTGCTTTAGCCTGACATTATTTTCAGGGGATCAGAATTTAGCAATAATATTTTTATGGTCTTGAACTCTCTTCTGTTTTCGGAAAAATCATGTTGTTGAGTTCAGAAAGGAGGCAGAAATTTTTTCCTTTAGTTTCACTTTATCACATTCTAGGAGGAGCAAAACCACACACCAGAAGCCTCCCACAAAAAAAAAGCTGACAGATTAAGTTTTTTTAGAGAACTTATTTCCACACCGATTTTTAAAAAAAATTACATAAAAAGTGATGTACACCATTTTGATACCTATAGCTCTACTACTTTGTTGAGATGTTTGAAGCTAGGATTTAGTACAATTTAGTCTTAAGTACTGCAAAGCATCCACAAACTACAGGGAAGGAATGATTACTGAAATACCTAAAAGCCATATGTGAGTGACACGGTTTTCATCTTCACCCATACACTCCAAACATGTACATTATCTTTGGCAGAAAGACAAAGCTGTTTGGAAAAATTGACTCTGGTGTTCAGTAGGGAACAGGGAGTCCTGTGGAGACAATGGGATGTAAGACTTTCCTCCCTCCGCCCCCCATTGTGCTCCTGGCTGGTGAAGTTCCAAGAGAACGTGGAAAAAAGATTTCTAAAGGTTTCTATTACCCTGAAACAATCATTTTCAGTAGTCACCTAATGAACCCAAAGGAAGTCCGCTTGGTTTAATTTTTTGCCTGAAAACTATGATAAAACAAATTTATAAAGGAACATGGTACTTACCCTTTATCAGGCTCTAATTCAAGAGTTTAAAGCATTTTGCTGGCTTTACAAAGGCAAGTATTTACCTCACTCAGTTGCTTAGTAGCTCCTTTCAAATCAATAGGAATGTAAATGTGCTACTAGTGAGGCACATGCTTTAGTCTTGCTGAATCATGTCCTTTGCAGGTCACACTCATTACTGAAAAATGTGGTTGTGACACCAAATTTGTTATGGAAGGTAGAGCATGGCGTGGCATCAAGGGTGTGTGTGTGTGAGTGCTGGGGTAGGGAAAGGGGGATGATGAATGTTTTCAGCTCTGAGACTACCAAGCATTTAGATATTCAGCAAATTCTGCCATTTCCAGAAAAATTCTAGATGCTAGGATCCAGGAATTTTGAAAGCCATGTTATTTCTGTAGGTACACTGCATACACATAAAAAAAAAAAAAAACCAAAAAACCAACCAAAACAACACTTTGATTTCTGCCAGGTACGTGACACCATAACAACCACCATAACAACATAATAAATCTGCTTTTTTAAAGAAATGCTTCATACACACTGAATTCCGTATGAACCAAGATGACAGTGTTTACTTCTCTATTTGATAGCAACATTTAGGACTCTCTAGTATGCAGAGAAATGTTATCCCAAATATTACATGGCTGAATGAGAAATATAGTATACCAAGAAGCTGATACAAAATCTGCAAAAATCAATATGCTTACTTCAGTCAGCTCTGAAATAAACTTCAACGTTACTTTTGTTTCTCAATGTTCAGCTTCAAGAGAGAATTTTTGGATGAAAATGGCAGAGAAAAATAGAAAAGATAAGCCTAACATCTACAATGAAGCAGTAATGCTTAGCTACCATTAAGAGTCATGGCTTGCTTGCTTTCACGTAGAAATCTTTGCACAGGAAGAAAGCTTCCCTTCCCTCTCACTCCTTCATGAAAATTGTTTTAGATTTCAGTTTCTTTAAGCCATCACAGAAAATTTCTGATTTTGTTGTAAGCAGCAAGGTGTTTGTGTTTAATTGCTTCCAACTGCCAGAAGCAGTTGCAGCAAAGTGTGCAGCAAAGCTATTCCAGAAATTATGTACTATCTACCTTGCTGCATTGCCTCTTTGCTTTACCTTCTTTTGCTCATGCTCACATGATATAATCATACAGGTACCATATGTTCACATCTCTCTTTATCTATCTAGTCTGTATCTATATATCTATATTCATAGATATGCCCAAATCTAAAACCATTTAATGCAGAGATGGAATCAGGGTAAGTGGTCTTGCAGAATAATGAAGCAAACGTCTTGCAATTAAGAAAATAAAATATTTATTGAGGTCAGAGGTGGAAGTTTACTAGATTAGGGCAGCACAGTGGGAATAGAAAACTAGCTGTGCCCCGAGGATAGTTTTGTAGCTGAAGCAGGGAAAGATATGTTCAGAGTGCAGTTAGCTCAGCCAAACCTAATTAGGTACACAGCACTCAGCCTGCTCCTAGACTCTGTCTCCAGTGATTGACACTTCTCTTATGAGCAGGGTGTTTTTTATTAGAAGGTTGGGGTTTACCAGATGATTATAATGATCAATAAGTTAAAAATAAGTGACAGCCTCATGATTTGCTTGGTATAAATCTGAAAAATACGTGCATTGTGCTTTGTATTGTCAAGCATAAATTATCATGTTCTTTCCAGAGTGTGATAGCTGTAGTGGGAGTAACTGGTTTGTTTTAGGATTCCTCGTGTTAGAGAAAATTAATGGTGATATTTTCTTCTATTTCCTTATTCAGAACATTTATTCATACAATCAACTCTAAGCTTAGAGTTTTCCAGGTGAATTTTTAGACACAGAACGAAATACAGGAACAAGAAAAACCCTTTTAGGCAGTAAAGCTGCATTTTTAATCCCAGCAGTGATCTGTCGTTCTCTGTTAAAGAGAAGATGCTGGATGTATTTTTGGACCAGCTTAATTCCACTATCTGCATGAGGTTTCTCCATGCAGTTACAGGGGTAGTGCTTCACTGTGGAGAGCTGACACCTCATCTGTACAGAGGCAAGGTGCTTTCTTCTTTTCTATGAGAGAGGACGGTTTAAGGTTAAGCCAATAATTATGCTGAAGCTATATGGATTGAGTAGTATTAGGTCTACAGTAAGAGGGAATGGACTTAGAACAGCATTGCAGGGAATACCTGCAAAGTCCTTCATCTGAGGAGTCAGCCAGAGATTTGCTTCTCTTGAGCTATAGGTTTTCTTCTATTATCTCTTCTGGCTACCGAAGACTTTTATTCAGGTGCAGATTTATTGGAGGTGAAGTGTGAAAGAGGGCTAATTTAACTCTCCCGTTAGTCCTGCCTCTTGCTGTTTTCCTCAGAGGTAGCAACCAATGATAAGAAATCTGAGAAGGGTATGGGAATGCATAGCAATAGAGGTAACAGTGAACAAATTGTTGAGGAGGTGGTAAGCATCCTTTATCCAGGTGGAATTATAATAATGATTTTTCTTGGCCAAGACAGATACAGTCATAAAAAGCCATGAGTTTTGAAATTCTGCTAATCTAATTGCTCTTTTGATCCCCATTTGTTTATACTGATGGGTACACATTTAAAAGTCAGAATAAAAGAAAGGCACAAAGTGAGAAACTAATATTCCAGACCAAATGCAGTGCCTTGCCCTTAATTCTCTCCTGAGAGGATTGAAGGGATAACTCTGCCAGCTACTCCCTATCTGAACTAGAATTGGGCTCTGATTAATTGGAGATACTGCTCTAGAGAAAGGCTTGGTGAGGGTGGGAGGTGTGAGTGGGTGCGTGTTAACTACAAATCTCAATTTCAGGATGCAGTTCAAATATATCTGAAGACTGGACAGCAGGAGTCCCCAAACTGAAAAATACAATTAAGATCTACAGCATGGGTCTCTGCTTCACAGAGGGTTTTAAAATGTAGTTCAAGATCATCTCAGGGTAATTAACATCAAAGGGTCAGAATCAGTTTCAGACAAAATTAAAGAGGTGGAAAACACTCATAATTATATGTTCAGTGCTTTAATAGAGGAAAATAAAAGGTTTGATCTGAAATGGGGAATGGAAACTAATCTGCAGTATACAAGTGTCACTTGAGTCAGGTGCCTAAAGGAATTGGCAGTGTCAAAAAGCTTTCTGCTCCCACCTTCCCCTTTGCAAAGGTGGATGGATGATGTGTGGAAGTAGTGTTTTAGGGAAAATTCAAAAGGCATTGCTGGCCTGGAAGAATGCCTGAAAGGAAGTGTTTGAGAACACTGAAGTATCTTATCTGACATATTTAACCAATTTTTGAAGGGACACGGGTTATGAGAGATCCTTTTTATCTTCAGTTCCAGCAATTTCCAGGCTGTATAATACTGTCCCTGAAGCTCTTGCAAAGCAGTTCTATTTGTCATTCATAAGCCCTTCTTCCCAACATTCAGGCTCTGAGTAGATTAAGATTCCAGATCTAGATTTCTCTTACTGTTATATCTCTGGGAAAAAGTCTAAGAAGTTGCTGTAGCAATAGGGAATTATCTCAGCAATGGCAAACTCTCTAAGAGTCTTAAAATTCAAGTGAGACATATATGGAGATCCCCTGGAATATCTACTGGTGTGAGATGATCTGGCCAATGATACTTTTATGCTTTCCAGGAATCTTCAGGTCCTAGATAGAACCCTTTTTTGAGGGAATGAACGCTTTGGCATATTGGTCCCATTCTCAGTGAAAGCCTTCAGAGCTCCTGCTCACGTGCAATTATTGCAGATGCATGAAATTGCACGAGGGTTTTCATGCATGATTGGCTTTTATTTGGAAATCTGCAATATCCTACTGCAGCTTATATGCAGGAAGTTGATGTTCCCTATATGTGTCACATTTATTGTATGACATAGAAACGGGTGCCCTTGCAAAGTCATGGCTTTGAGCAGACAGGGCCTTCAACCTACATAAAAACCTCAGAGATGTCTTTTCACCCTAATCAGAATGAAAAACCAAGCCTTAACTGACAAGAACATGAAGGAAAAATATTCTTTTAGCTCTCTCTTTCAGTGATGTCTAAAGGATCATGTTCTGAACATTAACTTGATGTTTCAATTTAACATTAACTGTGTTATAAATGATGACATGAAAAAAATAATGGCACATTGTCATTCCTGGTTCTACTCAAACTCTATGCAGAGGGACTAAAAGTGACCTAAAACCAGTGATGAGAAATGCAAAACTTAGAAGCCATTTAATATATCTGGTGTTCAAAAAATTTACTGTCTTTGATGTTTAGTAGTTTTCCTGTATAGACCTAAAAGCCCACTTAGTGTTTCAGCTAGACACAATTAATTAGCAATATAATTTCTACTGGTACAAGAACAAGACATGTAAATGAATTCAAATAATTAACCTATGCTAGCAAGAATTAAGACAAACATGGCAATGCCTAAGCTTGGAGCTTGAAATTAGAAGCACAAGAGAATCCCAGTAAGTTACACACCAGGAGAGATGCACAGCTGGAAACACAATATAGAATTTTTGACAGTTGCTTTCACCCCGGCTCTTTGCCAGTAAATCATAATTTCCTTTAGAAGGAAGGACTACCACTCATGCCTTTACTTTGAAAGAATTTAATGGCCAGTACTTCTTTTACACCTGGAATGAGATATTAGTGTCGGAATGAGACCTAAATAGAATCAGTTAGAGAGCATAATGAGGAAATACCAAATGATGTGAGTGAAGATAATAATCAGAAATACTAAAAAAACCCAAACCAACCAACCTGACATCCCCCACCCCTGCCACCACATCCCCACACCTCCCCCAATGTCTCTTGGACCAAGTAAGAAATCATAAGGGCAATGGATATAAGAACAAGTTTGATAGAGTGAAAGGTTAAGCAGTACTTGAAACCTTAAGAAGAAATCTGAACAGGCAAGACACTCCTTAAAATTTATCAGGATCAATTATTTTGTAATATTCATTGTCCCAAATAACTTCAGAATTCTTCCTGCCTTCCACTGAGCACTCCTTTATGCTTTCAAAGCGTTCATTTCCTTTAGGCCTACCCAGGAGCAGCCATCACCTGCCCAGACAGTAATCAGATTATGCTAATGGTGCTCTAGAAGCCTAACTAAAGTTTTAACCTGCTGTGATGTAAAACGCCCTTTCTTTTCAAGCAATTCAAGACCCAGTCTGATGCTTTTTGCACACAGCTTGTCATGCAACCTGATACTTCGTATGCATATGCAACCTGCCAGTCTGATTTAATTGCATAAGTCAGTTTACCTGCAGTTTATCCAAGATCTAGCAATTTCATGCTCCCTGAACCCTTTCGCTCCAAAAATAGTTTTTGGGGGACACTATGTTCTTGTAACCCGTAGATTTGGTATCTAACTTGAGGTGGCAGCCCTAGCATTTGCTTGATTTTAGCTACATATGGTCCATCACTGGCAAATAAAATTTTTAATTATATAACACGTTTCTTAATCTAACAAAAAAAAAAAAAGGAAATAAAACAAAGAATCTCTTTTATGTACACATAAAAACATTCCTTGCCTGCTCAGAATGTAAGAAATTTATGATAATCTTTTTTAAATGCAGGTGTTTGGTGAATCTATTTGGAGAACTACGTAACCTTCTGCTTTACCACTTTCACATTACTGTTAATCTGTTTAATGTCTAAACCAACCCTAAAGAACAGTCCAAGAGGAAGTGATGTACCTTAGTTGTTTTTTTTGGAGCTGCTTCTGAGCACATGCCAATAACACTCTATACATGAATGATGGGAAAATAATCATGGTATGTCATTAAAGGCTGGTGATGAACACACTGACAGCATATTTCTCTCATTCATTACTGCTCACACACAATATACCTGATCCAGTTGTATTCTCCTCTTATTCCATACATGCCTACTCTTGTTTTTTTCCAGTCATCCAGCAGGTCTTTACTTATTGAGCTCCCTGTTTACAAAGTAAATGGCTCATACTGGTAGCCAGCCACATGCTGCTCATCCTGCTGAGTGCATTTAGTGTGCAACAGGCTTTCACTCCCCCTCATAAAGTTCTGCTTACAGCTTTAACACCCAACCCTCCCAAATGAAGATGCTGCAAAACTTACAGCACTTTTGAATTAATACAAGAGATGATCTCATGTATCTTTATTACATCTGATGGCAAGTTTTCCACTCGTGAACCAATTTCCTGGAAGAGTATTTTATGCCCACGACAGATTTTAATCTAAAAGTATGAGACTGTATTTCCATGTTTATTGCTTCTCTTTACAAACTGAAGGATTACTTCTCTCTTCTCTCCCTGATATTTCACAGTCTTTTGGGACAGAACAAGCTAATTGATTTATTGTGACTCCTGATTTAATAAAGTAAGCAATTTTTTTAATCCTTGGGTTTACACCTACATCCTTAGAGTTAAGGATTTTGGAGCAAACTCAAATACTCATTCCGCACCTGCAACTTCAGAATTCCGTAGAATTTTGTGTTTCACCATTTCATTGTCTGATAAGATACTGTCTGCTCAGCAAGGATAACAGAAAGAAGTGAAATATCCAGCTATACTTACTGCCTGTCCTGGAGATGACTGGACTCTGTCTTCACAGGGTGGGGAAAAGAGACTATAGAGATTTTACTCTAATAAATGGAAAGCATTCCCTAAGCCTCTCCATCCACAGCAGTGCCACAGAAGACTACTGGGGACAACATTTTATGGAGAAGGAGGTCTAAAACTTGTGGAGGATGTTTACATGATACTGCTACCAGGAAACTGACCGTGAAACAGGGCACTTTGGGGAAAAAGCTTGTCATGAAAACTGCGTAAAATTCCTGCCTCTGACTGCCAGTAGTGGCTTAGTGGATTCCCCTGAGATGGTTTAGAAACAAAGGGCACCGAAGTGTGCAAAGGACATGGTTATGTAATTCTGAGCCAGTTTCTACAGAAATAAGATTGTAGTAGTTGTAAATTATTTCCTTTTTTTTTTTTTTCTCATATCAGACAATAGGACATCAACTATCAAAGAATTAAAGAGAGTGAACTTCTTTCCTGTTGCTTTTACGTCAGTTTTGACAGGAACTAATTACAGGTGGTTTGCTCAGATGTGATACTAATATTCTTTGTGTATCTGCTGGAGAAACTGCACATTTAACTAAATAGTTAGCATGATAAATGTAATAGAATTAGTATGATAAACATATCTGAGATACTAAATATCCATCAAATGTCTGTCTAAATAGGCTGCTTCAACACTGCAAGCCAAGTTTAGACACGTGCATTTTGCTGTGTTAAATATGCACATTATTCAAACCAGGGCAACTGATCTGTAGATTAGAATTATTTGTACTGGTAACTGAAACAAATTAAATGCTCCCCATTACAAACCCATATTTATGCTAAGTATGCTAAATATTTAATCATTCAACTGGGGTAGAGTTACATACTTACTTAGATAAAATTCTAGAAATCTGATGCAACTGTTTGTGAAGACTTATTACATTTCTCCTGGGCAAAGATTGCAGATCAGCATTAATTTTCAAGACCTAATTTAGATGATGGAGGTTACCTTTCATTTTTGCACTAGTGCATTCTCTGTATAATATAATGTTTTGCCATGAACATCTTATGTTATTGCAAGAAATTGTATTATGTGTGGAAAGATTTTTAAATTATGCGAAAAAACAATGTGAACGTACCTACATGGAGACTATTTTAATACTCTGAGAAGTAAAAAATCATTATGATTACAGAGCAGTTAGCAGAACTGCTCTAAGGTTATCTCTCAAGTAGATTTCTAGGACAGAAAGCAACAAGTAGCTTACTAAAAATTCATATTTAAATATGAACTGTTTTTTAGATGCTGGATTTTTATTGCAGGTAAGGCTAATACAGTCCAGGCTTGTAGACCTGCGAGTTTTCTGTTTAAATAATTCTCAAAGTTCTTAGAAAAGAGTCAGAAACCTTTTATTTCTTGGGCAAAGAACAAACAAAAAAACCCCATCCCCATCAAGTTCGGAAACAGAATGTTCTGAGTACAAATACTCTGTCAAACTCACAGGACTTCAAACACAATCTAATTGCAAAAATTGACTGATTGAACTAAGAAACAGTTAAGGGATAGGAATTCATGTATCTGCTATAAACAAAACACAAATTTTTTTTTAAAGTGATGCAAAAAGCAGAAAGAATAACACTGCTGTAGGAGATACAGGAGACTTTATTTTATGTACAAACCCTGAGTTAATGAGTGACAAACATTTTAATGCAGATAAATGTAAAAGAGTTAGATGGGACCAATGAATAGATATTTGCTGATAAGAAAGAAACAGATGTGAGTGCAGGGGAAGTAAAAATAGACACATCTGTTAAAGATACACCTAAAGCGCCAAAGTAATTTGGGAAAACATCACTATGTAATGAGGGTGGATTCTAGCAAAGAAATGCCCAAATTGCCTTTTACATAATGAGCATAAGCAGTGGCCTGATTTTATACTTTTTTAGCTCTCCCTTGATACAACCTTTTTTTCTCAAATGTACCACAAAGCAGGCTCGAGACACAAGTATATTTCAAAATGCCCAGGAAGAAAAACAGGAGCTGTGCAAGGAATCCTTTACAGCAAAAGCAAAGCTGTTACTTAAGGCCTCAATTCTGAAGATACAGCAGAGTACTTAACTTTTGCTTTAATCCCAGTCATTTCAGTGCCTCAACTTGTTGATTCTTTCCCTTCATTGCTGTCTCTCAGTTGCCCTTGTAAATGACCTTGCTTTTACCAGCTGGGTTCTGTAAAGGTTTAACAAAACCCCACATACCATAAAAGTACAGTCCTGGAAGCCATTTCTTAACTGTCTGGAGGGTGGTCAGAAAGCCTCCAGTTTCTACACATTCTCACACGAGAAGCAGCAAGAGAATTAATTTGTTTCCTTAAAGGTAAGATTTGGAACATTTAGGATTTGACACGTAACGTGCCACTGAAAGAGTAAGAACTCCAAACAGAGCTGTCCATTAAGGAAGTTAATACAAAACAAATGTCATAAGCATTGCAGATTTGCTGAGGAAGGGAGGGGAGTGATGGCTAGGATCTGCCATGGAACATCCTTTCTTGGAGAATGGAAGGTTATCATCTGTTTTTGGAAAGCATTAAAAAGACCCTAAGGGTCATTGGTGAGCAGTAAAAATCAAATAGCCTCTTGGATCTTGTAGCTTTAGTAGGTAGGCATAGGCCGAGCAGAGTGGGAGATCTAGCAGCAGACAGCATCATGAAACTTATTCTGTGCCATTATTAAACCAATGCCTGTGCCTGCTGTAGGGATTTCAACTACTGGCTTGAGGTTCCTTTTCTTGGAATCAAGATCAAAGCTCTGATTATATAGGGGCATTAATAATTTCATGTCTTCATTTTTTTTGCAAGAGGGGGCGTGTTACTGTTTGCGATGTTCGTCCTGCCAAAATCCAGTTTGGGCTGTTGAACACTCCCTATCCAGCGCAATCTGGTTTTGTTGCCGCCTGTTTTATTGGAAAGAACGTCATGCTGCAGGGCATGCATTTAATAGTTAATATACTTATTATCAAGTGCAGCTTTTGCCACCCTCTGCATTTCACAACCAGGTCTGGTGGTGAAGGATCACAAAATTGTGTTCCCTATTTTTTCATGTGGATGCCCACCAGGTGAAGAAGTGAGGTTGAGTAAGATCCCAAGCTGTTAGGACAGTCTCCCACCAAGGTCCAAATCAATGGCCACCTAAATGGCACACAGTGGCTTTAACTCACTCACACAGTCTGATTAAAATCTGGACTATTTTCTGAGGGCAAAGTCATCTCCACAGAGCCTGTACCTGGAGCTGCTTCACTCAGCAGCATTGCATACGAATTTGGCTAATTAGCATTGAAGGAAGGTAACTGAGGAACTCATTGCATGCAGAGGAGTCAAAGCACAGTGCTGATACCCAGCAGAAGCAGCACCACACTGAAATCTGGGGCTTCAGCAGATTCTCAAGGAGAGGAGGATGCCATATCCACCTCCTCTCATCCCACAGCTCGCTGGTTTGAGCTGACTGACAGTCAGTAGCTGTCCCTGTAACAGGTAATTTTTTGACAGAGAAGCTGCCAATGTGCAAGGTTATTATGGCTTGGAGAAATGCATTTTCTAAATTGTGTAGATGTTACTTTTTGCCTCCCTCTCCAGACCAGACACGTGTTTCCCCACTATAGTGCAAAGCCTATGTCACTCCTATTCAGAATGCAGCAACATGGATATCAGAACTCCATGCTAACAGTGTATTTGAAACGTAGGCTTTTGTGAGCAAGGAGACAGCTCACATAAATGTGGAAATGTTTGTTTTCCTGTTCAGCATTCCCCCCAGGCATTTACCTATTACAGCCACTTACCTGTTTTACCAATGAGCAGCTAAAGGGTGATGGTAGATAACAAACATTTAGTAACCAAGGATGCATCTTTTTGCTTCACTCAGAACTCTGAGGGCATCCAGCATCCAGTTCCCAGTGAGTCTGGAAGTCAACAGGAACCCAAGAGCTGAGCTTATCCTCCCTTTTGGCAAGAAACGCACCACCTGGTGAACCACTTTGAAAGGCTGCAAGAAGTAAACCGGTTTGCAAACACGTAGTGAAGCCCTTTGTTCTCACAAAGAATAAGCTGGAGATCCTTCCCTGCAGTGACACCAATCAGAGAGGGCCTGAGGATGGCATGAGGGGCTGGATGGAAGGAAGGGATGGTGTTCATGGTACAATGCCCAGGTCCATGTGCTTCCTGCACTGTTCCTAGCCAGGTTCTCAGGTACTGAAAAGTGATTTGTTTGAAGGTCATCCATTCTTCTGTGCTTAAATAAAGTTTTTGGTAAAGTGTTAGTCATTCATGGAAGAATTGAACCATCAGAGCCATAGTTTCATGCCAAGAAATCATAATATGGTTACTCTGGGCCCAAGTCCAAAGTGCAAGTAGTTTGTGAAGTCCAGTTAAAATACTTGTATAGTTTAAGAATTTTTTAGGTTCTCTTCCATCCTTAAAATCTACACTCATGTATACAGACAGTTTAAGCATTATCTATCTGTTTTCATGCTCTTTAATCAGCTGAATTAAAAAGCATTCCTGCAAACTGCATGTGTTCATGAGAAGTTTATGGAGGTCACTACATTTAGTGGCACTGTATATTACCTTATCCTTTTCTGAAGGAATGTATTCCTGACAATGTTTTCAACTTCTGAGTCAGGAAAAAAGGGACCAGGGAAAGATACATTTAGGATAAAGCAATCAATGATCCTAAATCAGAAAAGCCTCCCCTTCAAGATGAGGCAGTGAGGATTTGCTGCCTTGTCTATGTTATGTACTGGAACATAGTGCAGAGATCCTGAGGGCTGTACTGGAGCTGAAGGCAGAGGAGCTGAGCACATGTGGCTCTGTAGGACTGGTCATAGTAGCTGCTCCTCATTGCCTTTGGTTGTGACTGGATGTAGGGAACAGAGAGGATGGTGCAGGCAATGGATTTTAGTTGTGACTACTCTGGTTAAAGATTGGGAAGAGATAGGTAATTTCTGGTAAAAAAGTGGAAAAGACATTTTCTTCCACTCATTTAGAAACCTTTTATTATCCCCCCCCAGCTGTTTCCCTGAGTTTATGATTATCACCTTTATTTTATGGAGTATGTCCTTTCTTATATTAAGCCCAAATATCTGCCTCGTCATCCTTACATCATATTCTATCACCTAGTTCACATCTGTGTAGATTTTAGCTCCTCCCAGATGGTAGGGAGTTTTCTCCATGGATAAAGGTCAAAAACCATGCTGTTCAGGGGAGTTTTTCTCTCCAAAACAGGCAGAGAAATATTCCCTGCACTCTGGATTCCCACATGGTCCCAAATATCTTGCCTGTCATGCTAAAACAGCTGCAGCTAAATCAGTGTCATGGTCCCAGAGAGGCAGTTCCAGAGGTGGTAGAAGTGCCCTGTTGGAGCACAGAGAATTTTACTGACACTTCTGTAGAAATGCAACTTCTTTAGGCTCTCCATCTCCTTCTAGCATGTCCAAACCAGAAAGAAGGTAGAATAAATACTGGCTCTGCTGCAGACTGGATGGAGCTCTAGGAAGCTTGAAGCAAGGGGCTGCAGTTTCCAAAATTATCCTGTGCTTTTGGAAAGGACTGTTGGGGGAAAAGCTTCAAAGAAAGAGAATCCATCAGGCTTTTAAAGCTATTGATCAGTGTAGATGTTTTAGACTTTCACCACTACAGACTAGAAAAATTTTGGTGAAAGCAGTCTCCTAAACAGCCTTTGCTGTTCTCTTTAGCTCCTAAGTTGAAGTCTGCTGAAGTGTCCTTAGTCTTTGCTGCATGGGCCTCCAAAGCCCCCTGTACCTTTCAGTGGATCCAGAAGCACACACCTGGGCTTGTAAGCAAGCAGCAAAGAATGAAGGAAAGCCAGGAAGTCATCAATCCAGGAAAAAAGTAAAATTTTTAACTTCAGCTCCTCCCAACAACTGATTAAAGGTGAACACAGCAGCTGGGCTGGAAAGACTGCTTCCCTCCTGAGACCCAAGGTAAGCAAACATTGTAAATGCTCTGGGGGAGTGGCAGCAGAAAAAAGGTGGAAAATTTCTGTTAGCATGGACTTTTTTGAGATGGGCCCAAACAAAATCTGAGTAACTCTTCATCTATGAGATATGCTAATCTTAGCATGGAATTCCACAGCTAATGACCATTGTTAGGTGAGAATTTTATGTAGAATGTTTAAACATAAAAACTGATATAATTCAGCATATGGATGTGTTTGCCAGACAGCAAACAACAAGTGATGGCCATACACAAACATGCACATGATTTCTTTTGATGCAGGAAGCTTTGCCATTCAAAACAGCTGCCCCAAGTGATGAGTTGAAGATAAGCATTCAGCTTAGAACCGGGCACCATTAACCACGTGGGAAGTGCCTGCGAGTTGGACCCAAGTGCAGTACTGAAAATACAGAGGTCTTGCATTAACTCTCTACATCACTGATTGTAAGTGGGAAAACTACCAGCTTATAGTGATGTTGAACTGAAAGTAAGAACACAGAAATAGCTTCACTAACATTCAGTGGTTGTGACATGTACCAGTATCATCTGGATTTAACAACAACAGATTAGCAGGATCATTTAAAAAAACCCCAAACAAACAAAACTGAAACACAACCGAAACCAAAAACCCAACTCAAAACCTCCAAACCACACCCCCAAAATTACAAAGAATAAAACTATTTTCATTGGAGAGTCTAGAAGAAGCTGTGAGTGGCTATATTGCCAGCTTTACACAATATATATTATGTATAATTATCAAGTGACATATATATGAACTCATTTACGAGAAGCTATTAGGAAAGCTAAGGATAGAATACTTTGAATTATGATGCTAAGAGTCCATGCTAACTGTAGGTCCATATAAAGCTACTGAAAACCTACAGCTAATTACAGGCCATAAATGAAGCTGAGAGCAAGCCAGCACCACTAAGGAAAAAAAAAAATGAAACCAACCTCGAAAAACTCCACTACAGAATAACTAAGAATGGGACCCCTCACTGGCAGAATAAGTTGTGATGTAAAAGGCATCAATACCACAGCACCAGCATTACACAGTAACTCCAAAACAGAGGCTGGGTAAAGAGTACAAAGGAAAGCTTGTCTCCACAACAGCTAGGAAGACGAATTAATGATGTGAGTTAATGATGTTTCTGAGGTGTTCAAACACTGACTAACCATGGTTATCCATTCTCTGCAGTACCAATAACTCACCCCAGCTGCCAAGCTGAGTGCTAAAAAACCCCATCCCAAACCAAAAATCCCAATCCTTGGCAGGCCTAGATAGAAGTGTGGTACAACAGGAGATATTCTGATGCTGATTATGGGACAGCTGCCCCCTGCCAAGGTTCACTGTAGCTTGAGAAGAGCATAATAACCTCACTTGCAGGGAGATGGGCCGAAGGCTGGAGGTGCCACTCTCTGCATTGATCCTTCTGGCTCTTCTCAAGAGCTGCAGCAGATGAGGGGTGAGGGAGAAGAGGAGCATCAAGGTAACAGTAAATTATTGAGCTCTATTTTAAACATCAGAGCTTCCTGTCATTGAGTTACAGCCACAGTAAAGTCAAATGTGTCCTTAACTGAAACTGCTGGAACGCAACATGTTGGGCTGGGCCTTTTCTGAAAGTCCATTTGTTTCAGCTAGATTTCAGAAGGCATCTGGGCTTTACTGAACTCAAAAATCTCAGCCTTAAATTTTTGCTATAGAGGTTTAAGGGAGAATTTTTTCCATATGATTGAGAGTAAAGTTAAGTGGATTTCGGAGAGAAACTTTCCAGAAATCAACACTAATTATGTCGCTTTGGTAGTAAGAGATCAAAAAAGTCATTACCAGATTAAACATACTTGTCATTTTTTGGAGGCTTTGCAAGATTACATGGCTCAGGTAGTTAATTTAAAAACTAGCCCCTTTGAGTTTCCCTCTTTGCTCTACAGACAATGAGCAATTCTAAACTCAGTTGGTCATGATACTTTCATAAACTATTTGATCTCTTTAACTTTTCTTGATAAAACATTATCTGTGAAACAAAGAAATGAACCAAATATTATGGAGCATTTTAATGCTTAGAACAACAAAAAACCCCACAAACCCCTTACAATCCATCAGTAGTTAAGTTTGAAAATTCAGTTCCTTGAATTAAATTTTTCTGCTTGACTCTTAAAATTACTTTTGCTTTTCAGCCCATATCCATAAAGTATTGCTACTCATAAAACAAACCAAGACTATTTATATGAAACAGATACAGAACGAGACAAGAGCAAAAAAGGAAAGCAAAGTCTGGTTAGCAGTGCCATTTCCAGTGGAGAGATGAATTTCAAGAAGGTATGATTAAGTCTGTAGTAAGAGTTGAATTATAACTACAGAGGTTCTAAATAGAGCCAGCACGTTTGGCTTAATTAATGATGAGAACAGCTGGGAATATGGACAGAAAGGCTGAAGGAATGGTAATGGCTGCTGGCACCTGTGACAAAACAGGATGTGATTGTTGTTGTTTCCTTGCTGTAAGACCTTTGGAGTCAAAAAGCTAGAGGGCATTTTAAAGTTTATTTCTTTCCAAGCTCATACCTTAATCGTCTTAATGTCCTGAACTCATACAACACTTGCTAAAATTCTTTAATATCTAGAGGATGACAAATGCTTTATAAGTTTTTATAAATTGCCCTTTTATGGGGTGGCAGCAGCAGGGAGATGGGCCTGGAATTCAGTTTCAAACAATCACAATGCCAACACAGTCGAGAACCCCAGGTCTAACTGGGGTTGGTTGTAAGCTTGTCACGAGATTAGCAGTGAATGCATTTTAAACTGCTGACAGTGGAATCCCAGGCAATTTCTTTTTCTTCATGCATCATTTGTTAATCTCAGTTAATATTCTAAAGAAGTAACACAATCCAGGTTTATTTATGCATATAATCTGTTCCAGCAATCTGTTAAATCATATGTTTACATTTCAAGTAAAGGCCCAATTACTAAACTTTATTCACCTCTTCCAGTGCAACTTCAGAGAGAATTACTATTGATAGTACCTCATGATATTTTAAAATACACTACAGTTAGGTTTCACACCAGAACAAGATCAATCTGCTGTTACTGAAGACCCACAATATTTTTTGCAACTTGACTGTGAAAATTCCTGTTTATTAAATCTTTGAACCTGTAGATCAGCAGCTCATTTCTCTGCATTTGTGTGCTTGCCATTAGGTCAGCAATAAAGCATTCTCAGAAGTGGATTAATGCTCTGGAATGCTCACAGGGATGCAACACTGTCACATAACAATGCACATACACACAGAGGATTAAAGGCAGTAATAGGGGCTTGCAGGCAGCTTTGCTCTACAACAGGGGCAGACAGTCCCTGCAGGATCAGCAGAAGGCATTTTACTTGCACACACAGATTTACAGAGCTTTACATATGAGGTACTCAGTGAAGTAAACAAGATTATTTATCTGCATAAAGTAAGCATGCATGGAAATCTTCAAAGCCTATGGACACAAGCTTCTGCCTACCTGTTCCCCAGCGAGACGTGTTGGATTTTCACTACCCAGTCCCTTGCACACTCCTTTTCTCTGCAGGCCCCAAATTTGCAACATGGAGTGTAAAATGCTGTGTGCCTTGTTCACTGGAGAGAGAAGCAGCGAAATGAACTTCACCTAGTTAGGAGTTTTCAGCTTAAAAGATGCATTTCAGTTCTCCCTGTACACATCTTGTGACCCTAAAATTCATACTGTATCTCAGGAAGCTTCAGAGCCCGTGCTTGAAGGACATAATATGTCCTGTGTTTCAGTAAAAAAGACACCAGCATTTATCCCCCTAGTGCTCTAAGACTTCCTGCTCTCATTTGAGTTTTACACTGAAGAGTCAATAAAATGATTTGTCAATTCAGTTTCCTTGATGCTATCAGTGTTTCTATAGGAAGCAGATTTCTTCCAAGACAGACTATGGGGTTTTTTCCCCAGATTCTGTCTGGGAAATTTAGTGAAGCATTACTTCACTACAGGGCCACATAAAGAGCACCCATGTAGATGTTACTGTGACTCGTTTGGCAGACAGCTATTTGTAAAAGATTGCAATTTTACTGTGTGCTGAAACCACAGTTCAGCCAGTCTGTGAACAAAGACTTGCTTTCTCGTATTCCAGATTTTCAACTTGCAGCCTGCTCCCCAACAGACTGTTAATTAAGGGCTGATTGTCTTTAATCTTCATATTGCAAAGGTTTTACAGTCTTGCTTTGTATAGAGGATAGTATTTAGAGAAACAGCGTGCTGATTTCAGCTGGCTTGTCTAGATCCTAATGATGTAAATATACATCTCTGGAGAGGAGCTCGTTCTCCTCAGTTACACTGACATGGAACCAAAACCAATTGTATGCATCAGTGTTCAGATCAGGCCACTATCTAGTGCTGAATATTTTGGTTTGGACCAAGCAGAACTAACATGAGATAGGATAATCTGCCTTAAAAAAAAAAAAAAATCAAGGCTACAAAAAACCCCAAACCCCCCAAACAATGAAAAGAAAAAGCCTGATACATATGATATTACATATGATATCCTACCATTTCATCATTTTTCCGCTGCAAGATTAAAAGAAGATCAGATCATGAGAGAATTGATATTAAGGAAACTTGACTAATCATTTGTGACCACAGAGGAATTCTACTGGGTAGGAAAGAGAGGGCAAGCAAAACCAGAAGAAAAGGAATCTGACTGACGAAGGTGGAAAATGAAGGAACAATTCAAGATTTGTGAACCCACCACTTTTGACTGCTTTGTTTTCTGTAGTAGTTTCAGGCTCTGATTAAGACTTTTGCTCCTTCAGTGAGGCACTGGTAAGATTTCTTTCGCTGCTGTGTTTACTCATGTAGAATCCCTGATGTGAACCTAGAGTGCTGCTTTTACCTTCATCAGTACAATTACGTGTGTGCTGCCTTCTTTTTCTGTTGTGTTTTGCTCTCTGTCCTTCCCTTGACCATCAGTGCTGCCCCTGAAGAACTTGATTCCGTTCCTGCTGCAGAAGTCTGTTTTCTCTCTGAACCTTGACCCTGTTACTACATCTTTTGTGAGCTTCTTGTCCCTAAATCACCACTAGCTGAAGTAACAGCAAGGTTCAAACCACCTGTAGGTCAAGGAGATCAAATACTTCTCCAAGTCCATTTCTATTACTTCACTGGAACAGAAAGAGCCCCAAGACCTTCAAGGTAATTTCCTGCTCTGCATGAGACTCCTGGAATGCTGCTTGTGTGTGACTTCCATACTCTCTTTTGTACTGGCCCAGTTTTGTCTTCATTCTCCACTATCCTTTATTTATTTCCCTAAAAGTTGTGAATTGGAAGATTATTGACTCCAGCCTTCTGATTTCCTTACACCAACATTAAACTGAACATCTGTGGCTCAGTTGTAATGTTAATAAATATTTGAATACAGGAAATGGGATACTGTACTGCTAAAGATAATATGTGTCTTCACTCAGGCCTTACAATAAACATCTCTTCCACATCTCCTTTTGTCCCCACTGCATCTGCTATGATAGATAACCACTCAAAGTTTTGCCCTCCTACAGAGGAACTGGAAAGAGAAAGGGAAATTCACTGCTCCATCCATCAAGCTTCCCTCTGGCCGAAAGCTGTGTTCACTCCCACAGGGGATCTTTAGTGTAAGCACATTTTGTGCTGCAGAATATGCACTAGTTTACATCCTGTTTCCATTTCTGAAGAAAGTTCACTTCCCAAACAGTAATGGGGAGAGTTTCTGCAACCTCTTGATTGGACAGGCTATATAAGAAGCCATGTTCTCTGAGCAACACGAAAACCTGGAGGCCTGAAATTGGTGCAAGGTGCATTGGCCCTCTTGAGACTCAGTGTTACTGTGCACAGTGTGTTGTGCAGACCAGCAGGATTAGCTCTGGAGACTTTATTAGGAAAAAATTATTGATTAACCTACACAGAAAGATATATCCAGTACAGTACTTCCAGCTGATTCCTGCCCTTTGTGCTGTCACTCCTAAAACACAAAGAAATTATACCTTACTAGTGTCTAATTATTCACCATCTCCACTACCTTTGCACCATTTGGTGCAGCCATTTCCAGCAGCACCAATCAATAGCAATGCCACATTTTAGAGTATCTGGTACTCCCTCTTTCTTTCACCTTTGTATTCAGCTCACTCACTACTGTGATCTGGTAGATTAATAGCTTCCTTCACTAATGCAAGAGTTTTTGCTGCTTTTATCTTGTCATATCTAAAAGTCCACCCAAGAATATGTTGAAAACTTGCTTCTTTCATGGTCTTCATTAATTAAAAAAAAAAAAAAAAAAAGTGCTGGGAGAATAATTACTTATTTTTAGCCAATAGCAACTCTATAAGGTTATGCAATTGTCAATGAAAATCATTTGACTTACATACATTTTATTAATGATGATGAATCAAAATGAAGGAAAGAAAACCTTATTATTAATATTTTACAAGATTACTATAAAACACTGTTTCTCTGTAACTTCATACCAAATATTATTATTTTCCAGTATGTACTAAACACTCTTCAGAAACATCCTGCCTTTCAGATGTTAAGATGTAAACCCTCCAAGAATAAAATCTCATTTGTCTTTCTCACTTCACCAGTCTCATAACAGGTAAGTGAACACAACAGATAGAGCATAATCTGAAATGGTTAATGTCAAAGCTTGTAACATGAATAAGTATTAATGTGCTTGCTCATCACTCCTTTCTCACAAGGCACATAATTGTTTATCATTTGGGCCAGTGCATGGCTAAGTTTGGAATTTTTTTTTTAAGAGCATGTTTCTGTGTAAAGCTCTGCCAATTCTAGCTACTTACCAAGAATTATGGTAACAATTTTCAATGCCTCACATAGCAGACTGTATGTACAAAACAAAAGGAGAGAATGAGAGGAACACATGTCCAGGAGGAATCCTATGCTGTTTCAAGAGAAAAAAAAAATCATTCAAGTTTGGCCAGGTTAAAAGCTTTTGATAGAAGCTCATAAATGCCATTTGGACCCTCCTGCCTGAGCATCTTAGTATCTGACAGTGGTATAGGTTTACACTTGCTGATTGTGCCCAGCTTCCTTAGAGTTCCTAGCACTTACTGGCTCTATCAACAGCTCCTCGAACTAGAAAGTGGCAAAGATGGACATTCTCTCTAATTTTGGATTAGGGCAGGAACTGAGTGCAAGAGCAGCAGGAGTCAATTTTTCCTAAATTCTTGAATATTATTTTCTATGATAATTTGGCTTGATGAACTTAAAGGTTCTTTCCAACTTTAACCATTCTATACAATTTTATGACATTCATGAAGAGGGTGAAAAAGTTTTTTGCTTTTAAAACAGAAGGTCAGAAAGTATTTGGAAGAGGAATCATATGAAATGAAAGTCAAGGTACTTGACTTTTAGATTTGTGAACAGGCTAGCCCTTGTACTAGCTGGGTTCCATGAAAAATTCTGTAGAAAATGAGTCTGCAAGCTCCCCTCCTCCTATTTTTCCTTTTTTTTTTTTTTTGAAAAATCTTATTTCTATGATATTAATGACTTAATAATGTATGAGTGACCTCTACACTCATTAAGATGAACGTAGAATGCTCTCTACCTTCCAGCCCCAGCATCCTTCTCACTCTGCAGGCTAACAAAGAGAGAACAGCACAATGGGTTGTACAGATTCCCATCTTCTAAATCTTCCCGTAATAGCAACAATTTGCAAACGAGTGCCTACTTTGAAAGTTAAACATAGTCATTCAATCTATCCTATCCCAAGTCCGTATTTGAACTGTGGTCTTCGTGGTGTCTTGTAGCTTGTTGTCCTTGCCTAGCATCTCTATTACAGTCCCTTTTCTGATCTCTGGCCTTCCACAATTCACCAAAGTCATTGCACGGCTGTCAATTCCATACTCCTTCAAAAACAGCAGCTATAGAGATAAAGCTGGCTCTTCCTTTGCTGTTCTCCTGCCCCCTGTTCACCATTCAGTTTCACCAGGTGAAACTGTAGAGTCTACTTCATCACAGGATCCCAGCTTTAAATCAAGAATTGAGGAGAGGAGTGGTGAGATTCCTTTGGTATATGCCCATTATTGGCACAGCTAGTGGTGGATTTGGTGGGGCACATTACTCACTCCAGCCCTGATTTCCTTGTGACCCCCCAATGTGCACATTGCAGTAATCCTGCCTTTTGGGCAGCAGGCAAAAGCCCAGACTGCATCTCACCTAGGCAGGAGGAAAGGCAAAGCTGCCTGAACAGCACTGCTTTGTTTGCCACATTGTTGGGTTTTTTCCCTGGCTGTATTGAACCTTGTTTTGTTTTAGCCATTGTTCAGGTCTTGGCTGTACGGGACTTATGTTCTAGATCTCTATTTTTTCCTGTAATTTATTGGCCTTATCAGCAAAGATGGTTCCCTGTGGAACAGCTATATTTAGTTGATTTTGGAGTCAGTTTAAGTCTTATAGTGACAGCTGTGCCCTCAAAAGCAGCTTGTAAACAGTTCCATGGAAAGGCATAAAGCACTCCAAGGGCTCACCAGAAGAGGAAACGGGGCCACAAGTGTAGGACAGATAAGATCCCTAAGGAGATAAAGATAAGATTTAACTGTAGAGACCAACAATTTCAACTAAATGAGATTATGAGAATAGGTAATATGAAGGTAGGTAAGGGGTTTTGGGGAGCCACGCAGCTGAGCTTTGGGTGACGTGTATTAAAGAAGCAAGCTGTGGTGCAGACAGACTGTAAGAAAGCCAGGTCCTTTGCTTCATACAGAAGAAGAAAAGCGGGATTTCCACTTTGTTAAATAGCAGTGGAACAGTTAGGAGGGGAGAACAGCTCTTTAGTGAGCTGTTAGAAACAGCTGGTTTAAAAATTGTTAGCAGCACAGAACAGAAGGACAGAAGCCATATTCTTGCCTTCAGAGCCACACCCTTAGCTACTGCTACTCTACTTTCCCATGTTTCTTGTGGCACACTGTGCTTGTTGGGAGAAGCCCCTGCAGCTTGTCTCAAACCTCAGCAGGATCAGCCTGGGCAACACCGAACATATCCTTGGGCAACTTCTCTAGCACTTACTATAGGAACTCTCTTCCCTGCTCATAAAATGGCTCTCATAAAACTTTGGTGAACTTCACTATATTTAAAAGCTCTCCTGCCAAATTCGGTTAAAAGTGTCCAGCATCTCCAAAGATGTGAAAAAATGAGGCAATATAATTCTAAAAACACTGGTTATTTTAGGTCCTTGTCTTTGCATTCTAATGAAGCTTGCAAAGGCTGTAACAAATTATGTACCTTCTGCACACCTGTTATAAACACCAAAAGTATTTGGCTGATGGTCCTTTCCCCCCAGCCTCTTTGATTTCTCCTACAAAGATTTGAAAGCATACCTCATGACAGGAAATCCAAAAATATTTGCTACTTTTTCTGCAAAAGCTATTTTACCTGTATTCATTTTACACTTCTGATAACACTCTTCTGAGATTTCTCTGAACTATCACAATTAAGAAACTTTCCAGTAACAACAGGGTATTGTGCAAACATTTTCTGTCTTAATTCCCACAAATTTCTCAGAAGAAAAACCCAACCCCCCAAAAGAGTCGCCCTTCAATCCTTTATGAGGTTGGAATATGTAGCTAGAAAGATGGAAAGAGGGATGTTAGAGTTGTACTTGCATTGAAGGCACAGGTGTATTTTTAAAGCAACCTGCATCATTGAAGTCTTTGTTTGCTTCGAGTAATTTGGTGATCTCAGTACCCCTTGTTTTATATAGAGTCACTTACAGAGTTCTTTCTGGTTCTCAGCAAGGAGTGGCATCAAGCAGGGAGGAAAACTTTTCCAGAACTGTTGTGTGGCCACCCAGCCTTGGCCTTTTGCACTGGTCGTTGGCCAATCTATCTGCATTTTGACAAGGATCTTGGTCATCTTGGCCTATTAGAGAAAGCCATTTGAGGCCGATGTGATTTGATTCAGGAAGATTTGCAGCGCTCACACTTCATCTGTCAGCATGGCCTTGGGCAAAGTTTGGGGATTTCACCAAAGAATGGGAGGAAGCCTAAGGTATGGTGAGGTATGGTACCTGGCCCAGATATGCAGTCACTGTCCTATGTAACCCAAAAGTTTGGACACAGTTCTGTAGCTGGTTTATTCTGGCTTACATAATTAAAAATACATAACATATTTAGATGGTGCAGAGCTAAAAAAAAGAAAAAAAAAATTAAGTCTTGTTTTCTTTCTCTATTTCTTCCAGTGAGTTTTTTTCAATTTTGCAGCATGAAAAACCCCAGGCATTGCAGTGCTTTAGCTCTGCACACTGCTGTGGCTCATCAAATGTTCCCAGCACTGTAGGTGCTCTGTGGCTTTCTATACCCACTAAAGGGACAGTCACTTTCAGTGTGGATGGCCATAGGCTGTACAGCCCCTGTTCACTCAACATTTGCTGGAGGCAATTTAATTCATCCATACAATACCTGGCACCAGTTTCAAAGACAACGTTTCACCTGAGGTGTGTCTATCAAAGATTCTCAAATGGAGCAAAATAGCTTAATGGAAAAAAAACCAGGTAGTTCTTAGGAAGATGTTACAAAAACATGCATGTAAGGAATGTAGACAACTTGTAAAAGATCTTTTGTTTTACTTACCAAATGGTTTACCTGTGCTTGAGAATACCCAGAACATGGATAAAAGTCTTGCAAATGCTAAGTTTAGTCTCTTCTTACAGAAGCATTTTGTCATACAGTTATTGTTTATAAATATTCTGTTCTTCTTTCTTTCAAATTTCTCATTTCCAATGAAAGTTTTTCTCAAACAAATGTAAGCCACATCTGAGAGGTTGTTTTGTTTTGCCATACATAAGACCTTGAGATTAATTGCTTAATGCTTGGTATGGGCAAAAGTAAACCACAGAAACCTGGCAACAATATCTGAGTCGCTAATACACTTTTTCAAGCTATGTATAAATGCCAAGTAGCCCCCAAATTAGCACAGATTAAAAAGAAATCATAAATCACAGCTAACATTCAGTGAAGCACACTGACATTTCTGTTGCATAATGGATCAAAACTAGAGCAGCGTCAGCTGAACTGTACTGAAGCTCAGTGTGAATAAGCAACGTTCATCAGTGGAAACATCCAAGGAACACAGACCACGGCAGTTCCAAAGAGTTTGAGAGATTAAAGTTACTAGCATGGTGTGGCTCTGATCCCCTAAAACACACTAGCTACATCTCACACATGGAATTTTATGCTTGGCTGGAAGGGAAAGTGAGTAAAGAAAGTCTGCAGGGTTAAACTTCTATCTTGATAAAGAGAAAGGGTTGTAGCAGTTTTAAATGAGAAGTGCCCAAGTACAGGAGGGGAGGAATCTGTAGATTTTTTTCACAATTTAAATGTTTGTCTTGAGTACAACAGAAGTCTTACAGAGAACACAATTGGTTTTTCTCACTTTTCCTAGGCCTTTCAATGCAATCACCCAGCTGCATTTGAAGTCAATTCTAAGAGCATAACCAAACCCTGGCCCCTAAACAAGATTGCCACCTAAGCTGTACTTTGTTTCTGGCTTACTGAGAATTTAACGGGCACAGCCAGAATTCATACTTTAGATTGGATTATTTTTAGTCCTTGTGGCACGATTTCCCCCTCTCCTGTTACCCAGGAGACAGCTATCTATTGTTTTCTTTAGAAGAAAACCCAAAGCTACGCAAAGCTGTATGAAGCTCGTGGTGCTGTGTGTTCCACACCTGATAACACCCATTTTTGGCTTGTTCTTCAAACATGCCATTCCTGTGCAAAACAGGTTTGCCTCCCTCCGTAACCCCAAATATTTCCTGCCTTCTTTCCTCAGCTTTTGAGGCTAGAAACATATGTAATCCCAGTCATCCACTGATACCTTACAGATTTTCCTCTGCCTTACAGAGGCTCGGCAAGCAGCAGCATCAACAGCAGACATTGCTCAGTTCTGGCAGTCTGTCCTGATTTCATGCACCTTCTTAATGGTGCTTTTCCTTCTGCCATCCAAGAAATTCTCTTAGCTAAAAAAGCACTGTTGTGTTTAATCTCATCTTCTTAAAGATTAAACAGGGTACAGAAGTCCAACAGAAGATGCACTGAGCCTTCTCTGGTACCCATGCTGCCACTTCCTGATCTTCCAGACTCTTACCTGCTGTGGTTCTGGCCAGTTGCATAGCCAGATAAGAACATAATTATAGAAGTACGCAGATCATCTTCTAGAATAATTTAGGTTGGAAAAGGCATTTAAGATTGAATTCAACCACAAACCTAATGCTGCCAAGTCCACCAGAAGTGATGGGATGAGCAAATGTCCTTTTCCAGGTGCTCTCTAGAGTGCAGCTGGGGTTGATGATAATGAAGATAAGGGTTACAATTTCTGCTGTGCTTCTCTTCTAGTAAAACAGACATTTCATTTCATCATGGACCTCCCCGGTGTACTGTTCCCACCTCCTATGCCTCTAGAACCGACCAGAGCGTGGTTGGACAACAACTGGATGTGTTCAAACTGACTGCTAAGCTTCCTGTGTGATTATTACTGAGTGACCTTCCACCATCACAGAAAGTTATCCCCTCCCCCGAAGGCCTTACAGACAAGGCGTGCAAAGCACCCAACTCTCAGGTTTCCTGCTGCCTTTCCTGCCTCAGAGCGTGGGCTGGTTCGAACTGATGATTTACAGATCCATCTATTTTCAGCACGACTTCTTGGCCTTTTAGGTCATGGCACTACTTTTGCTTGCAGGGATCTTGCTCGTGTGAAGATACATTCCTGATGTCTGCTCTCAGCAGTCGGCTCACCATGCACTGCTTTGTTCCAGAGTGGGCTTATCTCTGTGCTCAGCAGCACACTGCACTTATCTGAGAGAGACATTATCTTCTCATTTAAGTGCAGCCCATTCGCATTACAGA
Source organism: Monarcha castaneiventris obscurior (assembly GCA_026261815.1). Lineage (NCBI taxonomy): Eukaryota > Metazoa > Chordata > Aves > Passeriformes > Monarchidae > Monarcha > Monarcha castaneiventris. Next base: position 6,536,639 of record JAMPIT010000879.1, read on the forward strand.
ATACATGCTCTCCATAGCGCATATCCTATACGTGGGAGGTCTCCTATAGCCTTTCTGAGCTTGTTTGCTCAGTTTGAGGAGCTGCTAATTCTGTTTGATCTGGAGAACAGTCACAGCAACAAGATACACACAGTGCCCCCAGCACCAAGTCAAGACAGAGGACACCCAACAGAAGCTTTTGAAGGAAGTGAAAGATTTTGACAGACTTCCACTGTCCAGTCCTATGACAAGAACTGCTCCACACAATGATCTGACTTTAAGCACAAAAAGCCTTTTAAAGAGGCTTTGTTGAAGAGTAAAATCCTCAGAACACCTTGGTAGAGATCCATAGATAGTGATCTTTGTTATGATCAACTCATAAGAATTTTTCTGAACACCACTGAGTCTTAAATGCAAATAGTACAGAAAAAAGCTGAGAAGAGGTTATTTAGAGAGATCTACGTGTTTCTCAACACTAGAACCAGCACAGCTGTCAGGCAAAAATGATGTGAATAAGAAACCAGTAATCCTAAAGTAGGCAGTGTCTAGGCAGATGTTAGACAACAGGATGAGTACGAAATATTCCTGACCCACAGCTACCTTGGGAACTATGTTTCCATTGCCTGTTCAATGAAGACCTATACAAACACCCATACAAAACCCCTATACACAGACTGCTGGTCTCTGCCTATAATGTATATTTTGAAGATGATGTTCGTATAAAGTTATGGTATTATTCAATCACACTATGAGCAATGCTGTCAGCATTACATATAATAGTTCATATGTTGCAAGTTTTTAATCAAAAATTACTAAGTTTTCTTGATTTCTCTTCAGAAGAGAAATCTGACCTTGATCTTCTGTTTAGAGAACAAAACCCCATTACATTATATTTGCAAAAAAGAACAGTACAGATCCCATAGAAGTCATTGGCCTGAACTAGCCAAGCATTTCGTCTTCTACTGGAATCCTGAAAGGAGGATTATGGTACTAGCACACACCTATTAAAAGGATAATTATGCTGCAGAAATTAAACAACCTACACATGATGCCTCAAGCTGTTGTATGGTTTTCTTGCAGTAAGTATGCTTTAAAAGGCCATTGGCTGCGTCCACCTTTTTTCCAGATGCAGGGAAATACCTTCCTTTGAGACTGTGCCAATCTAAACTTCAGAGTTAGTCATAGACCATAATGGCTTAAAATTTAGAAAAACTTCAAGATGAGAGCACTGAGCTCATGTTCAGGCTGGATCTGTGACCCTGGTTGTTTCAAGTCCAAGGGCAACCTACAGCCAGACTCAGTTCTTATATAACATTGTAAAACATTTCTAAGAGTCTCCCTCTTAATCTTTTAGTAAGAAGTGCTTCTTCTTACGGGGCATAACTGGGCAGTGCAGGAGAGCTGTGCCAACTGACAGTGCTTAATGAGGGCAGAGCTCTAGCTTTCCATCAAGAAAAAGCTTTTAAATAACAAGTCCCCCCTTCTGCTGCAGCTGGCAAGCTGAGCCTGAAACTTATCTCCCCAGCTCTCCCTCTGCAGCAGTCTGCATGTAACATTACAGAGAAAATAAAAATTAGAGCAACTTCAAAGGGTTTTTTTTTTTTTTTCTAAATTAAGACACCAACTATTGTAGCTGTTTTAATCATCAGGAACCAATACCAACAAAGGTCTTATTCTTGCTGGAGATATGCAATAAGGAAACATAGAACTATGATTTTCAAGGTGTCCCTTTTGCTATGAAGATTAGAGCCAAAATGTCAGTTTAAACCAAAAAACCTGCCCCCCCCTTCTTCCCTCCCAACCTCCACACCACGGAAACCAAACCTTCTGAGACAGAAACAAAAGCCAGATGTCCTTGGAGTCTATCTGTTGTTTCTGGAGGTGGGTCAGCTGGACATTGCCTTAGTTCTGTTTCCAGTTAGCTGATATTTTTAGGCTATTCCCACTTCTTGTCTACTATTTGCTGAAAAGAATATGAAGCTGCAGTAATGTCTTATTATCTAAGTCTCCTAAAGCCCCTCAAACCCTGGCAGAAAAAATGAATAGATTGTGTTCTATACTGTCATTTTGAGTTACAAACTATCTTTTATGGTTTATATATAATTACATTATTAATAAATAGAAAAAACCAAAAATAAATTCTTTCTATGTTCTGCTTATATAACAGTTTTCCACTTGACTCAAGGACCAGTCCTTAAGTCACACCTGCTTGTTCATAGGAATACGACTTCAAAACCCAGAGAGAACAAGGGCCCAAACCCATCATTACAGCCAAATGCAGTTTGTAATACTGTGGGTAGTTCTATTACACCACTGGTGAGGTTTGGCACAACTGAGCCTTCCAAGACAAAGGCAGACAATGAATCAAAGTAGATCCTCTGTAACAAGCTTAAAATTTTAAGAGCAAAAAGCAAATCATTGGCCTTGAAGTGCAGCTCCTCCAGTCCCTCAGCACACAGCCCATGCTCAGTCTCAGCACACTGCACCCCTTTTGCTAAGCCATTGCTCAAAGAGCAGAGCAGTGCAAACACACTTACCTGGCTGTCCGTGGGCTACAGAGGTCCTAGCACAGCCTGGGTCCCCTTTATACGGCAGGCCTTCCACTGCTCCCTGTTCCCAATGTTCGAGTAAAGGAGAGCTGTTTATGCTACTGCACTGATAAAAATCACCTCAGAGGGGCCCAGAGCTGCCCTCATAGCTCATAAATTATATAGTTTTACTCTGCTTGGCACAGGCTTGAACCCTGTTATAATTTAGGTTAAAAGACAACACAAAGTTTCTGCCTTTTCAGAGCCCTTCGGCAGTTTTGCTGCAAACCACAGGGTCTGGTCAGGCCTCTACAGGTGTTCTTAATTAGGAGAGAATCCACATAAGGTACAAGCCTTAAAGATATATGGCTTTTAAGCACAAGCCTTCAAAACTCAGCCCTATCACACCGTCATCTTCACTGAGTTATGCTTACAAAGAGCACAGATAAAACAGTGTTTAATCAGAACTGCTGCTTCCCTTTGCAAGCACAAGATAATGAAATAGCTATCCTGCAGTATGAAAGCATTGAGTTATCTCATCCAATTGTGAGTGTGTGGTTGATTCACCTTCCTGTCTTTGACTTGCTTTAACACTTGGATTTAAAAAGTACTTCTGTCCTTAGAGGTAAGAGTTGTGTATAAAAACCAGCATGGAGACTTCTTGCAGAATGTGATTATTTTTGGGAACAAATCACCTGGTCTCTTATTCACATTTTCAAGATAAGACTGAATGACTTTAAAAAGTAAAGACTTCAGAGAGACAGTGTGAAACCATGCATGGAAATAAATATGCAGCTGTGGCCTGGATGGTCATTAATGGCACACAGCCCGTGAGGATGTATGGGAGCATTCTTCATTTTGAAAGAGTCAGAGGGAAAAAAGGCACAAGCAATTATAGCACACAGTGCCATGAAATATATCAGACCCTTTCTTAATGCTGGATAAAATGAGACAGGTTTACAAAAGCACTGTCGCTGTCATACCCCAAAGGATTCTCCAGAACAAGAGCCCTGCCTTTACAAGCACCAAACTTCCAGAGCAATCTAGCAAGGAGTCTATCATATAAAGCAACTAGAAGGACTGGGAGCATAGACATTTGTCTTTCCAAAGATTATAAAGTGTTGTCAGTGGAGCGTTTTCCTGCTCCCTGAATTATGAACAGCAGAACTGTTCTGTGGCTGAGTTGGTTGGACCTTAATTTTTGTTTGTTGACGGAGTAAGGATCATTTATGGCCTGTGGAAATTCCCTACCAGCTTCTCTGCAGTGAGACTGTGCTCCTGGGGCTTCCTTCTGTGAACCACTCTGAAAATGTTGTACTATTTCAGGACTCTTTGGATCACCAACTCCAGAAAAATTTCAGGAAGATTTCAGGATTGACGGGGCCAGGTCAGGATTCCACCTGTGCAAAAGCAAAATAAGCCTGTTATAAATGGCTCTGGGCCTATGGTACTATATTTTGGGTGCTGTTGTAGTACTTGGGGCATCTCTGAAAGTTCAAGGATAATATAAGGCCTCTGTCTTTCCTAAGTACTGGACTGTGCCATCTAAATAAAATTTTGAGAGTCATGAAGGAAGAGGGAATATTCGTGCTCCTTTTGAACCTAATTTAGCTGTTATTTTGAACCATGTCCTGTAACAGTCCCCATTCTCTGTCAACTTTTATAGAAAGCCTAAGAACGTGAGCTCCTGCACTCAGGCTTCTCATCAAGATGTCTAAAGTATGTGAATAACTTTATAGAATCAACAACAGAGCTGTGAGGAAATTTGGACCATCTGATAAGGTCCCAAAATAAAGTTATGCAATTTCTGTAGTGGATTCAGCAGACCTAAACATGAAGTGCAATTATAGGCAAAGTCTTCCCAGAGACAATCTCTAGGTTAGATTTTGATTGAATTTATCTTAGTTAATTTTCAGATCAATTTAAGAAGGGTGATTTTAATGTCTCTGTACTCCCACACATCCATGGCTATTTTCAGAACTACCCAGATGCATTTTCATTGATTACAGTGCCCAAACAGGAGCCTGCCTTGATACTAATGCAGAGCAGCTGTTTTTCAGGACCTCAGCTACACACTGCTACAACAGCAGCCTGAACTGCAGATGCCCTGCGGCACATGCAGGAAGGGATGTTTTGATTTCCTGATTCTGGCCAGTGGATGTTGTAAAACAGAATATGTGGGACATATAATGAGCATCATGCCCCTCAAACTGTGCTGCAGTGGGTGGGTTTCTGCAGCAGACACTCAGACCTGCCTGCAGGATGCATTTGGCCATGATTATATGGCCACAATGTGGGATCAGGGAAGGTGAGAATCAATCAGTGCACATCCCAGTTGGTGCCCCATAATATCAATACTGTAATACAATAATATTTTTATTCAGTAGGCATTGTTTCTGAGGGCTTCTAAATGCTTGCTGAACCTTCTTCCCCATCTTTTATTCCAGAAACCTTCAGCATTCTCAGCCTCCAGTTTAACATAACCTTACTATCACCACTGAATTCAGAAGTCCCCTGAATGGACTTGCTGGCTTAGTGTTGGTCAGTATCACCAGCTGAATTAGGAGCCTTCATTTGGGGGTGGAACTGCTTACCACTGTCCCTTCTGGAAGTGTATTTTTAGTTCTGGATGTCTAGAAAGTCCTCAGCATCACCTCAGAAATGTGCCAAATCAACATTAATTTCCGAAAAGTTCTAATATGAGAAGCAATTATGTCAAATAAGATTCCTGGCTGAAAGAAACTGATGTTATCATGTAAAAAAAAATCTGGCAAAGCCACAGTGGTAATGATATGAAAAGTAAATAAGCACAGGAGATAATACAAAGATGCTGAGTTGGGCAGGAAATGATTTCTAATATGAAGTAAGTCTCTCTTTTATAATACACATTCCACCAAAATGGATGCATTTAAATTGCTGTTTAGGTGCCCTTATTCATTGATGTTTATAGAATATTAGTTTAAATGCAGAGTTCATTTAATTCTGGCTAGGTCAGTAATTGTGGTAATGAACAAGGTGTAGCCTCAACCATTTGCTTTAAGATGAATAAATGCTCATGTACAAAATAAAATTACTTCAATTTTGTGATTTCATAGAGGCATTAAAAAAAAAAAAATCCTGACCCTGAGCAGGCTCAAGTGAAAAGTTAGATTACATGAAATCTTTAATTTAAAGTCATGACAGTTCCTTGTGCACTGTAAAATCTGTGACTGCTATGAAACAAGACCTTGTTTAATACCCACAGACTTCAATTCTCAACAATAAAAGTTTCAGATGAAGCAAATTAATTATTATTTGATTAACTGGTAAAATGTGATGTTATAAATAATTCAGATAATTTCCTTTTCCCACTGGTAAAATCTTAAATAAGAGAAGTTACTTTAGTACCAATTGTCTATAAATAGTTTAGATTAGGACCTTCATATTTTCAGTCAGTGGTTCTACTTTGAATTGCTGTACAATGAATAAATATGATTTTAAACTTGTAGTAAGACTATATATATATCTATTTATATGTCACATATAAAAAAAATTGTTTAATTCACAAAATTGATGATGAGGCTAGCTAGGGGTGTCATAGTTCAGCTATGTAAAGTGGTTAATTTGCTCTCTTTGCCTTCACAAACAGGAATGACTGCTTGATTTATTTTTTTTTAATAAATATCTTCAGCATGCTTAGTAATATAACCCAAAGTTAAAGAATTCTTCTTTAAATCTGCTAGCTTATAATATTATACAATCCAATTATATCCATTCTCAAAGGGCTCGATTCAAAGCTTTGAAACTAATGCCAATCAGTTTCTTCATTATTTCTTAATTAATCAGAGCGTGATCAAGTTCTGTGAGACACTTCTGTGTCTTCTGCATCCTCTGCAGAGTGCACTGGAAGCCAGGTCAATGTCTAATTTGGGGCACGGCGTGACAGGTTAATGCAGACAAGAAAACCACAGAAATGAAACTCAACTGCTGTAAGAAAAAGGTGGGAGTGGATTTAGGACTGTAGTTTTTTAAAAGAACTTCCATTTAGGGGCAGTGGTGCCAGTGTGCTCGCTGACTGGCTTGAACATTGGCAGAGAATCTGACAGGTCTGCCTGGTGATGGGCAATGAGAGAAAGGCCTCCCAAAACGGTTCTTCAGATTTCTCACTCAGGAAGTGGCATGTTTATTTCTGAAAGAGTATGCTATATTTACAATTGTAATAAAGTTCTTTCAGTTTTGTAAAAGAGAAGAAAAACATTCAAATTAGGGCTTTGTCCAGCGAGGCAGGAGATCTCTTTTCTGGTTTGAGCAGTGACACATACTTTAAAGGTGCACAAGTAAACCAGCAAATTATTTATTACCTGTGCCAATCTCTCAGCTATAAAATAAGTTCAGCAGTGCAGGCAGAGCAGCAAAATGCCACGTTATAGGTATCTATTTTATGGTGATGGTGAAAAGAAACAGGAAGCAAAATGAACTGTGATACGCCAGTGGAGACTGAAGGAACGTCGCTGGGGACACTACAGTGGAAAAGGACAAGCAATTGGAGAAATTGCTTGAATATGAAGGAAGAGAAATATGAAGCAAAAAGGAACAAGAAGCAGATGGGAAACAACCTGGTGCTTTGATATGGATACTAATTTAGAGTAAAAGTAAGTATGAAGCCTTATTAAATACACAACTATAATGCAAAGGAATACTCTTACAAAACTCGTTTTGTCCAGATGCCTGTGCTACCAAGTCCCCCAAAATGTAGTTAAGTTATATCTCCATTTTAAGGTCAGAAGGGCTCTCCTACTCTGACTTCTGTTCCGTATACAGTGTGCATCTCATCCTGCATTCACTGTGTGGAGCATAGTAACTGTGCCAAAGGAAATACATGGCATTTTTTAAAGAATCTACATTTCTCCTGTATTCTCTGCACCTTCTTGGAATATCCAAAGCTTCAATTTATTGAAGGCACTAAGTATAGGTTCTTCTTTCATGTGGGCAGAGATCAGTCAATGTGTCCTTAGAAGAGTTGCCAAGAACTAAACTGACTTTGAGACTGACTTGCTACAGTTTTCAGTTTAAGCTCAAAACCTTTGTAGATGTTTTTTCTTCATTTAGCACGAGCATTCAGTGATAACCTGTGAATCCAATTACAACATCTTACTCAGAGGTTTTTGGTTTTCTTCATTTCTTTATAACCAACAAAAATGTTCCCTTAAAAATGTAAAATACCTTTTAATTTATGAATTCATTTGAAGAGATGCCATCATTCCACTTACTACCCGTGTGTTAGATTAGTACTTTTCAATTCATAGACTTCACCAATGAGCCTCGAGGTCTTTGTTCCTTCCCTGCACATAGTAGGACTTCCTTTATAACCTTCCTTTATATCCTTAATAGAAAAGCGAAATCATTGCCAGTGTTTAGGCTGTAGGCAGTTTTTGGCCTTGAGTTTTATTCTCACAGTTCTTTCTCCCCCCCCTGCAGAGGCAGTGATTATGCCTGTGGTGATCTGACGTGCTGGTGCCTGTGTGTGCAGGAACCTCTCCTTGCCAGGGAGGCTCTGCCTGGGCACCAAGTACGGGAGTGTTGATCACCCTGTGAGCTGACATTGAACCCAGCACCACAGGGCGGTGTTTCTCCTCCTGCATAACCACCTGGAACAAAGGCGTTCCCATCATCCATGGATTTTTATCATTGTTTAACCCCCAGGCTTCTTAAAGTTGGGAGAAGAGAATTCACAAGCGGGTGACAGTACTGTGTCCTCAGTTTACTTTGGGACGTAGAACCAAGTTTTGAGGTTTGAAAATGAACCTTCCCTCAAGTTCACTTTCTGTTTAATAAATCTTGCTCTTACTCCTTTTGCTACTTGAGCTCTAGAAGCCAGAGTAGTTTACTTCCTATAAGCTGCTTGGAATTACGATATTGGCCCCCAAAAACTAATTTATATTGGTTAAAATTATAGAAGCCAATGGATTGCTTGTCACCAGACATTCAACTTTTGACATGTTTGCATTTACATGTTTCTGGTATTCTGACTTACAATATAGTTCAGTTGGAGTTAAGAGTAGTTTATTAGTTGAATCCTACTCCAGTTTGGTGGATCATAACAGAGGGAAAAACACTCATCTGCATTTAGAAATACAAATATGTAATTCTTCTGCTTATGTTCCAATGAGGATGGTGAAGAACACTCAGGACTAAAAGGATCAAACAGAAGGCTACACATCTCGAGAATTCACTACATTTTTATTTATAAAATCTTACAAGCTGAGATAGTATCCAAATGCTCCACTGACTTCCAGGGGCATGCATTAAGTGTTTAGCAGATATTCCATTCAGAGCACTTTCTTGCGTAAAAAGGATTCTTTTGTTTGTGAAATTTTTCAGCTATTAGGTGAATCTTTATAATCTGCCCTCTCTAGTGCCTTGTGTTGGAACTTGCATTCATTCTCATATTCAAAATGATGTAATGAGAAAACAGCTAATGTGCTTAGGTTTTTTTTAAGGAACTAAGAGGGCAAGTCTTGGAACACAAATTTTGGTAATTAACATGTTTGCTGACAAAAGCTATTTGTGTGTTGATGGCAAGCTGCTTCTGTATTGTATTTTATGTGCAGGTGAAACTGCATGTAGGTACCTTCAGAGCTGAAACATGTCTGATACCGAGCACCTTTCCTATCTTTTGGTAAAGTGCCTGAAGGGCATGATTGAAGAGAAATTGCTTGGGTATGGATACCGACCTGCAAGGGTAAATCTCACCTACAAGGATAATTTACACCCTCTTTTATGAGGCTCTGTTGTGAGTCGTTGCTTCTGTTGCAGGGTAATGTGGTGGAGCACAGTGCTGCTGCTGAAGCTGAGATATCCCTTAGGTGTCTATTGAATCCATTAGGCTCTGAAAATTGCAGCTCACTGATTATTGACTTTGTAACATTTTAGTGTGTGTGTGGAGCTTTTGCTATCAAAAAGCTCTGGTGATTCCACATTAGAAAGTAATTTTCCATATGGCTTACTGGGAATTTAGGCACATAAACAGATACTCAGCAGTGATATTTAATGTAGTTTATTGAACAGGTTTAGGATTAGGGACATAATTTTCAGAGCTTCGTCAGTTTCTGTCTGTGTTTATGTGCCTGGGAATTTGACTTTTCCTCTTGTATTTTATTTTCCTTTTATTTTCCTTTGTTCTCCATTTTGATGATAAAAGGTAAATGCAAAGGCAGGATTGTGCTGATGCAGTGGAAACATACTTCATTGCAGTTTATAGACAGAACCTCTGCAAGAAATAATGTTTATGTGATCATCTCATCTTGCCGCAGATGTTTTAGATTAAGCTTCTTCCTACACAGTCTGCACGAAACACATGAGCAGATACTATAATATGCTGCATAGAAAATTGATATGGAATAGTAGCTGATGTGAAATTACAATGAGCAATTTAGGTGCAGACATGGCAATATCCAGTTGTTCGCACTTAAATGTTTATGAGCAGAAGAGTAACTGGAAACAACAAGGGCCTGCTCCATAACCAGGTCTGCTGGGTGTCCTAAGTGGATATAAATATAAATAGCAACATATGGGGTATGGATTCATTTGTACTCTAAACAGTTTTGCAACATCTTTCTTTTGATAGAAGGAAAACAAACAAGCGCAGCGAGCTTGTGATACTGTGCAAATCTGTCACAGCCAAGGAAAACACAGCCCGAGCCTCATCTGTTCTGAGCCTCCTCCAAAAGGAGAGGGGGAGCGCCTGCTTTGGGTTTGCAGCCGTGCACATCCTGTCCAACATCCTCAGGGAAGCACAGGCTGTGGGACTGCATCAGCAGGGAGCTCTGAGCCTGTGCTCGGCAGGGCTGATTCAGGACACAATCCCTGTGGGGCCCTGGATGCCTCCTGAGCTGGCCCCCAGCTGACCAGGAGCACTGGCCCTGGCCGTGACTGACCTCTGGGGGACAGCCTGTCACGTCACACCCGGGGGGTTTGTCCTGCTTTGGCAGCCAGAATTTGGCCTTCAAGAATGACTTGGGTTTGGAAACTTGAGTCTTTCTTCCCTATAGGTTTCCTCTTTCCTTTTCTCCCCTGCTTTTCTTGAGTTTTGGTGTTTGTTTTCTTTTTTTTTTAGTGCTTTTAGGTAAAATTCGGCACTTGAAGTTCATCTTTTTTAGTAATTGGCAGTGTTTCTCTGGTTAATGAAGGTCGTGGCTAAGGTTCCAGGATTAGATCTTGTTAAAAGCCACTCTGTCAATGTAATAAATAATTCCCAGCAGATTTCTCTTCTAGTGTTTGTCATGCTAACATAATTTCAATTCAGAAAGAAAGACAAGTGTTATTAGGCCTCTATGAAGCAAATGCAGGAAAGGATCATTTAACACTGATAAAACTGGCAGTAGACTACATGAAATTTCTTGTCTGAGCTATCCAAATGTCTTAAGTTTCTGCATTTATGACATTTTCTTTTAAATCTGAAAGTTTGATGTGTTAATTTTATGGGCAGACAGATTTTTTTTTTCAATTTAGTGTAAGGTTCCTCAAAAGAGAAATGCTCTTTTATGTATAAATTTTGCATCCTGATTATGAACTAACAGCATTTTTAATATATAATTCATAATAACAGAGCGAGAATTTCGAAGAGATTTGAACACTTAAGGGATAATATACTACTGTAACTTCAGAATACTGTGGTAATTTGTAAAGCTTGTCGTGAGCTCAAGCTAATAATGGGGTCTTCACCTAAGAGTCATAATATAGGCAGAGAGTCTGGTAACACAGAATCTGCATTTCAGTGACTAAATATCATCCAAACTCTTCAGTGACTACTCTCATCCAAAAAAGGTCTGTTCTTTGAAGTCAGTGGATACTGGATCAGACTTTAAAGGGAATTCATACATAATTATATTACAAAAAGCTGAGGTTCCTTTTAAATTTTTATATGAATACCTCAATGATCAACATCATGGAGTCTTTTTATAGTTTGTTTTGGGTTTTTTGGGGTGGGGTGGGGCAGGGGGAGGGATAAAAGATAAAAGTATAACTAGTAGGGGAAAAGGATTTCCATCATATGAAACATTTCAAGGTTTCTACATCCCTTTTAGATATGAACCAGTGTGAAAAAATTTGGATTTTCAGTATCTGAAATGCAATTCTGAAAATGCTCTCAAGCTTGAAATAGCTCATTTAAGAAACTCCAATATTTTTTTTTTTTACTTTGAATCTGTTTTAATATAAAGTATATTTCAACTTTCTATTTTACTCAATTAAATCCTAGGGATTGGTCTGTATCAAAAGAGATACAAGCAGACATTTGAGTTAGTGCTTTATGGTTTTCCGTATGACAGATCTGGCTTTATCAGTCGCAGCTTGTGCTATCACATGCTAGTTAAGCTGACACAGAGAAACACAAAGACACCTCTCATGAGAGGAAGAAGTGTTTCTGGTGTTCCTGAAATATCTCATCCTGGATACAATTTTTAGAGGAGCCATACAACTGACGCTGCTCCTTCAACTCGTCAGACAGGACACCTCATCTCCCATGAAGCAGCCTGGAAAAGCCTGTGAGTATTATGGGCCAGAATGCAGATGCTGCTCTTTCATGGAAAGATTTATGCTGGCAGAACTCACTTGGATACCTTTGAAGAAAAGCAGCTGGAAAAACAAGGCACATAGGTGAATTCTTGAATTTCTTCCAGAGACAAAGTGACCCAGACTGATAATCCGTACATTCCTGCAGCAGCAGGAAAATGCATACATATGTCCCAGCAGTAATTCCCTCTCCCAGCTTTACATATTTTTTCCTTCTATTCAGACTCATAGGTGATACTGTTAAACAGGCACAAACCTTTGATCTTTCCCAGAGTCTAAAGGTTTCAAACTGTAAATCCCAAGAATGCTGCAAAAGTCATTAAATATGATACTGAAGAGGTTCTGCAAATCAAAAGATTTTGAGGTTCTACTTTAATGAATTCTCAAGCTGTTATCACTTGCACATTATAGTGTTTAATTGTCCTTCCAATTGCTTGTGAAAATTCAAATTCAGAACATGTATTTTCGGCCTCACCCATCTTTAATTGTTCCCCTAGTAATATCTATGCAAAGTATTAATTACTAAATTGAACTTGCAAACATTTAAAAAATGGTTTCCTTCTCTCTTTGAAAGCATTTCATGCACAGCACAATTTCATTCATGAAAAGCATTGAAGCATCTCAGGTGCATATTTATTTTTTCCCTTGGCCCCCAGCTGAGACACTAAATCTTATGCTTTCTTTTCAGACTTTTTGCTGCTCTGTGGAGCAGTCAGGCTGAGAATCCTCTGCAGCCCTCTGGGATTAAGGAAGATGGCATGACAAAGAAGCTGCAGAAGGAACACCTGTGCAACTAGCAGGAGGAAATATTGTTTTGGGAACAGAAGAATTAATTGCTGGATGTTGTGGCTGTGTGGAAAATTAGGTCACCCTAATTTTTCGTACTATTTTAAGACCAGGTAACTAATGACAAACCAGTAGTGGAATAAGGTCAGAGAGTTTTTATGGGGCTGTTAGACAAGTCATAGACACCTGTACAAGTGGGAGAGCTCCCAGGATGTGTGAGTTCAGCAAAGAGGAGCTCAGCAAGGTTTTTGCTGGATATCCTACCATGAAAGCACTTAATTTTGTGCATTTTCTGATTAATCATAAAATCTCTCCAGCTGACTTCCAAAGCCAACTGGATCAGGTAGTCCTGTGTTCCTTACACCAACAAGCAGGGCCTCTCCCTGTCCCTCTCCAATGGAAATTCTCCAAGAGATGTCTGATGTAAATCATGCCAAGGTGCCACCAGGCTGGATTTCTTGCTAGAATTTTAGTATTTCTCTGGATTTGACTTGCTCTTTATAATGGCAATTATTTTGGTTATGCAAAACCTCTGTCCTACCTTTTCTCCTTGCCATGTAGAAGTTTGAACACTACTGTGTCTTACCGGATTATTTTCTCCCTTTTTTTTTTTTTTTCCTTTTTCTTCTTTTTTTAATGCTGTTTTGTTAGCCAGTCAATTTTTTTTTTTTTTTTTTTTTTTTTACCTCCCTTTGAAGAAGCTACTCAAAGGGCAGGAGTACATGAGCTAACTTCAGGGATGGTAAAGGAGAGGTAGTTTTAGAGTAAGGGGAACAAAAAAAGGAACTATTTTCTTTATTGTAAAAAACTGTGGAGGTCCTTAGCTTTGAGGCAGGCTGATGGCATGTCTGCCACACTCATGACAGACACTTCAGAGTGCAGAGACATCCTACAGCACTTCAGGGATTTTCCCCCTCTGCAATTAGTGCTGCAGAAGAAACACTCAAATACATGCAGTACAGCATTGCAGAAAATCCAGGTGGGATGTTTAACAAACCTTCCAGTTTTATGAAGTAGGGGAATTCCATTAGGAGTGTGGACTATTTGCTTTAACACAATCATTCATTAGGATAAGAGAAGTAGAACTTGCTCTGTAGGTTTGTAATTGTTGAAATTAATAAGTGTGGCTCATCACTCTCTGCAGTACTATACCAATTTACTGCACTCTTTTATCTCAATTACTTTCTGTGTGTGCCTTATATTTCTCTATTAAACTTCAGTAATTGTAACACTATGGTAATAACACTGGCAAACTGAGTATTATATGATGGACTACTTTACTCTGACTGTCTTATTTACATTATAATTATTAGTGTCTATATAAATGTGATTCATTGAACTAATAAAGTTTTCAGACAGCTGCCAGAGCTCATTGATTTTGTCCTGTGCAGAAACTTACCTTGCACTGTTGTTTGGATTTCCCTTCACTTTCAGGGCTGGCATTTGGACAATAAAGGCCTTCCACTTTAGCCCCATAGAAATGACACTTAATACCTCATTTTATCTTGATTCCATTAGCCTGACAAAGCAAATGGGAAGTACCAAAGTCGTATTTTCTCAACTGATCTGTTCTTTTGTTCAAAAGTACTGCCAAAAGCACCCTTCTCACTCATCCTGCAGAACTGATGACCAAATCATGATTTTTTGAGGTTAAGCATTTAGCACTCTCCAATCTTGTGTAGATTCAGTGTGATTCATTAACCATGCAATTATCTTCTGATAGGAATTTGGGCAATGCCTTTTGAATGGCACAGTTGCTTCCGCCTTCCTCTCCCTGCAGCCTCGAATGAGTTCATTCCTCATGCACTGTGTACCCTGTGTGTCCTGTGGGGACCAAGTCTGCAGCCAGTCCTATCATAATTTAAAAGTCAGTTAAGAATGTGGTAAAAGAAGATAAAACGTAACCCAGAAAAAGGCACTACTGATTCTAACCTCATGCTGTTCAAGTCTTCTTCATTTACTGGGGTTTTAACAGATCCTTCAAACTCCATCTAGCACACCACCATCTTATAACTTTACAAACTATACATAATATATTTCATGATAAGAAGAAGATTGAGATAAATACCACTTATCAAAGAAATAGGTAAATACAGACTGTAAAAAGTTTAATTTATTTACAGTTCTCCTCCTGTGTCCTGGTCTAAGACAACTCAGTTGTCAGCCATTTCACAGGAGACTGAGATTTCTCCCTGGTGGAATGCATTTGTTTCCAGTTGCTTTTCTTTCCAAACAACTGTGATAAGAGGGATTTCACTCCATCTCTCTTGTTTCTCTGAGCATTTGTTGACAGTAAGCTGTGTGCAGCGCTGTGGGTTGGGATAATAGTATGTTATATTTTGTGTTGGCCCTTTGTTCTTGGCATACATTGATTTCCTTTTCCTGAGGTGACCTTCATATTCCGGCTGTGTTGAACACGAAGGGTATTTATTTCAGACTCCTTCCCTGCATGCTTAGCTAAGTCCTGCTGATGCTATCAGAAATTACAGAAGAACCACTGTGTCAGGAGATCCCAAATTGCAGTTGGGTCAGAGATCCCAGTGCTGCGATTCCAAGCTGTGTTAGAACCCACTTTTGAAGCTTTTAGCTTTCCAGTGTCTGCCTTGCATTTCAGATATTCATTCCAGCTGCTGGAAACACTCATAAACTGTGACACCACCACCTGCTGGGTAACACCTCTGTGAAGTGTTTATCTCACTGTAATCACGAGTGTTTATAGGGGATAAAGGACTATGTAATTTAAATGAGGAATAGAATTTAGAACCATCAAAAGTCTTATGTGATGTTTTTGCTCTTTTGGGGGTTTGATACTTTGTCATTAGTGGCACATATTCCCTGCTCTGTTATGCAATACACATCCAATTACACTCCCAATGGCTCCTTGTGACTAACCATGTGGGGAGAACCTGCAAAAAGGATCTTTGCACAGACAGTGACTGGTAAGCTTTACTGTTGCAGAGACTATGCCCTGCTATAGTAACATCTGGATGCAGAGCCTTGTTATTAATGCAGACAGTTCTGAAAGTAGGAGCAAACAGTAAGAAAAATGGCTTTCAAGGCAATTATTTTGCAGACCAGGGAATAACTGTGGTATACGTAGCTGATTTATCTCTGTTTCTTTTCTGTCCACAACACATTAATGCAGTACTTTTAGTATCTTCTCAGTGGAAAGAAAAATGGACAAAATAAGAAATTAGTCAAACGGCAGCCATAGGGGACTGGAATCTAGGTCTGGAACTCTAATTGTACTCTAGGCTTAAATGATTTGCATTTTTACTGCAAAGTAGATGGGATAGATTGTGGATAAAAGGTAAAAGCCTAGACTAAATTAAAATTAATACAGACCCTCTTTTTCAGGCTTTGATTCAAGAATTTGTGTTGCTGGTTCTGCAAGGACTGCAGAGTCATTCCCAGACTACATTGGAAAGGAATGGGAAACAATAGAGCTCCTGCAATGTTAGCTTCTAGATAGGAAAATGCCACAGATCTTCGGTTAAATCAAAGAGGAGAACCGTGATTTGACCCCTTTTTGTAGTGGCCCAACAACTGTATTAATATTATGAACAGAAGACTCTCAAAAGGTCTGGAGTGTTTGAAAGGCCAGTAACCATGGAGCTGGTAAAACCCATCACAGGATATTAATCAGATTTCCAATGCTCCTTGCTACCATCTGGCAAGAAAATAGGTAAGATTCTGATGGAAATGCTGCCTGTTCCTAGGTCTGCTGGTCCTTGAAAAAGAAGCTGTAGATTACTCAGTAATTCAACTCAAAGTTGCTTCTATTTCTCCCAGGTGATTCAAACATGGTGGAATAAATCTACCCCTCTTGCAACCAAAGAGATTTGTTGTGCACTATAAGCTGTCGTGAAGCTCTCTGGCAGAGAATGAATAAAGCACATCTGTAGAAAAGCTAGTGCTCCCCAAGGATTTATTCTCCCCAAATTTAAATATGCTCTTTTCAAAGTGCTATCTAGTGCAATATTCAGCCCACCCATGAGTAAATATTAGGTTGTTGCACCAAGACCTGTCATTTCTGGGCTCCCAAAACCTGCTGCTTTCAAAGCTTGTCCATTACTGTCCATCCTGAGCTATGAATCAAGAAAGGTGCACATCCCACTTCTTCACGAGCTCAGAAAAGGAAATCAATTTCACTTCATGAAAGACAAAACTACTGGTCTGGAAGATTAATGAATAATTTCAATCACTTTATAGCAAAAGAGTCTCAGTGATTGATCCCAAACCAGACAAAAGCCTTGTCCTGCATCACAAAGCTGGGATTCTGTTCAAAGGGAAAGGGAGAAGGATATGTAATTTGTGCACGTCACAGAAGTGCTACATATCCAGTATAAGGAGCAGTTTATGCAGGAAAGTCCCAGAAATAGAAACAACTGGTCCCTGGTGAACTGGAGGATAAAAGCTGGAATGCTTATCCAGTGCAAGGATCTTACTTGCTTCTCTTCCTTAGTCTTTCACAAGCACTAAACCAAGCCCTAAACCAACATTTACCACATTTGAGGAAGATACTTAAGTAGATTCTGTGATTATATCTGACAATTATTTTTATCTAGAGTATTTTTCTGTGAAGATAAACTGCAATTACCTGCAAAATTTAAAATGCATTGACGATGTAATTGTATTGCAGATATTTCTGCAGTGTTGATATCATCCTTCTGAACAAAGTGATCTTTCAGGACTGTTCATTTGAATGTCTATTTTAAATAAAATAATTAAGGAAATGGATGCAAAACAATAATTCAAATAAACATTTTAGAGGAATGCCATTGCGTTGTCAGCTTCATGTTTAAAAATATGCAATAAAGCCAGAACATCAGAGCAATGCAATTAAGATATGGCTTGCAAATGGAACACATATAAGTCATACTTCAGAAAAAAACCCCTGAAGTATAGTCTTTAATTTGCACTAGAAGCAAGCCTTAGCTGTTGTTTGTCTGTGCTAATTTGGTTTGTTAGTGTTTAGTTAAGTCTGAAGTATTGAGATCCAAATCCTGACTTCCCCACAATTGAGAGTATTGCTTTGTTCTTGTGCTTTTCATGTATTTGCCACATCAGTCAGTTTTCCTTTGAAGTTTCCTCTTGCTAAACTCATCCTGTGAAGACAGTTTCACCCTCTATCACCCTGCGAATCTCACAGGCAAAATTTCTGGTGTCGTCTTGAAATGCCAGCAAATGTTGAGTGCATGGAAGGAAATCTTTGGGTAAGAGAATGTGCTGGAGGGCTCCATTCTCATGTAAAAAAAGATGCCATGGGTTATTATAGATGTACCATACCTGTCACAACTGGTAATAAACTTTTGTTTGTGTTCCTATGAAAAATAGATTCTGTTGTTTCTGTGTATTCCTGTATCATGGGTCAGTTTTCTGTTCAGTGCTGAAAAGGCTGTGTAGACTATTCCCTGCAGCCACATCAGGGCTATATTTCTTCACTTTCCCTGTTTTTCCTTTTAGAAGGGAACAGCATACTGTGAATTATGGGACAGCTGCAAGAGAGCTTATGTCAAAATGCTTTGGCTTAGAACACAAGTGACCACATGGATCTGATCAGATTTAGGTAAAGACCATTTGTCACTTAGAGCTGTTGCTCTGACACTGCTGGAGCTTGCATAAGTGGGAGGATGGCCAGGGAAGAGAGGAAAATAAAGGCAGTGTGGTTGATCTGACTCAAGTACACCTAAGATTAAACAGAAGTCTGGTACCTGGGAGGACACCTTAGGCCACATTTTGCCTGGAGCATGCCAGGCAGTTGAGGAACCAGATACAATCTGAAAAGCCACGCCAGGCTTCCTACAGGTGTCCAGCGTGCTTGGGGTTCCATTTACCACAAACTGTTTTTAGCTTTAATGGCTTTAAATAACAACGTGTTTGAAATCTCAGTGGGCTGCAGGGTTGCAAAACCAAAATGCCAGAGGAAAGAGAGAAACTGGGAGGGTTCTCCTACTCCTGTGTTTGTTGCTGTGTCTGAGCAATTTTAGGGCTCAGCTCTGATGCTTTGCTGAAGGATTGTTTACTTGTTGGAGGATTGCTTGTTAAATATCATCACGGACACATATCAAGAAACATTTTCATTAATTGCATGAGAAAACACCATTACACATTTAAATATTTTAGAAACTGGACTTTCCATATAGGATATCTAGATATGTAGGAAAAATTACAAGAATAAGTAGTGGTTTGGCAGCTGAACCAATATGTGTGAGAAGTGAATTGATGATGGGCTTCTAGTGTGCTGTCTCACATGAAACATCTGGGGTTTGCTATCCTCCTGTTGGCACATAGTTATTATCCCTAGCAACTCTTTCTGTCAGGATATCTTATGGAAATGCATGCCAAGAAAGCTGATTTAGCAGATATATTGTGTATAGTATGTATAGCAGTGGTATATAACAGTGACAGAGACTCTAGAATGAGGAAGTTGAAAGCAACAGAAACCAAAAAAGATTATTTTAAAATGGCTTACAAATATCAATTACATACACATTCTGATAACTTCTGCCTTTGCTAAGGAACTCGGATTTTACAGGCAGTATGGTTTGGCCTCATTTTAGAACAAAGGGAACATATTTTAGCAGATGTTAAGTTAACTTGACTGTCAGCTAATAACATGGAAGGTGTTGTAATCCTAGTTATCGACAACACATTATGTCGAATATAAAGTACGTAAGCATTTTTCAGTATTGATTTCAATACCATGGTAATTAAGAACAGGTGCATATAAATTAGAAGAGAGGCACTCTAATTGTTCCTAATGAAATCCTTTACAATAATAACTTTACATAATGAAATGCATAATTAAACATTAATGACCAATATCATTAGTGGCAATTTTATTCCACTTACACATGGTTTTGGCCTTAGGTGAAGCCTAATATTTTAGTAAAGCTGTCATTCATGCTGCAGCTCCTCTGTTTGCTTTACAGCTGCATCATATTCTAGCCTTGAAAAGCCTTCTGGATATTGATTTCTTTTATGGATTTAAAGGAGCACTGCTTTCACATTAACAACATAGGTGGCAAACCTAATGAATTACCCCAGGTATTATGATGAACCAGGTAATCTTGTGGCCAAGCATCTATACAGGGCATTCAGCAGGAAATCCAGCCACCCAGGTAAGTCTGCATGTATTAAAATACACTTTGATTTTCTCTAGTGGCTTGAGGTAACCCTTGATACTTTTCAGCTTTCTTTTCAAGTGACTGTTGTCTCTGCATTCAGCATTTCACACCCTTTTCTCTTCGGTGTCAGCCACTGAGGAGCACATTGATGAAACAGCTGTTTTTCCACAGCTGCAGTCTCATCCTTCAAGCTGCAGCCTAGCTTAGCCTTGTATTATTGTTGCCTCAATATAGGATGGTTTGGGAATAAACTGTACAAGACTTTGCCAGGATGCTGCAGTAGATCTGGCCCAGCAATTCCTAAAATTGGGCCAAACAGCAAAGAGACTTTTAACTTACTTAAGTGTGATAATTCCTGTCCCACTGAAGAAGAGAGAGAACTCATGTTTCACTTGAGCATCTATACTTACATTCAGGTAACTGAGGAGATTGGGGTCACAGTAACATTTCTACTTGATTACTGATTCAAAATCTTTGCTCCAAAATTTGCCAATTGCACAGTGAAAAGTAAGCAATATTCCTCAAACTGTGTTTGTCCAAGCTTTGTGATAGGCCTTTAATGGCTACAATTCCAAGGAGTTATTTACCAGGTGCTTACTTCCTGTAAAAATTCAGTAATCTCTTTTAAAGGTATCCCATTGTACGCCCGTTGCATGCTTTCTAGAATTGTTTACAATATAAGAAGGTTAAGTTTAAAATATTAAAACTTGTTTCCTCTACAACCAGTATAAAAATTAGAAATAGAAGAATCTCCAAAGGTTTGGAGAGAAACAATCTAAAGCTCAGTAGCTGTAGAGTGGGTAAAACGGGACAGGATATTCACCAGGTTTCCAGTGCTTCTTCCTATAATGTGTTCAGAATATGTTTTTTCTTACCAGATTCTTGCTTGACTACTTTTGCTACTGCTTAAAAAGAAGCTGAACCAAACAGTGATTTATAGTTATTCTTCTTGTAATGCTGCATAAACTGTATTCTCTGTTTATCAATACATCAGTCAGAATCTGTTGATTTTTTTTGGTGCTTTTGTACTGTCCCCATTTACTGCATGAAATGAAATACGCTTTATTTTAATTGTATTTGCACTTCTCCTATGGCTTTCCCTCCATTTTCTGTACCTATACAATACTTCCTGTCTCTCCTGAGATGCACAGTGCATGAAACCACAGCCAGAATTGCAAAAACTTACAAAATGCAATGACTGGACAAATAAAATGGCAGGTGAAATCAAATGGAAATTAATTAAATGAATGCTGCATCTGATGTGCATCTGATGCACAGCAATCATGCATGGAATGATGAATCCCCAGCTGAACACGTGAAAAATTGTGGTGTTGTGACAGTTATGTGAAAAAGACAACTTGGTGCTCAGTGAGAGAATGGCAGATGGAATGAAGGACCCTTCTAGTGCCTGCATCTCAAAATAGAGAACTCTAAAAGTGGGAAATATTTACCAAAACTATGCTAATCTCAAAATGCCCCAGGAGTGCAAATGACTGCAGGCTGGGAAATAGTACTTGTACATGTACATAAACTCTGCCTATTCCTACATTCTTCCCTTGGCACCACAGATGGAAAAGAAATCACCTTTGGCATGATCCAGTACAGCTGTGCTGCATTCCTGCTTTAAGCTATACAGTGAGAGATGATATTTGTGTATGGGTAGTGTGACGACCAGTAATGGAACTCTGATGGAAATTCTTCCTTAGTTGCTAACAAATTGGGGTTTGGAGTGTCTGCACCCAATGCTTACCTGATTCTTGCTCTGCTTTCAGCCTGGCCAAACTCTGTGTGTAACTGGGATCAATATATTCCCTGCTGTCCCTTCCTAGGAAAGAATTTGAGAATTGTCAGAGAGCTTCCACTCCTTAAGAAAGCCAACCTATATGAGACTACAGCATGAAGAAAACAAACTGCAGTTTTGGTCTCTGTTTGGCTTGCTGCAGACCAGGCGACTGTTCAGTTTTATTTTTACAATACTAATGTAGTCCTATGCTTACATCTATTCTCCTCCTGTGTTTGTCTGGCAAGGAGAATGGCTGTTTGTTCATAACCATTTAGTAAAACAATTATATGTAAGAAAAGCGTACTAAGTGCAGAAGTAGGGGCAATCCCTTCCAGAGGTTCCTAAGGAAAAGACTATGGCAAACTGGGAAATGATATCACAGAAATTGTCCCTGTGTTCCTACCTGGTTTCAATGTTCTTGCCTAGACATCTGCCTTTAGCTGTTATCAGAGACTTTTGGTCCATTTCTCAGCAAGTTCAATTTCATGAGTTTCTGATCACAGCATCTGTGTTTGTGTAGTAACAGTGGCAAGCTGCACTTTCACAGTCTTTTAAGAACCCAAATACCATAAGACACTATTTTCAGATAAAAATATTGACATAATAATTTAGATAATAACTATAAAGGCCTCAATTCTATTTCAGCATCTTAATTAACTAAATGTTATTCTCCAGAAGAAAGAGATTGGGAATCTGATCCTCCTGAGTGCATGCAAATCACCCTCATTCCAGTGGGCGGTTTGAGTAGACAAAGAGTCCAGGAGCTGGCTTGGAAAACTGGGGGAGAGAGCCCATCTGTGAGGGAGTGGTCAGCTCATTCTCCAGGAGAGAATCCTCAGCCAATGCCCAGGGGCTGGTGCCAGCACAGGCTCCAGTCAGTGCCAGTTTCAGGGATGGCTCTGATCAGGCAGCCCACTCCCACTGGAAAAATGAGAGTCTGGAATTGGATTGTGGATACTGCAGGGATCCAGGGCAGGGAACAGGGGCAAAGTTGATGGCAGGGAACTGGCAGGTCTGGCTCCTGAGCCAGTGGGTTGATACAACTGGTGCTGTCTCAAGGCAAATGGCTTCATTCCTGGCTCTAATGGATTGCAATAATCAAGCCTAGAAGTCATGTGTGTGCATTGCTGTTGCCAAATTGCAGTCTGATAAGAGAGGACAGTTTTCTGGTGCTCTGCAGACAGAATGTGACGTTTTAGCAGCCACCACTGAGGATAATAAGATGCAGCAAAAATCTCCAGAGAACATATTTCTTATGTGAACAGAGGCCACTGCCTCTGGTGTAGTGACTTAACTGTGTTTATGTTAATTTTCTACCACCAGCTCTCTTTTCCTTTTCACATTCAGACATATTCTTCAATGGGGTTCTAATGAATTTCAGTTTGCCAGTGGCATTTTAAAGTGATACTCTTTCCTTGTGCTTTGTTGCTCCTGCACTGCTGATATTTACAGAGCATCACTTCCAACAACAGCTCCCTGCAGGTGAGTTAGAGAAAGGGAAAGAACTGAACATCTCTGGACCTCCTTTGTGAAGGGCTGGGGGGGAATAGCTGGATTTCCCAGTGATTTCTGCTCAAAGATGAAAGATTTTAGCTATTTATTTTTTCCTCCGGCTTACGAAAGTCTGCGGTTCAGCTGCTGGTGAACAGTGTTGGATACAAGGCACATCAAAATAAAAATGATGCAGTACTTGTTCTCACTGAAAAACTGAGTTTAAAATGATGTTGACTTTTTGTGTGTCTTGGAAGTCTACATACATAGAAAACAAAGTTAAAGGAATATTGCTTTGATATGCTTGTGCAAAGCAGCAAGAGGAAGATATGCGGCAGCAGGGTGCCTCCTCTCTTATATAAAATCCTCAAACTTTAATTTTATTCTGGAAAGAAGGTCATTCCAGAAGAATTTTCACCAGTAATCCCACTTCAGAACTTCTTGTGCCTCTAGGAGATGTAGATTAAAGTTTTATCCAAAAGGAAATTAAAATAAAAAGCCCAGCAATTTTGCCTCTGAGAAGAAAAGCAGCTACATGCTTTAAGCAAAAATGTATATACCATAGGCAATTTACTGGGGAAAAACACATTGTAAACTTGAGGAGGAAAAAGCACCTTCAACAATGTCATATGTATCAGTGTGTGTGTATATCTTCCAAGTCAAATCTGCCTAATCTCATAAGAAAAGAAGGTTTTAGTATTATCAGCAAATGGAAAGATGACATTAATACAGACAATAAAGACAGCATATTCTGATCATGCCTTAGCCACCACAAAGCTATTAGCTCTGATAATGGAATTTTTAATGTTGATCATTACATAATAAAAACATATCTAGATCTGCAGCTTGCTGGTGTTCTGTAGCACAAAAAAATCTTGTACAAATTATTGGTTTATGCAAATTTTCTGTATCTCTGAAGGTCATATTTCTCTCTGTTTCTCCCAAGTTGCTGATATTCAATACTACTCAATGATCACACTTGAGTGCTCTTGGATGCCTGCATAGTTCAGTGGCATGAAGTAAAAACAAAGAATACCCTAGATAAAAAACTTTTACTTTTTTGTGGTTTTGTATGTGACTGCATTCTGTTTTTAGCCGTATTGAGGCAACCTCATTTAGCTGTCTAAACCAAATGTATGCTAATTATGAGCTGAGGCACTGTTTGAGTAAAATGAACCACAATATTTTGCTGCTCTCTGACTCATTAAAGCATCACTTCATGTACTGATTCTGAAAAAAAAATCAGATACGTTGACCTTTATCTGGGAAATAATATACTTCAATGGCTAGAGCACTGTATCTATTACCATAATTATTATTTACAGTCAAAAGAATAAGTAGATTTGGAAAAAAATAAGTGTCTGGAACTATTATGCTTTGAAATTTCTGGGATTTTTATATATGTAAGTTTACCATGCTCAGGAAATCTGCTTGGAATTAAAAGGGAAAGCAGGTGACAGTGTGATGAACATATTGGTGTGATTAATTACCACTCATGGTTAGCCAGATAAACTGCCATGGGCACTCAGACCCACACTATAAGGAAATAGCAGTTCTTTTTAATGTGTTGTTTCTGAAAGTTTGTAAGAAAAGAAAATGTTTCTAAAACTCTTCAGATTTCTCATTTTGGACTAGAAGTGTCCTGAAAAACAAAGGTTATTATTCTGGTAAGTGTTAAGAGTGCCAGTCACACTTGCAGAAAAATCAGGAGATTATAGGAAATGAAACTTTTTAGTTTGTTATACTGTATCTCTGTGGAAATGCTTTTAAACTCAATTATGGAAAACTGTGAAACTAATTTAAGAGAAGATAAAGCAGTGGTGAACACAGGTTTATTTAATGGCATTATGGCGCCATTCAGGAAAGTAAGTGTCAAAATTCATACTGTCTTTATATTTTTGCAAAACATACAAGTAATAAACACCTGCTGGAAGCTGATGCAGACTGAAACGTTTTTTTGCTGAGCAGAGCAGGACTTGGGCCTGCAGTGCAATAAGTAAGTTTTCACTGGCAGGAAGTTTTCCTCTTTCATGGGCATGAGGGTCAAACACTTCATTTGGTCTCAGTGCATGAACTGCTCTGTCTGCTGGTACTGAAACCTTGGCTGCTCCCTGACTCAGGCACAACGTTACCACCTCAGCATCAGGGATATTCAGCCACTTACAGCACTCCTCATCCTCCCCCTCAGCTGTACTGCAACACGAGGTAGCAACAGAGAGCACTTAAGGATTTGAAAACATCAGGGACTGGTTTCCTGTCTATTGAATATGTATTTTCTAGGAAATGTGTGCCTGCTCCTGCTTGCATTGGGCTTTATTTGTAAACTTTTATCTGAAGCACACAGGTGATTTAGCCTCGGCAGTATCAAGCTGAAATGATGCTACTGGGGAATTAAAAGACCTTTCCACTCTGAAGAAGAGCAGTGCCTTTCATAATGACAAACACCTCCATAGGAGTGCAGCCTTGCTCAGAGAGATGGAAGAATGATCACCTCTCCTTCCTCTCATTGTGTGTGTCACATCATGCCTGCCACCCTCTGCATTGTTAAAGACTCCATTCCCTGCAGAATCGTCCTTATTTTTGGGCGGTGCCATTGATGATGCACTGGGGTATCTGCGTCTGAAAGGTGACTTATGCCATGTCTGATTTTCATTTGTTTTTTTCAATAGCCCCCCAGTTTCTTGTAATGGCCCCATTTTGAACATGTCCCCCTGTGCTGCAGCTCTCTGTCCCCCCAGAGCAGACACAGCAATCTCTGCTAGCCTGTGCTGGACTGTAGGTTGAGTTTGCCCAGTTCTCCTCTTTGCACAACAACAAAAGTTCCCTCTTATTATTTATTTTGAAAGTTCCTTGAGACCAGGAACTGCCTTTTGGCTCTGCATTACTTCAACCTGAGTCCATGGCAAAATCATGTTTTCTATCTCCATTTTCAGGTTCAACATTGGCTTCAAAGGGAGGAGTACTTGTCTTCCTCTGGTTTGTTTACACCACTTCTCTGTATGGAACTGAGACAGAACAGCAGCTCTGGATAAATTGCTTTAGGTAATAAATTTCCTTTTTAAAAAAAAGTTTAATACAACAACCAGATCAGTTTGTGTGGTTGGGCTCCAACCACATTGACAGCATTTTTACAGACTCTCCCAGCTTTCAGGAAGCCACAGGAACCTGAAAATTATTTTAGAGTGAAGGTATTTTAGACAAACAATGAAGATAAAATGTGGAGCTGACAGACATGTCTGTTTGCATGGCTAGCTGTTTGAGAAGTAGAAAAATGAGCCTGTCAGTTTTGTTACTGACAACTGCATAATTCACTTCCTAAGTAAACTCAATTAAAGGCATAGCTGTGAATGGGGAAAGGCCTAAAGCTAGATTATAGTCTATAAAAGGATTAGAGCCTGATAATTGTATAATGGATAGTAAGCAGCTCCTCCTGTTATCAGGAGTAGCAAGAGGTGCTTAGTAAAGCAGTTATTCAATGTTAATCATGGAGTACCTTTGTGACAGAGCATTGCTTTCCATGATTTATCCAACCAGAGCACAAATGTTGTTAAATATTTGTAATGAGTTTAAGAAATATATGCAGCTTGTCACTGTTTAATTTAAATCCAGCCTCTGCTGTATAGCTGGAATAATCTCTACTTTCCATAGCCTGCTTTAAAAAAGAAACCTACTATTTCTTTTCATAGCTATCTGGCAGAATTCCACAGCACTTTACAACAACAGAACGTCAAGGAGCTGTATTTCCAATCCTGAGCTGCACTTCCTATAAGGCCACGTCTTTTGTGTTCGGGGTGAAATTCAGAGCTGACCCAAGAACTTTTCCAGCATAAATCCTTGTTTGACCCTCAGCAAAGGGTTGGAGCAGCTTGGCTCTATTTTCTTCCAGCAAGTCTTGCCCAGCTTCCCCGGTGCTGGTGGGCAGCAACCTGCACTGGCACATCATCTCTAAATAAATAATGTGACTGCACTTGAGCATTAATGTGCCATGTCCAGGGGTACGACGAGGCAAGAGACAAGCAACAAAGGAAAATGTGGAGGGAAGTAGAAGTTCATGCACTGAGACCAAACTTTCTTCGATCTCAAGGTCTTGCAGGAGCGCAGAATTGGTCAAGAACTTGGGAGAGATCCGAACAAGGAGCAGGGACAGAGGAGCCAGGCTGGGTATGGGGATGGAGCACAAGAGTTTGCAGCTACTGTGACATTCCAGTTCCCACTGCCTCGACCTGAACTGGTAACTTGACCTGAGCATTGCACCTCTCCCTGTTTGCATGGTCAGAGAGAGGTTCGTGTGCTGGAAACAGGTTCCTTCTTACAAGACACAAAATGCAGATTTTTCTGGCAGAGTAGAAAATATAAATATTTCTCATTTTAGCTGCAAAGAACAAGGAAGAGATATTTGAAAAGCAAATCTAACCAAATCCCAGTTGATTTGGATTTACTGGACAAGGATTTACATAATTTTTGAGGAAATATTACTTTCAAAAGCCATGATTTATAACTCAAAAAAATGGAATGGAGATTGATTATTTAAATACATCTCAGAAGCAATTTGATCACAGGACAGAATTTTAAAATTGGACTTTTTAATTCAAATTTAATGACAGGCTCTCAAAATCAACAGCACTGGGTACTATATGTGATTAATATTTACTTTAAAATATCATCCATTTTTCTTACGGATTTGAGATTGACCCCCTAAGGATAGAATACACTATGAATAGGAGTGTAAACTTTAGATCTGGGTCTAAAGTAATATTAGATGTGTTTAGACCTGAGTTTTGATGTAGTTCTTTACAGAAATAACACTCAGTTGAAAAGCTGCAATTTGGATGTACCAGACTTTGATGACATTTATAGTCAGACAAGTTTCTTCATGACATAAATATTACAGGACTAAAGCACCTGAGTAAACTTAGATATATGTCTATATGCAACATACTTCTGAAAATATTTGTGAGTTGCATCACTTCATTAGCTTAAAAAGAATCTTGTAGTCTTGAGTTCTGTCCATAGAATTTATCATTGATAAATGATACTCAGGAAATGTTAAGGATCCACTTAGGGATCACAGCACCAAATTTCAAAATATTAGTGAATCAGAATTACAAAGTATATTTTATTTTTATATTTTCTTAAGGTTTTTTATTTCTGTAACACCTTCAGAAATCTCAGATACTCTTCTACTTGCTGTACAACAAATAATGCTTTAGGGATTAAAACATCTGACACAAAAGGCATTTAAATGACTGTATCCTATTTTTACCCCATATTTAAATGACAATCCTGCTTAAAAAAAGCAGTTAAAATAGTCACTGCAACGTTTTGTAGAATGCTAGTCTGAAAAATGTTGATATGCTGTTTCTCTTCAATTGAAATTTAAAAAACTCCAAAACAACCAAAAATGCAGCACATTCTCACCAATGCCAAAAATGCCTTATGAAAGTCACTCCTTGCAGAATGAAGATAGAATTTGTAATTCTTACAGGAAATTCAAGTAACCTTTTCCACTCTAGACACAGAAGGCAGTGGAAAGGTGGGAGAATAAACACAACTCAGATTCTGAATGATCTCAGAAAAAAAAGACTTGATTCCCGCTTATCCCCTACTCCCAGTTGTCTCCTACTCTGTAGTCCCGGTGCTTTGCCAGCTCCTCATCAGACTTCCTCAAGGCCAGTTGGCAACTCCTCTGTTATTATCACATCTATAAAAATAAGTTTTGCTGTTCCTTCCAAACAAAGATCAGGGCTCCATATCCTGTTTGTCCTCCAAAATGCCGCAAGGGTGTTTTTCCCACCTCTGATCTCGCTCAGCTGCCTTCCCTCAGTATCCCTGTTATGAATTAGTGACTTGAAACCATCAGAGCCTGAGGGTTTTCCTGACTGACCAGGTATTGGGGAGCAGCCCCTCTCTATCAGAGCCCTTATCTGATTGCTGTCTAAACACAGGACAGAAACGGAAGTATTTTGTCCCTGCCACTCACAGTGGAAAGGGATGCATTGAGCTGGCAGTGGGAGATACTAACTCTGCCTCTCCAGACACTAAGTCAGAGCAACAAAACCTTCTGCCTGCCTCCTAGATTTAACACCTTACATAAAGACTAAAAATCACCCACTGAAAAAAAAAATCATCAAAACATATAACTATTTTAAAATGCAGGTTCTAATATTTTAACTGTTTTTTTATCTTACGGACTGAAATAATGAGTAAGAAAGCATTAACGAAATGTTCATTTTAATAACTTGGAATTCTGGGCTAAGTATTTCTGAATTATAAGCAATGAATCTCTATCTCTATCTCTATATATCTATCTATATCTATATCTATATCTATATCTATATCTATATCTATATCTATATCATCTATATCTATATCTATATCTATATCTATATCTATATCTATATCTATATCTATATCTATATCTATATCTATATCTATATTTATATCTATATATCTGTCTATATATCTATATCTATATCTATATCTATATCATCTATATCTATCTATATAAAATAAATAGGGAGCAGGTGACTCAAAACCCAAGAGAATTAATCACCAATCCAGGATTAGTGAAAAGTTACAGGTATTTCAATTACGAGTTACAATTGTTTTAATTAAAAGTAACATTGAATACAAAACCACCTCTACTCCTGGCCTGAAGGCTCCCTCTATCTTTCACATTATTTAAAAAAAGATATTAGTGATGCTGCTTCTAGATAGATCTGGCAAAAAATGTTAAGTTTCTTTTCTGCCTACACATTAAATGAAATTGTGTGCTTTCACAGCTAAAAATGGGTCCAAATATACAAAATGTGCATGCAATAATAGAAGTGCATAGGAGACAAACAGTAATAAAACGACCACCTCTGTGGGTCAGACAATGAATGTATGATGCATTGTGTTGAGATTCAATTCAAATGGTGGCTTCACCAATCTTTTTATTGATTTTAATTCTCAAATATTTTGTTTCTATATTAAAAATGAGTCTGGTGACGACAAGATGTAATTTATTGCCTTTTAAGGAATTCATAAAAATTCTCAAGGATTCATCTGGAAAAAATGAGTTTAAGAGTTACAGCTTCAATGCCATATAATTTTTCCTTTCCATGTTGTTGGAAAGGCATTACACATACTGCTGTGCCTTGTTTTGTATTGGGCAACTCTCAGAGAAGATATTTCTCCTTGATGGTTGAGGAGATTCCTGTGAGAATCTATTTTTTGACTGTCTCTCTTGGGTGCTGTGTAGTGTAACCAACTTCTAAGGCTCTCCAATGAGAGATGGTCTAGTAAGACATGTTAGAGACAGCTACTATTAATAGGCAATGGGAATTGACTAGAGTGAGACAGAATTGTAGTGGAAAGTGAAAAGCTGTACAACACCTTTGCTCAATGGAATATATGTAATATTGTCATGCACTGGCATTCACCAGGGAATAGCTAACTCTTACAAAATTCACACCACAGGAAGCCCTGTGCTATTCTGCTCTTACAACCCAGCACAAAACACATTGAGAACATAGGCAATATAGAAAGC
This sequence comes from Monarcha castaneiventris obscurior, assembly GCA_026261815.1. Taxonomy (NCBI): domain Eukaryota; kingdom Metazoa; phylum Chordata; class Aves; order Passeriformes; family Monarchidae; genus Monarcha; species Monarcha castaneiventris. Next base: position 6,567,419 of record JAMPIT010000879.1, read on the forward strand.
ACTGAGAAACACCCACATGTGCACAGGATGGATCTGTGTTCCCTTGCTGTTCTTACCTGAATTACAGAGTGTATGGCTGCCCTGGGCAAGATTTTTGCCAAATTGAGAACTGATCATAGGGGCAATAATATGTAAGAGGAGTACTGCTGGTAGAAGACACTTTAAAATATTCATAAGGCTATTGAAGAATGCCAAGCAAAAGATTCATGAGGATGAAGTGAAGTGTTCATTGGAAAAAGAACCTGTACTGTTAAGCCAGCAGGCAGAGTGAATAACATACAGCTGCTCCCACGAGACACCACACTTTATATATCTTGTTTCAAAATAACCTGTACATTTTTGATATTCCCTAAAGGACTTCTTGTCCGTGTGTGGATGTGCCTGACTGAAATGAGCAAGCAATTTTGTGGATTGTCATTCTGTGTGGAAGACAAGTGTAAGGCTGGAATGAGAGATTAATGCAGGACATAGAAAAGCCTCCAACAGAGACTTGCTCAGGTCACTCTCAAATCTCCACCTGCATAATACCCACTTGAGGAAAAGGCAAATAAGAAGTGAGATAACCAAGCTGGAGTTTGCTGACAAGTGCAGGTTGAGCCTGTGCATGCCTCTATTTTCAACAGCAGTGATAGTGAGGAGTGTCTCTTTGAAGGCAGAGGAGGGCAGAGGGCTCTTCAAGTACAGAACTAACAGATGGAAGAAGTGGATTAAGATAGCACTGATGGGGTAGCAAAGAGCAACAAATCCCCCTGGTCTGGATGGCAGGAGCCCAGTGACAGAACAATCTGGGAGCAAAACACTAGGTTTCAACTAACTTGGAGCTTGAGGGGCATTTGGAAAAGCAGCAACAGGAGTCACAGGCATGCAGTCATGTGCATCAGAAAGGACTGGATGCTTTTAAAGAGCCTCACCTACGTCTGGTCAGCAGCAGGCCCTGTTAGGGCCATCAGAAAAGATCAACTGCAGCTGCACAGTGGCTAAACCGAGGCAGAGCTGCAATAAATCAGGAGCACAGAGAGCAACACTGCTCAATCAGTGGGGATGTTTCCTCTCCCGTGACTTTTGTATCTGTCCTGGGCTTTGGGAATGTTTTTGCAAATTGACAAAAGCACAGGCAGCTCTCTCCAGCTTTTCAGGCTCTCAAGATTCCCTATTGCAAAATATGGTCGCCATTAAAAAGCTTTTAAATTCTGATTTTGGGGTGCTCAGCCCTCAAACACCAATCAGACCTGAAAGGCATTGCAAAAAAGTATTCCTAAAACTGTATTTTTCTGAGAAGAATTTAATTACCTTTCCATTGCAAAGCTAAAATTGCTTATTTTTCATTTCAGTGTGACAGATTCTTTCATTCTCTGACATTAAGAGTTTATCTCAGTAATGTTATTGTTTTACCTTTGAGTTAGAAAAAGTCATGAAACAACAGAAAAGAATATCCCACTTCCAAGAAAACAGAGGAAGAGAGAAGTAATTTGTTTAGTTTTCCTTCTGTTTGTTTTCTTTTCATCTTTATGAACTCAAACTTTCAATTATACAATAAGAAATCTAGTTCTGCAATTTCCTTGCAGGCAGGTTAATTCATCTGACATGAACACAGTCAGAAGGTTAAATCTTTGTCATCAAAGCTGTGAATTCTATGTGAGCAAGCTCCTGTTCCCATTGGAGTTAATGCTGCTTGGTGCAGATACAGGGCTTTCCTCTTAGGAGAAATCTGAGGAGGAAATATTGCTAATTTAGAGAAAAACTGAAAATTGGAACAATAGCTTTAAAAAGATTAACCAAGAACCCTAAATAGAACAAGATATTTTAATTTAGATATTAAATGAAGTCTAATTTAATTTCCATGTGTGGGGAATTATGAGTAGCTACTGGAAGAGTTTGCATTTTGGAGCAAAGGGTCTCCAGGGACTGTGATCAGAAGGATGGAGATTCTCTTTCCCATTCTGACACAGACTTTTCCAAGTCTTCAGATCAAAAATATTGTGCAGAAGGAGAGCACTATTTGTAACAATCATGAGAGTTACAAATAAACTATATTCACAGTTTCTTAACTTTTGAGAGGGAAAAGTCAGAAGTATGGGTAACTGAGATGCTTTCACTCTTTTGCTACTAAATAAATTTCAAGGGATAGATCTCTGAATTAACTCTCAGTTAAATGTCAGAACACATTCCTGCTTCAAAGCAGAGTTTAAAATGTGTGCAAAGGCTCCTTCTCAGCCTCCCTGCATGCCTTCTCTTTAGTAAAAACATACTAAAAAGAAAAGTGACACAGCTTTAAAATCACTGTGTGAACCAGAGTCACCTGGGCATTCTAGAAGCTCTTCAAACAGAGAAGTAGGGTTTAAAACCTAACAGGAGGTATTAGAGACAACACACATTTGTCAGGTCACTGTGTCTGTGGCAGAGCTCACTTGAATGTCTCAAACATTCCCTGTGCCTACCAAGGGCATTGCTCTGCTCTGGGCATTGAAACATTCCTTTGGCACAGAGGACTCCAGATGATGTGGTGGGAGAAGGCTCAGGGTTATCCTACAAACACCACTGATACCTTTTACACAGCTGCTTTACTCTGTCAAATCTAAGTGCAAAGGGAAGGCGGCCAAGCAAGAGAATCTAAAATATGTAGCAGTAATTCTGAATAAAACAGAGTTTCTCTTCCAAGATCATGTTTCTTCTCCAACTGGTATTGATACATTTTAGATAAAATGACTATTGAGTGCTAGTACTGGAGGAAAAAGAGAGTGGGTACTGGCTTAATTTTTTCTTTGAAAATACTTTTATCATACTTTTCTTGTAGTCATTTTTAGATTATTGAATGAAAATAGGTCATGATCTGCTGGCTTTGTTTGATTTGGTGGGCATTGATCCATATAACAGAATGGTCTGGCTGATCAGCCAGGCCATTCATGGGTCCAGCATTCCAACAAGTGCTGGAATAACAATCTGTATGGAAATCACTGGCTGATATTTGAAGTCAAGTGTACAGGGGTGTTGGTATAGCACAGATGATGGTGCATGGGGGAGTGGAAAAATTTTCAGAGGAGAGAAAGTGGTTAAAGAATCCTATTTTACAAAACACCCTGGGTTGTGGCTGACATGAAACATAGCTCAGCATTATTTTCATATTTCCTTATTTCAAGGAAGGACCACTGAGGTCTAGGAAAGGCAGATGGACAAATACAAGTAAAATCCAGGTTGACATCAATCCCTTCAGGGTTCATGGTTGAGCTGCAGGGCGATGGAAATTTTCCATGTCTTTTTAGCATTAGAAATCTCAAACCCAGTGATTCTTTTGGAAAAGGGAAAGACCAAAGATTCAGTCAGTTAATGAGAACATAAACTGCTGAGATCAAAGTGTCAGTACAAGCAATTGGTCTGAAATATGGGATCCTAATCACTGGAACTGATGGATAAGAAGAGAACCATTTCACATCTGACAAAGCAAAATGTAATTATTATGAAAGTGGTGATAGGGCAGGTAAATGACTTGCCCCCAAATTTAAAAAGTCAAACCTAGTTAATTTTATCTCAGCTAATAAAAACAGCAGTGATAAGACTGTTACAGATTGGTGAAAAATTAATGAAGTCTTTAATGAACTTTATGGCAAATTACATAAATCAGACCTAACTTAATAAAAGCCCAGAAGATTTTTAGTAGTGATTAGATTTTTCAATTGCTGAATGATAAAGAAAATAACTCCAGTAAAATCCTCTTTGCCCTACTGGAAGGTTTTGAAAGACATTAGAGTAACCAGATCCAATTAACAATAGTTTCAACAGAGAGATCATTAAATAAGCTTAGAGTTTTATTTTGAAATATTCATTCACAGAGCTGACCAGAGTGTATTTTGAAAACCCCTCATAACAAACAAAAAAGTCAATGTTTCTTTTTGGATGAACATGAGGAAAGAGCTGTGCATGCTGTGCAGACATGTAGAAAACAGCATGTTTCACACAGTAAAGGGTTTTGCTGGAGCTGGGGTAAGTGATAAGTGGCTTTAGTTTTTAATGTTTCAAAAATTATTTTAAAAAACCCTAAAGAGGAACAAAAGACAAACTTAAATGGAGACAAAATGGATTCCAGGGGCTTTGTTAAGATCAGGGTTCCTCAGCAGTTGTGTAAGGAAAATTTGCATTAAGTGCTCAGGTGTTTGGATGGAGATATATTTGTAAATAGGCAGAATTTTCAACTGGGATATTTTGTAGTAGACAGAGACATCACTGGGGCCTGATTTCTATTACATGTCAGTATGTTTGGAAACTTAAATGTCCTTCTTGCCTCTGAGATGTACTTGCAATTAAACCATCAATAATCATATGTTGAAAACTTATTTCAGATTCAGAGGAGAGTTTAGGCTTCGTGCAGGTTTTTCTAATTTATGTTGCTTATCAGGGACCAGTAAGGTAAAAAGAAAAAAAAAATATTTTGCCTTGTCTCCTAAACCGTGCCAAGAAGCCTTGAGAGAAATTATTCACATGAGAATCACAGGCAGGAGCTAAAGATATCATGGAAAGGTGAATGAAGAAGAGGATTAGTGGCTTGTTTCCAGCAAGATGGCACTGAACAACTGGCAGGCCATCAGATAATGTATAAATGCAATAACCTTGTGTTACTCTAAGAACACTCGTCCACTCCAATAAACGTTGCCACTCTCCTCCCTCTACAGCACCAGAGATCCCCCTCACACTTTCCATATTTCAAAAAGCAACCCAACAAACCTATTTTCTGGCTGCCAGGAGTCAGTCCATTGCAGATAGACATAATGAAAACTTATCGAGTGACTCCAGTCCTTGTGGCTTGCTGGTGGTGGAATTCACTGAGACAAAGGCAAACAAAATATCTTCCCACAGTATTGCAATCAGTTAATAAAAGTACCACATAAGAATTGTCAGCTTCATACTTTCTAAACAAAGATATCCTACCTTTTCCTCTTTTTTAACCTTGTTTTCAATTTCTCCTTGGAATCACGAAGTAGAATTATGGGAAATTTCCTATTTGAACCTCAAATTACAGCATGAAGCCTTCACCCAAACTAATCCTCCGGACTTTAACATGAACCTATTAAAAAAGACTTGTCCAGACACTGACAACCATGAAGGCTGTTTAATAAAACTAGATACATGGGTGTTAAATGTGGAATTTTACCTCAAACACTGACAAATCATCCAGTACCCACACTGAAAAGCAAGATGGCCTCTGAACCCCAGGCATTTTGTGACATGAGATTGTACAGGAGCTACCCCTCTGTTCAGTAACTATGGCACACTCTGATGCAACCAGAGCAATAAAATGCAGCAGAGCAATACAGAAAAAACTTGTTTTGATAACACCTCCTCAGCAGGACAACTGAGCACTCAGCAAATATTTGTCTTTACACGAGGATGCTTTGAGCACCACTTCAGGAAAGGGGACCAGAGCAGGCTGTTTGTACTTCCCACTGTGAGCAGGAATGTGAAAAGGGAGGCTCACTGCAGGCCTGGAGTGCAAAGCTGGCTAAGTCAGTGAGGTCTTTCTCCCAAGACAGATTATACAAAAGTGCTTTCTACCCTAGCCACAGGAAGGAAGGAGAAAGAGTTTTCCAAGGAGCATTACCCTCTCTTGCACACGAGGTTGTTGCCCAGTAAAAGCTGTGCCCTTTCCAACCTTGGAGGTTTCCAAAATTCACCTGCATAAAGCCCCAGGTAGCCTGGTCTTATCTGAGAGCTGACTCTGCTTTGCACAGGAGGTGTGATTAGAGACCTCTTGAGGCCCACCCCAGTGTGAATTATCTGATGACTCCGGGTGCAGCTGGACCATCACTGTGCTCAGGCACAAATATGGAATATTCCTTCAAGGCTATCCTTGTAGCTCTCATTTAAAAAGAAGCTGGAAAATGTGCCCAAACTATTTGTATATAAATGTGTTAACAATTTGTGATGAAAGTGTGCTCCATGCAGAATTGTGCTGTAACCATGGCAACTTCCATTGAGAGAGACATCCATTGTAAATCTATAAGGATCTCATTTAGAAAAGATTTAGTTGTACTACTCACCAATTTATGAATATTCCAATCATGTAAAAAACACCCCAGTTTCTTACAGAATTACTTTTAAATAGTGCAGCTGTGTGATTAAGAATGCTATCAGAAGCGTTTACATTGAACAGGTTTTAAATTTTATTTTATGATTCTTCTGCAACTTAGATGTTTTGGAGACTAATTTGGAATCCTTTGAAATAAAATCATTGCAGATTTATTTAGTCTGGCTTCTAATATTCCACCCCTCTTTTTCTGATGTAGATCTAGACCACTGGGAAATATGTCTTAAAATACTCAGCTCCTTGTGTGAGGGTAAATTCACAAATCAAGAAAGGTTCACCCCTCTTACTACCTCAGCTGTGAGTTCTCTTTAAAATCATCAGCTCTCTGTTGCCTCTCACCTAAGCAAAATTCAGCACTGTTGTTTCCCTGTTGTTTCTGTCCATCTTGTAACATTTCTCAGCGGAATATTGGCCTTTATTTCTCACTAACCTTTTGTAAATTCTCAGATGGTGTCTAAGGTATCAAACTCGGTGTTGAAATTTGGGACAGTAGTTTTGGGTCTGGCTGACAGGCTGATGTACCTACTTACAACCACAGTTTAGGATACACAGAAATATGTCCTTAGAGGAGAGATTAAAAATTTGCAGGGGAGTTTAAGGTTACAGTTTTTATTTATACATATTTTTTACTGTTGGTTTACTAGTGCAATCAAATGCAGAAAGAGAATGAATCATGAATCATCTAAGCTCTGCCTGCTTTTCTTAACACTAGAGCAGAACAAATCCCATTCAAGGTGTATTTCTTTGCATGGGAAGGCATCAGCCAGACATCAATAAAGTCGATATGTGCCAAATAGCATTTTAGAAATTCAGAGCAGCCTCCTCAAAAGAGCACAGCTCTGGGGACAAAATAGCACTGGTGATATTGGATAACAGAGCCTGCTCATGAAGCAAGGATGCGTGTAAAGTGGCTAAATATATTGGTAATGATTTTAATTTTGGGGGGATCTGCTCTGATCCCATTTGCTTGGGAATTAAAATCAGCATCTACAGATGCCCAAGAGCCTTCTAACAAACTCTACCTGATGATCAACTGTGCAAAGACATGAGAGGCCTTGGGGAACCTCTGATTACATGCATCCAAGCTTGTTCAGGCCACCTGTTTTTTGTACTGACAGCACAATTTCTGCAGATTTTAGAGGAAAGTAATAACTTTTCCTGGGAGGAAGATAGACCTCCTGAAATGGCTTGGGAAAAAGTCAGCAAGTCCATTACTAAAGCCCATCTGAAATGTTTAAAACAGACTTGGCCTATTAGTACAGATGTGTCCTAATAAATGAAATCTAATGTGCTGTTGAGGAAAAAAAATACTTCCACTACTCTCCGGATAAATTCGTCTAATAGAAGAATACTTAGCTCTTAAGAGATGTTTAATTTTTCAGGACCTTTTATGAACAATACCAAGCACACTAATGTAATTACCCGGTTCTAGAGTTTCCTTCTCAACGAGTGAAAAGAGAAATGCTGTTTGTACATATAGAACACTTCAGCCAAACTCCCTTTTCCATTACTCCAGCTCTGATACACCCAAGTATTTATTCATGTCTTGACCATTTTTAAAATCTCTTTACAAATTAGAGCTGTCTTAGGGAAGTTTCACTTTATCAGCAGCACTGCATACTGCTGCAGAGATAACACAGCTCACATGGTAACACTGCCTGTAAGTTACAACTCTCTTGGATACCTTCATGGAAAAGGAAGGAACGTCATCAGTTTTGGAGGCAGCTTTTTTCTTCAGGTTGCCAGAGAGTTAAAAGCACTTAGTTGCGTCTCATAAAAACAGCAGTCTTTTACAAAGCAAACACTTGTCCTATTTTGCCACTTATCTTTCACTTAGTACACTGGTTCAGGACTGTGCTTTAGAATTTAAGGTTTGACCTACACCTCATTTTAAAATTAAAACCGGTCCTCCCCCACTGTTATTCCACTCCTCTAATCAGCTCGCTCTCTCATTTCTGAAAGGCAGCAGGATGCAACATGAGCATTTCTCTCCCCCAACAAATGCACATAGGAAGGGGAAGATGTTTAACAGTGCAACAGGCACAGCCCAAACCATGAGTGAACCAAATGCACCTGTGGCTCTGGCTTCTGTCAGGTCTCATTAAAACCCGGAGCAGTAAACTTTCAAAGCTGTTTGGAAACCACGGTTTGCCACCTTACAGGCTTGAAATTGACACAGTCAGAGCCCCTCCCTCAGGATTTCTCCCTCACCTGGAGAGCAGCCACTGAAACACAGGCTGGAGTTGGTCTTTCCTTGATGCAGGCAAAAGGAGGAGAAGGACTCCTGTGTACATAGGCGTGGTTGGATGGGTGTGTCTGGTTTAAGGTACGTATCAGATCCACGTGTGCTTTTAGCCAGTGCTTTTGGGACTTTCAGCCTAGGATTTAGTTCATATTTTTGAGTGTCCCTATAATAAAGACATGTCTTTTTTATCAGGTCAGTCCTTCCTTTATTGGAACTGGTACAGTGAAAGGGACGCCCAGCTTATAGGATGGGTGGGTTGAAAATACTTTCTTTTAAGTATAATTACTGTGACATGCAGTAGTTATAAATTGAAATTTCTTTATATTTCCTAAAGTTGAATCTGAGGTTTCTAAGAGCAGCCTTTCTTACATGGGCACAAGAACTATTTTGTTCTGACTGTGGTTCACAGCACTCACACTTGTGACACTTCCTCATGGGAACCTCAACTTTTGGTTTTTTTCACAGTGTAAATAAAAGCTAGATCAAAAATATATGGTTACCCTTTGTAATGGAAAACCTCACAGGGCTGCTGCAGCTGGCTGACCAAGTGCTAAAGCCCAGGGACAGGAATTATTCCCTGTGTTCTCTTCTGTCACCTGCCAACCCAAGGGAGTGCAAAACCATCTTCTAAGAGTTGTGAACTGTACTTTTAAAAACCTTCCCCTGGTCCAGGCCCATTCTTTCAGTTTGATTTCCACTTCCAGTTTCTCTGCATGAATACGCTCAGATAGGAACATCAGCTTTCTGTAGAGCAACCAATCACCATAAATCTTCCATATCTCATACGGATGGGCAGTGGAAGGAGCTGATCTGATTGCACACAAATTTCATGTGGCTGCTCATTTGTAGAATGCAAGTAACTGTACCAGACAGTTGTGCAAACTATTTGTTTGGATAACTTATCTTGGCTATTGTCAGAGCTAGATCAGGAGGAAAGCACAACATGCCCAAGCTTTCAAAGCCAGCACCTACAGCCAGTGACATGATTACATGAGAATCTCATGTTTGTTAACAGAAAAATGAGACAGTATTTCTAGCCCTTAATTATGGACAAAATAAGCAAAAAAAAAAAAAAAAGAAAAAAGAAATCTGGAAAGCCTGGAGATATCTCTGTCATGGTACTGAAATATGCTAAAACCCCAGGCTGCCTTAATTCAGATTTGGGACTCATGCCCATCTTTGCTACCTAATTAATTATAAAGATGAACTCGTAGAAAGTGCAATTATCTGTATTTTCTGCTGAGTTTCAAAGTATTTAGCAAAGAGATGGGAAAAATCTTTTATTTGTTGAGCAGGAAATTTGTCACTCATTATCATTTCAGGAAGCTAAAAGTCTTTGAAAATTTGGCAAATAATTTCAGTCAAAGGAGGGAATTTTACAAGAAATGTTTCCATATTGAATGCAGATTTGTTCAAAATAGCATTTTTCATTTTAAAGTAGATCTTTAAAAAGGAATAAAAGATTTAGAACAAACTTCTAAATACAACACTTTATTTGGTTGACAATATTACATTTTGTGTTCTGTCAAAAGATCATTAAATATTTTGTCTCTTTGCAACCAAAAATCCTTTTCTCTATCAGCACTTTTCATGTAGGTCACAAAATTCATATCCCATTACCCCACCAGTGCCCTGGAGTCCATCATGGTTCATTCCTGACACAACAGCCACTTGCATGTTAAATTCCCAAATCTATTGTGGGCAGTCCCAAACCATGAAGATGCTCAAGTACAATCTTGTTCAGAACCCCTTCCATGACAGGTATTCTTCAATTTCTAGCCAAAACCCTTTTAAACTAGGAAACCCCTGCCATTTTAAATAGCACTGCTGTTTGTTTCGAGCTGTTTTTAGAAACCAGTGACACACCTCTCTGATGCACTGTTAACATCAATCAAAAAAGCAACAAACTGCAGTTGCTGAAAGCAGATTCCGTATACAGGGATGGATTTACTTCTCTGGAAGGAATGAATATAATACAGTAGCCACTGTAGAAAATAACAAATGAGCTTAAGTAAAAATATCCCATTAGTAATTTGGGCCCATGATTATGGGAAGTTCTGGAAAAGGTTTATTTTAAACACAAAACTTGCCCAGACAAAAAATGACAGTAAATGTTTACATGCTTCCTGCAATGGCAATGGGGATTTTAGTTGGATTGGAAGCAATTTGAAACTGAGAAACATTAGTAGTAGCCTGCCACTGAAGAGTTAATCAGGCAAGGAATCTAAGGAGATCATCCACAGGAGGGAACAGCTTCTGAGTACATAACCCTTGTTAACTCTTATTCTAGAACTTAGAAAGCTTTGCTCTCACCTCAGACTCTGAACTGGATTAAACCCCAATACTATTCTATTGTAAGAATCACCAAAAAGGGTTATTCTTAAATAGCTATTCCACCCTAAATGTAAAATCTGTTTTTCCACAAGTTAGTGACAGTGCAGAAAAACTCCAACTGAGCAGTTGAAATCCTAGCTCTTCCTATGAACCTGAGTAACAGGATGACAGGGCATCATCCATCACTGCTGGAAATTGGGAAAAAAGCAGTTAAGTCTTTTCAGCAAGACCCCATGTGCAACCTAAAGAAGCTGTGTTAGGAACTAGGTGGGACAATGCTGAGCGAACCCTCACTATACAGACTTGGTGTTTCTCTTGCATGTAAAACTGCAACTTTCGCCCTGGTTTTCACAGTGTTCCATGTTTTTACTTTTGTAGTAGAAGTTCTCATGCATTTTTTATAAACATAGCTCTTGTTTTCTAACCGGCTAAGAATGTTTACTGAACTTCTAGATTGTTGTTCATTCCTTTCTCCAAGGCGGAGAAAGGTGATAGACTGTGTTCCTATCCTGTAAAATTCTAGAGGTGTTAACCTCATCTACCAATGTATGATTGTTCTAAAAGAGGTATAAAAGAGTGATAATAAAGGTGGGCAGACTCTTTTTGGCTCTGCTCGGTGGTCCTGACCTGCTGCCAACCTGCTGTTTGAGTCTACGTGTTCGTGTGCAACACTGCGACACTGCAACAAAGCACTAAAGTTCCTAGACCTCAAGAAAAATTTGATAAACCAAAGTAAAATTGGGAAAAAAGAAGTGCAAGGCTACCTACCTTGATCCTGAAGTCATTCATGCCATTACATAAAACTATTTCCCCAATATTAAACCCAAGGCACTGCTATGAAGATCCTGAAAATGCTTTACTTCACTTGATACAAAACACTCACTAAATACAAATAAAAAACCAGTAGTGTTATGTACTTAAGTGTGATTGCAGTAACAGGTACACTTTCAACAAGCAACACCATCTGGAATTTTCAACTTTGCCTTTCTTAACCCCAGCAAGATGGAAGAGGAAGCAAAAATAGAGATGGAAGCACTAGTATTGTGAAGAAAAACATCCCACTGCTTTTTAAGACTTGAAATAAAGTTGCCTAGGAGCCATCCTTCTTTTTCATTGCTGTTTCTGTCTCTGCCTCCAAAAAAAGGTCATCTGCAACTCGTATTAGTATTTCCTTATTGCATACATCTTTGATTTGCTTTTCTACTACTGCTAGAGTGCCTTACTGTCTAAATCTATCCAGTCTGCAGTGCCTGACAGTCTGTGATCTTCCAATCCATCTGTGCTTCCCGTCCTTTACAAGGATATACTCCCAAAGTCACAATGTCACCAGGCTTAGTGACCTCTGCAGCTGCTGAGGAAAAATTGCTACGTTTTTTGTGTGCCACACGACACACTCAGTGTCCATTGTTCCAAAGGGAAGCTGCAGCAGAGAGTCTGCAGGCAACACAAATTTGATTGTTCAGATCCTATCACTGCTTTAGTGTAAATATTGGGGCCATATAGGGAAAAATAGAGGGTTGATATTGATGCCTTAGGTTTTTAGGTAGCCACCTCTAGGCATAAATATTGTCTTGAATACCATGGCTTAAAAGTCCTCAAGTTTGGTGTCCTGTTGTCACTGCTACTCGCTGAGAGCGTCCTGCTGGTCTTTGTGTTGTTGTTACTGCTGTGCAGTGGGCATTCACCGATTTTGTTCTTAATTCTGATCTCTGAAATCAGCATTGTTTGCCCCTAATCTCTCCCCAGAGGAGCTTCCCTGACCTGGCCTTGTCTTCTTGCTGAATGTATAGATGTTTACAGGGACAAGGATGTAAATTATTTTAGATGGCTGTTGCAATATTTATTCATTAACTCAGTTTTAAGAATGCCTGCCAATGCTGAAGGAAGCATAACTCTAATGAAGCACTTACGAAATGTCAGAGAAAATCTAAATTAGTCTCTGAGGTTTTCAAAATATTCATTAAAGTATAACAGAATGCAGAATGTTTTTCAACCACAAAGACAAACCTATTACTGCAAATTTCATGATGCATTTTCAGTTGAAATAGTCATATAACATTTAACATAAAGCAATAAACCTGATGCTATTTTGGTCTAATCTACACCATTTCAAAGAAGTTTAAGGGATTTATTTTCTAAAATATCAAAAATCAAACAGAAAGAATGATAATCCATATTTGGGCAAGTTCTATATAATTACATTTGATTCATTTAGAAATGTATAGGACAGTTTCAAAGTTGAGAAAAATATTCACTAGGTTCTAGGTTTTCCAAAATATTTCCACTCACATTTCCATTAAAATTAACAGAAGAGTTCAGAGTACACTGAACAATGATTTTCCTTAATGTAGCATAACCATGAAAAAAGTACAAGACTGGTCCTTATGTTCTGGGATAGAAGAATTATCAAAATGCCTGTTCTTTCAGTTTTCCACTTATGCCAGTCATCAAACTGGTCTCTCTTTTTATGAAAAATGCAAATGAAATATTTTTTGGATGTCCTGGCAAATAGAAGCAGAATTAAACAAAAAGTAAAATAACTTAGATGGTGTATGTGAAAAAGGGTGAAATAAAATTTGGTAAACTCATTCTCTTTAAAAATTATAAACTGCAGAAGCAATTTAATCTTTCCCACAGGAAATTTGAGTAAATGTGGCCCGTGACCAAAGGTACCACTGATTTTCTAGTCTTGGAAAGTGTAAGAAGATAAGAAGCAGGAGAAAACATGGAGCAGCCACTTATAAAGAGGGCGAGATTGTTGATTAGTTGTACTTTTTAGTGTGGTGAAGAAGTAGAAAACCAAGAATAGGAAAGGCTTAGATTCTCCTGGTGTGTTATACAAGGCAAGTTAATTCTGACATAAAAAGGAGTAAATACTTTAAATTTTCCTTCATTAATGACTCTTTTCCTTTCTGCCCTCTGTGAGTAGGGCATTACTCTAAAGTTAACATGCACAGCATGATGATTTTATTGAATGGTTTGCTAAGACCTCATGCATCATTACCTCATTGAAATATAACGAATAGTCGTTTATGACTTGTCAATTAATAATGTTCAATAATAAGGGCTGATACTGGTTTAAACCCACACCTGAGGAGGTGAATGCAACACGGAAAAAGCAGCTAAAGTACCCAGGGCATGCTTAAAGAAAACACTTTGGCAATTTCACCTTAACTAGATAAAAATTCCTAAGAGAGAATTTAGTCTCATATCAACTGTATATCATTAAGAGATACAAATTTGGGTTTTATTTTGTATGTTGGTGATACGCATTTGCCAGCAGATTTCTCTGTGCTCAGCTGCTTTTAGGTTCCTTAAGACATGTCCCTTGAAGTTCTTCTAAATAGTAGATACCAAATATCTATGGAAAACTGTAAGGGTTGACTTACAAAATATCTATGGAAAACTGTAAGGGTTGGCTTACCCTGGGGCAGAGGTGATAGTATTGTATTGCTACAGAAAGGATGGGTTGTTTCTCTTTCATATTGTGTCATTCTCTGTTAAGATTATGGTAATGAGTCTTTAACAGGTAAGCCTATAGAAGCCTTTGAAAACCTCAGCTAATCATTTAAAATACAGAGAAGAAAGAACAAAGGGAAATGGGGGCTTCCCTTAGCTGAGGTTTAGCATCTTGCTGATGCCTGCCTTAAGCCAGGATATACGAGTACAGAAAGGATGAGCTCTGTCTTCACTAAGCAAAAGGACACTCCATTGACAGTAAAACAGGATAATTATCCTGCAAAACCCTAAACTAATAAATGCTAACTTAGCTGGATCCAGGAACTTAAAGACCAGCTCATAACTCTCAGTTCCAGGGTGAGAGACCACTTGGTATTGCTGCTTGCCTGCAGAGGTTTAAGGATGACTTTTTCTCAGCTGAGTGAGAGCACAGCTAAGGACGTACTCAGTCTCAGAAAAAAGCTGTGCCAACACTCTACAAATAGCACCTACAGAGGCTCCTTGAAAGTATAAAACCCAAGAATTCACCTTACTTACCTTCAGCTAACATTGAACATATTGACTCCTAATTCTTGCTGTAAAAATTGGTCCTACCTGTGGCTTTTGAAAGCACAACCTGTGTAAAATATTTTGAGCTTTCCTAGAAAGTCTGGAGCTTCAGGACTTTCAGTACCAGGCAGAAAAATTACTAGAATTGTCACGCATCATATGCATTTGGCTGGGGTCAACAGAGAGCTTACCAGAAATATGCATTTGATTTGCATTAAAAAAAAGTGACAGTTCTAAAGTGTTCCTGATAATACTGTAAAATTTCATGGTCACTTTGTTACAGCTGATTTGATTGGCACCTCAAGGGAGGCCAGTAAATATTAAACAGCTCTCAGCCTTTTTTTTTTCTGTCAGTAGAGATTCAAAATGCTTTTGATGGATTCAGAGACTGTTTCATATGATATTTTATTAACTCCTGCAAGCTGTATGAAAACAATTCGAAATATCTCTTAGATAAAACAGCTTTAGCAAGAGCTAAATTGAGTCCCACGATTCAGCAATATCCCATATGGTGCCTCATATGTCACAAAACCTGCCTGGATCTTGCGAGTGAAGGTGATTTTTTTTTTCCTGTAGGATTTCAATTTACATTAGAACAAACCAAACACAAGTATGCTCTCCCTCCTGGATCTCCATCTTGGAAAAATGCTATTTTTATGTTGCTCTAGGCTTACACCACCCTGAGGTAAATTGAGTATTTATCTTCCAATGACTCCTACTTGGGGTCTTGTAACTCTCTCGATATTTGCAGGCATGAGCCGCTGAAGAACTTGGCTTATTAATAATTAAATTCATACAAAGCTATTGCAAATGGAGACAAACAGCATTCTCTCCAAACACCTGCTGATACAATCTCCCATGTTGGCCTCAGGTGTGAGATTCAGATTTCAAATGTAACATTTGGAACCGTCCTAGTTTGCCACTGATTGACAACAATAATTTTTTTATTTTGCATTTAGTTTATTCTCTGTGCTATCTCTGGTGACCCTTTGCAAGAGAAGATGGTAACATAACTCTCAACTTGCTAAAGTATGAATGAAGAATAGCAAAATTATTTTTAATGTGGGAAATGTGAAGCCATATGGAATTCCTTTTATGGCACAGGCAGTCCTTTTTGCAGTTTTTCTTATTAGGTAACTCTCAACATTCATAACAAGAGAACTCCAGATTTCTAGGGAAATCAGGCAACTCTGGCACTAAAGCAGCTCCCACATCCCTGAGAGGCATGGCCAGGAATGGCTGGGTATTGGCTATTAGTGGCACTTCACACCTAAACCAGTCCCCTGAGGAAAACGCCCTGCACCCAGAATTTTTACTTTTCACTTGAAACTCAAAAGTGTTTAAAAACCCCTTATGTACAAACCCAGTTATATTTACAACAGAAAAAAAAAATCATGAAAGCAACTATTACCAACAAATTTTATTTTGTGTCTTACGAAATTGGACTGATAATGATATCACACAAAGATACTGGTTCTTGAGCCATTAAGTGGCAAAATGGAACACGTGAAGAAGAGGTTGCCAAAGCAACGCTGGTTAATAGGCACACAAAGAAATTATTGAAGAGCTTCACAGTTTCTGTATAAAACACATACATGGAACGAGAAATGCTATTTTTTAAACTGCAAAATTGAAGAACTCTCTCTTAGCAGATTCTGATTGGTAAGAAACAAAAACATAACAGCACTGCCCAAACACAGAACTTGCTGAAACTCAAAAAAAAAAAAAAAAAAAATTATGTTAAAATTTTGAAATTAACTAGCACATCAACAGGAGACATTCATATAAAATGGCTATAGTCCCTTTATGGTGAGCCTGCTCTTCATTTCCACAAAACACAGTGGGATCTCTTGCAGTTTTTTCTCACTCCATCCTGACACATCAAGCAGCAGTTGAATTACTTGAATTCTCACAACTCTACCAACAAACTGTATTTTACTCTGCTAGTTTGTTACCCTGGCAAGGGATGTGATAATTACTGAGATCACAAGGGCACCATCTAAAAACATTGTCACCTTCCAACTCAGTGGCACAAATACACTTGTCTTACATGAACAGCAGAGAGCTTACTATTGATGCCAAAATTCACTTATGGGAACAATTTTGTGTCTGCAGTTAAAATAGCTGCCTGTTTTTTTTTTTTTTTGGAAATGCCTGTTATTTAATTATTACATTTTGAGAAAGCATAGCAGATTGACCCAAGTAATTATTTTTTTATCCACGGACTTCTAATTGATCTGTCTTTACCATCATTTTTAATGCAAGCAACTCCACAACTACTATTTTCCATGTGGGTAGCAGGACTGGCCATTAACTCAGAGACTTCCCAAAGAGTTCTATTCAAACCAGTGTTCATTCTGCAATACCCACTGTTATTCCCTCCAGTGCTCCCTTTTTTGGGCTTGTTTTCCTCATAGGCTACATGCTTTTTCTGTCTGTCATTTGCCTAAGTGCTCTTTAACACTGATTCCCTTTCCTTTGTGTTTTTGACCACAGAAATTACAGTACTGGACTTCTGGGCACTGTAAGCTTTGGCTAGAATAATCAGGTTACTTGGTAAGAAAGTCTGCTTTGACTTAGTCTTCCTACTTGCCAGAAAAAGGAATACCTCAGGCTAGCAGATCTTTTCTTTCTGGAAGAACAGTGATTACCTAATTCCATAAAAATGGCTGCTCACAAAGCTACCAAGAATCACTGTTCGATTGACAAGGGAGAGGACAACTCTCATCAGAGCTGTTATTTTGCTGATTATATGAACGAGGCCATCATTTAAAGAGCTTTCTGGCAGTAGGCTCTAATTGAGGGGTTCTGTGAATTTTGGTTTTCTCAGCAGGGCTGTAAGAGGGCTACTTCACACCTATCCTTCACAGAGCTCTGCCGAAGAAGAAAACGGGAACAGCTTGCCACTAGATACCTACCATTTAAAAGGAAGCCTGGGAGAAAGAAATGTGCCTTATTCTATCATGACTGTCCTGAAGATTCCTTACCCAGAAGCACATTCTTCTGCTCATTCTTTTTACTCTTCTACAGTCAAATAATTATAGTGCAGTTGCTGCTATCTTATTCCTCTTTGAAAACAGTTCCACATGGTTCTCAACGCATACCTCATTAAAACCCAGAAATTGCCATATTATGGAGAAAAGAAATTTTATGTAAATTGTATTGTGCAGGCAGAAAGAATTGGAGCATAAATTCGAGGATGATGTTTGTTTATAAAACAAGCGAGAGCCTGTTTGTGCTTATTTAAAGAAAAAAATATTCAGTGACATAATCAGGACTGTTTAGAAGAAAAAAACCCCAAGAGTGATGTTTCAAAATCAAAGATAAACCAGAAAGCTGCTTTGAAAAAATCGCCTAGAAATACAATGTTTAACCACTTGGTGTCACTCCTGACTCGTGCTCGAGTCAGCTCTGCACCGTCTCTGCCAGCAGGAAACACAGCTGTAATAAAGAAAAGTGACAGACTAGGCACGATTTCACTGGCTGTATTTTGGAAGGAAAATTCAGGTGTTCAGGGATTCAAATAGACTGACCTAACTGTTCTGTGGAGGTTGCATGATGGAGACAAGTTTCCCAACTTGCTGTCTGAAATAGACCAGTCATAGTTCCTGTCCTCTGCAAAAACATCTATTAAACCCAATTGTTTGATTTGTTATCATCTCCTCTCTAGTTCTTAACATGTATTGCAAATGGAAGTGTCCCACAGCTGCTACCTTTGTGCACTGTTTTCAATGGAAATGAATTTGAATAATGAACTTTGTCTTGGTAACTACAATTGGTAACTATGAATAACTATGGTGATAGTGAATATCCTGCCTTACTTGCAGGATTGGACTTCTTTCATGAGCAACCTGCAAACCATCAATTTCAAACTTTTAAAAATAGTAGCCTTAGAAGTCAAACTGGAATTTGGCTTCTACTCTCCTGTAGGCCACACTGCTCAAATAAACTGTATAGATCATACTAATGCTGGCAAGTGCCAACATCACTCTATTCCACACCAACAGGCATCATGGAAAACAACCCCAGCCCTTCCAGCCATCATGTCCAGCCCTTGCACAGGATGTTGCCTTACAGTGCATTCAGACCCAGCATGAGCATGTTTTTCCCAGCTTTATGTGAGCAGCAACATTTGGCTGTCATTAGCATCGCTGGCAGTTACTGGGAGTGAGACAACTTTATTTCTCAGCAGAAATGTCCCTGACAATGCTCCCTTCTCTTGGCTTTGCCAGTGGGATGAAGAGAGAAGAATGGATGAAAGCTTGAAAAAAGGTAGCTCAGGAGACAGACACTGCTCTTACATTACATCTTCTTAATTCTGCTAGTTTCTAGGGAGTTGACTTTCCTGTTTATTGCCCACAGAGAATTTAGAAAAGCAGTATTTATAAAACAAGATACTCATATTTATAGTGTGGATTATTAATGAGAATTTAGGAAGAACATGTTCTGGGATTTCCAATACTTGAGTGATAGCAAGAAAAAAAAGGGAATAAGAAAGCAATAAAGGTCTCCTCTGCTGGCTTCCTGTTTCCTGGCAATACCTGGCAATATCCTTCCATACTCCTGATGTCAGATATTTGGAAAACGTACCGGGATTTTTTTTGTTTAAATTTAAGATCATTCTGCTCATTCTGCATGTTTTCTACTGCAAAAGGTATTAGGAGAAAAGCAGCTTACCTCTCCTCTCTTCTTTCTCCATCCCACCGTATTGTTTAATGCTCAATTCCATCTTCCTTCCACAGGGTGATTCTGGGCATTTTGACATGTTGTCATTTTCCCTGGTACTAACACCAGAAAGGCAAATGTGGTGCCAGTGACTCAGACCTGCATTGCTGGTACCTCACTCAGTGAGATGCAGTGCAGGAAAGGACCTGCCATCCTCATCCCCTGCTTAGTGGGCACTGCCTCCCTCATTAGTACCTCTACTCTCAATTCCCTGCAAGAGTTGGTAAATTCTCCTTTCTTGCTACCAACCTTTCTGAATAATATCTAAGTTAACCTACTTCAGATTTTCTCCTGTGAGCTCAAAGTTTAATTCTAATTTAGCAAAGGGGGTTTGCAGGCAAAATTGATTTGTTCCGTGTTATAGAAGCATTCTTTGGATTAGCAAAGAAATGAACCGAAGCCCACTGAATGACAGGCCACAATACCACATCCTTCCTGTCTCCATTGGCTACCTTAGACACTCGTTTGGATTTTCATATTTCAGGTTTCATATTTCTGATTCTGACAATGAACTGGGATAAAATCAGTTGAGAGCTGCAATGAAAAACTCATGTTTCTGGTCTCAGCAAGGATGAAAGTTGCTCCCTGGCACCTAAAAGCATGGAGCTGCTGGACTGTACTGAGCCTACGATGGTAACAATGCCTAGTTTCATGTTCACACCTTACATCTGGGTGTACTGCAATGTAATGTTACAGAAAGCTGGTCTGAAGCATAATGACATTAGTTCCAGAACTGCTAAGCAGCTGTGAACAAGTGACTCAGGGCTCTACCAAAAAAGTTAAATGATGAGAAATGGTGTTTCACAGCAAAGGCAACATCTAACAAAACTTGCTAACACAAAGCAATAGGGTTTTCAGTTCATTGACAAGCCCGTCACCATATTGATGCATCGAGCCAATGTTTTCATTCTTGGAATGTATCTGAATTAAAAGAGCCCCAGTAAACCTGTATAAACTGGTTAAATCATTTGCAGAAAGGCAGGAAATCTTCAAGAAGGCTGCTAAGCAATGATAGAATCATCACTTGATTGCCCATTTCTGACGGCTCTGTCACAAACCCAGCATTGCTCCCAAGGTTTGTGACACAGCCCGTAACGCATCAGCTGAGACTGACAAAACACTACCATCTACTGGTCTGCCCATCACAGAGGCTTTCAGCCCTCCATCAGAGCCTCAAGAGTTTTCCAATTTAGCACTCAAATTCATGAGAAAGGCCGTCTCCCCTCAGAGCTGCCTGCAGCAGTGCCTGCTGTTGCCTTGCCCCCTCGGCAAATGTGGCTCAGCTAAGGATGCTCAGTGCCTGGACAGTAAATGCCAGCGCTGCTCATCCCCACGTGCCAAGCTGTTGTCTTGGGGTGACTCTATGCTGTGTATCCCCTATCACGGCTCTATGCCAAAAAATTAATTTTGTGCCTTTAAAATGAGCTTGAGAGAGGAGGAAAAAAAAAAAATGAACTTTTCAAAGCAAGTTCCCAAGGACACAGAGGTAGAGACCTCTCTGCGTTCTCCAGCGGCGGTAGCACGGAGGGAGCTCCCTGCCTGTCTCTTCAGCCAGCTTTTTGGGGTTTTTTTCCTTTCCCTTTTTCTCCGATGTGTTTCCTAGGACTTTGGTGGCTTTTTTTTCTTCCTTTTTTTCCTCTTCTGGACTGTTCCAACAACATCAGAACACATCAGGAGAACTTCTCCTCAGGCCCAGAGGGGGCCTAAGGCCACCCCCCACGGCAGCTCCGAGAAGGAGGGACCACACCTACAAGAAGACTCGAATTTCTCCCCAGGTTTTCTCGTTATAGTGAGAGGTTTTACTATTTAGCATTATTCTTGTCCTGTGTGTTTGTTAATAAATAAGTTTTATCTCCTTCACTTTCCTTCGAGGAATTTTTTTTTCCCGAACCTGGTGGGGGGGAAGGGGGGTCGTGACCTGACTTTCTCCCAGAGGATATATTGCTAGATTTTGGCCAAAACTGGCACACTGAGCTCCAGGGGCCCGTGCAGGGACTGCCCTTCATCTCTGACAGGCTCTGGCCACAGCCAGCACTGGGCAGCTTCCACTGGCACCCAGGCTGGGGGAAAAAAGGCCCACGGGCACAGTAGTGGGCAAGTTTAGGATGACCTCCTCTGTTCTCCATGTCCTTTATCTCAAATCTCTCAGTTTTTAACCTCATTGGCACAAACCCTGCTTTCATCTACAGGTGCCTGTAATCACTGAGTTTTCTGTCACCCTCCCCTCGCATTCTCCAGTGGGTTGCCTATTCCTTCTCTCTGAGAAAGCAAAGAGAATCAACGTTGTAGATTCAGCTGGATTTTGGTGAATCAAAAGATGCAAAATCCCATCAAAGTCTAAATATTCTGCCTTTTATGGAATCTAAACAAGTACTTGGCAGGTGGCAGGGAGTTTTGGTGTAATGCTACATATTCAGTAAAAAATATTAACCAGTTATTCTCAAGAGAGATGTTTTAAAATAATTTACAATAGCAAAATTATAGCAAATAAGTAGCAAATTATAGCAAAAAAATGAATACACTTCAAGAGTATTTAGAGGTGTGAGTGAAAGTAAAGTCTTACAACTCTTCTTTCCCACTGTCATTATGAAAGCCCAGGATAAAGGGGCTGACTGAAATGACATTGTTCCAAACAAAAATCCACAAATCCACAAGACCTCCAGAAACAAGTAGGAGCATTCCCTGCACCTTTTTTTTTTTTTCCAGAAAGATGGTAGCTATTACCTACTGAAGCCTACAAATATCCATGTAGTACAAAGAAGATAAATTTATATTTCCTCTCTTTGGCCCCAGCCATACTCTGGCTTTTATGTATTTTATGTCAATTATTAAGCATGACTGCAGTTATTATACTTTTAGGTGTCGAAGAAACATCCCATTACTAGTTTCTAATATTACTTTGTGATTGAATACTTGAAATCAGTGATAACCTTGCTCTACTCATGTAATTTCTTTTATTACATTGTTTTCCTATATAATATAGAAGGTTCATTAAGAAAGCAGCAAGCTGAGAGATATTACTGGAAGCACATACTTAAAGGAAAAGTACATAGTCAATACAAACATATTAATTGCTTTACATCACACAACAATGATTTTTTCACCAATATGTTAAAGTTTTATGAGCCATTTTCTTTCTGCTCATGTGGAAAGGCATTAATAATCAGTCAGTTGATCTAGGGTACACCTATACCATAGACCTTGAGCATGGACTGCCTGGGTCTAAGGCAGAGCAGGACATGTTTATAGCTTTGCATGCTCCAGACAATCAAACATTGCTTAAAGTAACTTTAAAACCAGGTAAGATTATCAGATTTATCATGAGGTTGAAAGCATAAAGAGAGGGACCATATATATTAGATATTGTCTCCTTTACAAAGGAAAGATGGATTAATAAAAGCTATTAAAAACTCGAATTAATGCATATTTTATAGACTCTACAGCATTAACAGGAAGATTAAACTTAAAGGTGGCCATTTCAGGCTTTACGCAGCACTTAATGAATTTATTTCCATCCCTTGAAGTAATGTGGGTGTAATGCCAGCACACAAATTATGTTACCAGAATCAAGTAACCATCTATAGCAGCTTTGCTTGAAATGCAAAACTGCAGAGACACCTTCATACTAGAATTCACTATTTTTACACCATATATAGAAAATAATATCTATTTATAGGAGATAACTTTTGTTTTCCTTAAGTTTTTACATTTTGGTAGATTTCAGGAGACATTTAAAATACTCTAGCAACATATTATCAAGAATGAGGGAATAACAGGATTAGTTACTGTAATTTGATTGAGTGAATTTGAAAGACTCAGAATATGATACAAAACCTGCTGGAGCTAAACAAAAGAGTTGTACTGTCTGTAAAGTGTAACTTTATGTAAAAATCACTCAAATTCACAGAGCTAAAAGCCTGTTCCCATGTTTCTGAGCCGTGGGATCCCACGTGTTCTGCATAGGAAAGTAGAATCTGTACTGACAATTCATTCAGTGACCAGAAACTCTGTGGGACAGTCAAGGGATCCTGAAGTGCAGAAAGCCCAAGCCAGCCCCAGATGTTTCCTGCAGCTGGAAAATCAAGGGCAGAGCGAAAGAAACAAAACTGAAGGAGAAAATGTTGTAAAGAAAATTTCATTTAATTGATGCCCAAAACATAGAACCGCTCTTACCAGAAGTTTAATGTAGTTGATTCAATATACTTGGCAGATCACACTGAAGAGAGCCAAGAGATCTGATCTATCAGTTTTCCATTTCCAAATGAGAGCTACATAAAAATGGTTAAGTTTATCACAGGAAGAAATCTTTCCCTTTATTATAGAAACTTACTTAAAAGATGCATTCTGTTTGTAGGTGTACGAAATTGGTTACAATGGTTAAAAGTTTATAGACTTGGAGAAAGTGCACATTAGTTACAAATGCTTTTAGAAAGAAAACCAAGTTGGCATAATTGAAAAGTGAAATCAATGACATAATTTGAAAGATAGTGTTTAGATTTTTTAAAAAAATTCTATTTCTACACAAATACAGGCAAGATAGATATAAAGCAGGAAGACCAAAACCACAGGTGAACTTGCTAACAGCAGAAAATCTAAAACTATCTTCTTTCAAACATGCCAGATGCTACCTGAGAGTCTGTGGGGCCAATACATGTTTACAGTAAGAAAGATGTCCAAAAATTTGAATTTTTTCTCCTACATTTCTTGAAAACCAATTTCCTTAAGCTATACCACAAATGTCCTTTATGATGGACATGTCAGACAGACCATCTCAAATCCAAGTATCAGCAGAATAGAATTAGAAACAGATTGATAAAATGAATAATCAGCAAATCCCCAAGACCAAGCGATATTCAGTAAGATGTTCTAAAGGCAGTCAGGTATGAAATTACTGTAATGTGGTCATATGTAACCTTTTCCTTATAAGTACCTTGGTGCCAGAAAAATAGAGGTGGCTGATGAAATACCAAGATTTCAAGAGAGTTCTTAGGGGATTTGGAGAACTACAGACTGGTAAACCAGCTACAACGAGTTTCAGAATCATCTCAGGACACCAAAGGATAAAGCTCTAAGAGGCCACAGAAAATTTAACGTACAAAAATCTAAAGTGTTATAAATTGGAAAACAGTTGTGACTTTGGACAGAGTTAGGTCTATGAATTTGAATTGCATTTTTCATGCCTACTTTTGGTGAAGATTTCAGGAAGCTCTCATTCTACTTCTGATGCTAACCATGTTTTTTGAAACCTCTTGTGTTCTGAGAAATTAAACCATAGCTGTTTTTAGCAGTTCCTGATATGTGACGCATAAAACCCCGAATTTGGAAGCAAAACTAAACTTGCAGATAAACTGTCCAACAAGGAAGTGTAAAAATTAAGAATATTTCCATTTCTATCCTTATTTAAATTCCGATAAATTTTAGCCCACTAAGAAAAAAAGTAATCACTGAAACTTTATGCATTTGACTAAGTCACATCCCTTGTAATTCAGAGTCCACTTGTATTTCATATCCTTTATGAAGCAAAAGGCATACTTTCCTCAGTCTTCAACCGCAGTCTTTTTATACTGTGTTCTGAATAAACCAAATATGTAAATTTGATTTCCTTACCTGGATGCAACTAAGGGGCCAGGGCAGATTTAACTCTTCAGATTATTTACCTGTGAGCTAATTTTGCCTTTTGTTTATGAGATAATAGGGCACAGCTCTATCTGGTAAACCTGACTCTGTGTCAGGCCTCTCGGTCAGCAAGGGCATGCAAACTTTACTGGAAAGTTTTGAGTTCACTGAATGATGGGTGGGAACCACTTAAGTGGGTGAGAACACTCAATACTCAGAAAAATTTCCTACTCTAAGCACTACATAGGTAAGTAAAGAATACTTTCTTTGCACTAGGTGCAGGGGAAGACTTAATTGCCTAGAACAGGCACTGCCAGGTATTTTAGAGAGGCTTTGTGAAAAAGACTTGCAAAAGCTGTTTAGAAGAGATTGACAGCAGAGAGTACAGGTAGATTTTTATGAAGACAAGGTTGTACACTGTTTCCTGCATTAATTTTTCTTATTTACAGAGGAATTACACCATGATATGCTTAGCTACACACCCAAGAAGAGGAAAAAAAGGGAGTTTGGCCCAGTGAGTTGTGCAGAGTACACTGTGCTCCCCTCCTAGCAGCACTGGTGAGTAAAGCTCTGTGCTGTCCCACATCTCTGCCATGCACACTTGACTGCAGCTTAGTGTGAGTTCACACTGCAGCCTGGTCCAGTGGGGTGCCTGACCCCTGTGGGTGCCCCTATACATCCATGAAACCCTCCTTGCCACTGTTACAAAAGGAGTGGCATTGCCACAGCAGTGGCCCCAGAAACAACAAATAATGAGAGTTAAACAAATGATAGCACAAGGAACTAAAAAAAGGCTGCCTTCACAGGAAAATGTGCTTTCACCTGTAATCTTTTTTAAAAACCTTATATCTTCCCCTATGTGACATGGAAGAAGTGTTTTTCAGAAGTGCTTGAAGACAAAGATCTCTTTATCTACAACCAAAATGCCTTTCTCCCTGAAGTAGTGTGTAGTAAGTGATTAACCAGCACTAGCAACACAACACAGCTCTTAGTGGTGGGAACTGGAGAACATAATCAGCAAATAATGTAAATTACTGCTAATCAAATAAATTAATTCATTGCCTATGATTAGTAAAGAATTCAATTCCATATGCAAAGTGCTGTCTGTAGCAAATTCAGCCCAAGAACATGCAGCTTGATCAGTAAAGTTTGTAAATAACTTTGCAGCTGAAGTGTGCTGTTCAACTAGTGAAGTTGTAGCTCAGTTGCCAAAGTACTTCAAAATATCCACAGCTGAGATGTGGAGGAGCACAACCAGAGAGACAGGTGCCCGGATCTGTGACAAATTCAACTAAATTAGGAGTGTATTCATCTTCACTAACAGTACATACAAAGAAGAGTATAAATAATATCTCAGTCATTACGCTGCTCAGCTCAGCAAAATAATCAACTACATGACCTGCAAAGTGTCGTGTTAAATTAATGAATGCGTCTCAGTCAAGACAGAGAGAGTCTGGTCATATTGTCCTGGTGGCCATGGTATTTGGGAAGTTATGAGAGCGGGCTGTGGCTGCAGGACAACACGCTTGCCAGGGAATAGCACTGAATCCCTTCCATAGTTTCCTGCATTACTAACAGCATGCAAGGTCCTCTGCAGGACTGAAATAATATTCTCCAGGGATGCCTCACGAGGCCTTATGATCTTTTAGGGTGGCTCTTTTCTGTTTGGGGAAAGACTTGGGTTTGAAGTATCATTCGTTGCGGTGTCTTCCAACTGTGTTGCCTTGTGACATGGTATTTTATGTTTGGGTTTGAGCTACACTGCCTGTGGTTATGGCAGGGATGGTTTCAGTTATTTTCCTGTCCTGAGCTGGAGGTGACTCTGCAGTGGTGGGCTGTGCTCTCGTATTCAGTACCAGTGCTGCTCAAACTGGCCTACACAGTTAACCCCTGCATTCTGCTGTCAGCAAAGCAATGAGTTAAACTGGAAATGAATGTGGATGAAGAATAAGGCCCTTCCCCCTCCAACCTCCTTTCAACCAGAGTCCTGCTCTTGTTTGCTGCTCAGTGACATGAACACCTTTGGGAAGGGGCAGCAGAAAGACAGGAGAATGGAACGCGGTTTGCTTCTTCTGCAGGAGATGTGTGAGGCACTATGGCCTCACCGAATTTTGAGTCTTAAGAAGTCAAAGGTCACATTCTGGGCTCTGTATAGAGCTGCTCGCAAGGGCTGCAATCTCAGTGGTGTTCAAAGCCAACCAAGAACCGGCAACTATTGCTATGCCTGCAGATTAACAAACCACAAGCACTTCCTTAGTAACACTTATTTGCAAGACCCTTGTAAGGACAGAGCCGGTATCACTGTCTAATTAAAATTGGGAGAGTTGAGAGTCACACATTTTCAACATATTTTCAGTGATCCCTAAGTATAGCTATCTAAACATACCTGAAAATGAAAGATGGTAGAAGATAAATAAAAGTTATAATACATATTCACTTTACATCATGTGTAAATGATGCTTGCTCTGATACAAGTAACACCCAACTGCCTGCAAGCTGAACAAGCAGTGACAGTAGATCTGAGTTTAAATTATCTTTCTTTTGGTTTCCTCACACAGTCCACTCAGAGCCTGGAATTAAAGTGACATTTTGCTCTCTAAGGTGCTCTAATTAAAAGTTCCATTCATATTTTGTTACTTATTTTCATACCAAATTGACTTTTTAGAAGAGATTAGCATGGCAGATAAATCCTGAGGTATAGAAAGCAAGTGCTTCTTGCATAAACTCTTACTTTAGTAAGTCAGCTGATGATCGAAAACGCTTCCTTTGCTAACTCTTATTTACTAGGAGCACAAAGAACAGTAACTGGAAAACATTCCCACTTCACAGAAGGAGAAGAATTCCTTAATATTAAGATGGGTCACATACATTCATCCATCACCATACTTTAAAACCTCAATGAGCCAAGGCACCGATGGTGAGAAGGGTGGTTCAAAATTCCTAATTTTACAGAAGGAATAGCTTTTTAAGTGAAATGAAATAATCTCTATTTTAAAGAGAAGTACAGTCCACTCTTCTCTCTAGTTTTCAATTCCTTGGCTTTAGCAATTACTAGGTATTTAGCAACAACATGGTATATCACAAGTACAGAGTCAAAGCACAAAAATACTTCATAAAGTTCTGACCTGAAGGTAGTGAAATTTATTAATTTCATAACTTTTCAGGGAAACACACAGTTCATACTTGACCAAATGCATGTGTTTCATAGCCCATTGGAGATTGATGGTTGTAAGCACCTTAATATTTAGCTATCCCCCTTAATCCTGCAATGAATGACTAAATGACCACTTCTGTCACTGGGCCACAGAACAAGGCAAGGAAGAAAGATGCACACAGCTCTTTCTACAAAGTTGGGGTAGTTGACCATGGAATTGAATGTCCAATATTACCTGAGGAAGAAGTAGCCTTAGAACTTATATCTAACCAATCAATCTCATCAATCTTCCCTGACTGCACTCAGTCTCAATCTCTGTAAATTCTTTGGGCATAACCTAATTTCTTATTCAATTCTTTTGCAAAGCATGGAAACCCACCCAAAAAAGCAGAATAATTCCAAATAAATCCCCATTTTTATCATGAATGCAAATCAAATCAATTTTAATGATTAAAAACTCTGCTTGGTGAAAAAATGTTACATTATCATTAATAATGTTCATTTCTCATGAGTTTGCTGGAATGAGACCCCTGGCACTCAAAGAGTTATAGAGGAGTAACAACAGAGATCTGTAAAGAGATAACCTTTCCCCAGAAAACGTGCTAAAAAGAGGTGGGGATTGATGGAAAGGGTGTTTTATAGCCCAGATCCTGCAGTGAACTACATGTGCAAAACTATTCTTTTGCCTAAAGTATGGCATTTTTTGCTACTAATGGTATAATCAAAAGTTCAGCCTGATGAACTGTTTGAACAAGTTTTGACAGAGGATGTTGTACTGCAAAGGCTTTATATCAGCATCTGCAATATTTTACAGGACAACCATGCATGTACTAAGCAAACATTGAACTGTTCATGCAGTGTTTGTTACGTGACACAGACCCTGCAAAAATAAACCACAAGAGATGTGGGCATGGAAGGGAATCCATGTCATCCTTTCTATTTACAACTGTGGGGAACGGTTTGGCTGGGAACAGCTGGGATTGTCTGTCTAATTGATTCAAATGTGCATTCAACTTGTTGTTTAGATCATTGAGCTGGTTATGTAAATGAGCTTTCTATGGAAGATGATGAGCACAGGTTTTTTTATTTCCCTTGGGTTCTCATATGTTGTAATGAGGATAAAAAATATTTCACCAGGAAAACAACAGCGGAGTTTAAGACAACCACTCTCCTCTGATGGTGGACAGCTCTATTACATAGTTTGATTTACACAGAGAAAGAGGAATTGGGAAAGAATTTTCTGTGTTGTAAAATGCAGAAAAATAAAAGGGAAATGTTTTTTATACAGATAAAATTCTGTAGGTTCTCAACTACGAATTAATTATTCATTACACAGATTTCTGCACCACTGTGAAAGGTATAGGAATCTGCCATGATTTTGGGTCAAGATGCATCATGGGATCCTGGAGGGGTGGTACCAGGTTTGCACCTTCACTGAGTGCAAGAAAAATTAAGAGCCATGAACTTGATTTAGAAATTCAAGAAACTGTAACTTAGTAACTTTTCAAGTGCTGCAAAGAAGCTTTAGAAGCATTTCGGGTATCACTCAAAGATGTCAGCTTTCCTAAAAAATGGTTTCACAATTGATTTACTTATCTTCTAGAACTGAATCTCCTAAATTGGATACTACCAGGGGAAAATAAAGATCTGCTTCCAGATGAATCCAGTGAGAATTCTAGACTAACTCTTTTACAGCTATTACACCCCTAAGCATGTTTGTACCACTAGCTTTTTGAATATTAACTTTTGGGTTTACAATTGTGTTAGACTAATAAATAGATTCTAGTAGATTAGAATGTGAAATCAGGAACATTCATTTAAAGATTAAAAGCAGGAAGAGAAACCAATATTGAAATGGAATAATTTTGATAGTTTCCATATTTTAAAAATTATAATAATTAAAAAATGAAAGCATATGTGGTATGTAATTACTTTGTATTTTTATTAGTCTTTACATTTGAATAACCTTGGAAACCCTTTTTTTTTTTATTTCAGTTCTCAAATAAAATATCTTAAAATGTACATATCATTTAGGGGATAGATATTAACAACTAACTTAATGACATTTTTTAGGACTAAGAACTGGAACCACATCAGTTGTGAAATTTGCATAGGAGTATTTTAGAAATCAGAATATTAGACTTATTTAAATACTCTTAATGATGTTCCTAGCAGATTGTACTTCTAGAAGTGCATGTTGCAGTTACAGTAGCAAGCTGAATATGCAGCAGTGACATCAGAAATAAAAGAATGAATGTATTAATCTGGAATTACCTGGTTAAATTTATCGTCATTGACTTTGCTTTTTACATTTAGACCAGAAAAGATTGTAACATTCTGCTTTCAAATGATTCAAAACGTTCCTGTCACAGTTGAGTGCAAGTCTCCTGCTTTTTTCTGGACATAATATCTGTGGGTTGGTAGTGTAAATACTGTGGCTTTAGAATCAGGCACAATTTCTTTCATTAATACAAAAAACAGTTTTGCTGAACAAAAGAGATTAGTTGTTTCTGAGGTAGACAACTTTTTAACCAAACATGTTTTCCCTTTTAAATCACAAGAGCTTTCCTCCTCTTTGAACCTTTGCTTCCTTCTTTTGGAATGTTAAATACTTTCTCTTCCAAGCTGTCCTGGGAAAAAAAATCTCTGGTTTCAGCACAGTGGAGAAATGTGTCTATTATTTACAGTACAATAAAGCTTATCCTTGGACAAAAAAGAGCTAAGATATTTGATAGAATTTTATTTGTGTGCTTCTTTAATATATGAAAAGAGCTATTATAATAGAGATATAAAAATATATTCACAAGCATGAATGCACACAGGATCTTCAATTTCCTGTTCGAAGCCTCTGTGGCCACCGACCCATCGCAGAGATTTATCTGCCAAAGAGCCCTCATGGTTTGGCTACTTGTGGCTATCCAGTATGCATTTTTCTGGATGTTTCATTTTTCAAATTCACCCTTCACATGAGACTTTAAACTTTGTGCATATTTTGAGCTGCATTTTTTATGGTGCATTCAATAGGCAGAATCCAGTCTTTTGAGGAGTCTCAGAGGTAATTTCCATCTGAAGCCATTGCTATTCAATGGCAATGTAAGTGAGAAGGCCAGAGATCACTCACTGCAAACTCCGCTGCTACTGAACTCATGCCAGTCATGAGTACTACAGATGTTTATTCTATCAGCAGATGGAAACTTCACGGGTCATTTTGCCTCCTTCCCAAGGGTAAATGTCACTTTGTCTGAGACTTGAAAACTCGGTTTCTTGTCACCAGGTCAAAATGCTGACCTAATCAGTAACAGTAACATTTTAGGTTAGACATGAGGGAATCTTTTGATACATTAGCTGCTGACTCAAACATATGCCCATGAAGATGTGTCCTTTCCGCTTTGGGACTCAGGTTCCATCTTGCATGTTTGATATGGAGGCTGTGCAACGCGCAGTTATTTTTAGCAGACATCGTGTCATTTTTACCTTTGAGAGCAGTTTTAATGGACCATGGATGAGCCATCAGAAAAAAATAAATTGACTCTAACCTGAATTCTGCGCTACATAAGGTACATCATGAACAACTCTGCACTAATGCATTTTAAAATTCAGACTGAGGTACCCATTAATTATGTTCAATAGAAGCATGAGAGTATTCCTCCTTGAATTCCTCGGTACAGCATTAAAATCATACAAGCACATTGCAGAGACAAGTTAATTTTTTTCATCATCTACAAAAATCAGAACCCTTATAAGAATCACAACACAGGGACCAGACTGGTCAGTTGACTGTAACTAAGCAAGTGAAGCTACAGCTCAAAAACCTTCCCATATTGAAGATGTTGCCAGAACCCATTGGACATTGTGAGTGCAGTTCTACTGGTCACACATGTTGTTACGTCTGAGTGTGTCATGGGTAGCATAAAAAGGAGAAAACTGACAAAGAGAGGTTTAAGGTCCACTTCCCCTGATTTTCAGACTGCTCAGAAATTGAAAATACTAAATTTACCAAGCCATTAACATGCTTCCAGTCTACTTGGAGCAGCCTGTTGTTTGAAATGAAAAGACACGTTCTATATGCTTATACAGCCCACAGTTTTGAACCAAAGATAAGATTTAAAAAAAAATTATTTGAACACATTTTTTCCCCTAAAGCCACTTAAAGCACTACTTCTCATGACTGATAACTTTATTTAATGTACACATCCTTCTGACCTGAAAGGGCAGTGAAGTTAAATTTACCATGCCTACAGAGTCACAAGCTATTAGAACACCTATGATAAAACCAGTGCTTGCCCCACACTCTCTGCTAGCTGTCAAGTTCCAGTTTTGATTGTTGGTGTCATAACCCTATTTAACTAGGTTAAATCAAGTTGGTAAGGATATTATCTTGTAAGTACTGGCCTATGCAAACAAGATCCTCGGAAGTGGAATCACTTGATTCCATATTTTCACAGAAGCTGTATTAAAGTTACACTGTTGTGCTGCACATCTGCCCTCTGATCTCAGGGCCTGAGTAGCAGCCAGGCTTTATACAAGACAGTCACCTGGATTTGGTTGGCATGTTAACTTTGAAAGTTGTCAACCACTGCCTTTTTCTAGAGTAATTTTATTATCATCCCTGCCACTTGCCTGCTGTTGGATCTTGGAAAAAGTACTCCTCCATCTGTAAATCATTTTCCCCATTTCTGAAAATGGAATATCATCTTTAATCAGTACAGCCTTGGGGACCCCACAGTTCATTGACCAGGGCTGAAACAGTATTGGTATTATTATTCTAAAGCAACTTATATTACTACATAGCTCTACTGAGTTGTCCCAATAATCTGTTTTGTGATTTGAAGCAATTTCCTGATATGCAACTGAGAAATCAGCTTGAGTCCAGCATTAAACCCTTAATGTGCTACTAATTAAGTAGTTACTTGTATTAAGAACAGTTCCTTAGAAGGAAAAGCTTGTAGAACTAGGTTTTTATTGTAAGGAATAAAATGTTAAAAGCGTGCTTTTAATTATTCATAAAGGTCGTGACTACTTATAATAAACACATGTATATCTGTATATAGACAAAAAAAATTTTGAGAACCAACTGTGCAGTTGCCTCAAGGCTGTTTCAACTCTGCATGTTCAATCCCAGATGTACATTCACCTCAGCTAGAAATTGCAACAAATGTACACAGCTGGGTTGATAACAACCTGAGTATTACTGTTTTTCAAAGTGTTCCTCAAGAAATATTTTAGGAAACTTCCTGTGTCTGCTCTTACTTTTACTCTGTCCTGCATTTTACAACAGAATATTGTTTCACTTTCAAATATTGGCATTCTGATCCTTTGCCTCTTGAGAACGTGACTCATTGCAATTTCAGTGAAGAAGTTTTTTGTTTTCTGAGACTTTTCCTCACAGTATTTGTTTTCAAAACTCTGGGTTACGGGGCCATATTCTTGTCTTTTGTGTTATAACATTGTCCCTGAAGAAATTTGATTGCATTTTACTTCAGACTCTGTGAAACTGGCAGCTGATGATGATCCAGCCTGAAGATCAAGGTACCAAGGATCCTCAGAAGAAGACACATTTCCTAGGGCACTCAAGATTACATATCTATCAGAACTGAAATCAAAGGCATGGTAAGTGATATTATCTGGAATCTTTCTCACATCCTGCAAAACACAATGGACCAGATCAACAAAGGGAGATTGGAATTTTTTTTCATTTGTTTCATCTCAGTGCATAAATGGAATGCTAGTTCTTTTGTGTTTTTGCTCAAACTATGAAAAATCTAATCAGGAAATTTCCAGAAGTATTATTTTTCAGTTTTAGCAATTAGAGGATCTCTTGTGTTAACGTACTCCCTACGTTACCTGTTCTGTAATTAAGAGAACAGTGTATTTACTACAGTTTCTAAAGTTCTATGAAATAAGCTTCTTTACAGTTTTGTCTCAGGAAAACTTACCCAAAGTCTGTAGAGATCAAGTAATCAGAAAGGGCTTTGAGGACTTTGCTGGCTGGAGTGAAATATCAAAATAAATACAGGAGCAGGGGAAATGCATGAACTGTTATATTAACAAGCAAAAAGAAGGACAAAACCAACTTAAAGAAATCACACTGTAATTTTTGAGTAGATGCAAGACATTGTAATCTGCTCATTAGAAGGAAAGGCATCATCAGTCACAATATCCAGAATCAGGTTGATGAGATATCCCTCTTCAGGACTAATCATTTGTAATTACTGGGAAATCAAATGAAAGGAAAATTAAATATCAGGTGTTTGCCCTGACTTCTGAATGACTTCACCCTCCTTATCATCATGAAGCAGCAGCTCAGAAAAAGAGAGAAATCACAGAGAACAAATGATGAAATCTCCACTCCAGCACTATACAGGATATTATACATAACAAAAGTTCATCAGGAAGGAGCATTCTCCAGCCTGGAGAGAAAATGAGCCTGTAAAATTGTGAATATTATAAAGGTTCTCTTGGGGGGTCTAGCAGGTGTTGATATCCAGTGTCATAAATGTACTTGAGGTAATGAGAGTATTAAGCCAGTGTATACACCAACAGTATGGTATAGTACTCAAAAAAGTACAGTACTCGAACCACAGGGAATTGATTGACCTTTAAACACAAGAAAATAGAATTTAAAAGGAAAACAGTAAAGCTACTTTCAGTCAGTCCTTTCCTACTGGAGTCAAATCACATATGAATGAGAGCTGATGGTAATCATTATAAATCAGGGTTGCAAATCTCAGAAAAGCATTAAAGAAAGAAAAAAGACATGGAAAGAAGCCTACAGGTAGCAGAATAAGAGAATATAAGCCACATTTTTTAAACAAAACAGTTTTAGCAATAACACTGACCTACAACTAAAAGTGGATAATAGAAGTGAAAAATAAAAGGAATGTACAATTGTTTGTCAAAGGACAAAAATGAAATATTTTCCAGGAAATAAAAGTTATAGAATATGTATAAAAACAGTAGTAAAATTTATCATTTTAACAGCAGATCAGTTTCTAATTTGAAGGAATAAAATGCCCCAGCTACAAATAATTTAAAGTTGGATGGGAGTGTCCGCAAAAATGATATGCTGTAGTTTCTAAGGAAATTCAGTTCTTGAAGTCCAATTTGTATTTACACAAAATCTGAGGACAGATAATTAATTTGTCTCCTCTGTCCCTTTAAAATTAATTAGCCTAATAGGAACAATTGTAATATATTGTAGAAGAACCAGAAACCTAAAATATGAGTCAAATCTCCATGTTAAAGAAATCTTTGGGTGTGATGTTCATGTACTTGACAGGTAGGCAACATGTGCCAGTGATTGCTTTTAGGCAATCTTAGATCAAACTCTTGGTTGGTCTTTTTAGGACTCTCTTGATTACAAAGAATTCTGAATGTCATATATGTACCAGCTGTTCATGGTGAAAACCCAAATGTGCCTTTTCTCCTTCTCTTTTAGAAGCCATGAGGAATCGTGAGTCCACCTTTCTGATCCTCCCTGATGTGAATAAAATGACTTGCAGGAAACAACATAAGTGATGTAACAGCATCCAGAACTGCTAATTAGTGATAACAGCCCCAGAACACTGCTGGTGCAAAGAGCAGAGGCAGGGGATTCATCACATTGCAGTAGCTCCTTGGCTTTGATTGAAATATCAATTCAGCAGTGTGGCAAAAGGAAATCCACTTCTCAAAAGAACTGAGATGCGTAGAAATTCAAGACACTACAAATACTGAGAAATAAATGTACTCTCCAGTACTAGAACAAAGAAGACACTGCTCTTCTTTGCCATGTTATTACCCTCCCACCCTGCCAGTGATGTGCCGAAGTGTTAAACAAGAAACCAGTGCTCAGATACCAGAAGCTGTCAAATTAGGTAGCAGCTGTCTGTTCACCCATGGTCTATGAATGAGAAAATAGAAGGGCCCCGCTGAGGATATGAAATCCCAGCACTTCCCTAAAATGGGTCCCAGTCTGCAGAGGTGAAATAAAATATTAGGTGATCAGTAAAATGTGTGAATTATTAATTTTGTATTGAATTGATGTTCACACTATGCAGTAGGCATTTACTCCCATTTAATCAGAGTGATTCCTACTGGAATGGGATTCTAAATGTTTGGTTTTTTGCCTCCCAGTTAAATTCTTTCTTCTATCGAAGCCAGAATCAGCTAAGACCTATACAAACTGATACATGTTCTCTATTGTTCCGTGCATGTTCCATTTAAGGTTTTGATTTTACTCACCCTGTTGAACATTTTCCTATTTTTTTTAAAGGAAGTTATGCGTGTTTGCAGAATACAAGAAATATTTACAAACAGCCACTTGTAACTGAAGAGCAAATGTCTCAAACTGAATGTCTGAACGATTTCTGAATAGGATTTGCTTCTCTTGGTTTTTGGCTGTTCATACTGCTGTCATCTCTTACTTTTTCCACTTATATATTAGAACCAGTATTTGCAAGAATGAAAGACACATTTACAGGGCAACATTGATGGGGAGTTTCTTACACCCATAAGAAATTAATCAGATGAAAAAATATCAAGACTACTCGTAAACATTTTCTCTTTCTTACATGAATCAATTACTGGTGCAAGATCTGCCAGCTGAAGAGGACTACTGATTTCCAGTTTTAAAAAGTGGATGACTCTATTTCATGCATTTACTGAAATTAACTAAGTGCACTGCTTTCACAGTCCTGTGAAGGATTTTAATTTCTAAATTATTTTAAAGAAAAAATCATTCTCCACCAAAATGAAAAGATTCATAGGATATGCAAAATCATTAGGCTTTCATTTTCTATGTTATTTCCTGAATTTACCATTATTATCAGCACAGAGCTCTATAAACTCTCTGAACAATTTCCAGCAGGAGTCCACAGCCAGATAGAGGAAGCTTGAACTGCACTTTTGTGTGTTTACAAAAGCAGCTTCTAGCACCAAAAGAACTGACCAACCAATTTAGGTAGAAAATGTGTGGCTACTCTTGGCTATTTTCTTATTTCTCAGATGACACATTTGCAGGATCAGAGTGTTCATGAACTCTTAGTAGGAGGTGTATGGACATGGTGCATACTGAGTTCACCTCTGCAAAGTGCTGCGAGATTTTACAACTGCTAAACTGTTCTTCCTTTTGGATAGCTGGATAGATATGGCCTTTCTATAAACACTGCTCTGAGACTCCACCTGCAAACCAGCTCAGGATCAAAGATCTGTAAGAGATCATAAGAGACCTTCTTACTTCATATGGGCTCAAGAAACAAATATTTCAAACTTTCAGAAAATTTACTGACCCCACATCCCTGAAATCTGTTTTAATGTGAGGGTTATAGTATGTAATAGTGGGGGGCACACGAAGATGAGCTTGGGATGGCAAAAAATGAGGGTGAATGAGACACTTATGCCTTAGTGTGAAGTGCCAGTCTGTTAGCTACTGATAGAAGTTCAGATGAGAGAGACAGGTGTTACCAAAGTTACTGATAATAACATTACTATGTCAGATCCTGGGAGAGGCTGAGCATCTGCTGGTCATCCCCAAGGATGAAAGAAAATGTTTCTCTGTGTATAATCAAAGGTGTAATTTGTAAAATTCACTGTAAGTCCTAGAAGATGCTGTAACAGCAAAAATTATTACACCACCAGCTCACATTCTTGCTTCAAAACAGGATTCTACCAAATTCATGTTCAAGTTATTTGTATATCTCTGCACTTTCTCTGTTATTTGCACTCTCTGTGTTATTATCTACACTTTATTCGACAAAGCAGGAAGACTTCTTCACCTATAAGAGGTGTTTTGGGATTATTTTTTCAGATTTATTTTGGCAAGAGATTGTAGGGGTTCTGAGAATAATTTAGAAGTCACTGTTTTATCTCTTGCTTTAGTCAAAAGCTAAAAGCGCTCCTACATTACCTGGACTCTCCAAAAAGTCAGAGCTTAACTGCCACTTGATTTTACTTATTTTCATTTTATTCAGCTTTGCAGATGTTTGCCTGAGTCTAAACCAAAATAATAAGCAATAATGCCACAACAGGCCACCAGGATCCAATGCAAGTTACCTCAGCCCCAAAATAAATTGCTTGTCCTGAGAAAGGAGCATGACAGAACCTAAAGGGTGATGCGTACCATGCTATTTTAAAGATGTGGTGTTTGGCACAGGGCAGCATATAAAACTCCATGAGAGGTTACAGACACAACTCTGCAACAGCACTGACAGCACAGTACTGAGGTTGAGTGTGAATTTTAGTAGCTCAGATGCAGTTTGTGAATCCATGCAGTTATGCTCTGCCCCAGCACTAGAGAGAAAACAAGTGAACATTCTTTGGGGGAGAAATATGGCAACGGTGTATTAATGTAAACATCTTGGATACAGTGAGCATTTAATTGTGAGCTTGTCTTTTTGAACAAGTTACAACACGTTACTCCTTCCCAGTATGTTTTTTCTTAAATTTTTTACTTAAATTCTCATCTAGGTGAATGAAAATATATTTTCAGTGAGATATGCATTCTCTTCAGCTTCACACGTTTTTAAGCAACTGTGATGCCATAATAAGGCACTAACACAGCAGCGTGCTCTGCATACCAATGGCCACATTTCTTATGCAGGCTCACTTCTGACTAGTGGAACTCTCTTCAAAAAAAGCAATGCAAATTATTGCATTTGCTACTGGGCTATATAACAGAACTTCTCAGAAATTAATAAAGAAAACAATAACATCTTTTCCTCAGCCTTTACAAAACTATCAGCATGCCACCTGTATTTTAGAAGAGGATGCAGGATTGAGAACAGAGGATATTTTTTCTTACATACTTCTTAGCTGAATGTGCTTCCTCATCTTGTCTTTACATAGAGGAGAACATTCTTAGGTCAAGAAAGGAATAAACCATTGTTTTTGCCTAGAGGGTAGCAACAGCTGACTTGCTGCTTTGCTACACTCATCCTAATACCTGGTCTGGACAACAGCACAACTTCCCACTCGCTTTCAACAGGTTTAGAAACTAACACAGGGCAGACCTACTGATGTCTCCATGAAGAATTTCACCTGTCAAGGTGGAACTCAAGTTCAGCTCCCCAAGGTCACGTCCCCTAAACCCAGTTAAGCTCAGTTGTGAAGTAATGCCATCGAATCAATGCAACTGTCCAGGCACCTAAGACAAAGCTGATGCTTTTCTGTTCTGCTGGATGCCTCACCCATGCCAGCACAGGGCCTGGCATGGATGTCTCCTCTTTGTTGGCTTTGGGCTAATGGCAAACAAATCTAGCCTTTCTTTTCCCATTTAGAGATAAATTTATTCCTGTCAAAGGAACAAGGGGAGTTACCAGACCTGGAGGGTTCTTTGCAGAAGAGAGGCGGGGTAGAGGTTATGATCTCCCCAGGATTCAAATTTCTTCTTCAGATTCAAGGTCTGGATTCTGGGCAATGAAGAAGGCAGCATAACCTCTACACTTTAAGAGAATTTGGTTTCATACCTGTGTAATGGAATTTTAATAGGCAACATGCTTCTTGCAATGGCATCCCTTTATGACCAATCACTGGTACTCCTAAATGTGTCTACGAGAAAAAGATAATAGGGAGCCTTGAGACTGCTGCACAATGTGTTTTCCCAGTAGGTAACAATTTATATCTGAAAAAGCCTCTGCATTAAATGTGGCAAAACGATCTTTTAAGTCCAACCAAACCCACGTTTTTTGAATGGCAGCCTCGTTTATTGCAGTAGCAGCCCACTGCCACACTTGAAGGGTTGGAGGTTAAATGCAACAGACTCAGCTCAGCTCCAAGGATGTTGTTTACAAGCAGAAACAACAAAGCCACCCTAATAAGACTCCAGGGGATAAATTAGGAATAAGAAGAAAAATCTCCCAATTAAAGTTTTCCTAAAGCTTGAGGGCTTAAAGCCATTATGCAGTGGTCAGATCTGGATGCAAAAACAAAACAAACTCCCCCCAATCCTCTTAGCTGTGATGAGGCTGAGACAGAACAACAGAGGGAGTACATCCAGAGCCAGACAGACTATAGGCAATCTGTTCTAATAATAGGTATGTGTCTAGACTTAGAGCCAAGTTCTGAAAAACTACTATTGTTAAAATCAGTGAGAATTCTGGTCAGGAAAAAAATAATCAAGATACTTCAGCATTTGGTCATAACATATTAAACACTGCACTCACAGTAAAAATGCACAGAGAGACATCAAACGAATCCCTTTTCACAGAAAAAACCTGATTCTGACTGACTTTTTAAGGATGTGCAGATCTGGGTCTTGCTTGTTCATGTCTTAATTTTTGTTTGAAAATTTGAAAGATTTATACAAGGAGTAAAGAATAAAACTCAGTCTCTGTAGAGGTAACAGTTATAATGGAGAATTCTGTCAATCATCTACAGATTCTGGGCTAAGAATTGCGAATTCTGGATTTCTTGTCTGAATCATTGACAGGAGCACAAGTACAGAACCTACTCATGCGAGGACTGGATGCCCACCAAAATTTTGTTTAACTGTGGCCATACTGTACCTACTGTGCACAGACAGTAACTGTCCAGTAGCACATAATGGAAAACATCAGCTATTTTGTATTTTATGTATTTCTTACTCTGAACATGCAATAGATGGAGTGCCTAAGGGAGACTTGAACAAATGCAAAACTTCTCAATTTCTAGACCTCTCCAATTTTCAAGCTTTTATACAGCTCAAGTCTTTTGGGAGGGGGAAGTTAACAGCTGAGCCTTACTAGAGTGAGAAATAGGTTCTGCAGTGGTATAAAAGTTCAGATAATACCAGGGGAATTTGAGTCTAACTCCATCTTCAGGGGACCAAAATGAAGCAGCTGAAAATTTCCAGGCACATTAATACTAGCCCACCTATTCTTTTGCTTACTTAAAAGATATCCCATCCTTCACTTTAAATTCCCTCAGTCCATGTATCTTTCACATCTTATTAATGTCATCCAGGGTCTAAGTCAAGAAGTACAAAAAGACTTTCAGGTTCTTTGAACTGTACAAGAACACATATTCCAATTTCTTCAAAAGCCTTCTGACAAGTTCAAGAACTATCACTTTTTTCATGAAACTGATTATTGTGAAAGAATAATGCCCTCATTTTTAAATTTCTGTATGTCTATACAGACAGCTTAGCTTGCTATTGAAGTCATAAGTGGACCTTAACAAGCCTAGAGTCCTGCAGCTCACTGAAACCTGTGCAGCCAGCCTGGAGTTCACCTCAATGTCAGTAGTGGAAGCCAAAATTGTATTAATACAACCACCCTACTACCATCCCACCCCTCACCAATCATTTACAGCTTTCTGAGGTGAGTCGAGGTTACATCTTCTTCAAAATTCCCAGTTTTTCTGATCTTTATTGCTTCTTTTCAGTCTGCCTGCCCTTCACTTTGCATGTATACAAGAAACTGTTCTTCTGTATATACTTTAAAGCAAAAACTAGGCATTCAGAGGTTATCTCTCCCAGCTGAAAAACAGCTCATTGTTCATTCTTATTAAGCCAGCATGTAAATCTATGAAAGGTGACCAGGGCAACTGGAAGCTTGCTGCCATCATAAATCTGCTCAAGTGCCTGCTGGAGGCATGACATGCTCTCTTGACATCTTTGTGCTCCTAATGATTACCATGAGTGCAATAAAAAACCCCCAAAACATTAAGAAATAGGAAAGAAGAACACATTTTATGTGACTTTTGTAAAACAAATCCTCAGGACTCATTTTATGGTATTGTCAGGAAAGCTGAGGGAGATAAATAGCCTGGAAATCTCTCATGATTATTAATGAAGATGATATTGCTTGGTTTGACTTCCTGTAAGTTACTGACAAAATTCTTATTCCATTGGTGTTTTTTATTCCACTCTCTCTTCCCTGTCAGTCAGCATCTTTGTTTACTTTTGTTTGTATCAAAACAAAGATCATCAGTAGCTGCTGAAAGACTTCAGCTGATGTCACCACGCCTTGGAGAAAGTCATGAACTTTGCCAACAGTTTGTCTGCTGCCTGCCTTCATAACTTTGTGCTTTCCAAGCCTGACTGAGATTGTGCTCCAATGCAGGGATCCATTTCATTATGTTTTCTCTCCTTCAGTAGTTTTGGATAAGACTAAATGAGGAACAAAGTCTGGGCAACCCCCGAGCTACACAGACACTTGGCATCAGGATGTACCAATCAAAACAAGACTGTATCTCCCCAGAGCAGCCACTTCCATGTATTGTTTTCTGAAAAGCAGGATTTTCTTTATGCAGCAAGACATCCACAGACTTGGAATAATTCAGAGGTCCAATTGCAGAAGACACAGGGATAAACTGAAGTACGAGTTGGCCGGGATACCAGGAGTCCCACGTGTTTCAACAAGAATTCCCAAGATAAATACAACCTCACTGAAGACTGCAGTGTTCTGGCATCTATATTTTTTTACTAGTTTTTGAGTCAGGCAGACTAAAGGTATGTTGGCTGTGCTGGCACCTGCATAATGTTTCTGTCTTCCCCTTCTATATGTCCAGGTTATGGTTTCCCTGATTAATAAACTTTTCATTTTCTCAGCTGTTCATTGACTGGCTTTGCATAACCAGTAATGAAACAAAAGCCCACCTTCAGAGGATATTATGGGTGAGGTTTTTTCCTTGACAAGATACCTAAGAGTAGCAACTTTTGGGGAAAAATAAAGCACAAAAGGAAATGTATCAATTACAATTTACATCCAAACAATACTAACCCTTTGAAACAAAAATCCTTCATTACAATTCAAAAGTGATAATAGGCAATGCTTCTTTGTACTGTGTCAGGATTTTAAGTGTTCATAAATTTGAAGGATTTACTAAAACAATAATGAGATAAAATTGGTTCACATTGTGACTTATCAGGTCTTTAAACATCCAGGAAAGATTAGATGTATGGGACCTAGTTATATCCCACTAATATAAATCTGTAGATATTAAAACAAATCTGACATAAACCCCATTTATTTTAATAAATACATATTTAAACATATTTTAATGTTCTCTCTTATTTTTTAATTCTTCTAAATCTGAAATATACATTTTAAAATTATGGTTTAAGACCTTGACCAAATGATCCAGATTCCATTATTTTTGGCAATGAATTACT
This sequence comes from Monarcha castaneiventris obscurior, assembly GCA_026261815.1. Taxonomy (NCBI): domain Eukaryota; kingdom Metazoa; phylum Chordata; class Aves; order Passeriformes; family Monarchidae; genus Monarcha; species Monarcha castaneiventris. The sequence goes on from JAMPIT010000879.1 coordinate 6,610,647, forward strand.
ATGAAAATAGAAAGCTTGCGTATTTCCAAAGTTGCATTCTAAACAACACTAGGCTTTGGAGTGAAGAGGGCCATTTGACAATTGTTTAAATGTTACACTAATAATTAACTATATATCTTTTGAAAAGCAATAATAATAGTATTGTACTCCATTGTGGTTATCATTAAAGCTTCAAATATTGGAAAAAAACACCCCACAGGAAAATAAATCCCTGTGAGATAGAAGACTGTGAGCTTCTCCTGCCTTGTTTCTTTTAGTTGTAATTCATATGTTATCTCTAAACCTCACCCACAGCTATGTGTGTTTAAAAGACCCAAAATAGGCTTCTTGAGAAGAATGTGCAGAATATGTGGATTCTGCAAACACACGTTGCTCTGCTCTGATGTACATACAAAGCCATGCACATAAAAAGCTGTTGACACCACAAAAATGGTGAAGACACTAAAAATGACAAATTACTGCTGACTGCTGCTATTTTGATCAACACTAAATTATAAAGGCAGAAGAAGCTGAGATAGGTAGAAAAAGGAAAAGCAAGTATGAAAATAAATTTTTATATCTTATGCCTTAGCTCAAATTTAGCATCTTTAGGAGCTCACTTGAAGGCAAATTTAGACTGTGGTAGGACAGTTATAAACTCATCAGCAAGATGTTGCAGAAGAGCCATTTGAAGCACCAAAGAAAGCTTAAATATTGGAAGAAAAGAGATTAAAAAATATAGTAAAGGGAATAATTGCCTCCAGTATCTTGGCATACAGAGACTTTCATGTTTAGCATAGGGCCTCCACACAAATCCACGGGACTGAGTCAATCCCAACCCAGATGAAAGTAAATGGTTCTTCTGAATGAATTGGAGGAATAATGGGCTACAGCAAATGGGTGGAAATTGCCTGTGAGAGGAGAGGCTGCACTTGATCCTGTCAGTTTGTTTACACCTCAGCTTCCAAATACAAACCACCTGAAGCTTGCACTGAGCTAACAGAAAGGTATACTTCACAGAAGTGGCATCGGAATACAAATAAATTGGATACCACTTAGAGACTTGAAAGCCAATGAAAAGCAGTGAGATGAAAGGCAAATGCCACTGCAAGTGACAGCAATACTTTCTCCAGAGCACAAAAAATGTAAAGAAGAGAAGTACTAATAGTATAAAGAGGAAAAAATGCTGTGTTCCAATAATGAGGTGCCATACATTTTCATGGAATTAAAGTAAATTCAAGACAGGACACTTTAAACAGCACTGCATTTCAAAATTCCCTCTCCATTGTTTTCTTGATATAATGTGCAATATAGAAACATAAGAGGAACCAGCTGTGGATTGTGATGTAGACAGCTTTGTCTTCACCTGTGATTTCCATTTTGCTGTAAAGTACTGAGATTAATATTTGTGTTGGAACTACATTGTAAAATATTTCATTTTGCATAATTGTACTTTATCTAGTGTTTCCAAATGTCTCTTTTAATTAAACATTATTTCATGATACATTGGTATACTAAAATGTCTCATGACATTAGCAAGTTTAGAATGCTGGCATTTCCCACATAATACTCAGCCTGCTGAACACTTTTACATAAATGCACACTTTTTAACCAATCAGGCATGCCTTGTTCATTTTTCATAATATTATGGCATATTACATCTCAAAATAAAAGCTTAGACACTTGCTTTTCAGACATGAATTTCCAATTGCTATCAGAAATAATATAACTGCTAAACCAGAATAAATCAAATTTCGATGATTTTGGGCAGATTATTGAAATTGCTTTTTGCAAAACACACAAAAGCAGGTGACAAGTCTCATGTTCCTTTTAAAATAATTTTAAGTGGTTTATTTTTTTCTTTTTTTTTTCCCCCTCAAAACACTTATGTGCTTCATCTGCTGCATCAGGACTGTTAATACCAATCTGTCCTTTCTCACCGTAGCACAGGGAGATAAGTACAAGGAGAATTATGTTTGTGACTATGCAAGAAGTCAAACAACATAGTGGTTGGGAGCAGAGGGAAAACAAAGTATGTGGATCCAAAAAATATATCAGGGATTGTGTTGCAGGTTAATGGAGCCTGCTGATTATTCTGTGTGTGCAGATCTGTACAGGTGGAAAAGGAGTAATGATACAATAAAGTGCCTGGTTACACACCAAGCATGTTTAGAATGATGACAGACAATTACTGGAATGTAAACATAATGGAAACCATAAAGTAAAAAAATGACTATTATTAGTTTTCATCTTTCTTCCCTAATTGCAACTGTAACTTTTAACAGAGGACAGAATTCAAGTAGTAAATGAACCAAAAGTAGTTCAGAAAACCAAAGCCTCTTATAGTATATAAATTACAAGTTACTTCCCATCAGTCTATATTAATAAAAATTTTAATACAAAGCACAAATACTACAAGACTGGAAGGAAAAAGGAGGCGGTATCAGCTACCCTGCCGATGCCTTCAGTTCCTGAAGCAGAAGGGAAAACACAGAATTTACCAAATGTTCATTTCCAAAACACCTCTTTGCTGCTTTGGAGAAAGTAATATTCCCTTCTTCAGACCTGGCAACAGTTTAATGCTGAGCATGTGAGCACCCCACATGTAGGCATGTTCAGAGATACCTTAATAGTACAAGATGACGTGTAAATGCCACCAACATTTTGGCTGCAGTTGTGGCTGATCTCCCAAACAGTCTGTGTCCAGATAGCTGTAAATTATTTTAGTAAAGTAGCACACTTGATTAAACCCTGACCCACGCCAACAGTGTGTGCATGCACATGCATACATTACAAAGATACATCCATTCCCCTTCCCCTCTCTCTGCTGACATAAAGCATTCACTGCTGACCTCTGACTCCAGTTTGTCACTGCTTTGACCAGCCTCTATCTGAAAGTTATTCTGGGGAGCCTCTGGACCAAACACCAAGTTTACAAAGAGTTTAATTTAAAGAAACTCCAGAATTAATTGAAACTCTGTGAAGACAACAGTCTGCTGTATTTTGTTACATGCTGTTGGTAGATCTAGATCTTGACATAAAAACTGTTTTAAAAGTATTTATTATGCTACTGTAGTGAAAAGCTGTCTCTGGAGATGCTTTATGGGCCTACAAAGCTGCATTATTGGAGGCTCAGTTCTATGTAGCTGGTGGCAGTAGAACTCTAGAACTGCACAGACACCCACATGTGCAGATAAAGGCTGTGCTGGGTTAGGGCTGACTGCATTTGCAAATCCTCTCTGCTTTGTTGGAACAGATTTTATAACTACAGAACTGCAAATGAAAATGGTGGTGCTGGAGGGAATTGTTTCTTATATTGTAGGTCTCCATAAATATTACGAGCTTGAGGTACTGCCAGCAGAGACAGATGAGTCATCTAATATATTCCCAATAAATACATTTGAATTTTTAAGTGGTTTTACTCTGACCATGCTTTCACCCCTTTGAATTTACCTCTGTGAACATTTGGAGCAATGAAATTTTGCTGGCACAAGTTTAAAAGCATATGTATGATATTCATGGTAGCTCTTCCTGCTGGACCAGAGACTATTTAGGATTGAAAGTACTCACAAAAATAACTACACCTTCTGATACCAGAGTTGCTGTCCCATTATGCTGGTCAGAATAAAAAGGAGCTATCTCAAATAATTGTTTTCTCATTGCTGGCAGGTGCAACTCTGCTGTTTCTGCTTCTTCCTTTGCCTTTATCTCCAACTACTAATGAGAGCAGCCAAGGCTTCAGGGTTCCCTCCTGCATGCTCATTGCCTAAAACCCCATTAAAATGAAAAGAGGAAATTAAGGACACACTTGACTTTGATGCAGCATGGCCCAATCCCATCAACACGTCCTTGGATGTTTAGCTCTTTTGGCATGTTCTTGTTCATAAAAGGAAATCAAGCTAAACAGCTTTTGTCTGTCAACTCAATATTAATGGTCCATTTGATTTGCTTTCCTTGTGAGTGGGAGCAGAGAGAGCATTAATATGAAGACAAAATCCTGAAATGAAAACATTTTCATGTTCTCATTAAGGTGTATAATATGGAAGAAGTATTAAATATTTGTGTATTATAGGTATAGAGCAATACCAGCTGAGCACACTATTGGGCAGTAAACATAAGGACACTATAGCTGTGTTCCACTTTGAACTTGCCTTACCACCAAGCCACCAGTGAGAAATGCTTCATTTACAATATTCTCCAGCAAGAAAAAGCCCCAATATGGACAATTCAAGGAATGGCTGCTTTGAGGATCTGTGAAAGTCCAATTAGGCCTAGATGTAATTTCAGATTTGATGACTAATGTTTTATTTTGTATGGTTACACAGAAACATAATGCAAAATAAAACATTATTAAACGTATTCTTCTCTTAACATACTGGTGAAACATAGGGAATGGCTCAATTAAGTACCTGTGCTATAGCACGCATATTAACTGCTCCTAAAATTCCCTTGCTGTGAAATTAATCTCCCCGACCATAAAATGAGACCTTTACTTCTTTCTGCACTCTTATTAATTGCATGGCACTTCACTGGCTCTCGTTGAACTGAAGCTGGAGAATTAAGCCACAGAAAGGTCACTTTCTTTCCTTTCTGCTTGCATGCTGATTAATGAGATCTAAACAGCAGCTTGTGTCTCAAAGCAGGGTGGATTAGATTGTGTGCAAGGAACTTTCCAAGCTGTGGGAGTAGAAGCAAGGCAAGACTGTGTGATCTAGGCTGTGACTGCAACACATTGAGCTCGATGTCCTGTTTCATGAGCCCCCTTCACAAGTGCCAGCAGGTGGTCTTTATTTATAACCATTCAAAAATTCTCTAAGTTTATTTATGAACTTCCCCAAATTTTCCTGTGTTAATTACCATACAGAGAGGAAAACTGTCCCTACCACAATAGTAGCAAAGCTATAAAAAAGGGAAAGTTTCTCCAGCTCAGCACAGGCAGCAGAAAGACAGACCTAGACTCATGGTCATACACCAAGTAATTTTTAGGTGAAAAAGCCTTATGAAAAGTCATAGCCAACTTCTCCTGTGGGGGACGATCACCCAGTCTGTAAATGAGGATTTTTTTCCTACTCCAGTAGAGATATTTGATGTTCCATCTCTGTCTAGAACATCACAAGGTGGGATCTCTAAGAAAAAAACATTACATTGCAGTTTCTAGCTAGCCCTTATAGAATATTTCCCTTAGATTTGCATTATCTATCCTTTGTTTTATTCAGGCCACTGTTTTCCTGATCTGGGTACCCAGAGTCTGATTCAAAACTCTATTTTTCGGCAGAATACCACCATGTTCAATTAGAGCACACCAATTATGACAAAATTCTTGCACAGTCAATCAGTATGGAAGAGAAAGCACTATGTAAATGTGGCTGAAGTGCTTTGATACATTGGAGAGAAGCAAAACTGAGTCCTTGAATCCCAGCTGCTTTTGTGTCAGTTTTGGCATTTATTTGGCATCATCACTGCTTGCTGTGCTGCTAAAGCCAGGAACCTGTTTTGATAAGTGCAGGCAGGTGTTTCAATATATTTGAGAACTGTGCCTGGGCTGTTATGGCTAACTTTTTGTCCCTGCATTTGTAAAATGAACCTGCTAAAATAACGTGCCAGATCAAAATATGTTATAGGTCATTAAGAAGGTGAACAAACATTCACTGTTCAGGCCAATCTCTATATAAGACCAAAACAGAAAAAATGTTCAGTTAGACCCCAGTATGTAAAACTTGAAGTACATCTTTCTTTAATGCATACCCTCATACAAGCTGTCAAGCCTTCAAGCATCATAGAAAAAAAAAGTGTTAGGATCAAATTACAAAAAGAAGCCCTCCTATAAAAAATGGCTAAAGGTGCAACCAAGTTAAAATAGTGGAACTGTAATATATTGAAAGACAAAACAGTAAAGATACTTTGTTGGCTCTGTACACAAGATTTTGTCACTCATCAGTGCAGATAAAGTGCTAAGATGTTTTGTGCTTGGGGGACTTCCTAACACTTCATACCCATTTTTCACTCACCCAAATGATAAAGGTCAGAAGAGATCCATTCAGCAGATCCACAGATACCCATGCCTTGCTGTCTGCTTGAGTGTAGTCCTTACCCAAAGTCACGGCAGCTGCCTTTGCAGTACCTTCCACCATCCACAGTGAGTCAATACCAGTGTGAAATGCAGTGATACCACCCTGCAGCACCTTGAGCAGGTAGAAGTCAGTGTCACAGGCAAGACTGTAGGGAAGATCAGGCCCATAGGATTTCTTTTAATTGCAGCTCTTGGTTGCAGAAGCAGGAATGTTGCACTGAATTTTCTCAATAGTCCATTTGGGCTGGTACCTTAATTCTGGTGGTGGTTAATACCACAGGATTTGCAGGAAAGCTTTTACATACAAGTCACTCCTTTCTCATCTGCCACAAGTGAGATTGATGCAGAGTACAGAAACCTACCCATGGCTAACCCCAGTACAAAGCACTGGAAAATTAATCCCTTTTATTACACCAACTATTACACTGAGCATTGCTTCACCATGAAGAGCAATTGCTTTCTGATCTCTGAGGTGATCTGTGTGCCCTGGAGCAAACGGACTAACAGCCCTCGTAACAATCCAAGACAAGATAGAAAAGTATCTATTCAAGCAGCACATTTCTATGTAGCAAGTCAAACTAGACTTCTCAAAATAATGGGCTCTCTTAAATCAGAGCATGAAAAACATAACTAATAAGAAATATATTGCACATAACATGGCTAAAGCATTTAACAGATTGCTGGCTTCCTGACACTCACCCTCTGGGCTTATATGCCATGAATGAAATTGCTGCTGTGGCTGTCAGTAGGTTTTCACATTTGTTCCTTACATACTGAAGCAGTCAGATTTAATTGGTGAAAAGAA